>JARYHS010013631.1:175073059-175317820 GCA_031002005.1 Vandiemenella viatica
AACTACAAACTGGCACTCGATTTCAGGCACAAAGATGTGGGGAGATTTTCTTTTATAGTTACGGGTGTCAGGGGTTGGAATAAGTTACCACTAGAAATAATGAATAATTTGCCAAGAATTTAAATTTGAAATTTGTAGATGCCAGAAGTAAGCGGGTGCAGGAAAGGGGAAGAATGGGTGAGTAGGAAAATTGCCAGCGGAGTGTGCGCTCCATCGCATTTAAGTAAAACTAGTGATCGCCCAGGGGTCCAAATTCGACCGTAATTCATAAAGTTATTTAGTTTCTTTCGTGAAAGAGGAATAATCATTATTTGAATTTGTTCTATTGCCTTTACTGTGAGCATAGATACATTATATACTGAATACATTGACGTCGTTGGATGCGAGCGTGTACCAATACGTTTTTAGGTTGTATTGTTTGGCTTAATTCCCTGCAATACCTATAAAATTAAAACAATACACCCACGCGAGAATGTATCCTAAATTTTAACTTCTGAACTAATAATAGCAAATGATGAAATGTATTTACCGATGGTTCATTTGAATTTAGTCCATCATGCAATGATTTAAAATATTCATTTTGACTTAAGGCTGAAAAACTGCTTTAGCTTTGACAACATGAAGTAAATGCAGTCTTTTCACCTGAAGTGACTTCTGATTTGAAATGTTTTGCATTGCGAAACCTGCATTGTAAAGTCGAAACTATAAAAATTTCGTGGAATGACATTTAGTGCGCATTTAAATGTATCCATGCAAAATAATTTCGTTATTTTGTGAGTTCGTTTTAAATTTGGTCTATTATCATTTTGAATTTCATGCAAATAAGTATTCCTTCTTTTTTGTCTCTCCCTCTCTCCAACCTGTCAATGTTCTATATCGAAGCATAATGGAAGTAATGGAACATAAAATCCGTAATGAAATTACTAAAATTCAAAAATCAAAAGAACCTTTTAAATAATAAAAATATCATATAGTATCTGGCAGAATCTCTACATTGCTTTTCGAAGTGTTCCTTTAATAACTTCAAAGACTAGTCTCTACTTTATGTGAGTGTTTTGTTTCACCAAAGCGCCGATCTTATTTCACGCACACACACTTTCGCGAGTTGATTTTTATTTTATTAATTTATTTATAACATGTATTTACTATGCTTATTATATTTTTTCTATACTGTTGAGCAAGATCACAGACATTGGCAGAATCGCTAAGTGTCATTGCCACTAAAAAAAAATTGAAAGTAAACAACGGCTGTTTTATTTAATTTAATGTATTTGTAACACATATTATATATATAGTAACAATGAAATCAAGACGCTAAGTAGCGGAAAGGAATCAAATTATGATAGGGAAACGAGCCACCACTTACCTTTAGATGATGGATGTGGGGCGCGAACACACAGAAAAGACACAAACATAAATAATAAAAAAAAATTCTGGATAAATTTGTGCCTTTTCTGTGTGTTCGTGCCCCACATCCATCATCTAAAGGTAAGTGGTGGCTCATTTTTATATATATATATATATAATTTTAGCTTTATGCACTTCTTCTCTCTATAAACTGTATCTATGCCAAATCTCACACTCTTCTGTTTGCACAATATTCTTAAAAAGGGATCCAAAGTTTTCGCTTAGCGCATTAATATATAGATTAAATTAACGCTGTTCTGAATGACGAAGATTTTCTTAACATAATGTAGACTTCCTCGGCCGTTGTCTGTTTCCTATTGGTTCAGGCTCCAGACGCGTCGATTTATTAAACGAATCCTTGATGGTTAATTCTCTCTACTGTACTCATCATTTTAGGGCGATTAATGACGCCTTCATCAAAAAAGTAGTTAAGGAAGGGCAGAACCATTCAATGTTGACATTAAATGGATTAAATGAATATAAATGATAAGTGTTCTTTAACATATGCAGCTTACCGACTGAGGCTAGTGTAGCATTTCCATGGTACATATCCTTGGAAGAGTTGGCTGGTGCTGTTTCCCGGGCAATAAGCGCCTCCGCTTTCTGTGTTTCTCGATTGTAAATCGTCATCATGAATCCTCCACCTATTCCCATGCTTTGAATACAAACAACTCCATCGCAAAACAAAGCTGCAATTGCAGCTTCAACAGCATTGCCTCCTTTAAGTAAAATGTCCCTTAAAAGCAAGAAAATGGCATATTATTTTAAGGCTTTGCTATAAATGGAAACTGTATCTTAGTATAAAGGATAACACTAAAACAAGTGATATTTGTGTGTATTTTATTTGAACTGAAAGAACCATGCTACTCTCTAAAAATAAATCAAACATAATTTTAGCATTTTCTCTTCCTATTTTGAAGATCTCCATGTTTCAATATAATCTTTATGACGGAAGTCCTCAGTTATCTGTTTCCCATATCTTGTTTTCCTCTGCAATTCTTTCCCTCGACTATTCCCTCCACTAACAAGTAAACCAATTCTACGTCTCACCGTCCTGTCTCTTCTTATTGTTCTACAAACTTCTTTTCTTAACGATTATTTCCATGGTTCTAGCATACATGCTGATAAAGCAATAGTCAATAATTTACAGTCAATGTACGTTTGTAAATTATTTGCATTCTGCTTACAATTTTTATCGTTAATACTAAATCATTATATTGTTAGTATACATTCCTATAAATTAATGATAAAAATCACGATCTATATTATTCAACTGTAATAGTTTCAAACCCCATTTATAAAATACTTTTCCCTGAAATTAGAATCATCTCAAAACTCGTGCCAAATTTAGTGATAATTTACAAGTCAAACGAATAACAACCGACAGCTTTTTTGTTCGTTGTTGTCATTCGGACTTTAGGGCGCGTCAACATCGAGGTTATTAGTGACAACGTGGCATAAAACTCAATTACCGTCTGCATGGCCGACTGTAACGAGGTCGGCCACACAGACGGAACAGTAAAATATAAAACTGAAACCGTGGCTGTATGCGGGCCATAAAAGATAAAAGCACAAACATTGACTGGTTGGCTGTAAAAAGGCCAGCCAGATATAAAATGTCACACCTATGAACGGTACTTGGATTTGTGGTTGTAAAAGGCCACCAATCCTAGGCCGATCTGCCAAAAAATTTTGGGACAAGAACGGCCAGCTACAAAACTTTAAAATCTTAGCCACCTTGTCACTGTCATCGTTTAAAATAAGGGACAGATCGCTGGCTATGCCAACGTATGCCCTTAAATCTAAAAATATCACACGATCAGTTATAATGTGGCGCATCATCAAAGGTATTCCACAAGCATCACATTCGGGAGGGTCCTCTTTGCGGAGAATAAAACCATGAGTCAGAGGACAGTGTCCTATAGGGAAGCGAGTAAGGAGAACCTCATCCCCCTCGCCCGCTAGAAGAAGCTGCTCCACAGCTGAGCGGACGGCTTTACCAGCCAGAGCTTATTACGTTCTACCTCCAGCTACTGCCTCTGCCGAGGCAAGGTTTCTCCACGGCTGAACGGACGGTTTGACCAGCCGGAGCTTATTATGTTCTACCTCAGCCACTGCCTCTGTCAATCATCAAGAACAGCTCCTCACGCAGCCTAGGCAAGGTTTGACTTTGGGACCAGAGCAAAGTCCATTGTGACCTTGTTACAGACTAACTTGGCGGCTACATCAGCTGCCTCGTTCCCCTTGAATCACACATGGCCCGGTACCCAGCAGAACAAAACCTCCTTTCCATAACATTAGAGGGAAAGGATGGCGTCCTGGATGTCCTGAGCTAGACGGGCTGCTAGGTACATGTTTGGTAAGGCCTGAATACAGCTGAGGGAATCACAGCATATGATAAACCTATTATCGCGCATTACTTTCATATGCTGGAGCGACTTTAGCAGGGCGTAGCACTCGGCATTGTAAACGTTGCACCTGCTATTCAACTTGTATTTGTAAGTCGCTAGGGGGAACACTACGGAGCAGCCAACTCCATTAGCCTGATTAGACCCATCCGTATATACCGAAGTAAAGCTGTGATGCTGATTTAAAATATCTACAAAAACATTAGTAAAAACTTTGTCAGCGGTAAACGATTTGTTATATCGGGACAATTCTACAATTGTTCTGGGCCTCTTTAAAAGCTAGGCAGGAGATGTACTCCAACCCTGGTGATAAAAAAGGGTCAGCTCAAATCTTCTAAAATAGCCTTTGTACGGAGACTGAACGGATTAGTCGCCTATCGCGATTGGTATAAAGCCGCTCGTGACTCGGATGTATAACTATGTCGGGATTGCCAGGTGTTATGGCAACGTGCAAGTAGTGTCGTACCATGAGGTGGCGCCGGCGGACGGTAAGTGGCGGCTCGCCAGACTCAGCACATATGCTGGGTATCGGGCTAGTGCGGTATCCACCAGAGGCAAGCCGAATTCCTGCATGGTGGACACTATCCAATATACGCAGATAACTAACCCATGCCGAACCATACACGATACAACCGCATATCAGCCGCGGCCGTATAAAGGCTCTGTAAAATTGGAGTAGGCAGGAGTGGTCAGCGCTCCACGACTTGCCACACAGACTTTTTAAAAGATTAAGAGCTTCCACATTTCCCATATGTGGGGTTGCCCTCACAGGTCTCTGTCGTATGCCCAAACCGCTAGCACTTAAAACAGCGCATGGGATCCAGGACATGCGGACGAATATTCAGGTTCAAATGGTTTGATGGCTTTGTGCAACGTGGAGGGTCGAACGTCAGGACGAAGGTGACTGTCTTCTCAGTGTGATCTGACGAACCTCGACCACATGCTCTGTTGACCACTCCTTAAGGAGTTGCTCGGTCTCTAAATCGACTAGGTCCCGGTAGGTGACCACGCCTTTACTCGAATTTAAAGACCCTCTAACCTTTTCTGTATATAAAAGGGGGATACCTTCTGAAAGGATCCCTCCTTCCTTCACATAATAACAAAGGCATTATCTACGAGATCCTTCCTGTTACTCGAATCCAACATCTCAAGCTGAATGCTTTCGACCCTCGCCCGTTTACCTCCTCTTTGGGCGAAAGATTTCCCCTGCGGCATACCCAAGCCGCAGGTATAAGAGTTAGAATTAGGATTTTGTTTCGTTTTGATCCCGCGAGTTCGGAGGAACTAAAAGTCGAGTGACGTGGAGCCCCCGCATCACGCCACAAAGCTCAATACAACAGGGGTGTGGCAGGTGTCCCTGAGCTTGTACGCTAACGGGTGGTTTGCCTCACCACCCATCCACCTCCTCGGCATGTTACTCACCTTGAGGTTGAGGGTTTATTTTATAGAGGTTTGTATTGTCCTCGTGATCCAGGCGATGACGCCAAGCTCCCCGTTCTCCTAGACACCCAACATTCCACCGCCACACCATACAGTGGTCGATGAAGCAAGGTAGGAGTTTACAGTGTGGAAAACCTACGGCGCTCACACGTTTCCAGCTCGGGCACCGCGAATTCACCAAACCCGTATCTGGCACTTGCGAGAGTACTAGAGGCTATTAAATGCTTCTCTTAAAATAGAAACTATGAGGTCATTAAAGAACCAGTATCCAAGACATTTTTTTTTTTTTTTTTTTTTTTTTTTTTTTTTTTTGCTTATAGCTTTATGCCTAGTTGACGCCGGGGTCATTAATGGCGTGAAAGGAGGCAAGGGAAGGTGGAATTTAGCCATTGACTTTTGAAGGACCATTCGCCTGTAGTGATTTGGGGAAATAAGGGAAAACCGAAATCTGGATTGCCAGACGGGAAATCGAACACATGTCATTCCGAATGCAGGGCCAGAGCGTTACCACTCACCCACCACGCTCGGAACGGAGGAAGAGGGCTGAGCAAAATCATGTTTGAAGAGCGGCAAATTCGTGTGGTGGTGACCCCAGGGAAGACAAACTCAAGTTTTAGCCCCAGCTCGAAAAATTCGTAAATCCGTTACTGCAGGATACAAAATAGTCAGAAATGAAATAAAGGTAATTGGTTGTTCAAAACTATAGTTAAGTGGAACATAAAACACTTCTATAAAGTCAATGTAATTGAATTCACCTAAAATTATGACATCTTTTAGTGAAATAGTAATCTGCACACATGAAATGTTAGACCTTTATTTAAACGTCATGCATGAACTCATTTTAAAACTATTTCTTAGACTAATTCTTTTAAGTTACTAGAATCGCAGATATTTATATCAGTATCACCTTCCGACATCTGCGCAGAGGTATCCGTTGGCGGCGACGGCGGCTTTGTCATATTCGCCCAGTATAGAATCTGACGAAGGCGGATGATGATTTTCGTTGCCAGTCGACTTTCCGACATGCACAGCAAGTACAAAAACAGCAGTCAAGATCTTCCTCCATACTGAGCTGGAAACAATTAAGAGAATCATCCGTTAGTGATACTGAGAAAGAGATGACCTGGAGAAACATCATGGTATAAGGGAAGGTCAACAATTATCCTGAACGTAGCTATAATAGCCGTGTTGCTACAGTAATAGCTCCGCATTCATTTTCTCTAGTAAAAATATTGTTCAGAGACCAGGTGCTGAAGTCCCCCATGTAATAAATCGCGTTTCCAAGGCGACGCAGTGTGCACAGATAAGGCGAGGGCTATTTTTCGGCGAGCGGAAGCCGCGAGCCCGTTCGTCAAGCCACCCACTGCGCTGTTGACAATAACAGCAGGGACAGCCAACCTACAGACAATAGTGACCCGCCAGTCGGATATTCTTGTATCCTGTTGCATGGAATGCTGCTCGGAGGGGGAGTGGAGTGGAGACACTTCTGGACTGTATGTCGAGGTGAGAGGAGGGACTGCGAGACCACCGCCATTCTCTGTGGGCCTGAGGTTCATTTCCCGTCCTCGGCAGTGAACAGTGCGCGGACACGGTAATGTGCCTATAAAAGTGAGACTTATTGCAACATATCAAGAGCCCGGAAAATACCCCTGAGAAGCTACCCTGATTAGCTAGATACTTGTTTGAAATATTCAACTGAGCTAACCATCCGTAAAACTTCACATGTCAGATTTGTGTCTTTAGTTTGGTCAATAAAGTCATGTCTTTTGTGAACCCATTTTCTTTATGGTCTTGTAACCCCTGAGACGTGTCATGTGCGAGGCTTAATATTAACATGTTGATAAAGAAAAGTTTTAATTGCTGACGCTATACAGTGTGTCTAACAAGTTTCAAAGTAGAGAGCCACCCCCACCAAAGGAGATTATTACACCCAGTACCCCAAATACCTGGGGGTCATTTTACACAGGTCCCTAACTTACAAAAGGCACCTTTAGAATACAGCTGCCAAGCTTAAAAGACGGAACAATTTACTTCAGTGGCTGGCAGAAAATTCACGGGGAGCTGATGCGAATGCCCTAGCCTTGGTTTACTCCACAGCTGAATAATGCTCCAGCGTATGGCTTAATTAGCTGTTACGCGCGACTTCATACGCGTTGACTTGGAATTTCATTGTCAAAAGTGGATATAGGAAGCTGTTAGTAACGTAAGATTTGTACCAAACAACACCTAGTCGGCATAATATGACAGGAAAACCATCACTATATCATTCTACCGTCGACTTGTCTCATGAAGAGAATCAATTTCCAAAACAGAAAAACAAACGAAGGTGCGGGGAAATAGGGGAGGGGAGGGTTTAACTGAGGGCAGTGTTGTTTTTGCTTGGTCTTTTCTTCTTTCTTCAGCATGAGCATCCGATTCTTGAGGTCTAATAACTTTAGCCGCTCGTGCTCCTCTAGATCTACACCTTAGCCGAAGTTTGCGCCCGCAAGACACGTCAGAAAAGAAGACAAAATAAGCTGGTGCCCGAAACGTTCAGGCAGACGAAAGTAATAGTACAGTGGAGAGCATATCGACATCCGTACTAAATAAAGTTTTCTCTCAAAACGAAATTTATTAACAAATCATACGCTAATAAACTGCGCGAGAAGCACAGCTTGAGCTACCGACATAACATTACAGACTAACACATGCATCCGTCTACCAGTCACCATTCGATAAGTTCTCAAAACTTCGTGACTACAACAGTTATTCATACCGAAAAAAATGTCCTGTGTCCATCCTACAGATACAAAGTATTTCCTTGTCAAATTGAATCAATATCGGTATAGCCATTTAGTCGTTAAACGTAACAAAAAGACAGAGACTTACTTCCGCATTTATAATATTATTAGTGCAGATCTCAAACACACACACACACACACACACACACACTGACTGCGTGAGAAACAACGGCTGAGTGATCAATATAGCGTCAAAAATGTTCAGCTACAGCATTGTTAGACCGCGTACAATTTTCCAAACATTGCACCCATAAATGTCTACTCTAAATGTAATCCGAAAAACTTACCGTCCATACGATCAAAAACAATTCTTACAAATCTTTGCTTCCAACCAGAGACCACAGTGCTATTATTAGAAAGCAAGCGCGTTAATCACTGCGCTACCAGGCCGTTGTAGAGTAAGACACTACAGAATGTTAGACCATCCTAAATGTCAGTCTATCGCCGTAAATTACATGACAGTGTGAACTATTTATGCATAAAAAGGTCCTATTTCCATCGTAATGCCAAATCGCATCTGCTTGTCAAATTTCATCACGATCAGATTAGCCGTTTAGAACAAGAAACGTAACAAACAGAGAAACAGAGTTACTTTCGCATTTGTAATATTAGTTTAGACAGCTCTCACACCCAGTTGGTGGACGTTCAGTTTCGCCAAACAATGCGCATCGTTACTGACTCGCTTCTACCTACACCTATTCAGTGGCTGCCGGTGCTCAGCAACATCCCACCACCTCACATTAGAAGGCAAAAGGTCCTAATCAAACTATGGTCGACAAATCTGTACAACGGGGCTCTTCCCATCCATGGAGATATTAGGGAATACAAAACACGGTTGAAGTCTCGTCGCCCTGCCTGGAAGACTGCTGTCAGTCTAGCATCTAACTCCTTCAGCCCTACAGATAGCTGGACAGCGGAATGGGCATCGTAAACACCACAGGGCATAGTGCAAATTACCAATCCCTACTCAAAACCACCAGGATTCAATTTACTGCGGTCAGTTTGGTGCAAATTAAATCGGATTAGATGTGGTACGGGAAGAACTGCTTCAACTCTCCACACCTGGGGCTGGGCAGATTCTCCGTACTGTGACTGCGGTAAGGTTTCGCAAACTGCGTGCCTTTACAGGTAGTCCGGAAGAATTAAATTCGGCCACGCCGGTGGTTGTGACTGGAGAACCTGTCTCAGTGGCCGGCTGCAGGCATTGTCCGCTGAACTTCCTATATATATATATATATGTGTGTTTATTTTGAAACAAGGTTGTTCAATTATTACAGTATAGTTGTTGTTGAGTGTTATAAATGTCATAAAGTATCAAACGCAAAAGAAATAATCAAATTTCTCTAGTCATAGGGTGCAGTTTTGAGCTTGGCAGCTCAGTAGGTACTATCGTCGCCATTGGGCCGTTCATTTTTCCATTTGCACCAAAAACGATCACCGATCAGTGATTCGTTTTTGTACCTGAAGGTATATCAGGAGCCTAGATACATCGAAGGCTTTTCAGAACAGAAACAGTGTATGAATCAACGCAGTGCGGTAACTATTAGCGTTAAAAAAGGCAGTTTACTTTTCTGACACAGACCAGTCGAGTGAGACGATTCTGCTCTCCAAACACAGACTAGTTTTGCTCTTTTCTCTGAGAACCCCAGCACCAGCATGAGAGCCCCATGCCGCAACCACTTGAACGTACAGCCAATGACAGTCGTCCTTTCCGCATCACTGGACCTGAGAAAAGCGAGTGTGAACAAAGTGTTAAGGGGCCAGTAGACTAGGGTTATAACGGATGTAATCATTACGGATGCGGATGTTTTGCGGAAGCAGATGCGGGGGTGAAACATTAAATTTATAATTATTTAGATTTTAATATTTTATCAAAAATAAATTTAAAATCAAAATAAATAGGCTATATATTTTAGGCCAAATTCTACCTGTTTTCATAAGTAAAGTCTATTATCATATAATACTGCCGTGCTGATTTATTTTTGCCTCATCTTTCAACAACGAAAAACGTGGGATGATTTCACAAGTGAATTAAATTATTTACACAACTAAAAAACAATCTTTGTCATATGAACTTTGCTGAGTTCGTGGCTCGACTAGTTCAAGCGTCAAGCGCATGGAAACGTTTTTTTTGCTTACGACTATACGCCTTGTCGAGGTCATTAGAGGCGTGAAAGGATCAGGGATAGGGACAGGAAGGAATTCGGCCATGGCCTTTTAAAGGAAGCATTCGCTTGGAGTGATTTGGGTACTCCATGGAAAACACAAATCTGGATGCCCGGAAGGGGATTCGAATCCGCGTCCTCCCGAATGCGAGGCCAGAGCGTTACCGCTCACACAACACGCTCGGTTCCGTGCTCGCCACGCGCCTTCCCACCGCTCTAGTGGCGCATTCACAGTACAACTTGTAGGACCTACCATGATCCGATTTTCAATAAAGAACTCTTGATGGGCAGTGAAATGAGTTACAGGACTACATGTAGAACGTGTTGGATGTGGTTGGTCTCCCAGGCAACCAGAAAGGGTCCTTGCTGTCCAACAAACTATAGATATTGGAGGAAACATCCTACGAGTGTGCGATAAGGACACATGGTGCGCCGCGAGAAAGTATGAGTGGAAAGGACTGCTTGGAAAATTTTGTTGGACCCCTTCTATTAGTGTGACTGGATGAGCACATCCTACGTTGGTTCTACACTTCTACATGGCTGTCCTATACGTTGGACCGTGTATAAGCCGTTTACATGCAAGTTCAAACTTGTAAATTCGCCGCTTAGTTAATAACACCGTTCCGTACATTGTTACTTTTATTGCAAGATCGTCAGAAATATAACAACCACTTTGTTGTTAGCTAAGCAACGTTGGGAAGAATCTCTTATAAAGAAAAAGAAAATTGTAGTTTAAAAAACTAAAAACACGCTTTCGTAGTACTGTGAACTAAAAGGTTAAAAATAATGTTTAAATTCAAAGATTTTGTTCAACAGAGATAGGATGTCCCACAATTCAGGATAAATTAATTTTTTTGAATAAGCTTAAAGAATAAAGTAACTGATTAAAAAATTAGCTTTAATGTAAAAAAGCGTGGGGTGCCTATATCAGTTGTCTTATATTTTTTGTCGCTAGCTGTTTGTAACATGGAGGAAGGAAATATATGGAGGAAAAGTGACATTAAATCTGTGAAGCAGGCTCTAAACTCTCGCGCATGCGCAGTGGCTGCAGTGGCGATATTGCGATCCCAAACAAAGGCGATGTTCACATTGTGTTAGATGCTATGATTATTTCATTTTGTAATGTGTATAAGTGTTTTATAATGCCATCTTGTGTTCCATACGGTTGCACAAATAGGCAAGAGAGGAAAGAATCTGGAATATCATTTCATAAGTAAGTTGAATTCTAATTATCGATGTTGAAGTGGGCGGTAGGAATTACCGACGCCTGTCTATAAATATTTAGTCATAGCTCTTAATGGGATGACTTTGTTCTCAAATTTTTGTTGGTATAGTGTAGAAAATCAGCATACCTTGCTATTTTGCACATAATAGACTAGCATTACTTTTTAACGAGTGTTGAAAATGAGATTTAAAGGGATGTGTCCAGGCCTCATATCAACCCAATCCCAGTATATCCCGAAAACTAAGCAAGATATCGAAAAATTTTATTCTTTATTTTCGATTTGTCTCGTCGTGTTACATAAGAAACGATCATTAAATTTGACTTTTGCGAAATGTTTCAACTCAAGACACCTCACTTTTGATACAGTATATCTCGAGAACTAGGCGAGATATCGAAAAATTTTATTCTTTATTTTTAATTTGTCTCGTCTTTTTAAATATGAATCCATCATAAAATTTGACTTTGACCAATTTTTTCTTATGAATTTCAACCAAAAACATTTCACATTTGAGACAGAATATCTCGAAAACTAAGCAGGATATCAAAATATTTTATTCGGCTAAGTTCGCCGGGGTGAGAGCACATTCGGGTGTCGGGCGGCAGACATTTCCCGTCAGGTGAGTGACCCATCCCCAGGGAGCAGAGTGTGTGGTCCGGCAAATCCCAAATCCGCGACGTCCTGTCGCCAAGGTTCGGGAAGACCAAGATTAGCTTCAAGCCTACATAGCTCAATAATTCTTGAATGTTCGCTTTACTAAGATACACTGTTTGTTCACCATTTCATTACAGTCCTCATTTGGAATCTCGCGTACTTTATAAAATTACAACAAAAATCTATTTAGGTGGTCGCCCAAGATTTATGTAAATTACTCTAACATTATGACATATATAATAAAAATGCACCTTGTAACGTGGCGACAGCGCGTCATGTTACAATAATAATCTATCACCAGATTGCGGCGTTACGTTTATCCTAGAGTCCCCTTGAGGTTTTTGTACATATACCCCGTGTCTGTATGGGATCGGCCTAGCCCCCCACTCCTCCTCCACCCGGCTTCACTTCAATGCGTGGTGAAGGTCTCTTGCGTCGCCTCCATATATTTTCTTCCTCCATGGTTTGTAAAGATAGAGTCATTGTTAAAAGTTATGTAGAGAGAGCAGCCATGTGAAAATCTGCCTCAAGTCAGACCACTGATGATGATGATGATGATGATGACGTGTATCGTGATGCATAAAATTTTAATTTAGTACTGTTCAACAAATTTCACTGGTGGCCCAATACAACAATCGTATAAGAATATCTTTCATGGTGAAATACCCCAATAAATGCCTTGTCTGCCAAAATCGTATTAGTCTTATACTGCAAAATACACACATCTTTTCCTAAGCCCGGAAATTAGAGGGCAGATCATACTGGTCTTTAAAGCTTTTCACTGTGTTTAAAAAGTAACCAGATATTGTTAAGCAAAACACAAAACATAACTATAAGCTAAGATTTGTAAAGCGTTGAAATGTCGATTGCAATATCTTCATTTCATTAAATAAATGTGAAGAAAATAAGAGTGACATAAACAAAATTCATAAAAGGTGCCTTGTCCTGTTTTCTGTCAGATTCTTCCGCTGAAAAGTACAAGCATCTGTGATGGAAAATCTTATGTCGAGAAAACCCTTACCGAATATACATAATGACGTCGATGGGGAACACTCTGCTACTGCCACAGTCCAGAGAAGACACCTCCCAACGAGTGAGGGTGCACAGCCTTCCAATATTTGTTAAATAGTCCATCGCAGAGCTTTCAATTTCATGAGCATATCGGTTTATTGCTCATAAAAACATAGAAGTCACTTTGTTTTTACTGCTAATTGGATGTGTATTTTATACGTTTTACGACGCTGTACCAAGGAAACTTACTCAAAAGCAGAATAACTTTCAGGGTATGTTACAACCTTCATATTCTCTATTTCTCAGACAAAAATAATAAGATTAGCGGGCACTACGATGCTCAATAGATCGACGTAGATTAGATGTCGTTTGGATTAGCGAGATTAGGGACGCACAGGATTTCTGGTCTGGGGAACGCAGGATAATTAGCACACAAGCTATCAGTGGAGTTACTGATGTAGGATTTATAATAAACAAAAGAATAGGGTAACGGATGAATTAGTATGAACAGTTTAGTGACAGGATCATTTTGATGAGGGTAGAAACTAAGGCTGCGCCAACCATTTTAGTACAAGTGTATAATACCAACGCCACAGGAAGATGTTGATACAATAGAGAAAATATACAGGGTGTCCAGAAAAGGACTCCCTGATTTCAAAATTAAATATCTCGAAAACAAAGATCGATAGAGGAATGCAGTAAACGGTATGTTTATCGTGACAGCTGTAAGAAGTGTATACAGCAGTTTGAAATAATAGTTACAAAAGCTGCTAACAGATGGCGCTGTAATCGCCATACGTAATGCCTAAATAGTGATCCGAAGCTCAGAGCGATCGATCTAGCCAACAGTAACGACAAACCACAGGCAAAGTTTTACCTCATCAACTAATCCCCGCGGAGGAAATGTCGAAAGACAACAACCTCCAGCATACACTGTTCTTTTTGTTTCAGGAAGAACGAGAATGGCTGCTCTGGCTGGCTCAGGGCGATCAGTTCCACCATTAAAACGTGAAAGGAGGTTAGCGTACCGAAGGAAGTGTTTAAAACCATGTACACCATTGAAC
Source organism: Vandiemenella viatica (assembly GCA_031002005.1). NCBI lineage: Eukaryota > Metazoa > Arthropoda > Insecta > Orthoptera > Morabidae > Vandiemenella > Vandiemenella viatica. Next base: position 175,087,212 of record JARYHS010013631.1, read on the forward strand.
AACGCGTTTTTCTGCGTTTTTATGTATGCTGATATGAGCTGTACAGCGTACAGCGCCATCTGTTAGCAGCTTTTGTAACTATTATTTCACACTGCTGTATACACTTCTTAGGAAACGGAAGAATTAATCCAGTGCATGAAATGGGGGGATAGTGAAAATCTAATAATCACGAGTGTCAAGAATGCGATAGAGGAGAACGTTAAGAGGGGAATACTGTAGGAAGTTTTGGTCTAGGAAAAAGAAATTAGTGAGGAAGTAAGTTGTTAGAATTTTGTGGAAAATATAAATTATTCGCGATGAACACGTTATTTAAGAATCTTGTACGAAGGATATAAACGTGGAAACGTAAGGGAATACATTTAGATATCATTTAGATTATTCCATGATCACACAAAGATTCAAAAATCAAGTTATAGACTGTAAAGCGTAACCAATCTGATAGTTACGACAAGCAGGCCGAAATTCAAAAGAAAAAAGAAGCAATACAAGCAGAACAGTCTGGAAGTGAACCAATTGAAACAATCTAACATTAAAGAAAACTTTGCAGAAATTGTAGACGTGGGTCTAAGAAAAGACTCTGAAACGATTTCACCTGAGGACGAGTGGAATGGATTGAAGAGAGAAATAATCAAAGCTAGTAAAGAAACATTGGGAAACAAGCCACCCAAAAACATTTGATCAAAGAAGAAATTTTGAAGTGATGGATCAGAAAAGAAGGCACAAACATGCTCCGGATGAAGCAGAGAGGGAGCAGCAAAAGGAAACGGCTGCAAGAAAAGAGCGGAGAAGTAGAAAAGAAAATGATCGTAGATAAGGTGGAAGATCAAACAAAATTTTTGAGAAATGAAGAAAAGATGTATTAGCATTAAAGCAGCCGGTGGGAAACCTCTTTTAAACTCAGAAGATAGAGTTACTGTATGATGGGGATGATTTAACCAGTGGTCCGCAACCTATTCAGAATTTGCAACGTATGGATCACGAATAGGGATTGCAATCCCGCAGTGTTTTCAGTGATTTGCGCCAATCCCGCGGGATCCGTGCGGGATTGGTACAAACAGTTTTTTAACGCATATATTTAAAATATAGTTACTTAAAACGTTAATAAATTAAATAATAATTAAATTAATAAATAATTTTTAATGTTAAATGATAAAAATTAACAGTTAACAATATTTTGATTGGAAAAATGACATTAAAACTTTTAGCGTGTTTTAAGTGTATTTAGAGGTTTTAGATTTTCGTTTTTTAATCTAAACCAATTTTTAAATAAATAATAAAAATAGAAAATATTGAGTCTTAGGTCATATTATGTGCCTTGCAATACATCACATAAGTTTAAAAATATGGTTTGCTTAATGGCCAAGTTACCAGAGTTTTTTTTTTTTTTTTTTTTTTTTTTTTTTTTTTTTAATTCTAAATAAACGTTCCATAACACCGAGAAAAGCATTCCATTTTACAAAGTGAAGTGAATATACTCTGTCAAGTGTAGACTTGGGTCAAAACAAGATCTCATAACTTTTTGTCAATGCATAAGTACGAGACTTGGCCTTTTTTTGCGTGATTCATTATTATATCTCCTGATTCCTTGATTAATGTTACAGTTAATTCAATGTTATTAAAAGAAACTACTCATCAACACGTAAACTTTCAAGTATTTCAGACTTACTTATGTAGCGTAACGTCGTTTTTAGAGTGGAAATTATTAGTTTTTAGTAAGAAAGGAGACTTTCTCGACGAATGATTGCAGTGAAGTCTTCATAGGTTGTATCTCCGTACTTAATTGCAAACACACAAAATTACACACGTGAGGAAGACGGCGGAGGCAGCCGTCGAAGTTTGGTGTTCCTACAACACAATTCGTCGATACACCCGTGAAAATTTCATTATAACTTTTTTAACCTTTAGTCCAAATAATAGCAAGGGGAAGAGGGATTAATTGAAAGCCTGAGCGGCGCATGTAAGCAGGCGGCTTTCATCAAAGAAACGCATTGAAGCAGCAGCCAAAACAACAAGTCAAATAAGTCAAAGGATATACAATTTCCTTTTGATAAGTGTTAAATAAATAGGTACGCGATAGTTAAAATTACCTTACCATTAGTTTCATATCAACGAATAATCAAATTTTCAGCTGCAAATTTGGAAATTGTCACAATTACTTTATCTGCAAACACAGAAAATGGGAATAATGAAACTGTGAATAAAAAGCTGTAACCGTGTAGTTCAGATAATGTGTGCGACACTTAAAAAAGAATTATATAGTTAGAAAATCTTACTAAATACTCACTATAACTCAAATTACAGAAATGTGTGCTGGAAACAAACGTAAGTTTTGATGAATACGTAAAAGTGTATTTATTTACTTACGAATGACGGAGGTTGACAAAAACAAACGCTTGTTCACTTGAGTCAAATGCCAACTGGAAGGGTACAGGCAAACAGTGCAAAATATCCGACAGAGACCGAGTGGGGCAGCGAGTCACGCAGACTGACACGCATTTCCGCCGGATTTTGCGGATTGCGGATCCGCTTAATTTTGTGCGGGATCCGCCAGACTGTCAAATGATGCGGGATCCCGCGGGATTGCGGGATCCCGCTTTGCTGGATTGCAATCCCTAATCACGAACCCAGTCGAAATCTTCAATTTCTCCTAAATACTTTTTGAATCTCTGCTGCAGGACTTCTAAATGTTCTTTAATTAAGTGCATCACCATTTATTACCGTCATCAAGTGACCGTACAGTCGGGAACATCTCACACGACCCATTTTCAATCCTCTGTAACCACAAATCCAGCTTGTTCTAAAATCCTTTAATATTATCGATACTAATGATAATATTTTCGTTCCTACTTTGCATTTTGATGTTCAGCTCATACAAGTATACGAAAAGTTATGCCAACTTACATACCCATTCGCCATCTGCGAATAAATCCGCGTACTTATGTCATTCAATAGTCAAAAATGCCTGCACCTCTTCTCTAAATTCAAATATTCGCATTAACACCTTACCTAATGATAGCCAACGTACTTCTTCTGTATGTAGCAAGAGTGTAGTGTGTTCTGGATCCATTTCCTGACATAAAACGGAAGAAATTCTCGAATTTAGGAGCCGCGATTTTATGAAGTTCACGACTTTTACTACTTCGTCCAGCATATCTTTCAGAGAAGGTGGCAGAGGCTTAGTAACAATGGCTTCGCGGTGAATGAGACAACGATCGCATCGTACGTGGGGATTTACTTCGCATACTTTAGATGCAAATCCTTTGACTGGGGCTGTCATAGCAGCCGCTCTGTCTGTACAAACACTAACGCAATCCTTCTATGTTAAATCATTAAGGCGCAAATATTCATCAGTCAAATGAAATATTCCTTCACGGGTAGTTTGCTCTTGAAAAGAAGAAATTACTTACAATTACATCTCCATCTATGTAGCGAATGTAAGCCAGAAATTGTGCATGGCAGCTGATATCTGTGGACTCGTAGATCTGAAGTGAGAACTTCTGATTTGTTGATTTTCTCCTTCATAAAGTCTTCAGTATCACGAGCCATATCGATATATCGGCGACTGATTTAAAGAGCAGCAGAAAGAGGAAATTTTGAAACGTTACTGTCAGATTCTAAATCAAAAACTATTCGCATCGTCTGTTTACAAACAGGCTTTAACAGCGTTTCACATATTGTCAGGGGCGTAGCTACTATGGGGCTAGGCGGTGCAGTGCACCGGGGCCCTCACGCTCAGGGGGCCCCCAAGCATACCTCAAGGGGCCCCAAAGCGCACCTCAAGGGGCCCCAAAGCGCAGTTTAGAGGGCCCCACGAGCCTTCACGGCAAACTGGCGACCTTTTTTTTTTTTTTTTTTGCTCTACTGTCGCCTAAGGGGCCCCTGAGAGTACAAGAGCCCCTCACTAAGGGCCCTCGCTGTGCTCAGGGGCCCCTAAAGAATAATTCAAGGGCCCTCATCCTCAGTTCAGGGGGCCCCTACCAGCACACAAAGCAAAAAAAAAGGTCGCCCGTCTGACCTGAGGGCCCAAAATAAATTTTTTGCACCGGGGCCCTTGTTGACCTAGCTACGCCACTGCATATTGTATGTGGTTTCTTGGCCTTTACGATAAGTTCGGCTGCCTTTAACTACCTTCCTGTACCTTTCGCGGAACATGTACTGTAGCGGTTATGAAAGTTCTTTGTTTTTTCTTATTTTCCAACAACCTACGAAAATAGTTGACATCTTTGCTTGACAGAAGAATGTTTTGTTGACAAATATCGTTTCAATTTACTGAGAACCATTGCAACGTTACTGAGTTTTTCACCACAAACAATACTCTCGAGGATTGGGCATGTCTCTTCACCTCACAAAAAAAAAAAAAAAAAAAAAAAAAACCATAGGATAATTATCACTATATTTCAGCTGCATCAACTTTTATGTCTTTCTTTCTGGCTCAACGCTTTCACCAGGTGCACTCATAGACGGAACACTACGCTTAAGGAATTTGTCCAGCTTGAAGAAATAAAATAGTCTGCTAATTGTAATAGAAAATATCAAGACGAACTGCTAACACAATTTTCGGACCACTTCACAGCACACCTATGATGGAACTAGGGGTGGCGATCCGAGATCGATTAATCGAAGAATCGATCTTTTGGACCAAAAAATCTATTTTTAAATCGATTTATAATACTGAAACGATCTAGTGAACCGATATTTCACCCGTGAAAATCGAATGTGAAAAAGCACTTTCTACATGTAATGCACTTGCACATGAAAGTTAGGGTTTAAACGAAGAATTTAAACATTTTTTATCGCAAGCAGTTGTGCACATGAAGTATGATCCTATACTTTACTGGCAAGAACAAAAAAAATCAATTTATCATAAAGTTTACTCAACAGCCAAGAAGTATATCTATATAGTGGTATCATCAGTACCTTCCGAGCGCCTTTTTTCTATTGCCAGCAACATCGCAAGCATGAGCGGAACCGCTTGGATCTCCTTAGACTGGACAGACTGTTGTTCCTGAAAAGCTTGGACATTAAGCACTGGGAACTGTAAACTATATAATTTCAAAACTGTTTTATGTAGCCAACAAATTTGAGAAATAATGCTTATGGTATGCCTGATACTTTGATTTAGTTGTAAAAAAAAACCTTAATTAGTTAAAAAATGATAAAAGATCGATTATTATGGTGTCCTTTTTGTTTTCCATGATTGGAATTATATTGAAAATACGAACACGAAAACCAAATCAAGAAAGGTCGATTTTTTAGACCTCGATTTTGTTGTGACTCAATTTATCAAATTTCGATTCGAATCGATTCAAGAATCGATCTTTTTCGGAATGAATCGCCATCCCTAGATGGAACTGAACTCAGAAGTAATTTTGAGATGCGGAATTTATACACTTCAAAGAAGTCACATATACGGTGCTGATTATTTTTACAGTGATATCTAGCAATGCGTTGGTGCAACTGTACAGGAACAAAGTAGAATTGTTGGAGAAGCACCAACACCAACATCTTAATAAAATAATATAAGGCTTGGAAAATTCTGCTAATCCCAGCAGTTTAGACTGAGCACATATTCAGAACATGCGGTAAATACAACTCAACCTCAAAGCGCAGCAGTAGATGCGAGGAATAAAAATATTTAAAAAAATGAATAAACAAAACTAACAGCAAGTGTGAGAAAATAAACAACATTTAATTTCTTAAAATACGACAGTATGTAACAATTCGCAGCCCATGAAATTAAAATATAATTAATAAAACAAAATTGTCAGTTAATTCCTTATAATAGGTAAAATTTCACGGCACACAACGGTTCCACTGATTTAAACAACAGCATGGTATAAAAAGAAGGTGATATCGACATTGGTAACTTTGGAAATCCTGTTTAAAGAACAGAATTTCACAGAACTTTGAAAGACCAAATAAGGCAGTTCGAATAGGTGAGAAACAATTCTGTCTTTAAAATTAATACATGAATGGCAAAACAAGAAGAACAAAGATACCTTTATGGCATATGTTGATTTTGAAAAAGCTTTTGATAATGCTAAGTGGGACAAGATGTTCAAAATTTTGAAACAAGTCAGGTATAAAATATCGAAATAAAAGAATCATATATATTATTTCAATAAGGTATTTTTTGTCACAAGCCATTATCTCCCTTCATACTTAACTGAAATCAATGAATGAGGGGTCATTTTAAACCTTATGGTCTCCACTTTGGTTACACCATGTTTTAAGAAAGGAATTTTTCGGTATTAGACCCTTAAAAGGCAAAAATATCAATATTTCTAAAACGCTGTTTTTGTGTTACAAGTTATTTATCTCCCTGGATACCTATCTGAAAACGTTTAATGAAGTATCATTTTAAAGATTAAGATCTCTGCTTTGGATCATGTATTAAGACAGGAATTCGACCCATAAAGGGCAAAAGTATCAATATTTCTGTAACGCGATTTTGAGTCACGAGCCATTTATCTCCCTTCATATCTAACCGAAATAGATAAATGAGGTATCATTTAAAAGATTAAGGTCTCCGCAGCGGTCATATTATATTTTAAGAAGTAATTTTTCGTAATTCGACCCTTAAAGGGCAAAATTACCATCATTCGCACAACGTTTTTTTTTTTTTTTTTTTTTTTTTTTTTTTTTTTTTTTTTTTTTTTCACGAGCTATTTATCTTCCTTGATATCTACCGAAATTGAGAAATGAGGTATTATTTTAGGAATTGAGGGCTTCGCTTTGGTCTAATCATACTATGAAACAGGAATTTTTCTGAATTCTACTCTTAGGGCAAAAGTATTATTATTTCTACAACGCATTTTTCTGTCACGAGACATTTATCTCCCTTGATACCTAACAGAAATTGACAAAAGATGTATCATTTTTAAGATATAAGTATCCGGTTTGGTCACATCATATTTTAAAAAAGAACTTTGTCCAAATTCAGTCCTTAAGCGTAAAAATATCATCATTTCCAAAACTTAAAAAAAAGTAATTTATCTCCTGCGATACCTAACCGTAATTGATAAATGATATCGTTTCAAATATTAAGGTCTTCAATTAGGTAAAATTACAAACAAAGAAAGAATTTTTCGGAATTTGATGCTTAAAGAGGTCTCGTGTAAAAGACAGTTCAGAATCCAGTCCCTACATTACAGCAGTAGATATCACAGAAATGTTAATAAACTGTTTTTGTATACAATAAATAGCTTTTCGGATATTTTTTTTCTGTTCCGGAAATTTTTTGTTTTGCTATACTATTCCAATGTAAACATTTTATTCGCACAGCAACACATAATCACAGAGATGTTGATATGCTGTGTGTATTTTGTTCAGGCTGGTGATATTCTCTTAAGGTCAGTGACAGTTTGTCGTACATACACGGCGTTTTAAATTTTCCTACTGTTTCGTAATATGTTTTAAGTATTTATATGCGTACCTATTACACTAAACAAATAAATATTTGCTACATAACTGCGGTTCTACTTTTCTTTATATTTCAAGCATTCAACCTTACTGTTCATCGTATTTTATTCGTGAAATTTTCGCACGGGTCGTCAAGTACTCTATAAACTATATAAGAATCAAGTAGCAATAATAAAAGTAGAGAATCATGAGACACGCATCAGTTAAAAATGGTGAGAGCGTTGTAACCCATCTCCATTAATACTCAATTTATGTAGAGGAAGCAATAAATGAAATAAAAAGACAATTTGGTTGTGTCATAAATCTTCGAGAAGAAAAAAATCAGTATGCTACTATTTTCTGATGACATTGTGCTGTTAACAAAACGAACTGAGGATGATGAGAAGTTACTGAAGGAAGATTTTGGACTAAATATAAACAAAAGTAAGATAAAAGGGAAGAAATGTAGTAGAAATGATAACAGTAGTAAAGGATTAAATATAAAAATAAGATCCGATGGCATAGAAGAAGTAAATGAGTTCTGCTATAGGAAGTAAAATTACAACTGATGGCAGAAGGATTGATATTAAAAGCAGAATGCCACTAGGAAGAAAAGTTTTTATGAAAAAGATAAATATTTTAGTATCAAACATTGATCTTAGGCTCAGAGAGAACTTTTTAAAACTATGTGTGGCACTCAGCACTTCATGGTAGCGAAGCATAGACTTTAAGGAATACCAGAAATCAGTCAAATTAAAGCATTTGAAATGTAGTACTATATAATGATGCTGAAAATTAAGTACGAAATAAATGTGTTTTGGAAAGAAAAGAAGCTTGTGGAAGAATCCTACACGGAGAAGAGACATGATGGTGGGTCACATTTTAAGACAAGCGGGATTGGTTAATTTTGTTAGTGGAAGGATCAGTCAAAGGAAATAACTGTAAAGGAAGACAAAGATTAGACTATATGTGGCAGATAATTGAAGATGTTGGTCTTAAGAAGTATATTGAGATGACGAGGTTAGCGTAAGATAGGATGGAGGATAGCATCAAACCAGTTGAGAAACTGATTACAGAAAAAAAAAATAGCGCTACCAAAAGGAGATATGTAATTTAATATATTTTAAGTGCGATGGAGCGCATGCTCTGGCGGAAGTTTCCTCAGTCACCTATAAGTCCTTTTTTTTACTATCTTAAATTCTTTGAATACATATTCCCCCCAATCTCTTCTCCCTCTAATCTCTTCTCTCTCCAATCTTTCCTTCCCCCAATCCCTTCTCCCCCAGATCCCTTCCCCCCCAATCCCTTCTCCCCCAATCCCTTCTCCCCCCCCAATCCCTTCTCTCCCAGATCCCTTCTCCCCCAATCCCTTCTCCCCCCAATACCTTCTCCTCCAGATCCCTTCCCCCCATCCCTTCTCCCCAATCCCTTCTCCCCCCCAATACCTTCTCCCCCCAAATCCCTTCTCCCTCCAAACCCTTATCCCCCCAATCCTTTCTCCACCCAATCCCTTCTCCCCCCAATCTCTTCTCCCATCCCGCCCTTACCTTCCATATACTTTTGCCCTTTAAGAAATTTAAGTTCTTTTAGTGCTTTGGGTAAGTTATTCATCACTTCCATGGTAATTTATTCCGATCCCTGCTTCCATGACTTACAAAAGAAATTTTTTCCCCATTCTGATGCCTGAAATTGAATGCCAGTATGTTATCATGGTCATACTTTATCTTCCATACACTAGTCTTAATTCTTCCACCAAAATTTTTCCAAGCCTCGTTACCAACATACTCCTTGTACACTCCCAGCACTCTCTTCATCACCCACCTGTCTTCCAGTTACTCGAAATCTATGTCCTTTATCATATCAGTTTCCACAGACAAATCTAAATGCCCTCCTTTGTACGCCCTCGAACTCCTGGACTGACCAAAGCTTTGTAACGTAGTTCCCTCAATTCTCTGATTACCCCTCAGCACACTCTCCAATAAATGAAGGATTACAACCAATCTTCAACAAGCAATTCTTTCCCATCCTATAATCAATAACATCCTTTTATTTTATTTTTCTGTGTACCTAACGACTTTTCTGGGCATGTGCTTTCACTACATATTTACCTATCCAGCTAAATATTATGTCCAGTTCATTCTGCCGCTGTTCTGTCTTCTCCAGTTTTGATCCTATTACATACCATTAGGTCATCTGCAGACAACCTATCATCTAATTGTAAACCATCAGCGCAATTATTCATTAGAATAATGAATAACAATGGTCCCAATACATTACCCTGTACCAAACCCATGTTCACATCCATTTCTTTTAATCGTGTATTTTCTACGCTAGAGTTTTGATTTCTCCCTTTTAAGAATTCCAGCTACGACATGCAACGATAAGAACACTCAGAAATCCATTCCTAGAGAAGAGTTAATGAACGTGTGACAATAATGGAGTACTTATTATGATTTCTTTAATAATCCAGTAAACCAACGATATGATCTTCTGTGTTTCAGCCACGTGCATCGTTTAGACAAATTCACGTGCTCTGTTTTGTCCGGCGACTTATTAAGCTTTCATCATATTATGAGGGCGACAGTGTTTCGGAGATACAATCGATAGGAAGGGTTAGTGGAAATTATGACAACTTGTCCACGAAATTCTAGGCACTTATGTTGACGGTAAGTTAGTGCTCCCGAAAACTATTGCTATCTGGTTGAGATGATCATCATAAGAATTTTTTTGAGATAAAGGGTACTAGCTCAGTATATTGGACTGCATCTTTCTCTTAATAAGAAACTGTCACCGATAAGTGCTAGAGACCCCAGCCAAAGACTCCAGTGCGGATTACCTGTTTAGTCGCTGGCGAACTAAGACAAATATTTGAGTTGTATATTACCTTCCGATACTCCGGCCACAGTGACAATGAGGTATTCTAGTGGTACTATATTCCTTCCTAATCAATCCTCGCCTACCATGTTAAACAGAAAAACAAATTCAACGTGTGACATATGCTACCCATGTGAAAGCAATATTAATACAATAAACGAGCGCAATAAAACAAGCAAAAACCCTGACAAAGCAACTCGTATTAAGGACTCCTTGTTACCTGAATACATTCATCGTACTGCCTTTGACGCTGTGGTGTAGAAGTAACTGTAATGAGGTCATTCAGGCATTGTTGTTCTCTTCAATATATACAGTTTACATAAAGATGGTCAGGCAAGTTGGGCAACAATTTCCACGGGATATTTGGTTGGATAGTCGGTATACAGTCAAAGGGGGGGGGGGGAATGTTAATACGAGTAGCTTGATTACGGAGGTATTGCTTTACTCCGTGTAAGTTTGGTGTGTGAATGTCTGTATGAGTGATGTTGCCAGTGTGTGCCTTATCGAGAGAGTTCGTTGCATCCTCTCAGTCGACCTAATTATGTGTAGTTCCTTTCCTCCGTGTGAGTTAACTTTAAAAAATGATAAAGGGCGCAGAGGACTATCTCTAACATCATTATTATTACTATTACACCGCCATTCACTAAAGGTGTGTGGCGGAGGGTGCATTGCACCTGTCCGAAAGGGTAATAGTTTGGTAGGGATATACGGGATATGGCAGGTGGCGCCCATAGGATATTTTGAGGAACTATCCCGGCATTCGCCTGGGGTGATTCGGGAAAACCCAGATCAAAATGGCAGGTAAATCCTTTCTATTCCATTCCCTAATCGCCCGTGGAAAAAATGAGTACAGAAATGAATCGGTTCTGGTCCTGATTTCTCTTATCGTATTTTTGTGGTCATTCCTAGATAAGAATGTTGCTGGTAGCATATTTGTTTGCTGTCATTCCGAAATAAGTCAATCGTGAATTTTTCAATTAGCTTCTGTCGAGAGCAACGCCTTCGGTGTTCCAAGTCTTCCCAACCCAACTTCTTCAACATCGCACTTACGCTCTTTCCCTTCAACTATATATACCTGTCACGAATCAGGCGGCTCTTCTTTGGATCTTCTCTAATGCCTCCAGTAAACCCCTTTTGATGGGGACCCATACAGAACAACAATATTCTAAGTGGGAACGCACTAGTGACTTATATGCCATAGATTTAACTTCCGGAGTGCTTTGTTTTAAATTACGACCTAGAAATCTGAGAATACAATTTGCTTTCCCAATTACCTTCTCGATATGCTCATTCCACTACAAATTATTACGAATTGTTACCCCTGAGTATTTAGTGGAATCTACCGTTCTCAAGGACAGTACCATTAATTGTATATTCAGAGCTAAATGGTGTCACATTTTTACTTACACGCATGACTTGGCACTTTTTAGCGTTTAACTCCAACTGCCTATCGTTACACCACGCAATTGTTTTCATAATATCGTCTTGTAACAAAGCGCAGTCCTCCTGGGTTTTGATTTCACGATAAATAATAGCATCATCGGCATCTTTTCATCCCCCTTATTATGTCGCACAAATCATTAATCTATATGAGAAACAACATAGGCACTATCAAGCTTCGCTGGGGAACCCCGGACCTCACTTCGGTAAGTGATGAACGCTCACCATCGAGAACTTCACACTGTGTTCTGCCGTTCAGAAAGTCTGTAATTCAATCGCATATAAGTCTAGATATGCCATTACCAGTGGCGTAGCTAGATTAACAAGGGCCCCGGTGCTTAAAAATATTTTGGGCCCTCAGGGCAACCTTTTAGAGGTTTGCTGGCAGGGGCTCACTGAACTGTATGGGGCCCCCTGAGCTGCACTTGGGGCCCCCTGAGCTGCACTTGGGGCCCCCTGAGCTGCACTTGGGGCCCCCTGAGCTTTGGGGGCCCTGGTCCACAGCACTACCTAGCTCTCCGATAGCTACTCCCCTGCTAGGGACTATCATCCTGTGATTAGAGGGAATAAATCAGAGGAGAGTCTCAATATAAGCAGAAATGAGGAAACTAAAAAAAATTGAAATAGATCCTTAGGAAATTCTGAAGAAACTCAAAAAGCTAAAAGAGTGCGAAGTAACTGGTGTAGATGATATTACTATGGATGGATTAAAGAGTGTGGTATAGCATATGGTACCGTAACTTGAAACTTTATTTAAAATGAATCTGGAGAGGGTTGGAAAGAATGATGGTAGTACCAGTTCATACTAGCGTGGATTTATTTTTCATGAGAAACATTAAAGTTTCTTTATATCTAGTGAAATGAAAACTCAATATTAGGGGAGACTGGGTACGGTTGTGACAATTTTCATTTGATCGCTCATAATTTTCTTAGTATGTCAGTTACTCGGAAGAAATGTGATTTTTATAGTGAAATGTACATTTTCCTACGTATAAATACTAAATTTTTGTCCCTAAGTACAATGGTAAAGTTATAGCAGCAAATTAGAAAAAGAAAAAATGTCACAACCGACCACATGCCAGGGGCGGTTGTGATAGTGCTTGGTGTCGGTAGTGACAGGTTCAAAAATACAACAAAATGGTATAAAATCACTTTTTTTCAAGTAATATCAAACATAATGTAACATAATCTTTTTCTGGAAAAATTTAATTATTACATAACAATAGAAATTAATCTGGGAACACCTTAATGGCTTATAAGTAATAAGGCATTGTAGCGTCAATAGTTATTATAAAAGTCTTGATCTAGATCATTTTGATAATACCTGGTATATCATAGATTGTCACTGTGACTCCGCATCTATCCATCACAAGTAGTATTAGTAGCAGAAGAATTTTTTAAGGGTCCGAAGACAGATCATCCAAGAGCTGTAGGTTGTACGAGCAGTGTGGAGGAAACGAAAGCAAAGTGATTCCATTTTCTTTACAAAAATCCAATGTATTGATGTGGATATGCCAGGAATGGTTATCCAGCACTAACAAGACTCAATGCGTTGGAGAAGCATTAGAAAATTTCTTAAAATGTTCTAGATATCCCAAAAACAATGCATCCAGCCTGAAGGATTTGCAGTCCCAATCGATCCTACCGGCCCGTCGCCAACAAAATGAACGTGATAACTAACCCGTGCAAATATAAGTAAAGGAGGGATACTATTTCCCAAGGCATTTGCTTCAAAAGTAACCGTGACTAATGTGCCTCGTACAACTGACGGTCTTCCTCAAGCGTTTTCTCGGCATCAAAAACAAAAAAGTACTTGTCACAACCATACCCAGAAAATATGTCACAACCGTACACAATGCACTTCATCGCAAAACAACAATCGCCATGGCAATTCAAAATAACTACTTGCAAAGTAATCACTGCTATTTAATTACTAATATTTAACTTATAACGAGGAAAAACATTCATTACTCTATCTTTACACATACGACAACAATTATTAAAAGAAATCTAATAAAAATACTTACTTTTGACTGTTAAAAAGTAATGTAGGCCTCTACGATTGTTATTGTCACGCGATGGCTAACGCGATACTGTGAAACACGTTCAAACACAGTGGCGTAGCTAGGTCAACAAGGGCCCCGGTGCTAAAAATTTATTTTGGGCCCTCAGGACAGATGGGCGACTTTTTTTTTGCTTTGTGTTACTGGTAAAGGCCCCCTGAGCTGACGATAGAGCCCTTGAGTTGTGCTTAGGGGCCCCTTGAGTAGTGAGAGGGCCCTTAGGGAGGGGCTTCCTATGTCTCTGGGGCCCCCTTAGACGACTGTAGAGCTAAAAAAAAAAAAAAAGTCGCCAGTTTGCCATGAAAGCTCGTGGGTTTCTGAACTGCGCTTGGCCCCCCCCACCCCAGAGGTGCGCTTTGGGGCGCCCAGAGTATGCTTGGGGGCTCCCTGAGCGTAGGGGCCCCGGTGTACTGCACCGCCTAGCCCCATAGTAGCTATGCCCCTGTTAAAACAGGCACGCCGCTCCTCTCTATCCCCTCCCCATCCCGGTATTCCTTATAGTTTGGCTAATATGACGACTGTCACAACCGTAACCTGGCACAACCGTACCCAGTCTCTCCTATAACAAATTGGGACACACACAATATTTCAAATAATGTTTAAAAATATTGTTATAAATTCGAAAAGCAGTTCCGTGGTTGGGTAAAACCCTCTCAAAACTTTCTTTTTGGTGTGTGTGTGTGTGTGTGAGAGAGAGAGAGAGAGAGAGAGAGAGAGAGAGTTTTAATAAATTATATATGAATATTTAGAGGATACCTCATGTAGATCAGTTGCAAGAGCATGAAAAACTTAAAACTACAAATTTAAAGCAGACTAAGTGTACCAAAATCTGTTAAGTTGAACCAGTTGATTTTGTTGAGTCTACCTATGTTGCCAGCATCAATAGTGGAGTACAAGTCATTTAATGCTTTAATTGACAGCAACTAATAAAGCCTCCAAACGATTTATGCCGTTGTTCAATCCAAAATAAAATTAGTAATGAGTACAATGAATTGAAAAAAAATTAAGATGGCTCTGAGGACTACGGAGTCAGTGTGCAGAGTAGTAGGGGAAGGCCGATTCTGGGAACAGCCAATCAGCGTTCAGGGATCGCATGACGTCACGAAGTGAGCAGCCAATCAGCGTTCAAGGTCGTATGACGTCACACGTTAGTTCTTTGGCCGGCCGCACAGATGGTGGCACCGGGCGTGCTTGCGCATACGTTAGTTCCTCAACCGGCCACTAGGGAGCAGCATCTCCCAAGGGCTTAATTTCTTTGGGCGCAGACATTCCACACCGCCCACCCAAGCCCTGAGGCAATGGCTATTTCTGTTCTGGAATGCGCGCTTTGTGAAATGTGTACACTGTTTCAACACACCTACAGAAATTCCCACTCGACTGTTATCTATGTTTGCTTATCCATTAAGCGTTGCGAAATGCGTACTCTTCGCGTCGGCTACCAGTTGTGCAAGCGGTATCTCTTGTGTAAGCGCGGAGTGAAATGCTCCATGCGACGCTATAAAAGGAGCGCCCGTGTCTAGCTCTTGCTCTGTACCGTTGCGAACCTTGCAGTGTGCGCTTCTAGCAGTGACCGTTGTGAACCTCGCAGTGTGTGTTTCTCGCAGTGTTCAATTGTAGTCCAACACAATGTCTCAGTCTTATGAAGGTAATAAGTTATAATAATAATAATTATTATTATATGTGTGTGTTTGTGTGTGTATCAGTGATACTAAAGATGAATTTTCTTTTACAGAGCTCCCAGTTCTCTCTGCTGCTGATGTAGAAGAGTACCTCGCAAACAGTAAGCTAATTTCCTTATTGTTAGTAGTATTAGTTTAATTATTATTATTATTAAGACTAATTTTTCTTTTTCCCTGTTTCAGATCTACAACAGATCTCACCGCTTTTTAGCGATGATTTAGATAATGGTAAGTTTTTGCATCTAAACTGGAATATTTTTGCTTCAGATGTTTACTTGTTGCATACTATATAGCCATATATTTTAGACTCAAATCCACATAGGAATGACACACACACACACTTGTACATGCATACAGCGAGGTCAACAGAACTAACAGCAAGCATCATGAAAACGATGAAGTGGGGCAGAATTGTCGTTACAACTGATTAACTGGACAGAATTATCGTTATAAAAATCATCAGACAGACGAGCTAAAGTCAGGTACCACCATACTTATGCTTACATCCACAAAGACAGACGCAGATACACATGTCCAAGTCTACAGAGAGTTCAGTACAACTACCGGCAACAATCATGGAAACGGAAAAGTGGTGTAGTACTCTCTTGCCTCATGACTGGCTGAAAAACAGAACTCTCCTTACATATCATCAGCCTGGCGAGATACAGGGTGTGCAAAAGATGGCATGTTTATACCATAAATAGTGTTCATCACGCCCCAGTTGATTACATTTACCATCAACACGTCTCTCCCACACCGCAACCCTTTCTACCATTCAGTAAAAAAGTGGAGCAGGTACCATGAGTTGACTATCAGATCTCACCCACAAATCCATACATCTCAATACACTAGCACAAACAAACATAAGTGGAGGGACAGCAAAATCATTCGTCCAGACAGACGTGTTTATAGAAGGTATCACCATATTTACGCATACAGACACAGAGAGAGACGCACAAACACCCACATTTCCATGCCTTCAGCGAGCTAGACACAACAACCAGCCCCAATCATGGCGACGAAAAAGTGGGGTAGAACCCCCATGGCTCATAACTGACCAAAAAATCATCAGTAACATATGTTCCAGGCACCATACTCTTCACATCAACATCATCTCATTTATTTCACACTACAGATCTCACTACCATCCAGTATCATGTGTGCTAGGTACAAAACTGTTCACATCAGCACCAACACGTCTATCCCACACCTAAGCTTTTTCTGCCATTCAGTAACATGTGCCCCCATGTACCACTAGTAGCAGTAGACACTTGGTCATCAGACAGATATCATAACTCCCATATTCATACTAGGTCTCGCCCACAAATCCATATGTCACCTCACACAAGCATAAGTGCAGGAACAGCACATCATACATCCAGACAAACGAGATAAAGGAAGGTATCTCCACATTTACGCAAAAAAACACACAGAGATAGAGACGCATACACACGTACATTTCCATGTCTATAGCGATCTCGACTCAACAACTAGCCCAATCATGGCAACGAAAAAGTGGAACAGAACACCCATGACTGGCCAAAAATCATAGAAAGACACACATAAACACATACATACACACTCACATGTCAATGCATTCACACAGTTCCATTCATCACCACACAAATGCACATAACTGGAGGAAAGCGACCGAACATGCTAGATCCAACTAAAAAGAGTTACAGGATGTGTGAAGTTTGAAATCACAGCCACGTCTGGCCCACACCGCAACCCTTTCTGTCATTTAGTAACATGTGACCCAGGTACCATGATTTACAATGGACACTTGTCTATCAGACGGATATCATAACCTCCATATTCATACTAGGTCTCACCCACAAACCCATACGTCTCCACACAAGCACAAACATATGGGAGGAACAGCAATTCATACATCCAGATAAATGAGTTTAAGGAAGGTATCACCATACTTACGCATACAGACACAGAGAAAGACGCACACAGACACATATATCCATGCCTACAGCGAGCTCAACACAACAACCAGCCCAATCATGGCAAAGAAAAAGTGGGACAGAACCCCCATGGCTCAAGACTGACAAAAAAATTCATCATTAACATGTGTTCCAAGTAACAAACTCCTCACATCAAAATCATATTATTTATCTCACACTACAGACCTCTCTGCCATTCAGTATCGTTGGTAATATGTACAGAGCTGTTCACATGATCAGCACCACCTCTATCCCACGCCACAAGCCTTTTCTGCTATTCAGTAATATTTGCCCCACGTACCACGAGTATTAGTAGGCACATGGTCATCAGACAAATATCATAACTCCCATACTCATACTAGGTCTCACACACTAATCCATACGTCACCACACACAAGCACACACAAACAACCATTAGACAGACGTTAGAGTGTGTGCAAAGGATGACATGTTTTTGCCGTACACCTCAGTACTTAGGGGGCGTCCATAAATTACGTGAGGTGAAATAGGGGGGGGTCCGGCGAAATCTCACCAAATCTCACCAGGGGGGAGGGGGGGTCTACGGAAATCTCACGTGAGATTTTGCGAAAAATTTGGGGATAGTAGAGCGCAAAAAAAAAGGTCTACAATTTGCGCCTAAGTCGAGTTTAGGAGGGTATTTCGTGAAAAAGTTAGGGTGTGACCTAAAAAAAAAAGAAAGAAAAAAAAGGTCTACAAAAGTTTCGAGTGCGACTTCTAGGGGGGTTCTCACGGACCTGATCTCACCAGAGGGGGGGGGGGGTCCGGCCAGATCTCACGAAATCTCACCAAGGGGGAGGGGGGGGGTCCAGAAATCCGGAAAAACACCTCACGTAATTTGTGGATGCCCCCTTATCACATTATCAATTAATTACATCAACACATAGGTAGCCAGTCATTGTGAAATCTCAAAGTCGAGTAGAATCCTATCGTGATAGACACACAACCACATAGAAAGACACACACTCACATATCCATGCATACACACAGTTACCATACATCACCACACACACATACATGTAACTGGAGGAAAAGGACTGAACACCCTAGGTCCAGACTGAATAGCTACAGGATGTGCGAAATATTTCATTTCTTTGCCACAAACCTCGGTGCTCATCATACCCAAATGATTACATCTACATAGGTGTCCACTGATGGAAAAATCTCAAGTAGACTCCTACCACCATACTTACACACATAACCACACAGGAACACGTACACACACATATGTCCATGCATATACCACAATTTCATAAGTTACCACATACATACAAGTAACTGCAGGAAAGGGACCCGACACACGACGTCCACACTAAGGTGTTACATGATAGGCAGATGATAGCATGTCTTTACAATACACCTCAGTGCTCACCACACATACTTGATTTTTAATGTGCCATCAGTATAGCTGGTGGCTGGAACTAAGCTCTTGGCAATGTTTGGCCAAAAGTCATTTGTTAATAGCAGCTCATCAAAGACAAATTTTGGACGAACCTGTACAGGCGGGCGCGGCGGGAGGTGGCCACCCTACCCCACTGCGGACCGCGATGGATTACCGGAGTTTTCCGACCGGGACCTATTACCGGTAACCGCATTTTTAAGACCGCACTGAAGACCGGAATTTCATTGCGCTCGAGGCGGTAATATGTGCCGGTATACCGACCTACTAAAACACGATGTACGCGACCGCTGTGAGGAAGGGTGGCCACCTCCCGCCGCGCCCGCCTGTACAGGTTCGTCCAAAATTTGTCTTTGATGAGCTGCTATTAACAAATGACTTTTGGCCAAACATTGCCAAGAGCTTAGTTCCAGCCACCAGCTATACTGATGGCACATTAAAAATCAAGTATGTGTGGTGAGCACTGAGGTGTATTGTAAAGACATGCTATCATCTGCCTATCATGTAACACCTTAGTGTGGACGTCGTGTGTCGGGTCCCTTTCCTGCAGTTACTTGTATGTATGTGGTAACTTATGAAATTGTGGTATATGCATGGACATATGTGTGTGTACGTGTTCCTGTGTGGTTATGTGTGTAAGTATGGTGGTAGGAGTCTACTTGAGATTTTTCCATCAGTGGACACCTATGTAGATGTAATCATTTGGGTATGATGAGCACCGAGGTTTGTGGCAAAGAAATGAAATATTTCGCACATCCTGTAGCTATTCAGTCTGGACCTAGGGTGTTTCAGTCCTTTTCCTCCAGTTACATGTATGTGTGTGTGGTGATGTATGGTAACTGTGTGTATGCATGGATATGTGAGTGTGTGTCTTTCTATGTGGTTGTGTGTCTATCACGATAGGATTCTACTCGACTTTGAGATTTCACAATGACTGGCTACCTATGTGTTGATGTAATTAATTGATAATGTGATAAGTACTGAGGTGTACGGCAAAAACATGTCATCCTTTGCACACACTCTAACGTCTGTCTAATGGTTGTTTGTGTGTGCTTGTGTGTGGTGACGTATGGATTAGTGTGTGAGACCTAGTATGAGTATGGGAGTTATGATATTTGTCTGATGACCATGTGCCTACTAATACTCGTGGTACGTGGGGCAAATATTACTGAATAGCAGAAAAGGCTTGTGGCGTGGGATAGAGGTGGTGCTGATCATGTGAACAGCTCTATACATATTACCAACGATACTGAATGGCAGAGAGGTCTGTAGTGTGAGATAAATAATATGATTTTGATGTGAGGAGTTTGTTACTTGGAACACATGTTAATGATGAATTTTTTTGTCAGTCTTGAGCCATGGGGGTTCTGTCCCACTTTTTCTTTGCCATGATTGGGCTGGTTGTTGTGTTGAGCTCGCTGTAGGCATGGATATATGTGTCTGTGTGCGTCTTTCTCTGTGTCTGTATGCGTAAGTATGGTGATACCTTCCTTAAACTCATTTATCTGGATGTATGAATTGCTGTTCCTCCCATATGTTTGTGCTTGTGTGGAGACGTATGGGTTTGTGGGTGAGACCTAGTATGAATATGGAGGTTATGATATCCGTCTGATAGACAAGTGTCCATTGTAAATCATGGTACCTGGGTCACATGTTACTAAATGACAGAAAGGGTTGCGGTGTGGGCCAGACGTGGCTGTGATTTCAAACTTCACACATCCTGTAACTCTTTTTAGTTGGATCTAGCATGTTCGGTCGCTTTCCTCCAGTTATGTGCATTTGTGTGGTGATGAATGGAACTGTGTGAATGCATTGACATGTGAGTGTGTATGTATGTGTTTATGTGTGTCTTTCTATGATTTTTGGCCAGTCATGGGTGTTCTGTTCCACTTTTTCGTTGCCATGATTGGGCTAGTTGTTGAGTCGAGATCGCTATAGACATGGAAATGTACGTGTGTATGCGTCTCTATCTCTGTGTGTTTTTTTTGCGTAAATGTGGAGATACCTTCCTTTATCTCGTTTGTCTGGATGTATGATGTGCTGTTCCTGCACTTATGCTTGTGTGAGGTGACATATGGATTTGTGGGCGAGACCTAGTATGAATATGGGAGTTATGATATCTGTCTGATGACCAAGTGTCTACTGCTACTAGTGGTACATGGGGGCACATGTTACTGAATGGCAGAAAAAGCTTAGGTGTGGGATAGACGTGTTGGTGCTGATGTGAACAGTTTTGTACCTAGCACACATGATACTGGATGGTAGTGAGATCTGTAGTGTGAAATAAATGAGATGATGTTGATGTGAAGAGTATGGTGCCTGGAACATATGTTACTGATGATTTTTTGGTCAGTTATGAGCCATGGGGGTTCTACCCCACTTTTTCGTCGCCATGATTGGGGCTGGTTGTTGTGTCTAGCTCGCTGAAGGCATGGAAATGTGGGTGTTTGTGCGTCTCTCTCTGTGTCTGTATGCGTAAATATGGTGATACCTTCTATAAACACGTCTGTCTGGACGAATGATTTTGCTGTCCCTCCACTTATGTTTGTTTGTGCTAGTGTATTGAGATGTATGGATTTGTGGGTGAGATCTGATAGTCAACTCATGGTACCTGCTCCACTTTTTTACTGAATGGTAGAAAGGGTTGCGGTGTGGGAGAGACGTGTTGATGGTAAATGTAATCAACTGGGCGTGATGAACACTATTTATGGTATAAACATGCCATCTTTTGCACACCCTGTATCTCGCCAGGCTGATGATATGTAAGGAGAGTTCTGTTTTTCAGCCAGTCATGAGGCAAGAGAGTACTACACCACTTTTCCGTTTCCATGATTGTTGCCGGTAGTTGTACTGAACTCTCTGTAGACTTGGACATGTGTATCTGCGTCTGTCTTTGTGGATGTAAGCATAAGTATGGTGGTACCTGACTTTAGCTCGTCTGTCTGATGATTTTTATAACGATAATTCTGTCCAGTTAATCAGTTGTAACGACAATTCTGCCCCACTTCATCGTTTTCATGATGCTTGCTGTTAGTTCTGTTGACCTCGCTGTATGCATGTACAAGTGTGTGTGTGTGTCATTCCTATGTGGATTTGAGTCTAAAATATATGGCTATATAGTATGCAACAAGTAAACATCTGAAGCAAAAATATTCCAGTTTAGATGCAAAAACTTACCATTATCTAAATCATCGCTAAAAAGCGGTGAGATCTGTTGTAGATCTGAAACAGGGAAAAAGAAAAATTAGTCTTAATAATAATAATAATAATTTAAACTAATACTACTAACAATAAGGAAATTAGCTTACTGTTTGCGAGGTACTCTTCTACATCAGCAGCAGAGAGAACTGGGAGCTCTGTAAAAGAAAATTCATCTTTAGTATCACTGATACACACACAAACACACACATATAATAATAATTATTTTTATTATTATAACTTATTACCTTCATAAGACTGAGACATTGTGTTGAACACTGCGAGAAACACACACTGCGAGGTTCACAACGGTCACTGCTAGAAGCGCACACTGCAAGGTTCGCAACGGTACAGAGCAAGAGCTAGACACGGGCGCTCCTTTTATAGCGTCGCATGGAGCATTTCACTCCGCGCTTACACAAGAGATACCGCTTGCACAACTGGTAGCCGACGCGAAGAGTACGCATTTCGCAACGCTTAATGGATAAGCAAACATAGATAACAGTCGAGTGGGAATTTCTGTAGGTGTGTTGAAACAGTGTACACATTTCACAGAGCGCGCATTCCAGAACAGAAATAGCCATTGCCTCATGGCTTGGGTCGGCGGTGTGGAATGTCTGCGCCCAAAGAAATTAAGCCCTTGGGAGATGCTGCTCCCTAGCGGCCGGTTGAGGAACTAACGTATGCGCAAGCACGCCCGGTGCCGCCATCTGTGCGGCCGGCCAAAGAACTAACGTGTGACGTCATACGACCTTGAACGCTGATTGGCTGCTCACTTCGTGACGTCATGCGATCCCTGAACGCTGATTGGCTGTTCCCAGAATCGGCCTTCCCCTACTACTGTGTAGCACACCTAAACAAGCTATTTGGGGGTTACAGTCTATTGGGTTGAAAATCAGACTCTCGATAGAAAAAGTGCCGCTATTGCATGTAGAAGTTTCAAAGGGGCTCACACATATGAAAAGTTGCCGAAGTGATAGCTGATATGCATTCAGAGTATGTTTTATAGCTATACAAAATTGTTAAAACAGTAACAGATAATGGATCAAATATGGCTTCGGAGTATTTGCAAAATCAGATATTCTATCCTCAAATCCATAAAACATTTCACATAAAGATGGTCTTGAAAAAACACCACTTGATGAAGATGATGATTTGCTACCAGAACCTTTTCCAGATCCTTATTTAGAACCAGTAAGGGATAATTGCTTACTGCCAGGACATGAAAGATGCACTATGCACACTTTGCGTTTGGTTTCCAGTACAAATTTTGAACAGGCAAGACTGAAAAGCAATTTTTATATATAAAAAAAATTGCTAGATGTGGCCTTAGAAAAGTTCCAAGCACTCTGAAATTTATGTTCTAGATCAGTATTTGAAACATATTTGTAACTGATTGGGAAGTAACCAGCTTCTCCATGCGCAATCCAATGGAACTGATTATAAAAGGCCTTTTATCAGTGCTGGATCATCTTAACGAAACCATGAAAAGCATTAAAGGCATTAAATTACCTCCTTTTAAGGAGCATGAAATACATTTTTTATGTAATTGTGTGATCTGTTCAAAGCCAATGAAAAACGTTGTAACTTGATATTCGTTCTACGAAGAAACCGAAAGTTTTTATCTCACGTAATGTGTAAATTAATTAATATAAATCTAGAATTAAATTTTGAAATTCTTAATGACCACAGCTTTTGCAATATAGAATTACGCGGATGGACTATAGGCCTATTCTAGATACCTATACCACACAATACATCTTCTAAAGTGCGATTGATATTTCCCAATAATATTTAGTTCATACAGTCAATAAGATTTATAACAAACAGAACTTTGATATTTAATTGCTCCCCACCCGTGCAGTCCCATAAGTGATATTCGTTGCTTCGCGAAGACTGATACCTCAGACACAGAAACACAATGGCGTCTTATGTACCAGGTAATATTTGTATTTACAACGCTATAGTCGGTGAGGCGGTAAGTGGTTGTAGAGTATACTCAAAGTATCTGTGTACAGCATGACACATTGTGTTTCACAGTCTATCAGTGTTACAGCTCCTTAAGTTTGGGACATTCAAGTAGTCAATGTAGAATAGAAACTCAATATAAGAAATGACAAGATAATCATAAAAATTCAGTATCAAAACTTAGTTATTATGTTTTATGATAAAACACAGCTATAAACTGATAATAAAAAACTATATCAGACCAAGTATTAGCTTCTATAACTTTTAGGAAAACAAAAATTGGTAATGGCGTCGTGATGTATAGGACCACGGGGCAGAGAAATAAATATAATAAACACTCTAATCGTTGGTTACTTGACGTTGTTAGTTGCAGTTCCAGATTTTTCACTATTCTTTTAGAAATTCAGCGTGATAAGGACGTTATCCTCACATGGTGCTATAATTGCCAACTTAACCCATTATTTGGCATGGCGATGTCATGGACTTGAATAAACAATATCTTATATAAACAATTTTTACAGACAGATGATACTTTTATCCGTCAAAGTACTTGCTTAAGATTCACATTGCCAGCAGAGGATTGGGGAGTAAAAAAGTAACAAAAAGCATTAAAAGTGATGCTTGAGATTAAATTAGCAAATAAAGAGTTGAACAGTACAGAAATATAAAACATGAGCAGCACATCGCTGCAGTCATAAGTACAACTATTAATACACAGCGATTCGTAGATCGGAATTTGTGAATTGTAATGCACGAAAAAACGGATAGCGTATGAAACTATGGCGCGCTCACATTTAGACCACTGTTGTGACGTTTAGAAAGGGACTGGTTAACATTTTAGAGAAATTAGAGAAAAGAGCCATTCGATTTACGACTACAACACAAAAACGCCACAGAATTGATACACAGTTTCACTTTTTTTACGTCTCGTTAACGTCGAAGTCATTAGAGGCGGGAGAAGAGTGGGGGCAAGGAACGGGACGAAATTCAGCCATGGCAATTTTGAAGGAACCATTCCGGCTTTCACCTGGACGGATTTGGGGAAACCATGAACAACCAAGTCTTGATGGTTGGATGGGGACTCGAACCCACGTCACCGAGCGTGGTGGTGT
Source organism: Vandiemenella viatica (assembly GCA_031002005.1). NCBI lineage: Eukaryota > Metazoa > Arthropoda > Insecta > Orthoptera > Morabidae > Vandiemenella > Vandiemenella viatica. The sequence goes on from JARYHS010013631.1 coordinate 175,112,319, forward strand.
AACGGCTACGTTCTGGCCTCGCATTCTGGAGGATGGCGGTTCGAATCCCCGTCCGGGCATCCAGATTTGGATTTTCCATGGTTTCCACAAATCACTCCAGGTGAATGCCGGGATGCTTCCTTCAAAAGGCCATGGCAGAGTTCCTTCCCATTCCTTGCCCCCCCATCCTTTAACTGGGATTTGTTCACAAATAATTTAAGCTTGAGGTCTGTATTAAAGGCACCATGTTGTATAATCATAATTGGGCAGGTAATTAAGAGTATGCCTAGCATCTGAAACATGGAGTATTTTATGGTTCTTCCTGCACGTTAAAACGCACTTAAGGAACAAGCAGTAAAAATTTCTTAATGTAGCCACACGTTGATTTCGCTGTAGCCACCAATCAAGTAGTTTGTCAGGAGGGAGAGCGGTCATCTACATTCTCAGACAAAGACATTACCCCTTGCCATCGTTTGGCTTTACTCGCGACAAACTTAAAATGATGCTATTTTTAGTTGGTGATTTAAATTCTTTTCTGCGCTTAAGTCAGTTGCAAACTGGGCAAAAATGCGTCTTCGTTAACGACTCACTTTAGAAACGATCTTCATATTTCATATTCGTCTCATAAGTTTTGTAAATGCCAGATGGACATTTATGTCATTTCCACCAATTCTCTGTCGTTCACTGGTCTGGAATTTTCACTAAATATTTGGTCAAGGGCGTAGCCAGGTACGGGCAAGGGGGGCCACTGCCCCGCCCCCCTCCCCCCCCAGCAGGAGGCAGGTATGCGCTCGATCGGAGTTCTGCCGTACCGAAGAGTAAACAATGTTAAACAACTTTCAAAAATTAATTCGGTTCGAACTATTTAAACCTGCTTGCTACTACTATCTGCGCGAAACAGACTAAACGAAAAGTGATTTGGCGGATGTGGAAATTGTATTTTATTAGAATACAGTATGGTGAGAAACTCGTCGAAGACGTGAGACATGAAGCCATCGAGGATACAAAAAATTTTTTTTACGAAAATTACAACCATAGAGTTCCTAAAATCATTAATTGAGCCAGTGAACACTCAATTTCGGAAGGCGATTTCAATTACCGAAAGACGCTGTGATTTTAAGATTTCTAGCAATTGAAGACACGTGTACTAGCCTGAAATACATTTTTCGAGTGTCAAAACAATAATTTTCTTGAAGATTTCTAAATGTTTTTGACGCATTATGCGAAGCTCTGAAAGAATGTGCAAAGATAAGGTAATAGCCCCCATTTTGTAATAATTTTTTTTATTGCTATTCAACTTTCTATTGCATTCTTAACGAGGACTTAATCATGTCGTTTGACGATTCTACAGATTCGTTGATTGGAGTTTCAAGTGATGGTTGTGGTGATGATGGAAGTGATACCATCAGAGTCTGATTAGGCGGCGCAATTGCTATTACACACAAAAAATTTTTGGCCCATACAATTGTATTAAAAGGCGACAGTTTCCGTTATCCATGGAAACAAACTGTCGCTGTTCCGCGTGAGCCAACTTAAACAAAGACACCTCCGTGTTAACTGCGCGCGAACCAAGTAGGGGGGGGGGATTTGCCGCGTGCCTAAATACCGATAGACTGCAGGCTGACTCGACCAGCTCATAAGAATTGCTATCCCGCACTGTTTTCAATCCCGTGAGATTTGCGCCAATCCCACGGGATCCCGCTAATAGTTTTTCTATGCATATTTTTGAAACATAGTTATTTAAAGTATTAACATATTATTTTCGCAAACCTCCCGGTTGAACAGGTAGGTGTTAGACCTGCAAGAAACTGCGAGGATCAGGTCCTGGCCTTGGCAACTCACATAGAAGCAAGATTCGAGAGACGATTGAAGACTGGTGCTGTATTTGTTGACCTGACCGCAGCCTACAATATGCTGTGGCGAGAGGGCGTGGAATACAAACTGCTGAAGAATTTGAAGTGCAAAAAAAAAAAAAACTTGTCTGATCAATACCATGCTAGCTAACCGAACTTTTAAGGTTGTCTCAGATAATAAGATAAGCGAATTAAGAAGAGTGAGTAATGGTCTGCCTCAAGGAACAGTTCTTGCCCCACTTCTTTTTAATGTATATATTTCCTACATTCCTCAAACAGAATCCTACAATTCTCTTATGCTGACGATCTGGAGTAGTACAAGAATCTGATAACGTTCAGCAAATTGAAAATAGTTTAACAGCAGACCTCAAAATACTGAGCAACTATTTTAAGAAATGGCGTCTCGTAACCAGTTCCAGCAAGACGGAAACTAGTGTCTTCCAACTGAACAACTGGGTGACGAATCTCTCGCTTGACGTTATTCTTGATGGCACTCCCATCCGACACAACCCCTTCCCCAAGTATTTGGGAGTCGTAATGGATCACACCTTGTCGTACAATAAACATCTAAAAAACCTAGAAACAAAACTACCAACCAGAAATAATATTCTGCAGAAGTTAACTGGCACCTCCTGGGAAGCATCCGCCTCCAAACTTCGCACATCAGCTGTGAGCCTTGGGTATTCTGCAGTTGGGTACTGTTCATCTGTCTGGATGAATAACACCCATGTCAAAAAGATCGACACAGTTTTGAACCAGACAATGCGGATAATTAGTGGATGTATCAAGACTACTCCACTGTACTGGCTACCCGTTTTGTCTAACATCAAGCCGCCTACGATAAGACGACTCAATCGCCTAATTGCCAATATAATAAGATCTGTCCACCCACGACGACATGGAAAATCAATTTCAGAGACTTAAATCAAGAAGACCAACCATAAAAACTGCAAAACAGATTATATCTGGTAATTTTAACCAGAGAGAAGCATGGAAATTGGAGTGAATAGCCTCGGCCCCACCAGAATGGCACTCTTTGTATGACAGTCAACAGGCACAAAAAGGACTCGACCTTCCTCGCAAGACCTGGGCAGCTCTTAACAGAGTTAATGGCAGATCTGCTTCAGCTCTGTACACATGGGAAATGAGAGTTTCACCAAATTGCGACTGAGGTGAGGAAAAACAAACCATCCGTCACGTGACCTTTGATTGCCCACTTCGAGCCTCCATGGGATCACTGATAGAATTTATTAATATTTCAAAGGAAGCTGTACATTGGCTGCACCATGTTGATTTTGAATTTTAATTATAATTTAATGTTACATTGTATTATTTATTTTGTGCCATAGCCATAAGCTAAATATATAAATAAATAAAAAATTAAATAATAAACAACTGTTAATAAAATTAATAAATCAATTTTTAATGTTAAATGATAAAAACTAACAGTTAACTAAATTTTAATTGACAAAATGACATTAATTTTTTTTATCCTGTCTTAAGAATAAATGGAGCTTTTAATTTAAAAAAAATTTAACCCAATTTTTAAATAAATAATTAAAAATGCAAAATATTCAGTCTTAGGTCATATTATGTATCTTACAATAAATCATATCAGTTTGAAAACATGTTGTGCATAATGACCAAGTTACCAGAGTTTTTTTTAATTCTAAATAAATGATCTATAACACCGAGTAACACAAAGTGAAGTGAGTATACTCTCTAAAGTGTGGACTTGGCTAAAAACAAAATCTCATTACTTTTTCTCACTGCACAGTCATGAGACTTGGTCTATTTTTACAAGAATTGTTTTTGTGGGATTCATGATTATGTCCCCTGATTTATTGATTGATTTTTCGATCTTATACTCTCACAAGTCAAATGAAAACTGCATGGGTACAAGCAAACAGTGCAATACATCCGATAGAGACCGAGTGGGGCAGCGAGTCACTCAGACAGACAAGACTGACACACGTTTTCACCTCATTTTGCGGATCCGCTTGATTTTATGCGGGATCCACCAGACTGTCAACTGATGAGGGATCCCGCGAGATTGTGAGATCCTGTTTTGCTGGATTGCAATCCCTACATGCACACAACGCATAGGATCGTTTATATTGTGACACCGTCGGAGCGTGCGATACTAATTTATTTTTACAACGATGGCTATAAGAAAGTTTTTTAAAAAGTAATTAATTTATATTTACTATAAGGCTAAGGACGGTTTTTAATAGTATTACATACAGTACCTACAAGAAGTACGACTTTTATTTAATAACTATATTTTGTTGTATTCGTTCGTATTTTATTTATTTTTATTACTGTTAAGTGTTTTGTGAAAAAGTTGACAATATAAGAGCTAATTTATGATAAAATATTTATTACTCTTGAATTTACAGTATATTTGTCCTAGGTGCCTGGATTCATCCAGATAAGAGTTGGGTCGGTCCAATGGTCAAGTTGTTTCACTCATTCTGTGATCGTAGCTATACTGCTGAATACGGTGTTACAGCCCACAGGCCAAGCTTCATATTAAATTCAGTCTTAACACTACTGGGTACCTTCCTGAAAATTACAACTTTTCTGTAGATGCTAAAGCCACTAATTAGAAATGAAAATTTAATCATGGTTGCTTGCAGACTTACCTGCCTCTGCTAGCGTATTCTAATAAATTTGTTAGTCGAACTTTCTGTCACTTAAAAATATCCATGATTACTGCAAACACATGTTTCATCACATTATCATAAATTAGCATCTAACGATGCTACGAACTTCTCGGAAAAAAATACCGGTCTCTGTAATGATGAATACTGCTCACCAGAAGGAAGTAGAAGACAATCGACAAATCGTGTCATCTATAATATCTTCGATTATTTTCTGTCGTACGCCGTAAAATTGATTTGCCTTTAAGAAGTAAAAAGCAACATCAAGGTGCTCTGAAACTAAGAATTGGTTCAAGTGTTCTAGTTTTGAAACACCATATTGGAAAAGTTAAGAAAAATGTCATATATATCTCCCCACAGATTCAAAAACGAAATCATTGCCCTTTGCGGCTTGGTCATTAAAAGTGAAATTATCCAGGCCGGAAAGAAGCTACGCTTATATTGTATTAGCAGATAAGTAGTGTGACATAGCTGGGAAATAACTACTTTCCATAAAAATCAATTTTTATGATGAAGATAAAAATACAATACACAAAAAAATTCTCGTTGAATAACAAATTATAGCATCAGAAATTGACAGATTTTTAGAAAACGAAGACCACCGACCTGATAGGTGTGTTCGCGATCGATATGAAGGATGTTCTACATTGGCGGGTGATAATGGTGGGGTTAAAAAAAATTTTTAAAAGAAAAATATAAAAAAGCCTTGAATTTTCTTTGCGCAAGCCACAGACATAACCTGGTAGTAAAGAAATTAAATCAAATTACAGAAATACGGAACACAATTACCACCATAGAGTACCTCATAAACTTTTTACGAGAAACATTTTTACGGAAAAAGCATGTGCCAAATATTTCAGATTTATATGAGACCCGCTGATCTTAAAAATATACCTGTTTTGCTATTTTTATAAGCATTTTGAAGACATTGTCAATTGACTTTTGAATGTTTCTAGAGGAGAGAATGATGCGGCGAGGAAAGGTGTTAGCAGTTACAGTGCACTGCTGCTAAGTCAGATTTCATTATATGCATTGGATTGAATACTCAGAATTATTTAAACCTGTTGCCGCTGCGTTACTTTCGAAGACATCTGTACATGCATGGATCATATTAATAGAGTAATATCTGCCTTAAGAGATTACCGCAGCAAAGCGGACACGGTGAGCGCATTGTATCTGTCCAACAACGTCTTTCTAATCACCCTGTTTAGTCTTTATACGGTTTTTTAAATGGATCTATTTTTATACCTTATTTAAATTACCTCATAGCTTCTATGGAGTAGTGTTTTGGGATTATTCATTGCGCTTTTACATGTTTTGTTTTAAATCTAACTCTAGTTATTTAGGAAATAATCAACCATGGTAAGTATTCAGTTTTAGATCATATTACATGCCTTACAGTAAATCACGTCAGTTTGAAGAATAATATATTTATCTATTGAACACTGAAACTACCCCTTTATTTGCAAAGAATTACATATATAGCCAGCAGCCGAGAAAGACCTTTCTGCCGCCTAGTTCGTTGATTGAAATGGTCATAAATAAAAAACTTTTTGGAAAAGGTTAACAACTTTCTGCACTTTTTTGAGATTATTATATTTGGGAATCACCTCAGTATGTGGATGAACCAGTGTTAGGATCACACTTTCTACTTCAATTGTGGCGTCCAGTTGTTCGTGGTCTCAGTCCGTGTCAAAGTTGTTTCTGTGCGTTCAATTTCTTTCAGTAGTATTCTTTTTTTTAAGGGGGGGGGGTTATAAAACGTCGACAATTGTGTGCTGTGTGAAAAGTACAATTGCAGGTACCAACCAAGAACATTTTCCATGATGCTTGTTCCGTCAGACCTTTTACCGATAACATCAGTTTCGACATCAATAGCAAAGCTTGTCGGTCATTATTTGATCAAACTGATGCACCGTGGTGCACGAACCGCGTATTTTAAGCAAGCTGATATTAAAATGTGTTTCTTTGCGGTGAACATAAACATATAGGTGATTTTTTGGACGTCCACTCATCAAACACTCAACGAAAATCTTTGCCATTGTTTCTTGAAATATTCAAACTGAACAATTATATCAACTTTTACTGTGTTTTAAAACTTTGTTATCTTATAGACTTAACAGAATTAGGAAATTGAAATCAACTTTTTGGAAAGAAATATCTCAAATGCGATGAAGTACAGTTTATAACAAAAACTTTTAACATATCATTTATTCAATAGATTTCGAAATAGCTGTCAATAGTTGTAACCTTCTTTTTGTATTGTTTCCATTTCCTCCTCAGAAACAACTATAATCTTTTTTGTGTGTACGATCTGGGAGCTAGATTTGCAACAGGACGACATAACACAAGTTACAGTAATACACACAACAAAAACAAACTGGTGTTCTTATAAAAACGAAAAGTTAATCTATTTACTTATGATCACGAAGGACGACATAAACACACATTTGTTGCATGAATCAAATGTCAAATTGACGGGTACAGGTAAAGAAGGCGATACAATAGGTAGAGAACGGGTCGGACCTGAAAGTAACGACCCGGAGACAAGGTGAGGAAGACTGAAACATGTTTTTACCCGTTGCGGATTCGCTTAATTAGGTGCTGGATCCACCAGACTGTCAAATTATGTGGGATCGTGCATTGCTGGATTTCAATCCCTAGCTATAGTTGATTTTAATAAAAAATCACAAAGTTTCTGCCATACTGAAACTTATTTTTTTTTATTATGAAGTCGAAGTATGGTATAAACTATGGAATGACAAGGATATGACAATAGAAAAATCTTGGAGAACTAGACCTTGCAAAAAAGTTTTGAGGTTGAAATATCCTTTTCTCCTACAAAAAAAAGCAATCCTAATTTTCTTGGCTCAGCCTTTATATACATAGTCAATTAATATAATATAATATATGTATTCCATTAATAAAGTTTTCTTGGCATGCATATTATCAGTTTTCTCTTGTCCCCCCCTAAAAAAATCCTGGCTACGCCCTTGTATTTAGTTGTTAGGATTTCATGCAAATGTAGTAGCAATTGCTGTCGGATAAGCTAGATTAATCATTATTATTCGATATGGTAATAAATGGCCAACTTTAATTTACTATATTTACTACTAGCTCGTACCCGCGACTTCCTACGCGTGGATTAAGAATTGTTACCAACAACCTACGATTTGCCTCGCATTGCACCCCTCACTTTGTCATATCTACAGTTAAACACTCAATCCGAATAATCTACGGCCCAGGCGTGACTCTTACGATCAAAAACAATTTTTAATAATCTTAGCCTCCACAGAGATGTGAACCGGATACCACGACCTAAACATTTGTAAGCAAGCGCTTTAAACACTGAGCTATCTGACCGATACACGGAAAAAGCAGTATAGAGACGTCCATATCCAACGCGTCTGTCTATCGCCATTCAGTAGTATTTCAAAATTATGAGACAACATGTATTATTTATACAGATAATTTTTCAACCAAAAGTAGATTGTATTTTGCTCCTTGTTTCAAACGATAAGTGTCCAAAGTTTCATCGAGATCGGATGAAAACTGTGGATTTGTATGAAGAACAAACAAACAAACAAACAAACAAACAAACATACATACATACTTACATACATTCAACTTTATATATGTAGATACTGTATCGGTTCGAATGATTTCCCTTCTGCAGGCTCAAAGGTGATTAAACAGTTCTTATGATAAAAACACAGGCTAGCCGTTTTCGTTACTACTAGAACAATTTATCATTACATCGTATTTTAGTGATAACAATCGAAGCTATAGCACAAACTCACATTTTTTTGCTTTGTAGTTATGCTTTTTTCATTTTTTTGTTCATCCATGGCTTTTTATAAGAACCATCCCGGCATTCGCTTGAAATGATTTAAGAAAATCATGGAAAACCAAAACCAGAAATTTTTACGACCCGGCGCAAAGTCACCGCCACCACGAAGTCCGTCCAGGTCCGCGGGTCAGCCCAACCGAAATGGAAGAGCGTCACCCAAATAAAGAGGTTACTTCATCCGTAATGGATTGCTTCATCCCGTGTCTGTGGAATTACAATGTTTATTCTAAGAACTAAGCGAGATATCAAAAAAATTTATTCCTTACTTTGTCTATTCGAGTTACTTAAGAATCTATCATCAAATTGCGGCGCTACGGTTATCGTAGAATCCCCGCTTCAACGAATACCGAAAAATATTTCGACCTGAATAGGATGATAGTTTAAGACTTTTTTTAAAAATATGATCAAAATAAATGTATAGCTATAGAACAACTTGTATAACCTCTACTAAAGAAAGAAAAAACTTTATATTCATAACATTACTGCCGGAAAAATGTCGAACGAATGTAAACAGACTTTTAACTTTCAATAAATCAGTGCGGCAAAAATAGTTAGTTGAAGAAATCACTTAAAGATTTTTTTAAAATAGTAATTACACTAACGATTAACAACACATGCTACTGTGAAACAACAGTCATATTAAACACATTTTAAAAGATACTAAAATGAAATATTCGAAATTACTCGAGATGTAAACCCGCTGATTAAAATCACAAATTACAGACTTGCATTAAGTAAAACGCTCCACTAACACACGTTTCTAAAATATCTTCTATTCTAAAGTTTTATCGTAATATGGTATTATGTATAACGTAATAGTTATACTTATTTGGACGATTTGACATTCCGCAATTCTGCTGAGCAGAAATCGCTGTTTGATGCAAAAAAAATAAAAATAAAGAAACATTCCCAGCATCATCACGTCAATTCTGGGCAAATTAGAGCAATTTGCCTAGATAAAACAAATTTCCATTTCTCGTATAAGTAGAGCAATTGCAGCAATGAAACCTCAAAAATCTTAAATAAGTGACGGAAAGATCGTCAACAACCGTAAATATACGGGAGCAAAACAGGCGCGAGCTGATAACTGACGTCCTGCGCCTCGGATTGGAATTTCGTATCACGTGACTAACAGCTGCCTTTTTATTTTATGAAAAATAGTATGTTTTAACTTCTATCCAACAAATGAAGTTGGTTTTCGGTATCCTTGCTACTTACTTTAAGACTAAATATGAAATTCACATCACAACTGAAGGAATATTTGCTCGACCTCTGCTTCTACATTATTGATGAGTAGGCCTATTTACAAACCAAAGGTTAGTCTTAAGTCACAGTGATTTCATAAATATAAATAGATAAAACTATATAAATCAGGTGTTAATTGTGTATTTGTAATTATAAATGTTTTGTCTTTATCATATTTGTACAGTTATGATATAGTTAATCACAGAATGGATGTTGTGTATGTATGTGTGTGTGTATGTGTCTGTCTGCGTACAGACTATTTTTGACTTATCCCAGATCATTTGTACTTTGTACTATATATGATGCAAAGGGACCAATAAATACAAATACAAAATACTTTATCAGTGTAAATGAAGGTTTCATGGTTTCTTATTGTCAAGTACCCAATTGCTTGTTGAAGGGTTGAAGAGTAAATATCTCAGCCCAACATTTTATTATAAACTCAACTGCGCAGAGAACATTGTGCATGTTTTAAGAAAAGGTTAATATAGGGGTATGAGGGAATGAACCAGAAAAGTTAGGGAATTTGATTGCAAAACTTTGGTCAGGCCCTTGTTTGAAATTGATGGGGTAATTTGGAACCTACATTTTGGGTATCAAATATAGGAGTTGGAATGTGTGCAAAGAAAAACAGCTAGATTTGTTTGTGAAAAGTACCGAAGAACCCAATCAGTATCTGATATGATAAAGGAGCTGGATTGGGAGTCATTGGTAGACAAGGATAGGGTGAAAAGGGTGCTGGTAGCTTACAAGACATATATCTGTGATGATAATGCTTGGAAGGATATTGGTTGAAGAGTTGGGATTTAGTTCATGGAAGGGGAAAGATGACCATCACCACAACCTGGCACTCGATTTGATGTGTAAGGGCGTGGGAAAATTTTCTTTTATTGGTAAAGGTGTCAGGAATTGGAAAAAATTAACAAGTGTAGTGATGAATAATTTACCAAATGCGCTAAAGGAATTTAAAATTAAAATTCGTAATTCACAAAAGTAAACACTCAGAGTATATAAGATAATTGAAATAGGTACGTTGAATAACTGAATAGGTACGTTGAATAAATGAATAGGTATGTTGAATAACTGAATAGGTATATTGCGTAGGGGATGGGTTGTAGTTGGTGTAAGAAGTGGTTTCACTGGGCATGTGGGGAAGAGGAAACGGGGAAAATAAATGAGACTCTCCCATGGTTTTGTTCACTTTGTCTTAGGGATGATAGGATGTGGGAGATGGGCGAAACGATTAGGGAGTTGTGCGAAAGGATCAGGGTTATTGAGGCTCGTCCTGTGGAGGCTCAGACTCTGCAGGCGTGGCCTGTGGGGGCTCAGCCTGTGGAGGCCTCATCCTGTGGAGGCTCAGACTGCACAGGCACAGCCTGTGGGGGCTGAGCTTGTTGAGGCTCAAGCTGTAGAGGCAGAAAGTAGAGATAGTGGGTTGGAGGAAGTTGAGAAGGATGGGTGGGAGCTGGTAACAGGTCGTAGGAGAAACATGGTTGACAGGATGAACAAGCCAGACACTTCAGTAATTGTGGGAAAAAATAGGTTTGATCTGTTGCCAGAGTCAGGAGGAGAAGAGCCTCATATAGATGTAGGAGTAGGTAAGATGCAGCAGGCCCTTAGGAATAAGCTCGTGCAGGGCAAGAATAGGAAAAAAAAAGGGTTCTGCTGATAGGTAGTAGCCATGGGAGAGGTGTAGGCCCTCTTCTGCAGGATCAGTTAGGTACAGGATACCAGGTCACAAGTTTTTTCAAACCTAGTGCAACATTAGGCCAGGTAATAGAAGATATAGGTTCACTTTGTATGAGTTTCACTAAGGACAATAGAGTAGTTATAGTGGGAGGTGTGGGAAATAGTATTGATTGAAACATGAGTTATATTATAGAGAGTGACCTGACGAAGGTGGTGAAGGAGGCACAGCATACCAGGCTGGAGCCCATGCAGGTCCTAAGTCTGCCATGACCGGCCACAATTGAACTATGCTGTAAGGCGGGTTAATGTGGAAACGGAAGTGCTCCTTGGGAAAGGCATTAGTTCTGTATAGGGGGTTGTGCCTGTGAACACCATTGGTAGGTGGGGTTTCACTAGGCATGGCCTACACCTAAATACCATAGAAGGGAGAAGGGAGTACTTTCTGAGTTGTTAGCAAAAGCAGTGAGGGAGCACATTTCCAGTGATGAAAGGGTCATGACTGTGCCTTTTTTAGGTTAGGGGCTGCTGGTGAAGGGACAAAACTAGATTATCAAAGTGATATTGACTTCAGATTCACAATGGGGAAAGTCACAGATGTTAAAGAAATAGATGAAGTAGCTGAAACAATAACTGACTGGGATAAAATTGGGAAAGAGGAGATAAATTCTGAAAATGTAAAGCCAGTAGTAAACTGTAGAAGTATAATGAACAAAGTAATTGAATATGCAAACTTAATAGAGATACATGAACCCCAAGTAATAATTGGGATAGAGAGTTGTGTAAGGTACCCTTCGCTCTATTTTCGAGATTCCGTTAAAATCCGACAAAGTTTAAGGTTAACTTCAGTACACGATACCACAGTTAAAATCAAGATAACAACACTTCGAGTACAGTAAAGTAAATAAATAGCACATAGCAACCATAAATAAGAATTTTCAGGTAAAATATAAGCCATAAACTCACCTAAATGAGCGTAATCCGTAATAATCCATGAGCAGAAAACACAGGTTTGTTTACACTACTATAGCACTAATATTCCACTAAATTAAACCCTGTAAAGCACTTTAATAATTAGAATTTCACCATATGATATTAAATTCACTAATAACTTGCAGCTCTAGACCGATTTAAAGCAATAAATATGAAGTTTAATGCATCTCCACATGGGAGTTAGTTCAACATTTTATTCCACCACATTTAAACAACTTCAAAGCTTTAAAAGTAAATGTAACTAAGTAAAATAACCAGCCAGTTAATATTCTTTAAGTTTACGGTAACAATCAACCAACAAATAGAAAATATAAGAAAATAATAGCCAACCGGTAATGGCGCCGTAAAATCGAAACTTTAAAATTTAATAACTCATAAACTAACATGTTTAACAGACTAAAGACTTTTCTAAAATGCTTAAAATAAATAAAGGTTCAATTTAAATTTAGTTTCAGGACACGACCGGCTTTAAATAAAAAGCAGAATATTTGGTTGCACAACGAAAAACAGGAAAATTTAGAAATTCCATAACTTCCGATAGAATTAACCGATTTGAAAGTTTTTACATCACTGTGCTCAGCAGAGGCCAGAGAACGATTTGAAAATAGTATTAACTTCCGATTTTAAGGTCTCGAGGTGAAGCATTTTTCCTGTGACGTAGTAGAACATTTAACATTACGTGATTCAAATATGCTTTTAAATTAACCAAACTTCAAAATTCATTCTCACTGGTCTGGAAGCTTCAAAACCCTAACCAAACACTTCACGACACTTGTCTCGTTACGCTTTTCATTCTGTGAATTTCTGGTAGTACACAGTTAACAGGTTCTTTTTCCAGATAGACTATTGTCTCGGCCAGTAGGTCAGTTTTATAAAAGAGACAAGTCCGCCATTTTTTAACACAGTCGGATGAAGTAGCTCTTGGTGTTAGGATGTAATCTCTCGGTGAGCGAGTTCAACGGTAGCGGCCCAAAGGCGAGGTGGATGATGGGGGAAGTTAGACGTCATGGCAATATGGCCGACCGGTGCCATTCCGGACAGGCGTCATTTTCAAAATTCAGCATAACCTACATTCAGACTATCAGTTTTCGGCATGTGTAAATAGAAGATGTAAAGAACCTTGGGGGTAGTGCGGTTTTGCTCTGTTTCATGATCTGTGATCTTCGGTTGACGATTTTTCCCCGATTGCCATTGCTAACTGTGACTTTTGTAATTTATGTGAAAATTATCAAGAATATAACTCAGTTATTCAACTTTAGACTTTCATTTCTACAATAGTACCTTTCTTACAGGAGGTTAATCTGTAAGTGGCGACCATGGTAATTATTACAGTTAGCATTCCACAGGTTTAAACACGGTAATAGAACTTTTGCAGAACTTTAACAACATTTGGAAAACTTCGAGTTCAGGTGCTGAAGCCGATACCCAACCCCCGTATCGCGCTAAGTCCCTGACAGTTGGATAAAAGAAGAAGTACTATACAGTGAGGTATTTCCTGATGGTTACAGAGTGTACCGCAGAGATAGAGGAGCAATTGATAGAGCAGTTTTCATACTAGTTAGCAAAAACTACCACAGTTCACTAGAGTTCATGGATCAAGACCATGAGTTACTTGGGGTAGATTTCTGGGGTAATAAAAAATAAAAATTCAGAGTGTTGGCTGTTTAGCAGTGGAAGAATGACAGAAGAAGATGAGACTCTTGGGAGGAAATTAAATTCATACTCAGATTTCAGAGGTGAGAATAGAATGATCATCATTGGTGGGAATTTAAACTTACCAGGTGTAAACTGAGACGGAAATAAGATATGTAACACAAGGGAACAAAGGTTTGCAAATAACTTAATAAGGGAAGGAGGATTTATACAAGTGGTAGAGCAAAACACCAGGAGACAAAATATTTTGGATATATTTCTAATTAAGCCCGATTAAACCTTTTGAGGTATCAAGTAACTGAATGAATAAGTGATCATGAAGCAGTTCTGATGGATATTAGAGGATTCAGTAAACCAGCAGCCAAAATTGAAGGGGGAAATAGGTAAAATTATAAAAGGCACGGGTTTCAAATTTGAAGAGATATTTCAGAGAAAAATTCAGCAAATGGAAGGAAGGCTCAGGTACAGTAGAGTCAAGGTGGGAAGAGTTCAAGGAGATAATAAGAAAGGGGGAAGAAAAATTTATTCCAAGGCAGAAAATAAAGAGAAGTAGAGAACCTATGTACTATAATAGGGAAGTGAGGAGGTTAAAGAGGTTGGTAAGAAAAGAACATAACAGAGTTAAGAGACAGCAGGGTAGTAGGGAATATTTAAAACACCTAACAAGGACTTAATAACAGCAAAGAAAGTGTCTAAAGATGGCTTTATGAAGAGTATTTTCAGTGCAGGAGAACCATTGACTAATGCAACAAGAAATTTCTATGGCTATATCAGGAAACTGAGGGGAAGGGAGGGTTTAGAGACACTTATAGATAAGGATGGAGAAGAAGTTACTAATGATTTGAAAAAGGCAGATATTTTTAGTAACTGGTTCAGTGAAAGCATTAGGGACAATGAATCAGAAATGGGAGGGTCTAATTCGGAGAACGAGCTTAACAACACAATTACAAATGACGATAGTAAAAAATTTGAAATTCATCCTGAGGAAATTATGAAGGAAATAATAAAGCTGAAAAAACAAAGGGGCTGTTGCAGATAATATTACTACAGATATCTTAAAGATAGCCGGATGTGACATTGTACCTTATCTTGAAATATTATTTAAATTGAGTCTGGATACTTGCTGCTTACAACAGCACTGGAAAAGTGCAATAGAAGTACCGTTACATAAAGTAGGGGTGAGAAATAGATTTGAGAATTACAGGCTAATCATTTTGACATCAGTGGTAGGTAAATTAATGGAAAGATTGATATGCAACTACATCAGAAATATATGTGAGGAACGTAAGTGGTTTTCAAGCAGGCAACATGGTTTCAGGCAAGGATATTCATGCGAATCTCAGTTGGTGGGATATATGCAAGATATTTCAGATGAAATGGACAAGGGAGGCCAAATTTATAGTGTAGCACTAGATCTTTCAATGGCTTTTGACAGAGTATGCCATAAAATGGTAGTAAATAAGGTAAAAACCATTGGATTGGATGAGAAATTAATTTGTTGGGTATAAGAATTTTTAAAGGTAGAAAACAGAAAGTTATGGTAGGAAATGTAGTATCAAAAAAAGTGGAAGTAAAAATGGGTGTGCCACAGGGAAGCATGTTGGGACCATTGCTATTCATTATTCTAACGAATAATTGTCTACTGAAGAAATTGCAGCTTTGGATTTTTTTTTAATAATACACTTCCTGCTGAGTAAAAAGTAAAAATAGCGAAAGCATTTCAAGAAAGAGACTCGATTAATAGGCTGCACTGGTTTAAACCTGGATCTTGAGGAAATAATGGAATTCGCACACAAAGAGTTACAAGAGTTTGTGTAAGAAAATTCCATTTTTTACGCTATTTTAAAATCTCATTTGATTTTATTGCCTTTTAGTAATTAGAATCCCCACAGTATTCATTGATACAGCAGAGAAGTGAGAAGATTATGGATAAAGATAATAATCTTATAACTCAACATGAAGAACAAAGGCAATACCTGTTGGAAGTAGCAAAAGACTATCGGGATCATGGAGGAAGGAATATATGGAGACAAAATAACGCCAAATCGGTGAAACCTTTTTTTTAAAAAAAAAACCTCATCTCCTACTGCGCATGCGTGGTGGCCACTGGTGGCCATAGGAACCCCAAAACATCGTGCTGTTTGCACTGTGTATGCTGCTGTGAACATTTCATTTTCAAATATTTCAAGGTTTTTATAATGCCAAGTTGTGTTGCACACGGTTGCACAAACAGAAGAGATAGGAAACATCCTGGAACAACGTTTCGTAACTAAATCACATTGAACTTATTGTTCATGCAATGTTTGATAGATAACTGAAAGATTAGAGCCTATTGCTATAAATTTATTCATTGCTCTCAATAGTATGATATTGTTCTCAAATGTTTGTTGGTGTAGTATAGACAGTCAGCATATGTTACTACTTTGCACCTATAAGGCTAGCCTTACTGTGAACAAGTGTTGAAAATCTAATTTAAGTGGGTCAAGTTTACTTCGCGATACAGTGAATGTGCATGCTTTTGTCCAGTTTCAGTTTACACTAAAAGAGTACGATGAAATTAATTGTGAAAATTTGTGTTGTGTGAACTACTAAACTTGATGAAGCAAATGTTTTTGTTACCCGAAATGTAGTTCGCGATGCATTTCATGTGTTTAGATCTGTACACATAGTTTGATTTTGTAGCAGCAATATTAATGGAAAATGTAGGTAGGTTGAAATGCAGCCTGTACCAGAAGGGTACAAACAATTTATTTATTATTAGTTTTTAGTAATTTCATAAGCACCATGTAAGAGACACAACATGTATCACGATGTAAACTACTCCCATCTAAGCTTCTGACTTTTGATGTATGGTAAGAAGATAAATGCACTGATGTTGCTAGCAAAATTACATTGGCCACTAACCGTACAATATCTTCTGAGTAAGCCCAGAAGCTATGAGGTCTTTTGATGGGTTCATTTTTTTTTAAGTTCTAAACATTGATTTAACCTGTCCTAACCACCCCAATTTGGAGACAGGATATCTCGAGAACCAAGTGAGATACCGAAAAAAAATATTCTTCACTTTCGATTTGTTGTCATGTTACATAAGAATCTATCATCAAATTTGACCTTGGGATCTATTAGGATTTTCATTCTCATTGGGGAACGTGTCAGGGTTGAGTAATTTTACTGATATTTTAACAAATTACTTATTAACCAGAAAGGAAAAGGAAGATGGTGAGAGTTACAGATATATAATTCTTACTAGACGACCCATGCGAAAATTTCGTGAATAAAATACGATGAATAGTGAGGTTGACTGCTTGTAATATAATGAAAAGTAGAGCCGTACTTCTGTAGCAAATATTTATTTGTTTAGTGTAGTAGGTACGCATCAAAATACTTACAACATATTACAAAGCAGTTAGGAAAATTTAAACACTCTGTATGTATGACAAACTGCCACCGACCTTAACAGAATACAACTAACTTGAACAAAATACACACAGCATATCAACATCTCTGTGGTATGTGTTGCTGCGAGAATGAACTGTTTACATTGGAATTATGTAGCAAAACAAAAATGTTCCCGTAACGGAAAAAAAATATCCGAAAAACTACTTATTGCATAGAAAACAGTTTATTGACATCTCTCTGATAGATGCTGCTCCAGTCTAGGGACTTGGCTCTGAAATGTCTCATATGCGCTACCACTTTAAGCAACAAATTCCGATAAATTCTTTCTTAATTTATGATCTTACCTAACTGGAGACCTTAATCTTTAATTTATCAATTTTGGTTAGTAATCGGAGGAGATAAAAGGCTCGTAAATAAAAAAAAAATTTTAAAAAATTGTGCTGTAGAAATAATATTGATACTTTCGCCCTTTAAGGGTTGAATTCCAAAAAATCCTTCTATATAATATGGTGTGACAAAAGCAGACACCTCAGTTATCGATTTTGGTTAGGCATCAAGCGAGATAAAAAAAAAGCATCATCAAAATTAAAAAAGTTTTAGAAATTATGAAATTTTTGCTCCTTTGATTTCGTTTAGGTTTAGACAGATACATAGCTGGTGACAGAAAAATGCGTTGTAGAAATATTAATTCTTTTGCCCTTCAAGGGTCGAATTTTGAACAATTTCTTTCTTAAAATATGATGTAATGGAACCGAAGACCTTACCAAGACCTCAGTCTTTAAAATGCTACTTCGTTTATCAAATTTGTTTAATTAAGAAAGATAAATTACTCGAGACACAAAAAAACGCATTTTAGAAATACTGATATTTTTGTCCTTTAAGGGATCAATTCAGAAAAATTCCTTTTTAAAATTTGATGTGATCACACCGGAAACCATAATTTTTAGAATGATGCCTCATTTATCAATTTCGGTTAGATATCAACAGAGATAAATGGCTCGTGACACAAAAATGAGCTGGAGAACCACTGATACTTATTCCCTTTAAGCGTTGAATGCTCAAAAAATTATTTCTTAATATATGGTGTCACCAAATCTGAGACATTACTCTTCATAATCCTACTTTATTTATCAATTTCGGTTAGATATACATGGAGATAAATGGCTCGAGACTCAGAAAATGCATTTTAGAAATATTGGCATTTTTGCCCTTTAAGGGTCGAATTACAAAAAATTCCTGTCTTAAAATATAATGTGACCATGGCGGAGATCTTACTCTTTAAAATGATTCCTCATTTATCTATATCGGTTATATATCAAGAGAGATAAATGGCTCGTGACACATAAATGCGGTGTAGAACCATTTATATTTTTTCTCTTTAAGGGTTGAATTCCAACAAACAAACAAAAAAAACAAAAACAAAAAAAAATTCTCACTTAAAATATGATGGAACCATAGCTGAGATATTACTCTTCATAATCCTACTTCATTTATCGATTTTGGTTAGATATCCAGGGAGATACATGGCTCGAGACTCAAAAAAGGTATTTTTGCTCTTTAAGGGTCGAATTACGAAAAATTCCTTTCTGAAAATATAATGTGACCACGGCGGAGACCTTACTCTTTAATATGATGCTTTATTTTTCTATATTGGTTAGATATCAAAGGAGATAAATGGCTCGTGACAAAAAAATGCATTGCAGAAATATTGATACTTTTGCCCTTTAAGGGTCGAATTCCGAAAAATTCCTGTCTTAATATATGATGTCACCAAAGCGGAGATCTTAATCTTTATAACGATACTTCATTAAACGATTTCAGATAGGTATTCAGGGAGATAAATGACTCGTAACACAAAAAACAGCATTTTAGAAAAATTGACATTTTTGCCTTTTAAGGGTCGAATTCTGAAAAATTCCTTTCTTAAAATATGATGTGACCATGTGGAGACCATAAGCTTTAAAATGACACCTCATTATGATTTTTTGTATATATTTTAAGGATCACTCTATTGAGTATTCACCTACTATGACCATCCTACTCCATTCTCCAAACATGTATTTAGTTTATTCCTTTAATTCCTATCCACTCATTAACTTTTCCATTATCATAAGATTTTCATTAGTATTGCCCAAAGAATTCTACCATAGAAAGCCATGTATGTCAACTATAAATACCACTGAACTATAGTAGTCACTTATGACTATTTTCCACCCAATTGTACCCAATTGAAATGTGCATTTACTACACGATTCCCAAGTACATGTATTTTTATTGCATCAGCAAAATTATTTTCACATTATGAAATAACGGTAATAAAGACAGACAAATACATTGTGTAGAAAAAGTTAAGTATTGCATTTTTTTACTAAATTATGTCCAAGAACACACAAGCATAACTATTACAGTCAGAAAGAAGTCAAATATCATAGGCAGATTAAAATTTTGGATACTGAAGAAGACTGTACAGTAAATACTATAAGAAATATTCTCATAATGCAGCCAGTCAGGTATATAACTATTTTGTGTAATTTATGCCCATATTTACAAAGAGATGAAGGAGTCTAAGAATAAATCACATTATTTCAACATTCAGCTAATCAATTCTAGATTTGCAAAATAGTTTTTAGATCACAAAACTGAGATATTGTTAAGATCACTTTATGTTATTCAATACAGAACATTCAAAAGAAGTTAGTATTCTTTTAATGTCATCACAGATTATAGAGACTTTACAAACTATAGTACACAGGAACAACACATGCATGAGATTATTATTTATAATCCACAATATACAAACAATCTTATTTTATACATTGCATGTCTGCAACATCTATATCAGGAAAACCATTCACAACAATAAACAAAAAAATTATTCAACAGGCTCCTGAATAACCAAAATAGTGAATTCAATCAACAGAGTATATTGCCACACATTTTTTAATTACTATTTTTATTAGTGATATTAAAGTTAAGACATTTGGCATTGTCACTGGAAGAAACTGGTGAAAGAATACCTGAAGAATAACACAATTTTTGAAGTGTGAACCAGTGCTGAAATACTGTGCAATAGTGAAAAACTTTAGCGAGGAATTAGTCAATTACCTTTTATCAAACTAGACACCAGTAATTTAAAAAAAAAAAAAACAATTGAGTAGATTAGTACAGACTCTTGTAATAATTTTCAACAACATGATTGTCTTTGGCAGTCTCCAATTAAAGCAAATAATATTGGTAACAGCCATCATCTTTAAAGCAATATTACAGATAATTAATGCGATCATAGGATAAGTTATATTACATTTAATTAACCATTTCATGAAATTATAAATAAAGAATGGGGTTGAACCACTGCATTAGACAATATTTTTACTTCTGGTGCTTATATTATGCATTTTATAGTATGTAAACTAAATACAGTTGACTCATACGATCATAATGACCTGGTGATAGGTTTTCCTACCGGCTGCACCATTTGCACCTATCATAGTAACCTAGCTTAACTCAGTAGTCTACCAGGTACAGAGGACCTACAGTTTATTGTGGAATCAAAACTACAGAATAATTTTGTCATACTTCACATTAAACAGCAAGCTATGCTAGAGGTGAAGGTCAGGTTAAGGGCCTCCAGAAATCTCGGCCAAGAGCTGGATTCAAACCCAGGACCTTTTGATATCCACTCAGACACCATAACTGCCTGAACCACCAGGCCAATACACAGCAGATTAGTAATTTCAGAAGAAATAAGAATAACAAATATAAAATCAGCCATACTCTGAAGAAATTTTGAATAAAATAAATAAAAATTCTCCTTCTTGAAATTATTAAAGTCACAAAGTGTATATATATATATGAGTCAAAATAGTTTTAGATGATGGGTGTGGAGCACAAACACACAGAAAAGACAAAAATACAACTGATAAAGAAATTTTCAGGACGAACCCTTTGTAAACAGGAGAGGAGCTAAGTAGTTAATGGATTTACAAAAAAAGGATAGCGAAGTGAAATATCGCCGTTCACGGTGTGAACGCAAAAAAAAAAAAAAACCACAAGAACGGGAAAAACAATGAATTTCGGGTCAACAACCATGTCAATGTTTGCATTGCAATTCATTGTTGTGAAGAATTTATTGGCAATTGTTAGTTACCACTACAAAAAGTGAAAAAGGAATAAAGGAATTTAAATAACTATTCATTAGTTTTTAATTTAAGCATCTATGGAAGAATTTCACACTAGTCCTTGATATATGTGTTTGGAGATGGCAGGTAATATTAAAAAGCTATTATATCACAAATGAGTGTATAAAGTTGCAGTAATTATTTCTGTGTTTTTGATTATGAAAAATAGAAGCTCATTTAAACTTTTGCCGTGATATGATGAATGTGGCAGTTAGTCACGTATTAACTTCTTTTTTCAAAATATAATGCAACTACCTTTAATCTCAAGTTATTAACCAACAATAAAGTACAAATATCTCCAATAATATTCTGAGATAGGATTGTAGAGAAAGCAAACACAAGATATATGAAACAAATGATACAGTAGCCAATGAAATATTTAAGTATGTCATTTAGTAATTCAATATATTATAACTAAGCCTGATATGTGAGTGGTTTATTCTTGGCTCTTTAATTCAGGGGGGCAACCAACCAGATTTCAGTTTCCACAGTTTCCCAAAATCACTTCAAGTGGATGCTGGAACAGTTTCTCTAAAAGGCCATGATCAAATTCTTTCACGTTACGTGTCCCCAATCCCCTCTCGCTCTTCTAATGAGCTCAATGTTCACGGCAATAAAGCACCAATCAAATAAAGAAACCGCTTTCCTACTTCCAGCAAAGTAGCTGTACCTTTCTTCACAAACTGTCAGTCAACTGGCATTTTTCATCAGCACCTCAAATCGATAATCAAAAATGTAAATATCTTCCATGATTTCACAAGTGTTAATATAACCAACAAGTAGATAGTGACAATAGTGACAGCGAAAATGTTTTTAGGCAATGAAAATAGCAAGGAACGGGAAAGTAAACATATTGCTCACCACAGATGAAGGCAGAAAGGTGACAATGAACAAATAGACATGAATACATTTTACAATATTTTAGTATAAACCTTAATCATATTGAGAGTTGGAACATATGGCGAGGGATCAGATGCATACACACTGAGTCTCATCACATGACCAAGATAAAGTGGATATATATGTTTTTCTGTCATGGCCTTCATCTGTGGTGAGTGATATTAATCAAATTCCCCTATCCTTCCATATTAACAACTGGATTAAAAGGGAATATAAACTTGTCACTCACAGCAGATGAAAGCTGAATGTCTGTGATGAACACAAACACTAACCCTAACACACTTTGGAATTTCAATATAAAATCTTAATAACGTATAAAGACGAGTCATCTGGCAAGAGGATAAGATGTGTATGCATTAAGGCTCACCAAATGACCGCAGTGATTAACCATGTGATGGGTATCAAAGCGTAGTAAACAGATACCATTGCTATGTGACTAATCTCTATACATAATTAAGGTTTTATGCCAAAATATTGCAAATGATGTTAGTGTTTACCTCCTGCCTTCACCTACAGTGAGTGGTGGGTTTATTAACCCTTTTATTTCTTATTTTAATTTCCTAAACTTGTTCAGAGTCTCACTATCATCTTAACAAGATGGTAGCTTCAAAACACTCTACATAATTGTGAAATGTCCTGTAGTTGATTCAACCCCACTGGATATTTCTATTTAGTTTTTAATTAATGAAGAATATTTAGACATAATGTAACATCATTATTATAGTTCTGTATGTGTAATCTTCTAACTAAGAAAATGTAATGTTCTTGCAAAAAATTAAAAAAAAAAAAAAAAAAAAAAAGAGAAGAGATTTGAATTTAAATTATATTAGTTTTGTTTTAAAGGTCAGAAATAGTCTGTGTTCTAATATTGTTGATAACAGCAGAAAGAGTGAGAATGTTTTAAGTTAAAAGACAAGGTACTATAGATGTATGTTTACAGAGAACTTCCAGAAAGAGAGAAAAAATTGTTTATGAATGAAATAAGGTATATACAAACACTGAGAAAGTACATTATAAAAAATGATTTCCAGCTTCATAGTCAAAAATTAAAATAGCTCTACCAGAAAAAAGAACATGAATTAAATTTCAATTCTGAATGTTGGTCATAAATTGACAAACAATTCAAGTCTTTACAAGAACTATGTACAGGTCATAGCATAAAAATATTACAATTATTGTATATACATACACAATTGATATTCTGCTTTACTTCAAACAAGCATTATTTTTTTAAAAAAAAAACAATAAGCTGTTCAAATTAAAAATATTATATCTTTTGCTACAATTACTTACAATTCCATTAAAGCATCAAGTCTTTAGAAATGTGCTCTTCCTTATGATCCTATTATTATCTTTATTAGATATTTAATGCAAGAGTGTAATTTTCCCTAAGAGCTCTAAAGATTTCATGAAGAAAGAAACAATTGTTGTATATTGATTAAAATATGTACTTACATTTAAAACTATATTTTGATGCTTAGGCCATTTCAGAATACATCTACAGGTGTGGAATTACAAATATCTTGCACAGTTTTGCTCAAGAATGTTCCTTATCAACAGAAAAGTAATCATTCTTATCCAAATTTACTATTAAAACTAAATGTGTTCATTGGAAAAATGATACAGAAAGTAACTGTGATATCAAGGACAAGAATATGGGTCACAGCACTGTTCCCATCTCTCAGATAGAAATGTGGAAAGAAATGAGACCAAAGTAATCAGGTACAGTTTCAATGATTCTGGCTCACAGAATTAAGTACCAACATTAATCTACAACAGTTCCAATATCATTTTGTTCACATCTTAGCTACAGAGTAACTTTTACGGAATCATATTTACAGTGCTATATTAGAAATGCAAGAGAATAGTATTAGACACTGAAATTGTTTTGGCACCTCCTTGTGAAATACCATCAATAAAACATACGATGCAAAACACACAGCCACCTACAATCTGTCACCAAGAACATGACACTATACACAGGGCCAAAGTAAAAACAAAAATAAATACCTCGAATGCTATGTTCTACTTTACAGTTAAACTGAACTAAGTCTACATCCAGCAAAGAAAAGAACAGTAAATATTATACTCTGGAGAATCTCTTAAAGTAAGTTATTTTATTTACTTTTTTTTCTTTACTTATTGCTTTACACCTCGTTGATGGCTAAGGTCATTACCGGCGGGATGGGACTGGGGACAAGGGACGGGAAGGAATTCGGCCATGGCCTTTTTGAAGGAAGCATCCCGGCATTCGCCTGGAGTGATTAGGGGAAACCATGGAAAACCCAAATCTGGATGCCCGGACGGTATTCGAACCCTCGTCCTCTCGAATGCGAGGCTAGAACATTAACCGTTCACCCACCATGCTCGGTTTTATATATATAATAATAATAATAATAAACAGGAAACTGCTTTCATACAAGTTAAATACAAAAATTAAAAAATCCATCAGCTATCAATTTTGGAAGATTGGAGATTGCAAAAGGCATAAAACAAAAAATAACTATAAATACACAATATTTTTGTGATACATATGGCAAGGGGGGAAAATGTGTGGACATCCAAACCTATCACAACATGACTGTCTACTTTCATTTGTGGTAAGTGATAGATTATTTTCCATATCCTTCCTTATTTTAAAATTATATTAAATATGATAAATATTTAAGAGTTATGTAAAACATAATATTTAAAAAAAATAAAGTTTCACTTTTCTATTAGTGGAGAACAGTATTACCAATGGTTAGTGCTACATCAGGTACTGAGAATACATTAGCATGCCACTTATTTCATCATGTTCTTGCATTATTAACCGATATCTGTAGTATTATGTAGGTGTAGAAAACCCTACCTTATTAACTAAGGACAAGCTGATATATGAATGTACATTGTTTGGAGCACTCAGTTTGCCATTTGTAAGTTCAAATTTTGTGCCAAGGACCTATGCATTTTTAAATTATTGCCATTATTATTAATTGTGATGTAGCTAATGGCTAGTGGCAATTTTATATGAACTCTTGCTGTAAACCTATGCTGGTTAGCATTATAGCATACACCAACTGAATTTTGGAAGATTCTCAAAACAGCAGCAAAGAAAATTTTATCCAGTTTTATCAACTTAGACAGAATTACCAGAAAAGAAAATCAGTGAAAATGTTCTTAGATCTTTTCTGTAAACATGAGCTCCAACTGCAAACACCCCCCCCCCCCCTAAAGAAAGCCTTTCCCCATATTTTGACAAGTCTGACTCGTGATAACAATTTTGGACCAAACATGGATATCACGAGTCAGACTCATGGAAACAAATGCGGACCAAAGGTAAACTCATGAGTGTGACTTGTGGAATGAAGTGCGGACCAAAAATAACCACAATTCTTTCAAACGTACCATAGCATGCAGGACTGCTAATTTTTTATAGTTGTTAGTATTTTCCTATTAGATATTCATGCAAGAGGAGCATTTATTCTTGTAATTAAATTTTTTATTGACAATATTTATTACATTCCTTCTGAAGAAGTCATACCTGAAGAAGTCATACCTGAAGACACCCAGGAAGATTATAATTTCTATTAAAGCATAGTTCGTGTATAAATTGGTTTTTAAACTGTTATTTCTGTTCTATTATGCAGGATTTATAGTACTAATATTTTGAAATATTGGTTAAGATATTGTATAAAAAATATGTATATAAAAAGGAACAAGGATTAAATTAGTGTTGACATCCACAAGAACAGTATCACATGGAACAAGTAAGCTTATTGCCATATAACAGGTATCCGCACGTCAGTTTCTATTGCAATTGTCTCGCGCATCACGCTGTCCGTTTAGCGCGAGTCCCCAACCGCTTGGGCGTGGATTTCGTCGAGCTAAATGGTACGGCAAGGGGTTAATGACCTTCAGGGAGCATAACTTATTTGTAAGTAGGGTAGTCTCTATATTCGAGTTTTTCTTTTATTTTGTATCTTTGCTGTCCTCCCCTCTAAAATTTTCTTAAATGTTGACTTTATTTCCCATAACCTTCTTAGTTTTTAAGTTAAACAGAAATATTGTTTGGCTAAATAAATAAAGATTGCAGCAGACTCTGAACCTCTATTTCCATGTATTTTCAATTTCAAACAAGGATACTCAACCAATTATCACCAAGGATAATACCTTACAATTGTATTGTAAGTAATCATTAAAATACAGGTTGTACCAGTACATAAGAATATAATTTGTCTTCCACATTTTATATTCAAGTCTTAACATGCGCGGCAGTAATCATTCACATCTGAAGATTGTCTAAAATTTGCAAATCCTAGCATACAGCCATGTCCATTCATCTGCATAAATCCTCCCTGTATAACTTCTAAACCCTGCACTGTCCATGTAGTCAATTTCCAACACCTAATTCATTCATAAAATATCTTGATTGTCCATTCTCGTCATGCAGTTCACTGCCTGAACTGTCGGGTATGAATAAACTTCCACCCTTTCTCAGACTCATCCTCTCAGCTACCATTAACCCCATACAAAAATCTCATCATACCACTCAAGTGTGCAACTAACTATTTATTATTCTTGCAATCTGTTAGTTAAATCACTTCTCTTTCGGTGACACATTATACATCAGGATAACAGCGGCATGGAAAGATATTGGTGTAGGTATGGAAAGTAATGCATGGAAGGGAAAAATGACCATGACCATAAGCTGGCACTGGATTTCAGGCACAAGGGTGTGGGAAGATTCTCTTTTTTTAGGTAAGGGTGTCAGGGATTGGAACTACCAAGGGAAATGAATAATTTACCAAAAATGTTTAAAGAATTTAAAGTTAAAATTTGTAGAGGGCAAATGTAGGTGGGTGCAGGAAAAGGGGAAGATGGGTGTTCACGGAAATTGAAACCAGAGTGTGTGCTGCATTGCAATTAAATTAAATTAAATTAAAATCAAGTCTTCAGAAATTTCAACAAAATTTCCAGATCAGTCCTCGATCACTCTTTCCCCAAACCATTCTCTTCAATTGTTTCAAGAGTTTTTGGCTTCTGATCTGACAGAGGCATCATAAAAATGCCAACATCACCTACCTGATGATCACAAATCTTCTGTTGCAACAATCCTTGTGAATTTGTGTTTAATTTTCCATTCCAAAGTGTCACACAGCAAACCCATGTCCTACAGAATCCAGGAAGGCATGTGTAACTTCACACATCACATGGTTCATAGAATGATGACTCTAGTAAGACAATGATTTCTTACACTTTTCAGTTATGGGTACCCAGATGAACTCTGAAGTCAACTTTTTTTATATATATATACATCAAGAAAATCCAGTACATCATCAAACATGTTTCAAAAAAATAACACATAGGTGCTCTGGCCAACTACAATGCTACCACACCTCTCTACATTAAATCTTCCTTATTTCCATGGACAGAATAAAGAGATGCACATTCCAGTCAAGGGTTCACCCAGAAGTCTCCTCAGCAATGTTTCATTCCTTTCTGAAGTGTCCTGAGTCTGGACATCAAATACTACTAGTATTACTTCAATGTTCAAGTTTACAACCAAACTATGATACACATCAGGCTCTGTCTTTTACCTACTCGTGCCTTGACCACATTTAACAATTAATCCTAAATCAAGTTCCAATGAAACACTGCATTATTTCATAAAATGGTATAGTTACGAACTTAAAATATGAATTACAGCATTCTTATCATGGGTCATACCACATGTGATATTTCCAATATCATTTATAAATTAATGAGGAATGAATATTGCGATTCTTATTAGTTCAACAATAAATCAATTATCCATCAAGACATATTAATGTATTGACCAATAAATAGTAATCCTGTGTCTGTGAACGTCATATTAATCCAAGTTCAAGCTTCTTGTGCAAGCTGGTCTAGCAGTATGAATCTTAGACAGCTTTTTAACTTTCTCCATTACCTTCTTCACCATCTCTTTTCAGCGTTATATCCTCTTATTCTTCCATAGCAGAAACCATCACCTGTACATTAAATCCTTTATGATAAATATCATCTCAGGTATACATGCATCTGTATTTAACCCATCTTATTTTCTCACTTTGCTATTCCCTTTCACCCCCCCCCCTCCCCCACCCTCATTTCCCCAATTTGAATTCTCTCATGTATAACCCTCTGGACTGCAGCCTCCAAGTTGGTTCCTTTTCTTGTCTGTATTTGTGACATAAGGCAGATGACTCATTGCCATGCAAGAACACATGGTGCTGAACAGTATAATGAATATGTATTTCTAATTCAAGTTATTGAAATTAGTGAACCTGCAATAGGAAAACCAAATAAAAAAAGAAAATGATCGTGCAAAATCTATTTCTCAAAAAGCACGACTGAATCAATTATTACATCATCATCATTTGAAGTTTCTGCTTTTGCGAGTCATCCTGCACATCCTCTTCCAAGTCTGGCAGTCATTGCAAGATATTTGCTCCATCACTTTTCTCCAAATGACTCCCTTAGCCTCTCCATCTTTCTTCACTTGGTCCATCCATCTTGCCCGAGGACTTCCAACTGGTCTCCTTCCCATCCCACTGTTCAGCAGTGCTACTTTCGGCATCCTCCCCTCCTCATACTCACATGCCCCAACCACTGCAGTCTTTTCCTTGTTAACATCTTTTCTAATGCTTCCACTTCTAGTATCTCCCTGATGTTTTCATTTCTAATTTTATCTTTTCTATGAAATTCTCCAATCCTCTCTGAAATCTTATTTCTACTGCCTCACTCTTTGTCCAAGTCCATATTTTAGAACCATAAATCAGTAATATACTGGTCTTATAGTGTATAGAGCAGAATTTTGGCATCCTTCCCTATGTTCCAACTCCAGATTATATCCCTTACCTGATGATACAATTGTCCACTCTTCCTTACTCTCTGACCTATTTCTTCCGCCATCTTTCCATTGATATTTACCTTGCTTCCCCCATACACAATCACATAAAAATACACAAACATAAAAATAAAAATGAAAATTTCAAGTTCCCTTTTTTACTTGTTACCAGTCCACTTCATTCTAAATAAGTTTCCTTACCTAAATTTGTGAAAAAATGAAGAGAGTTTACTAAATGTGAACAATCACATTATATTGATTTTCACAGTTAATAAAATATATTTTTCCATCAAATGCAAGAATATAGATAAGTAAAACTAATGAAGGAAACGGAAATATGACCCAACACTTACCACAGATGAAGGTGGCTTGGAATGTTGAACATAAAAAGGAACAAACACAAGAAATGCACAATATTTCGGTGGTTAGCTTTATTCTTGCTAAAAGTGAGACACCAGGCAGAGCTAGATGTGCACACGATGACAACCATATGGTGAACGGAGGATAAATCACTTGGCTGGCATAGATAATAGTGTGGGAGAGGGGGGAAGCACAAATACTAAATCGATAATCCTGAAGGTATATTATCATTGAAAGTAGGAGATCAACATAATAACTGAATGACGATATAAAAATAAATCATATTTTGAAAAACTTTAAATAGGAAAATAAAATATAAGCAATATAAATAGTAGTAATAATAATAACTGCTGTCTCGGGTGTGAGGGATTTATTGGAGATTGAAGCCTGGAGGATGATGTCTGGTGTCCAGGATATTCTGGTAGGCTAGTTCCCATCTATGCAGTTTAGAGGAGGTTGTGTTATCAGGGAAAACTCTGATCGCCCTAAAAGAGAAACGGTTGTTGAAATTATTCAGTTTGTGGGAACAAGCATGTTTTGCCATTGGATGGTCTTCATTGCTGGTATACACTGTCTGTCTGTAGCCATTCATTCTGATGGCAAGTGGGTTAGCAGTGAGGACTATATAAGAGCCGGAGAAATGGAGTTATAATTATATATAGACTCAAATGCCTCTATTGCTCCATCTCATATATAGTGTTGTAATGCAAGTAGCATGACCAATGATGGAGAATGTTTCACCTAAGCTGGATGCATGTTGCATGATTTACAGCAGGGTATGTTGCAAGTGAATGATCCCTGTGGTACTTCGAGGAAATTATTGGTTGAGCACTTGTGAACCAAGATATTTTTTAGATTTGGTGGCCTGCTAAATCATGTGTAGGGCAGTGGGTAGGATTTTATGGAGAATGGTGCACATCCCGTGGAAGTACTGTAGGAAGTCATACCCACGACACAGGATTAGTTTAATTGACTCAAGACCAGGGAAGACCTGGGTGATGAAAGCAGGGCTGTGGTTAGTTTCAAGGGGTAGAGCCTTGGAGCAGCTGTGCACAGGAAGGGCTGTAGCACGAGAGATTTGTTTGTGTACTAAGTCAGAGGGGTAGCTGCAGGAGATGGACAGGTTTTGTGTATATCTGGAAAGAAATTTTTCATCGGAGCAGATGCGTCTGCCGTGGATGTCCAGACTGTATGGAAGGGAACGTTTGGTGTTAAAGTGAAGATACTGCTGTAGATTTGTATGTGTCATATGAACAGAGAATGTCGATAAGTATTCAGTTGTCAGGAAAATCTATATTAACTACAAGGCTGCTTTTCTAATTTTATGTTAAGTAAATATTAAAATGAACTGTCTTTCAAATTACACTGTTAAGCATTGAATGATCACTTTTCTGTCACAATTTCCACACCACAAAATATATATTCATTGCAGTACATGAATCCAGACCCACACATGGGTCAACACACAATTCATTGTATTGGACAGTCATTTATATAAAAGATATTTAGTGAAATATTACATTTTAACTATTATGAGGCTATGGTATTTTCTAATATATATTTTTCAATATCTCATTTAACTATAACTAGTATAGTTATCAGAAAACATATGATAGAGCTTTGAGAAAAAAAAATACATTTTCCAATTGGTGGAAACTTGCTAACATTATAGAATTCTCCTAAAGTTAAAACTGTTCTAACCGTAAAAAGATAATAAAAGTTTCAAACTATACTGCCATCTAGTAGTATAGCAACTGACATACAAGGCCATGAACAAGCATTTCATTCCTTTACCAAGCTGATTCCTAGAAAACTGATATATAATCATTGCATATTCTTCACTATCACAAGAGGCTTTTCATATGAAATCATGTTAGTATCATACCACAGCTTTCTTAACACACTTAAATCTTAAAGAAATGTATTAAAACACATATTTTCTTGAAATGCCAATTCATGTCCTTTAAATCGGTGATGAAATGGTGTTCTCTATGTATTCTATAATCTCATAAAGCCTTAACAAGTGTTCCTATAGTTACTATTATATATTTTTTTTTTACTGCATAATCTATAAGAAAAATAATATGGCTGTTTTGTGAGTATTGCTCTTTGAAAAAAAGTTGTTACATCTAACTTTTGAAAATTGCAATTCTTCTTCAGTAAAAAAACTATCCTTTTATTCCAACAGAAGAAATTTGATTTATACTCAGTTGATTCCTATAATTCTGAAATATACACACGACTCTGGCATTTAACTAAAAATTTTGGGTTAACCAAATTTAGTTTTAACATCTGTCATATCATTTAGATATAAAATAAATTAACAGTTATCCATAAAGTCAGCTTTGTACTATCACATGACTAACAGTAGAAATAATTCATTAAAGGAGAGTTTAGAATGGCACGCTACAACATCAGCTTTCATGCTGTTGCCAATTAAAATAAAAGAGAGAAGATAATTAATTTTCTTTTTAGTGCAGAGAAGTTTTAACTGCACAAAGTGTAAGCTCATACAAAGTACTCCTTGACATTGCTGGACACTATTTTAAGATCACTGTATTTTCTTATATATTTGTATCTAAAATTAAGTATGGTGATAAAACTTAAGTATGTTACTAATATAACAGTACAACAACAAAATTTTATTGTTGAATAATAATCATTAAGTTCTAAAAGATGTACAATTCTACTGCCATGCGAGGAAATTATGCCAAAATGTAACATGCCTACATTTGATAGAAACATTAGTCACAGTTACTGTAAAATAACTTATTTTCCAGAGAAGTTAAGAATCAAATATTTATTTAAAGCAAATTAATAACCATAAATACTTGGCACCAAAAATTCATTATAAAATCAACAATCTGTTCCTCAAGCCACCAATGAATGAAGTATGATTTTTCCGCGCATACTGTGTAAATCAAAAGTCGCAGCACATTGCAATACTAGAAGTACTTGCACAGTATGACATCAAGACATGTTATTAATGCTGTATGAATAAAGGAAGAACTGTGTTAGTAATGAAAATGCTCTTCGGCAATTAAAATGAGGAAACAAATGGAAGCAAACCCATCACTTACAAACAATGAAGGCAGGATGGCAGCAAAAGGCACAAAAAGACTATCACACTGTGCAATATTTGGTATAAAACCATATTCATATATAAGGATGAGACACATGGCATAGTGATCAGCTATGTGCACAGACTGAAAACCACTGAAGAGCTAAGGTCACGCGGTGAGTGCAAAATGAAATGTCAGAAGTGGTTTGAAGAATATTTGTTTTGAATGGTCCAGTCAAGTGTATCTATCTGTCTTTGAACTCAAAGGAAGAATTATCTGTTGCACTGGAGTGCTATTTACATACCAAAACCAGTCTGCTAACAATTTCTAGTCAGTTGTCAACCAGTCTATTACAAAATGGGAGCAAACTCTGTCGGTTATTTACAAAGAAATATGTGGAGACAAAAGGTAATAAGGTAAAGGTCACAGAGTTCCTTAGGCTCCTGCTGAAACATGCAACTGAAAGCCTTCAAGATTAAAATAATTGATATATATGCAGTATATTTCTATTTTATTTTGGAAATACCGAAAAATTTTTAAATGTTAAACTACAATTTCAAGAACACATAATTAAAGGGATAATTTTAATGTAAGTGAATAATACCTGCAGTAACTTTGTTGTTTTTGTGAATTTTTATTAATTTTACAGCAAGATTACCCTTTCTCTCAATTTAGTAATAATCCTTTATGAATTATTAAATTAATTAAGCACCGTAATTAACTGTTTCTAATAATTTGAAAGGAAATACAGGAGAAATGAGGATTTTTGAGATCAAATAATATTTAAGAAATTTTATAAATTACAAGGAAAGAGAAAATGACTCATCATTCGCCAAAGTTGAAGGCAGTGACGGGAGAAGAACATATATCGCGAACATATTTGTGTTCGCTTTATATGTTCTTGTCCCGTCACTGCCTTCAACTTTGGTGAGTGATGAGTCATTTTACCTTACCTTTCCTTGTAATTTATATTGCCTAAAGCCATTTCCTTTTTCCTTTGTTTTTTCCTTTGTTTAAGAAATTTTATGAATTTAATGTTTATACTGTTACTGAAATAATTAACAAAATGAGGATTTAAAAGTTTATTGACAGTAAAAAATAGTTTATTTTGTTAATTAAGGATAACATTTCAAAATCAAATATATTTATTTCATGGATGATGCTATTGTTGCGAAACATTCCAACTTTCAATCAAACTAAATTGTAGTAACATAAAAATATTTTCTTTGGTTCTGTTGCCAAGCTTTTTGGTTGTTTGATGACACAGTCCTTGCCTCACAGTATGTTAGTGAAATGTTTGTTTTTTCAAATATTTTTGCTGTGTAAACTGGATCAATAACATTAAAATTATTATTTTTTAATTATTTTTTTTTTTTTTTAAATTTCTTCAAAAGTACCGTAATTTTAGAAATTATTGGAATATTAATTTTAATCCTTCTGCCATATGACAGATACAGACAACAATGTTATGTATTTTCAAAGATCCCCAGAAAAGATAATGAATGACATTTAAAATTTATTCATTGCATTCCTAAACTGCAATATATAAATCAAAGAGCAAAATAATAACCTCTAAATTTTTATTCTTGTATCAGAAATCTTTAACTGTTTGAGTAATTAAGACTCACTAACAGTCAACAGTAAGCATTAGTTTTAGTTGACTGATTAAACAATAATAATTTTATGTTCTTTAAATGTTTCAACTCTTACTCTGACAGGTCTTTTTTTGTTTTATGTTTATTTGAAACAATAAGCTCCATTTATATACTAAGTAGAAATAGCAATCACCAATACAATTAACTTAGATAATGGTAAAATGGCCCAATTTGATGGGAAATTGAGGTAAATATTCAAATAATCAATATGGCTATAATCGGGCCATCCATAAATTAAGTCACACTAATTTAATTAATTGTAGAGAGCTCTCCCACTCCTTGTCACAATATGTCACATTTGTGTGATCTCTCTACCCTGGTGTGATATTTTGAAATTTCAAATTTAGAAATTAATTAAATCAGCACTCCTAAAATTATTTATATATTTCTGTTTAAAATATTTATTTCATAAAATCAACAATGAACCAAATATTTTAGAAAATTGACAAAACATAACAAATCAAATGAAAGATACAAAATTTAATAATCTTGTGTCCATGGGCTTTAAACCCATACCTTTACAATATTTACACTCGCATAGCAGTCACTTCATTCTCGATTTGAATAATATTAGGAACATTCAATGTGTCAACATCATCTTCATCCAACCATATAGCATCATCATCATTTATCAAACAAAGAACTTCCCTGTCATGTCTTCTTTGAAATTCTTTGAGGACAAATCTTCGTGATGGGCAAAACCTCTTGTTGCCTCTTCTGTGATTGCTTGTGTTGGTTAGTAGCTTCATATGATGAAAAATATAGACCACAGATGCGACATAATTAAGTATATGGAAGTCATATTTTTTCAAAGTCTCAAAGGCAGTATTAGCCTTTTATTGTATGTCAAAAGCGACCTACATGCGGCACCTTAGGTACACGAGCGTCAATCCGTTTGGCCACAATGTGCCAAAAAGTGATGTAAATTATACAAGTGATGTCACGAAACTTGTGGCTTGACCCCTCCTCCTCATCATAAGATGTCACTTTGTTGACTCCTCCCTCCCCTTAGTGTGTGACTTAATTTATGGATGGCCTCTAACACTGAACATTAAAGCACATGAAAATGAATATCAAGTAGTATTCCACTTCTGTTATTAGCAGGTCTCACTTTTTGTATGGGATGACATTCAATAATAATAATAAAATATACAGTAAGGAAAATACATACAGTGGACAGGGCCTACTATTTCCGACAGTGGTATGAAATTAGTACGTTTTCTCTTAATCTCAGTTTAAAAATCTGGAAAAAATTCTTCTCTAAAACAACATCCATTCATCATTACATCAAAAATATGCATCCATCAGCAAATAACAAGTAAACTTCATAGCTGCAGTTTCACATTGAGGTATGTATCCTGCAATTATATAATTCCACACTGAAAAATTTCTGCTAAAAGGATGAAGTATAGTAGTCTTTCTAATTTATTTATTTTAGTTTTGCAGTCAGGATTCATAAAATTTTACCTAAGTAATAGATTAAATTTATGCATCACAAATTATTATTAACTATTATTCTAATAACGTTAGGTGGATCTTCAATTTTTCTTATGTTCCCAAAGAATATGCCAAGTGCTTATATTCCTCATTTGCTCACCACATACAATGCAACATAGCATGCTAAAAAAAACGAGAGGAAGAGTGAGTTTATGAAATAAATGGACATGGACAGAATTTGAAAACTCTTCTCTTTACTATGGAATGAAATTATTTCCTTTCCTCCCCTTATTCAAAACTACTTTTCAGCAGCAACAATATTTTCCCAGCAGTTTATTTGTCTGAAGAGTCATAATTTTGCTGAAGTAGCATGACACAAATCATACACATTCAATTAATCTTGAAGAACCACAAAGAATAAAAATCATTACAGCAGATGGTGTGACAACAGGGGCTCATTGCTGCCACAATCTACTGTGAGTACTTGAAGCATACTTTACAGATAATATAATACAGTTTTGCACACAATACACAAAATCCTCGTAACTAGCATCACTATAAATGTACTACATTTGTTGAGCTATTAAGGGATCTCCTCTATGTTAAATTAACACTTTAATCTGAACAAAGTGCCTCAAATTTTTGTTGCTGCTCCAACCCAAAATGGCATATAAGAAAAGTATACCCAACAGCCATTAATTTCAGTTTTTTCATTTGTTTCAAAAGAAAACTCTAAAAAAATACTAGCTTCATATCAAAGAGTTGCGATAATTAACACCAAATTTATAGGTTTTCGTTTGCCTTTTATCTTCATTTATATATAAAACAATCTGAGTTTTGAGTATTATTGGGATAAAAGTGTAAACAAATCAGTATCAATTTTTTGCTAAACACCATTCATGTAAAAACTACTGGTTGCATTTTGAAGAGGTTTTGAGTAGTCCACAATCCTGCAGGTAAAATAGTGTAGGTTTAATTTTGATGAGGTTGTAAAAAGTTGAGAAATTAAGATAAGTGCCTGAAAATTAGTAGGGTATCCATTTTTTACTGAACACTATTCACACAAGAATACTGGTCAAAGTTTGATGGTCACACACACTGTACAACATGTGATCCAAGGAGTAAAATAGGGAGAGTTCTATTGTGATATCAACAAGCTGGAAAGTCCTAAATTAGTATTCATTTAAAGGTAAAGTTACTTCTCGCATTTGTCAGCCAATAAGAAATTCCGATAGTATGGCATTAATACCATACAAATTATTATTATTTAGTGGATTAACATTTACAAGTTATCATACTCCTCTAGCAGAGGTGTAGATACAGAAAAAAGCTGATTTACCAGCACTTTCTACTGATATATATGGTGCTTTTTATTGCAACTGTAAATTATCACCATCAATTGCAAATAACTGTTTGTAAAATAAAGAAAAACAAGCGAATCCAGTTATGTGCACCAACTGATATCAAATAAAAATACAATACAAGATGGCAAAATTTAAAATTTTATTGCAAATGACTTCACTTGGTTTCAGAACCAAACATTAACAACAGTTGTGTAATCATGTCAAAGTTACAGAAGGAAACATCATAATACCTGGTAACAATGCAGCAAAACCTTGATCAAGGAAAATGTCACAAATTTGCTCACAGAAAATGTTGCCAAAGTGGTAGGTGATAGCAATGCTTGAATCTGATGGTGACGTTAGTATCTACCTAGGAGCTGTTCGGAAACTGAACACACCTTTTTATATAAGCAGTATATTTTTTTGAGCCGAAGTCAATGTAATATTAAGCAAATCGACAAAATCACCAAAGTTTACATTCAGTATTAACCATTTTGACAGTGATCAGAAAAAAAAATTGTTGCAATTAGAATGCTAAAATTGATCATAGTTTTGTAGCAATCCATTAGGTTGATAATTATGACTGTACAAGATCAATTTTTATTTGGTGACAAAAGGCATTTCAATACTGATATTTATATTACACATATTTTTGGAAGACTTTAACAGGAAAAACATGAGCAGCAGTCATGATAGATATATTTCAATACTAATTCAAGAGTTCTTTATGAAATCTTAATATCAAAGAACACACTTGATTTATGTATCTAAAAATATACTCCAAATAAAATTAAAATGGATTGCAGTCACAAGTACTGATACCTAGTAACCAGATAGCTAGGTATCAATTACCAGAACAGGAGAGCTGGGAGAAGGGGTATCACACTATTTCTCAGAACAGACAAGTGTAATCCAAAGTAATCAGCCCATTTATTAAATAACTAGTGTAAGTCCGTGATCGTTTTTTGCGTATCATCATGGGTCTAGAATAGTTCCAGTTTTTAGGGTCAAAGATTATAACTGGCTGACCTGATCTGACCAAATATGAACCTGACCTGTGTTTCACTCTTATGACGAATAAAATGTCTTGAGCTTTAAGAACATGGAAAGGGATGATCGCAGTATCGTATAATTGTTTCAAAGGTTGTAGACTCAAATTCTCTTAAATACAAACTTGACTTGTATTTGACCCCTAAAGTTCACTCTGCAAAATTCATGTTTGCTTCAAAAGCATCACATTGTTGGTTTTTTCATGAAGACTGGGAAAACATACATAACATAATTATTGGTTATAGTACCTGTAACGGCAAGAGAACTTAATTCACATTCCATATTATTAAACAATTGAGCAACTCTGAAGAAATGGATTACCAGAATAGTTGATTCGGTAACATATTTGGTCTGATTTCCACTTAAAATAACCTAATAGCTCAAGTACAGCAACATGAAAAAAGACCATCGACAAAAGAGGTCAGTAAAATACTTGAAAAGTAAATAAACCATAATGCATAAACTTTGGTCAAGCAACAACATTAGTGACAGTTTTAATTAAATTGAAATTTATGCAAAGCCGGAATGACAATTGGCATTCATGGTTACAGTAGAGACCATGAGGAATTTAATTTTTTAAATTGCTTTCATTAGCAACATGTTATTGAATAGCAGATCAACGTTTTTTTCAGCCGCAAAATTTATAAGTATTTTTTTAACTATGAAACATTAAGAAAAGCGAACTTAATGAATGTATTATGGCAATTAATTTGGTAGCAGTTGCTTAGCTATTGAATTGTGAACATAACCACAAATTTCTACTAACAGTATCTCTGGTCACTGCTTTGCGAGCGCAGGCCGACACGTGACACCGTTCTTCAGCCAGTTGCTATTGAGTTGAGTGAATGAGCTTACGAAATTATATCGTAGAGATTGGCAAGATCAGGTTACTGGTACATAAGGGTCCAAGCACTCAAACGCTGTTCTGTTAGTTCAACAACAGAAAAGTTGAGCTCAATAAGTTCTCCTTACAGTAAACCCTAAAGTTTTCCATTAACAAGGATTGATATTCGTACAACACTCATCATTTACCCATGTGCTGGGACTCTAACAATGTCAATATAGCTCTGCAAAAGCTTTGTTCTCAATCATATCCTTTTAGACTGAAACATTAAATACCAAATTTTGGCTTAAACACATCTCTGATAATTGACGAGTTTACTTCCCCAATCATGCCTAAAAGTATTTTCTTTATTATTTTACTTTCAATTGTTGTGTTTTTAATGTATATTATGTGTGTGTACTTATTATATCTTGTCATTATCTATATAAAATGATAGTTTGGAAACAAACAACTTTTGTTCCAGAAAAATATACAGAAACAATATCCAATCACAAAAATAAAATTATGACACTACACAGAATGCTTTGCACCGCTAGGCTCAAATTATACACAATAGAAGTAAGGTTTTCACTTGAATAAAGCATACAGCATAAACATATATATATAATACTGGCATATTTGCACAATAGGAAATGTACTAGTTTTACTACGGAAATTGCCATCAAAACATGTGCTCTGTCGCAGTTAAGTTCAATTCTATTCTAAGTGGAACTGAAAATGCAGTGACTTCACTAAGCTGGCGATCTGAGGTAGTTTCAAACAAAGTAATTGTAAAAATCAATTTTTGTGATTGGAGAACAAGATTTCCAAAATGAAATAAAGAACCATACAACTATAAAAGAATAATACGGTATTGAAGCTTAGAACCATACTCAAATTAGAGATTAGCAACCTATTAGACTTAGAGGGAAGCAAAAATGATTTAGCAACAGAAAACTTTATCACCAAAATATTTGTAGCAGATCAATTTAACAGTTATATGTGGCTTGTAGAGCTAAACAATGTGTTTTCTAGAATGTGACTAGCAGAAGCAGACTTTGGACACAGTGTGGACTGTAAAGAGTAGATCACCCTAACCAAATATACTGTAGTGGGGATTGAAAACAATTTAAAAATTGGTGCTGTGTTTTTGGACTTAACAGCAGCCTACAGTAGTCTGGAGAGGAGTAGTCATTTACCCGCTACTAGTACTGAAAATTATTAAGTTTAAAAATATAATATACCTCATAAGTAAAATGTTGAGCAATAGTCTCTTTCCTGTCATTCTGCGTGATAAAGTAAGGGACTCTAAGAATGTTAAATAATGGTTGCTTTCCTGGCACCCATATTGTTTAATATGTATGTTTTTGACATTACTCATACAGCAAGCAGAAAATTTGATTATACAGATCTTGCAATCGCTACATGGAATTCTGATTTTAACAACTTTTAAGAGTGTTGCAATTCTAAGCACCCATTTTATAAAATGTCAACTTGCACTACTATGGTTGAAACAGAATCCTATCATATCCACACAAATAATCGTCATATTCATTTAAAACTATGTTCTTAAGAATGATCTATCCTGCCTTATAATCTGATACCAAAGCACTTGGGTATAATGCTCAATGGGACACACTCCTACAAAAATCTGTTCAACCTATCCCAGAAACTAAAATAAAAAATATCATCCAGAATCATGGGGGACCTTTTCGAGAAGCTGACAACAACAATCTGCATCTCAGCAGCGAGTCTTGTATACACTGTAGCTGAATATTACTGTGCTGTTTGGTTTCACGGTGCTCATATAAATAAAGAATACACCATGATAAAAATTACTACGTGCATAACATTGGACACAATCTACTCCTACCTACTGGTTACCTGTATTAGGCAAAATACAACCATCATCGTTCTGTCACCAAAGGGCTAAGTTGTAATTACATACGTATATATAAATTAAATTAAGATAGGGAAATGAGTCACCACTTACCTTTAGATGATAAATAGGGTACGAGTACACAAATAAAAGAGAAAAAATACAAATGATAAAGAAAAATTTGGGACGAGCCCTTTGTCAACAGTAGAACAAAGAGCTCATCCTTAAAATTTCTGTATAATTTATATTTTTATCTTTTCTGTGTGTACGCGCCCCTGCAACCATCATCTAAAGCTAAGTGGTGGCTCATTTCCCTATCCTAATTTAATTCCTTTTAGCTACTTAGCACCATTGATTTCATTGGGATATATATATTTAAACTGTCTCAACCAATATGGGTATGTTGGCAATATGCCTTGGTAAATTCAAAGGTCAGAGCATGCTCCAGTTGCATTGGCACTATCACTGGAGGTTTCAACTACCCATACAAAATCTGGGTGTTGGACAAAAATCAGCTCGTGATTGCAGGGCTGAATATCAAATTATCAATCACATAGTTTTTGAATACCCCTACAGGCACTTTCAAGGAACCACACAATATTTCATACATGGATCATCATGAGCAGTCAAATGGATTAGAGTACTTGACATTTAACTTTTACTATGTCCTTGTTCTTAAATGTACTCTGTTATATTAATTATTTGCTTGTATTGTTCATTTCTGTAGCAATACACTAAATAAATAAAATAGAGCAGAGAAGAACCACAAAATTCACAAAAATCCACAATAAAACAAATACATTGGAAAATATCAGAAATAATTCCATCTGTAGAAGGTAAATTACATTTATATTCACTAATCCTACTTTGCCTACATGTAATTATACACATATCAATCATTAAGAGCATCAATTGACAGAGGGTACCGAAAACACTTCTACTGGAAATCAAGATTACTAGTGTTTTAATTTCATAAACAGTATAAATAATGCAACACAAGAATTTCAACAGAAAGTGAAAACAATGACAGCTACTGGGATTGTTGGAAATTTATGCAAGATAAATAATTGAAAAAGACATGAAGAAAAGCTACTGAGAAGTTTTGACCAGTACTGGACAATTACAAAATAATCTGTGAATCATGGGAAAATATATCATTTGCACTATCATGAAATAACCAATACCTTAAAAAAAATGACGAAGGGAATCTTTTCTTTCCATATTAATACCACCTCTAAGTATTTCTCACTGCTTCCAAAGTAATTGGGGAAAGGTGTATTAATAATGTAACGAAAGAAAATCGAAAGTGCCAGGGAATGAAAAGACACTTGCTTTGATTTTTGTGGATTGTATGCATAATTTATACATCAGCTTAATTTGTTTAACGTTTCAGTACCACAAAAAAATTATTTCCAAAACAATTTTGTGGAAAATTACTTTCCTCTTAAAATTCATACTATCCCATCACATGTCTTACAAATGCTGCATCTTCAATACGTTATCCAAATTTTTATATTTGTTAATATTTAATACTTAAAATATATACTAAGAAAATTAGCCAATGCTGAGAATATTATCTAATAGTCCACCCTCAAGATAATCTCTCATGTTTCAAGTTTTTTTAAAAAAAATAAAAAAAATAAAAAAATAAAAAAATTTTTTTTTTTAAAAAAAATGATCTTTTAATCTGGTAGTGGTGTTTAATGCTTATAAAGTTCACACTACTATGTTAAACTATTTTTTTCTTTTTAACCTTTCTTAAAAGTTTATTAGATACAATGTATTAATTATATATCTATTACTACACCATTTTTCATACAAACATGAAACATAACACTTGACTGGAAATTTAACACACAAAAACTAAAACTGGGTTTTAAGACATATAATGTACACATAAATCAAATTTTAATTTTATATCTATACTTAAACCACATCCAGGTCAACAAATATCAGAAACTCCTTTTGCAACCAGAATCCTATAGTAATATGTTGCACGTCCAGAACTTGTACACAATGAAGATTTCTATGGCACAAAGTACTGACGCAAACGATTAATACAAACATCTCATTTGTACAGCTTCTGATGGCCATTTCTAATATCTATTTTACAAATAAAATAAATAGCAGAATGTGATGATTTTTCCATGTTTTGCACATTTTGTCTGGGAATACGTACACATCACAACACTATATGAAATAATTGACAAGTTTACCCGTAAATGTCATTCATTACACAGTTCTGACACAAATTTCTGGTCTCTATATTCCTCGCAGTGTTATTTCAATTTGCAAGTCGATATTTACTTTTGTTTCAAGAACACTTCAGGATAAAAACCAAATGTTTAATTTTCAACACT
Source organism: Vandiemenella viatica (assembly GCA_031002005.1). Classification (NCBI taxonomy): domain Eukaryota; kingdom Metazoa; phylum Arthropoda; class Insecta; order Orthoptera; family Morabidae; genus Vandiemenella; species Vandiemenella viatica. The sequence goes on from JARYHS010013631.1 coordinate 175,155,537, forward strand.
AGTAAAAAATTTTAAGAATTTTTTGATTTTCCATGATTTATTAGCAAATTCTTCAGAATAAAAAGATTTTAAATGAATGAGCAAACAATAAAAAAGGAAGAAATGAAACTATCCAGTATTCTGCGTACCGCAAGAAGTAATTTTTAGTTTGTTTCTTTTGTTTCAGAAAGCAGTCTGTAAACTTTATTCTCATATGCAAGGAAAAAAACTGGGGCAAATCAGGTCTGAGATTGACATGTGTTACTTTCATATCATTTGGGCAGCCACAGAAATTAATATATTAATTTTTTCTAGCTAAATTTGGATAAAGTAAAACATAATTAACTGAATTGACAATGTTCACAGTCCTAGTAAACTGACTGTCGTGTATAATTTAAACAAGTGATTAAAATAAGCAGATACTCGATTACTTCTATTAGTAAAAGACTGACCATTAGTGTGTTTAGAACCAAAGTCACTTTTGGAATACAGGCTTCTGAAAATTCTCTCATGATTAAAAAAAAGAGTAATAAATTCTTTACTGATAATATTTTAAATACCGAGTTTTTGTTTATCAGTTTTATAACATGATATATACAGCACAATTTTCAGCACAAGTTGACTTTCTGACCCCACAAGATTCTTCACCAATGTTACTTTTGTTTTACAGATCTGGAAGTATAAAACGTAATAATAATTGCGATGAAGCACATGGCTCTGTAGCAATTTGCCTACACATTACAAAGTTTTAACTAATTCACAATTCTGCACATAATCAGTTGTTCAAATTGTAATTATAATCTGACACACAACTCACTGAACCTCATACCTGTACTCAAATCTCCTACAGCAGAGAACATTTACTAGACACTGCAAGCCAAATAGATTTACATCCCAGTAATGCCCTGGCTTCGCATTCAGGGTGACACAGATTCAAATCCACATCCAGGCATCAAGATCATTCGATGTGAATGCAGGGATGATTCCTTCAAAAGAACATGGCCGAATTCCTTCCTGTAATGTTTTCCACAATCTCATACTGTCTCTAATGACCTCTACATCAATGAGGCATACAGCCATAAAAAAAAAAAATACATCCGCCAAACAATTATGCTCCCAACCAGGTAATGTTTGAAAATAAATGTCCTTAATCTCATAATGACTAACGGAAGTATGTTGTAAAATACTGCGTTCAACTACGATTAAAGTTAAACTATTACTTCATTTGTGGTATAAGATATCAAAGAAAAATTTGTTACATACTATGATGAATCTCAGTCTTTTAAAAGGTAAAATATAACAGACAGTAACAAAACAGAAAAATGGATTCATAAAAGGAAATACAATTTATAAATTATTTATCATCTAAAAAATTTAGAAATATTTAAAATATTTTTTACCACTTAGTAATTTAAAAACCACACACAATTTTCACAAGCATGCACTATTTTGGTCCTGAGGAGATAGAAAATTGATGGCATTGAAGTATAATACTCAAGCACAACATATACTCAACTGCTCATCTCACATATCAGAAATTTTTCAAAAAGCCAGAAAAATTCAGTTTGAGAAAGATGTGACTAATATTTCCATCAGAAACCAGATTTTGTAACTACCAAATTATAATAGATGCCCATTAGGTAAGTACTATTCAAACTCAAGCCATTAAATGAGTATACTTAAAATTAATGTCCCAAAGTGCATGAAAGACATTTCAGAACAGGCACTTGGAACATTTATTAACAATATTTTATGGATTGACTTATTTATAACAGGTTACTCCACTTTGTCACTGCCCTGTAACACTTGGGACAGAAGCCATAGGTATTAAAATTGTTCTTACTGAAACATCTTGACAGGAAAGTAGAAGCAGTCGTATAATAGTTATTTACACTTATTAATTAACTTTTTGATTACAGAAATCATGGAATGTTAGATATGTAGTATGGCCAGGTTTCACCAAAGTAAAAATCCTGTCAATTAACTGTACATATAACATATTGTCTTCAGACCTACAGCTAGTTTACATTCTATTCATCACAGGACAAAAGGACTCAAAATATAAAATGTACAACTACAAACACTAACAGAAATGAGTAACGTAGTGTTAACACAGATTTCACAGATCCAGGAGAGTATCACGTTTACTTCTATACAGGCGAGTGTAAATATCTAATAAGTTTTTTAAAAAAATCAAACTAGTAATAATTACAAATCTACTGTATCCTATCACTTTCAATTAATTTCTCCAAAATTACAAACAATATGCAATGGTGTTACAGTGTTGACGTTCTCATTTTTATTGCTTCTTCTGGCTTGTACCAGCATGCCAGGAAAGATTGGACCAGATTGGTTGCACAGGAAAGTTCCTTTTTGTTGCACCCTGTAATGAATGCACAGACATTTTTAAAGCAAAATACATTTAGCATTACGAATCAGTTTTAGGCTAGAGATAAAGGTGATAGACACAATTAGAATTGGTTTTGTTGGGGAAAAAATGAATTAGAAATCTAAAAAAGACCATCACTTTATCACAGATAACATGAACAAAATCAAACTCGCAGAACAATACAAAATGTTCAGACAGAAACCTTTGTCAGCAGAAGAATATAATGTGCAATGAGAGAGAGAGATAGCAATTAACTATTAATTGCAGTTTGGTGATTAACTGTAAGTGTAGTCAGGGAAATTCGAACAGAAATTACAATAGAAAAGAAAGTAGGAGACAAGTATGGATAAGGTTATATCTTTCACAAAATTCTAACAACCTGCTTCCTTGCACATTTCTTTCTCCAAGACCAAAACTTCCTACAGAATTCCCTTCTTTTCCTTCTCCCACCATTGCATTCAATCAACCATGATTATTAGATTTTCCTCCCCCTTCACATATTGGATTAATTTTTCAATTTTAGCGTATATTTTCTCTATTTCTTCATTATCTTCCTGTGACATTGGCATATACACTTGTACTAATGTGGTTGAGACTGGCTTAGTTTCAATCCTCATCAAAATAATTCTGTCACTAAACTATGCATAATAACTCACCCGTTTCCATACTTTCTTATTCATTACAAAACCTACATCAGTGACTCAATTGACAGCTTGTATGCTAATTATCCTGTATTCCCCAGACCGTTAATCCTGTGTGTCCTTCCATTTAATCTCACTAATCCCAACAACATCTAACTTAAGTTGTTCCATCTCCCTTTTTAAGTTTTCTAGCCTACCTGCCCTATTCAGACTTCTAACATTCCACGCTCCGACTTGTAGAATGTTTCTATCCATTCTGATAACTCCTCCCTGAGCAGTCCCCACCCGGACTATTTTACCTCCAGAATATTTTACCCTGGCAGAAGCCATCATGGTATATGTAGTTTGAGAGGATTACATGTCCTCGGGATGTGCAGTGGTTTCCCGTTGCCTTCTACATCCCCATGCCGTTGTCATTTCTGAATCATCCGCCTTTAGGGGCCATTTCTAATCCCAAGGGCAAGAGGATGCCCTGAACCACTCCCCGCTCCTCCGCCCACCTTTTGGAGGCTGTTGGCAAGCAGTGGGCGACTCCTTATACCAGGAATCTTTCGGTCACCAGAAGCTCGTCCGTGCAAACAGGGTGCACTACATGAAGGAGAGGTTGACATTTGGTTGGAAATGGCTAATATAGTCTCTCCCAAACCCTTACACCCCTTTATTGGATTATTTTTAAATAAATAGCTAAATTTACAGTGGAGAAACTTGTGTTAACATCCTCAGATTGTAAATTCCATAATTTGTGGAATGTTAAGTACTGACCAAACACAATCAGGCATTTATTTTGAAAAAAAAAATATTACACCATCTATCAATTTAAAATTCATTTTTTGCAATGAAGATTGCTTAGCAATCAAGTACTGGCAGCTCAAAATGTTAAATTTACAATTATTTTAAAAAAATTGTTATTTTGATATAGTTACACAGTCTTTTAATCATATCAAGTTAAAAGTTCCAAACAGGCAGCCGCATTACACAGGTGGTAAATTGCCTGACTGTGGCCTGGACGTACTGTGGTACTGTGGAAAATACTATGCGGGAAGGTAAAAAACAGCCAGAGCATGGTGCTGACCCAGTCACATCCTTCTAGTGACAATAGTTGTGATGGGTATGCAGAGCTCTACCTCTATGAATCTTGGGGAAAGTAGCAGGAACCATAAAACCTTTAGACCTTTACTTTTTTTAAATTTCGAATTAGTTGCCATTCATAGGCACAGTACCAAAGCTACCAGATGTTAGGAAAATCCCTGGCAGCTATTTTCCCCAGAAGCGTTGTTCAATTTTGTGTTTCTATGAATGGATGCCTGTCCTATATTTCATTAAAAACTTAATAAAGATACATGTACGATAGTTACACTATCAAAGTATTGTTAATATAATAGTGAAAAGTGTTCAACACATTTTACCTGTTTACTCACCTGTTTCTTGCATGCATTGCAATAAATAATGTCTCCTTCCGCTGAGAAATCAGGAAACTATTTAATCTACTGCCTAATTAAAGATGATTTGGAAATCAGTACCTTGGTCATACTGGTGCTTTATGAGAACAGAAGGCTCACTATAGCCTCTGTGCAACTAATAGTAAACCAAGTGACAATGATTTTGTATACATTCACTTCAATTGTTAGAAATTAAAACTTGTCACAATATTTGTGTTTTTCTGAGTTAAAACGCTTTTGTTGATATTCGATAGAAAAATATGTAAAATGGGCAAAAATAGGTCATAAAGACAATTCAAGTACTTTCAGGCACTATAAAGTCACAATTAATTGCCATAAACATCCATAAATTGTATATATATGATATAATGTTCATTTATTTTATTCAGGAACAACATATGTATTGGTCTCAATTCCAAAGGTCTACTTCTCATTCCCAGAATGTCTCTCTCTCTACTCACAGTTAAATGTGCTAACAAGACCTGCACACTAGTAAATGTACATGCTCCAGTCAACAATAAACTTGAAAAAAATCAAGTTATTGTCACAAATAGAAGGAGTACTCACCAAAATCCCTCAACGCCGTGTCAACATCATCCTCGGAGACTCATTACAGTCTTGCCAACAATTAACCAATATGGTAGCTAGTGTGTAAATGTAAGATCTACTTGGCATACTAATTCCAAACTGACCAAGATCAGAAGCCTGTTATCTACCACACAAACATCACACTGGAGCCAAATTGTCCCACAAACAAAGGAAATTCCCAGTTTTATTTCATAAGCTTATCCTGCAGGTCCTGAAAGACACCTATTAATTGGGTTGTTTTACCTAGCTATATAGGTAGAAGTATATTTTTCCCACTTTCTTTTGGTCAGGAATCAGAATCCAAGTTTTTAATGCCAGACACCCTCGTCACAATTTTGTGTGGTCGACAAACTTCGAAATTTTGTCACTTTATTCAGTTTTTGGCCTCTAATTCCTTTATGAATCCCACAAAGAAATACTTTATTTTGGACTAAATTTCTTACAGCTCTCATAGCATAAAGTTTATTAAAAAAATCCCTAAGATTTCCAAGTTCATACGACCCCTCACCCTTGTGGCAGATCTCGTAAGCATTATATATCCGAGTTCATCCAGTCCCATTTTTCCAAACAGTGGAAAAGTGTGCTATTAATCTGCATGTTCTATTGAGTCTCCAGAGACTAAAGGTTCTGACAATTTAGCTCCATGTACTTTTAGATCTGGCTGGCATTGAATAAAGAAAAAGAATTTTGTTTTCTCATGGCGGAAAATTGCTGAGGTAGTATCACGTCATGGAAATGTATGGATGAAAGGATGTGTGCAGGATCAAACTTGAAGGAAGTGCTTTAATATCATGAACTGCTTTCTTGTCTTTCTCTCGTTTATAGAATAGCATGTTCTCATAGGCCCATTAGAAAGATGAGATCATCAATGTCCTCACTTACAATTGTTGGATTTTGCTGCTTGGGAAATTAACAACACCAACAATCAATCCATCTGTACCTCCATTTATTTGTTGAACTTTGCTACATAATTTTTTTTTACAATTTTTGCTTAAGGATTAAAATTAAATTATTCTTGTTTCTCTTGTTTGCAAGAAACTTTTCCTGTGCCACTGCAACATTTGATGTCCTTGAATTACCTGATGTATTCAAATGACGAAAGATTTAAGACGACTTACAATATAATTGATAAAATTGCGATGGAGTGCCTGCTGTGGTGGTAATCTCCTTACACTCCCCCCCCCCCCTTTTTCCTTTCCTCTTCCAACCAACTTTTTCCCTCTTCTAATTTTTACTTTAAATTCCTTCAATGTTTTCGGTAAATTATTCATTACTTCTCTTGAAAATTTATTCCAGTCCCTCACACCCTTTCCTACAAAAGAAAATCTTCCCATACCTTTATGCCTGAAATCAAGTGCCAGCTTGTGGTCATGATCAACCTTAACCTTCCAAGCACCTCTCTTAATTTTCCCACCAATATCTTTCCATGCTTCATCACCAGTATAGGCTTTGTACACTCCCATGATTCTCTTCACCCTCCTCCTATTCTCGAATGATTCCCACACCAGCTCCTTAATCATATTAGTTACCGTTTGTGTTCTGCGGTAATTACCAAAGACAAATCTGGCAGCCCTTCTCTCCACCCCCTCCAACTCCGGTATTTGATACTCAAAATGTGGATCCCAAACCACACCACCATATTCCAGCAGTAGTCTGACCAAAGTTTTGTACCCCAATTCCCTTACTTCTCTACTGCATCCCCTCGTCACTCTTTCCAGCAGGTGAAGGATTTTGAACCCTTTGCCTACTACCTGTCCAATGTGTCCTGCCCAGTTAAGTTTGCTATCATATGTTATGCCAAGTTATTTACATTTCGAGTCTTCAATAAGAAAAACCTTTAGCTTTTAATCTATGTACCTAATTAGCTGGATGATCTTTGCATTTATCTTCATCCCATGTTTACTCACCCAGCTAGTTATCCTATCTAGATTATCCTGCTGCTGTTTACAGTCTTCTATTGTTTTAATCCTATTATATAACAGTACCTGGGTAACAGATCTTCGCTCGGTATCTTTCGATTTCTGTTCAACATCCAAGATTTCAAGTAAAGTTTGATTCAAGTAAAAAGCTTGAAGGCTTCCTAGGCGTTTTGAGGTGCACAGTTAACCAAAGAGAAGTTTAACTAACATCAGTAGGCTTACTGGTACCGGAACCTTCTATGTAATGAGGTTAGAGCCATTTTCAAGAAACCAAATACAAAAATTGCTCCTTTAAAAGAAATATGTGTCAGAAACTTGAAAAGTAAAATGTTATCTACATATGAAATTTCATCCAAATCGTTAGATCCATTTGTGAGACTGCCTCATAAATTGCTTTCAAAGAAAAATGCTATAATTAGGGATTAATTAATGGTGAGAGATTTGTGGTAATTCAGGGCAGTGGTGGATCCAGGATTTTCATTTGGGAGGGGGGGGGGCTAGGATTTGGCTTGTTTGGTTTGGGGGGGGGGGGCTTGACTTGGGCAAGGTGAGAAATCTCACATTTTTCCAGAATGCCGCCCTTATAAAAACAGTAGAGAAAAAAAAAAGGTCCCCATAATCGGTGTTGCCGGGGATGACCGTGGTGCTTTAGGGGGGGGGGGGCCTGGATCCGACACTGATCAGGGGATTCTATGATAACCCTTGATGATGGATTCTTATGTAACTCGACGACAAAAATTGAAAGTAAAAATTTTTATATATATATATATTTTGCTTAGTTCACAAGATATCGTATCTCCAAATTTGACATGGCTGGCCGAAATGCAACCTGGCCAGAAGATAAATTTTGCCATAGCCAAGTTTGATGAATTTGTATGAAACTTGTCAAGATAAATCAAAAATAAAGAATTTATTTTTCTGATATCTCAAGTGAAGAGGTTAGGATTAGATCCAGCTTGGACCAGAAAAAAAATCCATCAAAACCACTATGTTTATACAGAGAAAATGTACTTTCAATGTTTTATTTTGTTCCTAATGGTTTTGTTAGGTGAAATACAGCCTGGACCAGAAGAAATGTCGCTAAAAGCACAAGGAACTATACCAATAACTGATTTAAGAACATTTATTCTTTATTTTCGATATGTTTCGTCGAGTTCTATAAGAATTCATCATCAGATTGTGACGTCACAGTAATGATAGAACATCATCAGTGTTAAATTCATTTACTCCGATAAAACTATGCTCATACCTCGCGTGGTAGTATTTAATGACAAACTAACAATCACTTTTTACGGTCAAAAAGTAAATGATGATTACTTTATAACTGGTACTGGTAATATTATTTTCAAAGAAGTTTCTGTAAGGTATCGCCTCTGACAAAACCAATGATAAATTTTTAATTCCCTTTTTTTTTTAATGTTTTACAATTAAACTTGCAGTGCTAATATTTCCATGGGTCAGCCAGTATACAAGAACTGTTCGTTTAAATATTCTTTGAACTCAAAGAGAAATTATTTGTAGGCTTTCTCGTACCTGAATTGTCTACGAGATGGTGCTAGTGCCGTTTTCGAGATACCGAGTGAAAAAATTGTTCGTATTTTGTAAACTCACTTTTCTTTTTAGGCAAGACAACTTAAAAGTCAAAACATTATCTAAATATCAAATTTCATCCAAATCGTTATAACCATTTCTGATACACACACACACAAGAATGGCTTGTTTCAAGATATGATTATTTCATCTGCAAAGAATCTAACTTCTGACAGTAAACCATTAACACAATCATTCATTAGAGTAATGAATAACAATGGTCCAAATACAGTACTCTGTGGGACTCCCATGTTCACTTCTGTTGATATTGCATTTCCTACCCCAACTTTTTGCTTTCTACCTTTTAGGAATTCTTCCACCAAACAAATCACCTTTTTATCAACTCCAATAGTTTTTACCTTATTTATCACCATTTTATGGCTCACTCTGTCAAAGGCCTTTGAAAGATCTAGTGCTACACTATCAACTTGACTTCCCCTGTCCATTTCATCAGAAATATCTTTCATATAGCCTACTAACTGGGATTCATATGAATATCCTTGTCTAAAGTCATGTTGCCGACTTTCCTCACAGACACTTCTAATGTGGTTATATATTAATCTCTCCATTAATTTACCTACCCCTGATGTCAAGCTGATTGCCCTATAGTTTTCAACCCTATTTATCACCCCTCCTTTATGGAATGGTACTATCACACTTTTCCAGTCATTTGGCAAACAGCAAGTATCCAGACTCGATTTAAATAATGTTTCAAGGTAAGGTACAATGTCCCATCCTATTATCTTTAAGACATCTGTAGTAATATTATCAACACTGGCCCTTTTATGATTTTTTAGAGTCCTTACTTTCTTCATGATATCTTCATATTTAATTTGAAATTTTCTAATCTGCTCACTTCCAACTGTGCGGATATGCTCGCTTCCAGATATAACCCCTGAATTATTGTCCCTAATGGTCTCACCGATCAATTTACTCAATAACTGCCTTTTTCAAATCCTCAGTTACTTCTTCTCAATCCTTATCTATAATAGTCTCAATACCCTCTCTTCCCCTCAGTTTCCTATAGAAATTTCTAGCTGCATCAGTCAGAGGTCCCCCTGCACCAATAATATTCTTCATAAACTCATCCTTAGCCAGTTTCTTTGACATTATTAATTCCTTGGTTAGTTGTGTCATGACTTCCGTATTGCCTTGCTGTTCCTTAACTCTTATGTTCTCGTCTCACCAATCTCTTTAACCTCCTCACCTCCCTATGAAGGTTCTGTACTTCTCTTTATTATCTGTTTTAGAATATACATTTCTTCACCCTTTATTATTACTTTCTTGAACTCTTTCCACTTTGTCGCTACTGAACTTGTGCCATTCATCCATTTAATAAAATTAACCCTGAAATGTCTTTTCAGATCCAAGATTTGTGTCTTTTTATAATTGTATCTATTTCCCCCTTCAATTCTGACCACTGGTTTACTGAATCCCCTTATGTCCATCACGACTGCATGATGATCACTTATTACTTGAGTTACTTGACACCCAATTAGGTTAACCTCTTTCTGCTGAATCATTTGATCAAATATCAAATATAACTACAATGTTGGCACCATAGTGCTTTCTCAAGAAGGATTCATATTTTACAGAGATGGAACCAAAGTTTTCATTACTGTGCCAAAACAGCTCCTGCAGGAGGTATTCTCCATCCTCAACAAAAGTTTCTTTATACTGGGTGAGGCATTTGAAGAGATGTGAATGCTTCATATAGAGATAATTCCCTTGTACAGGTCTTGAGTAAACAAAGACTTGGAGTATGGAATGAGTTCAAAAAATAAACTGTTTGAAATCTTCTTCAGACAGTTTCACAATACACCTGTGAAACAACATTAATGGACTGATAAAGCTATCATTCAGGATTGTGCACAATTCAAGTGAAATAACATTTTCTCTGAGTTTGAATGAGTAATTTTGAAAGTCCTCTCACTCTGGAAATTCACATACTTGCAATTTCTACCAAAAATGATAGTTCACCTCTGCATCCTCTATTAATCCATTGACAAGATAATGTCACATTAATTGGGAGATAGGGAATGTTGGAGATCCAATAGCTAGTCAATCAGTTTGTCACTGTCAACAGTGTGTCTATCTCTGCATGAAGGTTTCAAAACCACACGTTTCTCACTGGTACCAGATTTTTAAAGAAAAAAGTTTTTAATTAATTAAATAAAATGGCAATACTTTTACATGTTAAGCTCACTTACAAGTTCTAGATAAGTACAGTATGTATAAACCATACTGTGAATAAAAGTCATTGCTTGCTGAACATGCCATACAACAAATAAATAATGTCAGTCAAAGTAAGCTGTTTGATGGTATTCATCCAGTTTTGGGCAGCCAAGTCGTGAATCCACTTGACGGTGAGTAGTTGCATGGGGTCACACTTGGGCTGATTCTCCATCCACTTCAACGCAGTTTCAAGGCCGGTAAATGCTTGACTAGCTGATGGTCCCATGTCATCTTAAACTCTGACTTGAAGATCATCTTATTTCTAGACACTTTCTTCTCTCACACTTTCAATAAGTTCATCATCATTTAGAATTTCGTACCCAGGGTCTGACGAATCACACATCACCCACCCACTTTCCTGTATCTTCAGCACTATCTTCTGAACATCCAGGATTTTTCAGAATCTGAATTCCTCAAGTGACACGTCATCCCGTCATCCCCATCTCCTCCTGTCTGTTCCCTTTCCTTTTCTTGAGCGTCTTTTTCCTTCTCTTCTTCAGTTGATATACCTTTCAACTTGTTCCACACACATCTTTAAAGTGACTGCCTTAAGCGATTCGAATAATTGCATTTCTACTGTACATGAATTTCCCATTAACTCCTCATGATAAAGTCACAACTGTAAAAACAAGTATTTATCATGTCAATGAATTCATACCAACTGTTTTCTATTGCTGCATTAATGAGCAAGTACCTGATGCTTATTTCAAGAAAAGCTTCTATATTTGATTGGCCTCATTTTTTGTAAGCATTTGTATCCTTTATTATTTTTTTTTTATTATACTTTAGTGTTTCAATTTTATTCCATAATCATTCTATTATTTAAAAATAATCCTAAGGAAAGATCACAGCAAATGCATTTCAACAGAAACGGTCAGAACAGACAATTACAAATGAAATCTCTTGGATGATCCATTAATTTGTATTTTTATTACCATTATTTGATCCATCTGGCAGCAATCACTAGATTCCTGATGCTGTCATTGTTACTCAATATTCAGCAAGTACACTTCAGCATTTAAAAAATTGCAAACAGAGCTTGTACTTATGAAGAAGCTGTGCTATGACCATACCACCCAGAAATTAGTCCCTTTCAAAACAAGTGATACCCTGCTTTCAATTTTGGTATATGGAAATAATCATATTTTCCTTTTTGAATGTATCACTGTAAAGAGTAAATATAATTAAATAAATATTTCATAGGTAACAATGAAAGGAATGAAATGCCGCATGGCAATATATATGTGGAAAGGACAGATGAAATACACCCAACACTCACCAAAGTTGAAGGGAGGAGGGCAGCAGCAACATAAAATAACACACAAACAAAGAAAATACAGTATTTCAGGTTAAAACCCTTTTTCAAGTTAACAGATGTAAGTGGCTGGGCTTGCGCAACACTTGCGTTTGATACAGCCACTGATAGAATGATGTCAAATGCAAGTCTTGTACAATCCCAGTCACTTACATCTGTTAACTTGAAAAAGGGTTTTAACCCGAAATATTGTATTTTCTTTGTTTGTGTGTTGTTTCGTGTTGCTGCTGCCCTTCAACTTTGGTAAGTGTTGGGTGTATTTCATCTGTCCTTTCCATATAAATAAATATTTTAATGTTTCTTTGGATTTTAGAATCCCTCTAAAGTTCTTGACTAAAAGTGTAAAATACACCACACATAAAAAGCACTTTAAAACTTAACTTAGTCCACAACCCTAAGGTTGGTTGGATCCTCCCAAAGGAGGCGTACTAAGCCATTGTGTCAGAGGTAGGACGGCCAGTTCCATTCCTCTGGGACCTACAATTTAACGTGGAATCCGAACCACGGAAAAAGCACTTAGCAGTGAAAAATCATTTTCGTACCTTCAAATACAACCTCTCACTAAATTTATTAATTGCTTCAAGTAAAAACCTGAAGTGTCTTAAAAGTACCACTCAACACTCTCCCTTGGGTGTAATCTACTTTTTTTTTTTTTTAATGAAAGAACAACAAATTTGTGCAAAACGAATCTGATTCATTAAGAATAAAAATGCATTTATTAACAAAATTTTGATTTTATATAACTTACCTAATGCTCCAAGAAATCTCAAAATTTAAGAAATTAGGTACATAAGGTTAGAGCAAACTCCACCAAAACACTATAAGAATCCTGTATATACAATTGGCATAAAATTAATCTACACAATTTTCAGAAATTTGTAACAAGTTACCCCTTACACATAACACCACTATTTTGAATATTGAAAACTTACTTACCATTGCTACTATCTTCAATGGACACCAATTTTAAACATGTTGTACAAATTCTGGATTGAGGTAAGAGAAGCCCATAAACTCTGTCTGATCAAGATTCATCATGAACAACTTATCAGTAGGAGTGAGATCTGTCTTTTCCGATGTGAACTGCTTGTCAAAGTTGCTCACATCCTTACGGTGTTTCTGTAGGGAAAGAAGAAATAGTGTGTCTATATTATTCTATTTATCCACTACAATTTGTTCAGCACTGTTACTGAGATTTTAATTTCAAGATTGAGATTTCAGGCAGTTTGAATTTTGCCTGTGATCTTTGTAAATACAAAAAAAGCTATTATTATATCCAAGAAATGTTACAATTACTTGAGAGTTCCGCCACTTCCGCCGAGTTTCAGTTCACCTTATTCTTATCTCAATTATAATGCATATGAGTATGAAAATGGGGAAAAAAGTCTTCCAGATGTTCAGATGGTTAAGTTTACCTATGCATGATGTTTAAACAGCTGCCTTACCTCTCTTCATCAGGTGAAGTAGCAGGTAAAAGTGGCTGCTGTGGCAACAGATCACTGACTGACTGCTTAATGATTCTCATTTATAGAAGTACTGAAGATATCTAGTGGATACATATGAGGACCGCTAACTGAAGCTTGTAAGCCCATCATCCATGATCCGCAACAGCAGCATATAAGACTTGCATACAACGGTGGCTCTAGTGAAAGGGTCGATACGCAGTGTTCACTGTGGGCCTCATATGGGGCCAGATGACAAGGCAGCCCCATGTGAAAGTAAGTATTGTAGTGGACCTCTTGTGTGTTCGCTTGTTGCCATCAGTATTTATACGAGTTAGAATAATGATGCAATCACAGTTGATGTGTTGTCACAGTAACCACTTTCACCTACCACAGCTGTCAAGGTGGTATGCATGAAAGAACTTCTCACTGAATGGATCAACTCTGTTGCACAGTAAAAATCCCAAATACCTGAGTGTAACTCTTGATAGAGGTCTCACTTTTAAAAGCCACTGTCGCAATGTCAAAATGAAAGTATCAGCATGCAACATGTTAAGCAAGTTGACCGGATCTAGCTGGGGAGCTAATCCAAGAGTCATCCGCACCTCTCCCTTAGCATTATGCTACTCCACAGTAGAGTATGCATGTCCTGTGTGGCAAAAATCCAGACATGCTAAGACAGTAGACGTTGCGCTCCACAGAACATGCCGGCTCATCACAGGTCTCAGATCAAAGTGGAGATACTAGCTGGCATCGCCCCTGGAGATATACGCCGGGAAGTTGCCACCAGCCTGACAAAGCTTAAAGTGAATGAAGGCACCCCCTACATCAGTGCCATCGAAACGTCAAAAAGTCCCGTTCAAGCTTCATGTGAACTTCAAAGCTGCCGACTGCAGCTCCAAGCAATGAAAGAATACTGGCTTGGGAGAAGAGATTACAACAAGGGTTCAAGTGGATCAAGCCAAAAGAGGGTCTACCACCTGGGTCTGAACAACCATGGCCCATACGGAAATCGCTAAACAGGCTTCGAGTTGGAGATGGCCACTGCAAAGATACATTTGCAGAACAGCCAGATACCACAAGTTCGTGCAAGGAGAGAGAAACCATGGTACATTTGCCGTCTTGTCCAGAAATTGGAATAAATGTATCTCAATTTGACCTCCAATCAGCTACTGACAAAGCCATTGCATTGGCAGAAAAACTACCACATATTTGATGCTGTCATTGACATGAGAAGAAGAAGCTGAACACCTATGAAATTTTTTTAGAAGCTGTATGCTGAGAAAGGCTTAATTCTAACGTAGAAATACCTTAAGAGACAAATTTCAGTCAAGTTTGAATCAATACAGAATAAATTCTTTACTTATGCCCTGAATATTTATCTCTTACTTCACTTAAGTATAACAATGAATGTTTCTACTTTTTCAAGTACAAATTAACTTTTGCTAAGAAAACTGTGTTATTTTCAAATGTTCAACTTAATGCTCCCTGCTTCTTGAAAATCAAAAGTACTGAGCAAGTCTTTACATAGCTCCACTGAATAACATTTCAGGTCATCAAAATTAATTCAGAGATTTGCTGCATGGAAATTTCTAGTTCCACTCATCTGAATCTAGTCAGTGCTTACTGGTTCAATCTGCATTAGATATGAAGGGAATGCAGTTCTACTTTTTCCTTTAAAAATACTGTGTGATTTTCAGGATAGTACTTTCTTCTGCCCAACTTGCCTGAATATAAGTACACACTAATAAGCAAATGAGTGAGAGATATTACACAACATATTTCGTTAGTAAGAGGGAACTGATGTAAATACATAGACATACAACCAAAAGAGATAATTTCACTGGAATAAATATATAATAAAGGTTGAAATAAATTATGATGTGTTCACTGCTGTGTAAAACATAGAAATCTTTAAAAAAGAATAGGAAAAAACCTTTTGTGTTGCCAAGTTGCCAAATTCACTAGGCATTCTATCTGCCTAAGTAATAAAATTAATTTTGAAAATACAAATAAATTATTCCAGCAGCAACTTACTATTTTTGGTTTGAACGGAGGCTGAACTTCTCGGTTCTCAATCTTTTCCCAGTCTATTCTTCTAAAAAAGGCGTGTCCTCTAACATCCTCTTCACCAGTTGGTCCACAACCTAATCTCTTCATTGGATTCTTTGTGAGAAACTGTAAGTGTTTAATAAATTGAAATTAATTTCTCAACAGATGAGCAGTACAGTATTTGAATAATATGTGAGTGTCATTTAAAAGTAATTATACAGGGTGAAAAGGTGGAACAATGAAGTTATAATTTTAAAATTATTTTTTGTCCTCAAAATAACCTCTCGTAAGTAACAGAACGTTAAAACCTACTATGTTACAATGGCATTTTACTGTTTCTGAAGTTGTTTTTTTTTTTTTTTTTTTTTTAACAATCCGCAGTTGCAAGCGTGAGTTGATTTGATGAAAAATCCATGAAAAGTTGAAGGAAGTCAAATCAGGGGAATATCATAATTGCTCCAAGCTTTATTTTCCATACCCAAATACATTAGTGATAAGGTAATTTTGGTGATTAATTATTTTTTAAGCAAAACTTATTTGTGTGTGAAATTAGTCAGCATTACATGTTACAAGTCATGCATTCAGTGCGCACGCACCATTTATGCATGTTGTCAGGCAACAATGTTATCCGACATGTTTTCATTTTATAAATTTTAAGTAATAATTATCTTTGAAAGGTCTATGTACTTTGGTGGGTAGGTAATGTGTAGTTAGTACAACAGAGAAGATAGATGGAGGGAAGAAAAGACTGTCTATTGTAATTATTTTGAAACCAATGGAAGTTTTAAATATCAAGTACTAAGATTTGAAAATAAATACTGTTATTAAATGTTAAATTGGTAAATATAACAGTAAGTTTTGGTACAATCTGCTAACTAACTGATAGGAAGCAAAAGAAATAATCTCTATCTTACATCATACACTTAACATTCTGCACTAGCACACTTAACAATCTGCACTATTTTTAAATGCAGAGGAAATGAGTTATTTAAGCTTTTGAAAATTATTTAAGCTATGGGAACTATCATTTCGGATAGGCTTAGAAACTAGTTATTAATGAAGATTGGTTGTAAGAATGGTTATCAGCTAATTTTGTCCAAGATGTTCTCCAATATAAAAACTCTAAACACAACTATATACTAGACACAACTAAGTCTAGATGCAATACTCCATAATCTAGTGAAGTATGCTTTATCATTTTCATAATTTTTATTTGTTTACAAGACTAAGTTGGACAAAGTACCTATTCACTGTAGAAATCCAATAAAGATAGCATCGTTTGTACACTCAAGTGTGAAAGAAACACAAAAAATACACACAAAATTACCTAAAAGTTTGACTTCTTGAAGGAGTACACACCCATACCTGGACCTTATTTAAATATTTTTTAATATATGCGTAGAGGGGTTTTACATCCGATTAGTTACAGATATACATTTCGGTTGGTAATCAATAAATAAAATGCTTTTAACATCACATAAGACCCAAACTATAATCTTTACTGCATCATTTTATTCAGTGCCAATAAATCCATTTCTGAGGAATGTTTGTTGTTGTGTATATTCTAGTGTTTGTTGATGAACCGAAGTCTCAGACTCAGTATGAACTGGTGCGTAAATTTAGATTCATTGATGTAAAAATTTAAAGCAGTGCTCAGATACTTTCATATAAGTGTGTTTTTGATCTGCAATTAGAAGGTACACCACTACTTTCTTACAAAACTTTTTCATTCCCAATTCTACATTCTATATATTATGTTCTTTTGAAATACCAAAAACTGCAACCCTTTTCCTGGCAACTATTCTTTATGTTCTTAGCTTGGCTAATTTTTGAGAAAGGCACATTAAAATTTATATATATTCTCAAGACCTTTTTCAGCTTTCAAAGATGAGGACAAACAAATGAGATGAAATTTTTTTTTAATGAATTTGGAAAGAATTCCATGGGTTGTTAAAACATTTTACATAGAATTATATTCAACCGCATTTATTTTAAGAGAAAGATTAAATACATTTGATCAACAGAAACTATCAGATGAAACAACTTTTCAATTTACATTTATTATATCTATGGCTGAAGATCAGTAATTTTCAAAACACCCTTATATCATCAGTGAATATATTCTAATCTTCCTTTAAGGTTTTATTCTGAAACTGTTCTCTCCATATCAGTCCTTCATGTGTATTCCACAAACTTCATTCCTAGTCTACCCTTCCAAAACATGTTGATTCTTTCTGGTATTCCTAAAGTACGTGAATCACCATCATAAAGTGACATGGTCCATACATATAGTTTTAAAACATTCAGAGACCTAGATCAATTTTTTAAACTAAAAGATTTATCTTTATCAAGAGGATACTGCACACTAGTGTTATTCTGCTTTTCAGCAACTCTCCACTTTGGCCATCATTTACAATTTTACTTACTAAGTAACAATTCATTTTTTCTGTTACTACTGACCCAATTTTTATATTTAATTTACTATTATCAATATTTCTTCTACATTTAATCTTTTTGGTCTTGTTTTGCTTACCATTTTGTCCAAAAGATTAGATCAGTATTCTGTTCACACCCTTCAGTAATTTCTGAATATACTCAATGCAGTCTGCTAATAGAACAGTGCCATTGGACATAGCATGCAGATTGTTTATTCCCTGAACGCATATGCCACATTTAAATTTTTCTTACTTTCTTTATTACTTTCTCTACATATAGGTTGAATATTATTGAAGACAAGCTCTCTCTTTTTAACTGATGCACAATTCTCTACTTTTATTATAGCCTCTTGATTCTTATTTATATATCTCTTCAATAGCAATTTCCAACCATGGGTCAACTCTGATAAACGTATTTGCATCTTTGTTAAACTACCGGGTTGAAGGCATGTTGTATTTTGATGGGTGAAGCAGATGTCTATGTTCTCTGAGTGCTAAGTGCAATTATTATGCTTTTGCAGTTTATGAGAAGGCGATTGGGGACTGTATCGGCATTTTCCTTGATTATGGAAATCCACCAAAAAACCACAATCAAATGGTCGGTAGGCAGAGACTAGGATTAAATCCTATCCTGCAGTAACTCCCCGATCCAGGTTGAGGTGCCTTAATGCTCTGAGCCACACTGGCAGGAACTTGCTTCTTATTTTGACTGTAAATTATTCCTTTATTTCAAAATTTTTAACCCACCTTCTTTAAATTGTGAGCATCTTGTCTAACCTAATATCACTGAAAGCTTTTTCTAACTCAACAAATGCCATGAAAGTACCCTTGCTTTTCTCAATATACCATTCAAGAATTAATCTTAAAGCCAGAATTGCTTATCTAGTATGTCAGTTCCTAAGACCAAATCAAGTATGTAAATTATTCTAGTCAATAACTTTGAAACAGTGACATTAGACTTATAGTTTGATAATTCCCCCATTTGCCAGCTTCTGTTTTCTTCGTTTGTGTGAAAATGGCACATTGGACAGGTGGTAGGAAAAGTTTAGAAAGTTCTACATTCATTGGAGAAGGTGATGAGATGATGTACCAGAGCAGTTAGAGCAGTGGCTTACAAAACTTTTAATTTGGGAGCCACATTTTGGCTATCAAATACAGGAGTTTGAGGGTGTGCAAAGAAAAACAGCTAGATTTGTTTGTAGAAATTACCACAGGATCCAGTCAGAACATGACTGATAATCGCTGGAGCACAGGGGAAGGGTGAAAAGGGTGTTGGGAATGTACAGGACATATGTCGGTGATGCAGGTTAGAGGGATTTTGGTCGAAGAATAAGGAATAGTGCATGGAAGATTGTAAGCACCTTAGAATTTGGCTAAATTCTACTTTTCTTGGCTATAGGGCACAGGGGATGGTGTAAGTACATCAGAATTGTAAAATTGTTCACCTCGTCACTACAGGATATGGGAGACAGGATTCATACAGAAGTCGATACTGCAGCTCACTGGCGAAAATACGACAATTTAAAATCAAGAAAGTAATTCAGCATATAATACAAGCTCCAAATAGACCATTAATAATAGTAAACAACTTGTAAATTCATCTAAATCAGTGAAATCCTCAGTTATTCAACTTGTAAACAATCAATTGTGGTTACATGACCATATCACTATTTCTCAACACTTTCCGATGCAGTAAAGTATTTTTATAATAATAACGAACCAAGAGAAAATAAAATTCACTAAAAATCAATAGTTTCCAGAAGAAGAAGTAAACACGATTTTAAAACTTCCTCCAACACACACACATTTTCAACATCACTAAACGACATGTTTTCAGTAATTTTCAGAGCTAATAAATAATTTTATATAATAAAAGAGAACACTGTATAACATATACAAGTTTTGAAGTATTTCGCACAGTTAAACAAACATTAAATCAGTTTTTAAAGCAATTACGCCGTAAAGGAAAATGTGTGAGTTTTTAAAGTTGTTGTTGTTATTAGGGCTTAAGGACGCGTCAACGACAGGGTCATTAGCGCCCGAGTTTTTAAATTGGAATTGTGAACAACTAAGAACACTTCAGTAAACAGAATAAGTTTTGAAATGTGGAATAAAATTAAAGCAAAATTCTGACGAAAACACTTTTTCAAAATAGGTGGCACTTTAATAATAACTGACAAAATATTAGTTTTTTTTCAACATGTCCCCGGCATGTCTATCACCTCAATTTTTGTGAATTTAATAACTTCTACAATACACCACCGATAATAATAAAAGTGACAGCATTTGAAAACAGGATCAATCATAGAACAAAATGACAGGGGTTTAAACATGATAACTTATACTTCAGCAGAAATTTCCAAAATTGTGAAAGCAAAGTGCCAGCGAGGGGAAAAACCGATATCTTATAGGAAGTCAGTTATTATTCCGCAAACACACTCGATTTTTTTATAATAAACTGGGTAAGTTTAGAGAAAAAGTCATCATAAACTCAACAAATCAACAGGTCACATACTATACACTGTAAAATTTTGAGCACTGGGGATCACGAGATTTTTCCAGACTATTTTTGGTAGCTAGATGCTACAGGTGTCATGCGTCGAAAGGTATAAGACAGCCGCTGGCTCAGCCCTCAGGCCACTAGTATTTGATGTCTTGAAGCGATCGGTGTGTTAGTCGGTTTTTGGAGTAGCCACTCAGTGGTGTTGGTGTAGACCGTGAATTTAGTCCCGGAAGTAATGCGAACCACGCCATCTCGGCAGCCATGACAGAATGTTTTGAACTTGCGAATTATGAAGCTTTGATAATTTATTAATGGGGTCAGTCTGGTGTTTATTCCTCTTCGTAGCTTGCATTTTTTGGAAATGATTCGTCTGATAGCCAACTTCAACTGTAATTGTGACTTTTAGATGTGACTTTGAAAATACATTGAAAATTCCTTGACTTGAACAGTGCATATTTCTCATAGTGAATAGTATCCTTTTCTTTCCTAAGGAATAATGAGGGAAATGGTGGCTGTAATTTATTACAGTTGATTTATCCAGGCTCACACATGGTTTGACAGTTTACTTAGTGAATATTTTGACTGAATTTAAAGCAAGATGGAGGTTAGTTAAGGTGATTAAACAGATATTTCTACTCCAGTATGTGGTTTAGTCCCTTACAAGATGACCATGACCACAAGCTGGCACTCCATTTCATGCATAAGGGAGTGGGAAAATTTTCTTTTGTAGGTAAGGGTGTCAGGGAATGGAACAAATTACCAAGTGAAGTGATGAATAATTTACCAAAAATGTTTAAGTTATTTAAAATTAAAATTTGTAAATAGCAAAGGTAGATGGAAGGGAATTTGATACTCAAATTATATAAGATAATTTAAAAAAAAAAAAAAGGTGGGTAATTAGATAAATGAGGGAATTATCAATTCAGTCCAAACCGCAAATTGTTCGCCAAACATTGTAACTCACATCAACAATTACAAACTTTAATTAATGATTCAGACATAATACTATCCTTGAACACATTACATTGTATTTAGTTTCTCCCCCAGAAAACAATGTTTATTTACTTGAAAAATATACAAAAATTCATTATTAATTGCACAAAATATATACAAATTCCTAATTACTCCCAGCTTGCTACACATAATTCTTAAAATAACATTTCATTAAAGGGGTGGATCTGATGGCCATTTAAGCTATATAACGACCTCGGCTCTCATTGTCTCATCATTGGAGATCCACATCTTCTCTCCTCCTACATTGTCTACACATCTTCTTCTTCTTCTGGTCCCTATCCATTCCAGATGTTGGCAACCATCTTGGCTGTCTCTTCTCTGCTTGTTGATGCTCGGATTAACTCCGTAGTTGTCTTGGAGGTTCATATTCTTAGATTTTTAACCAAGAAGTTTTTCTTCTACCAGCACTTCTCTTTCCTGGTATATTCCCCTGGAGAACAGATTGCAGGAGTTCATAACGGCTATTATTCCTCATGATGTGGCCAAGGTATTGAAGCTTTCGTGTTTTTAAGGTGGTCAGTATTTCCACGTCTTTTTTCATTTTGTGGAGCACTTCAGCATTTGTGGTGTGGTATGTCCATGGTATTCTCAACATTCTTCGATATAGCCACACTTCAAAAGCTTCTAGCCTTTTACTGATAGTTTCTGTTAATGTCCACATTTCAACGCCATACAGGAGGACAGAGAACACATAGCAGCGCAGGAGTCTCATCTTCGTGGCAATTGATAAATTACGAGTTTTAAAAAGGTTATTAATTTTATTGAAAGTAGCCCTGGCTTTACCAATACGTGACTTTATTTCATCAGATGGATCCCATTGGCTGTTTACTGTGGTGCCAAGATACGTATACCTTGATACACATTCAATGATCTTCTGGTTAACCATAATATGGCATTGTGAGTTGTTGTTTTTGCCAATGACCATTACTTTTGTCTTATTTATATAGTTATCTAAATGGTTGTTTCTCAATGTTTATTTTGTAGGTATGCTGCACTGACTGTATTTTTACAAGAAGTTATTCAGATGACAGTTTTGAAGAGCACTGAACAGTATATTTGACACATATTTGCTATTGATGAAGAAATAATTTGAATTACACATCTGTTGGGTATATCTGTAAAGGTGGTATTGGGCTTTATTATTAATTAAGAGTGATATTATAAATCTTACAGAGATTGTCAAAGTTAGAGAAAAAGTTGTGGTCATGCGGCACAAACACAGGCAAAGTCGTTGCCCAGTTCAGGAATGCTGAATAGGATGTCAGCAATTCCTCCTTGTGAAGCAAAGCACAGCCAAAGTAGGCTCTGTACAACCAATAAATCCTTCTATTCATTACCAGTGAGCTTAGGAGCAACATAGAATAGCAAACCACCAGCTTAAAGATAAGCCGCCCTGCCTCATAAGTCGTAACTATCTTAAGTTCCAGCCAGTAACAATTGGCTGACTTTCATCTAGTATCTTTTACACTCAGATTTGCATTGGGTAGGAAGAGTGTGGACTCTACTTCTCGGTAGCATCATTAAATGTACTATCACCAGCCTAATTCCATTAAACCGTCCATCCAAACTTTGTGTTAATCATTTCAATACAGAGTTCTCCTACAATCAAAGGGTTATAATGTACACGTGGTGTCAAACAACCACGATTAAATTAATTAGTTAGCTTGCAAGAAGTCAAGACGGTGTCCGCAAGAAGAGGAGATAAATGCAAGGTAAGTTATATGTAAAGCCCAGTTAATGGTCAAAATACCCAATGCAGTCACCTAACCACAAGGCCAGCCTGTTACATATCTACTGATACAAAAATTCGTACTTTTAAATGTATGTACTTTTATTATATATTAGTCAACTTTTTTATCATATTTATATTACTTTTATTGTATTATTTATAAGTAGATAGCTAAATTTGGAATGAAAACAGTTATTTTAAGATGTTCAGATTGTAAATTCCATAATCTGTGGACTGTTAAATTATTGATCAAGCACAATGAGGCATTTATTTTGATCAGCCAAATCACAGCATCTATACATTTAAAATCGATTTTTTACAATTTAGATTTAGCAATCAGTGTGAAATGTTAAATTTAAAGCATTTTTAAATTTTATTTTATTCCGTTCTAAATGCACCATCTTTGAATAAAACTTTCCAACTAGTGGCCGCACACAGCCACAGTAATGGGGACACTAATTAGGAAAATTCTGGGCATGCTTTACTATTTAAATTTATGTTCGGTGTCCAGAAGCAAAGTTCACTTCTGCGATACTAGGCTAGAATGCCTATCCCATTTTTCATTAAAAGCTTAATAAACCTCCATTAAAGTATTGCTAAGATATAACACTGAGAGAAACCATTCTGTTTTAGAAAAAGTGAATACACATTGTGAAGTGTAAACTTGACTTAGGACAAGATCTCACAAGTTTTTTCACTAATCAGATTTGGCTTATTTTACAAGAATTGTTTTAATAACCTCCATTTACATGGGAATAAATTAAACATGAAACAAACTACATATTATGGGCAGTGTGATTCACTGTAAGTCTTGCTCCGAGTACATGACCAAGAAGTTCAGAAAAAGTATATTTTCAGTGTCAACATTTGAATTAATATTGTCTTAAGAACTTTTACTGCTCCATTATTTCGTAAAAACAATTTTCTGTAACATACTAGCAGTAACCCTTAAACATTTGCCATATTTACTACAAGATTGATACGCTAATTGTGCTTACCCATTATGAAACTGTAACAGTTCCTAAATGCTGTCATGGCCAACAGCTTTTTTATACTCTAAAAGTCTAATAAACTATGTCTACTACATTCCTAAATAAAACTGGTGAAGCTTTTACCCCTTTGCAGGATTCTTTTGCTTCTTTGGATAAGCTTTTTGGATATGAAACATTGTGATCAGTAATTGCAGCAAATAATTCTTCCTCATCTTCTCCATCGAATGGTGGCTGTCCAACAAGCATTTCATACAGCAACACACCATACGCCCACCAGTCCACCGACTTTCCATATGGCTGATACAAGATGATCTGTAAATTACAATATTGCTTTTATTTCATTGTTTTCTTTTTAGCTGCATGTATACACAACCAGTTTCCACACATATTAACACTATTTTCTTTTACAATTGGCTGTATTATTGTTTAATCTTATACAAAGTGAAGATTACAGCAGTGAAACAGTAAACCCATTGTGCAATATCCTTAGAAAAGTAGTCGTTTATGTATACAAACCACCAAAAGCATTAAGAAGAGAAAGATAAAAGAAAATAAACAAATAGAATTTACTGTGGGGACCAAGAATGAACATCAGGTGAACATGAATGGGACACAAAAAAAAACATTGTTTTCAGGGACTGAGATAAAATAGGAATCAAAATATTAAGCAAAGAAAAAGAGAAAATAGACTAGGAACCAAGGGTAAAAAAATTAATATTAATATGAATAAAACTCCTTTGATTAAAAGCTTCATACTGTTGACTTATACATAGAAATAGGACTTCGGGAGCAAGAATATATTGAATAAGTTCTTATGGGAGTGAATGGTACCCACGCTGTGTTGATGCACATTATGCCTGGTGCCTGGATTGTATTAAATGTCAGTGAAATCAGTCACTAGCATTTGCACAATATTCCCCTATGTTGTATGTATCATAAGATAGTTAATTTCATGACTTACTACATGGGCATTTACAAGCCAAGGCTATGATTACTCACACACAAGCCATTTCTCCTGGCTGAGATGGGCATTTTAGTGAGTCTTATTTAAAAGGCAGGACAGATGTCAAAAACAGCTGGTATCTCACACCACAAATATTCCACAAATGCTTTTTCACTGCTGAAATTATAAAATACACTGAAGTGCCAAAAGTAATGGGAAAGAAACATATAAATTTGTTGTGTAGCGTCAGGCCTTTATTTTGTACTCTCATAAGTTACAAGAAAGTTTTCCTTATGTGATTAAGGCTGAATGACATGACTCAATGTGGAATGGTAGTTGGCACTAGATGCATGGAGCATTCCTTTTCAGAAACAGGTCGTGAATTCAATATTCCTCAATCCACAATGTCAAGAATGTGCCGTAAATATACAATTTCTGGCATTACCTCTTGCTAAGGACAACACAGTGGCTTACCACTTCTACTTAATGACTGATACTTGCAACATCTGTTTTGAGGTGCTAGGTTGACAGACAGGCAACACTGCTTCAAAGAACAGCAACACTCAATGTGGGACACATATCAGACATGTACGGGTGTAGAGTATAGAGTGCAGCAAAATGTGGTGTATATCCGCATGCCAGCCACAGAGGTCAAAACGGGCATACGCGGGGGTCGGCTGAAGACAAGATGGTCCAGCCTTGGATAGAAATGATCACAGGTAGCCAAAAAAAGAACTGAAACATGCACAATCACAGTCCATGAGTAGACGCACTGTGTCCAAAGAGCAAACTGATCGGAGAACCGAGACACGTATGATCAGAGTCCACGAGAAGATGCACTGTATCCAAAAGAGCAAACCAATTGGAGAATCAGATGCCCATGATCAAAGTCCACGAGAAGAAGCACAAAGTCCAAAGAGCAAACTGGATGGAGAACCAAGTCACACACAATCGAAGTCCACGATGAGAGGTATGGTGAGCTGACAACAAACTTAGCTGCGGCGAACACTGTACTGGTTTAGGCAGTGCAGCACGGCCGTATTTATATCTGCCCCATCGCTTGTGATTGGCTGGCCGTAGAGCCTCTGAAGTGTAGTGGCACTAATTCCACCTGTTGCCAGCGCCGCCTATTGGCTGTCTATATCCAACTCCTCTGGCAGGCATGTGAACACATTGGGCCTGGATACTAGATCCCTCCCCCATGAAGTCAGTGCGTTGGGACAGAAGCACCCTCAACGATGCTTCGGGCGATGAGGTTGGAATGGCGGTGGTAGCCCGCCCGCCCGGATCATTCTTGGTTTGTACAGGCATACTCAAATGTTGAGTACGCGGTGATGTGGGTGCCAATGTGGGTGGTGCAGGATCGCTGGGGTCATCCATCTCGACGTCACTGCTGTGGGTTTAGTTGGCTTTCTTGTGTGCAAGTGGTATAGTTGCTGTGTCGCTTTTGGTGGGAGTGGCTGTGGAAACCCTGCTAATGGTGTTGATGGTGGTAAGGCGTATTCGTCAAGGTGTAGTTGTGAAGGTGGTAAACCTGCCACCATTCAAGGTCATAGCTGGTTTTGATGGCGGCTTTCAAATATGTGTGACATTTGTACTGAAGTGATGCACCCCGTGTGTCTCCACTATTGTTGCTGGTGTCTATACGGTGTTTCCACCATACGAGCATGCCCATACCGCGCTGCCAGGTGTGTAGCGGTGGGAGGGCCTGGATCAGGGATCTGCTGGTGATAGTGCCAGGATGTCCATGGTTCTGCTGGGCTACGGTCATTGATTGGTATTGTCTGGCAAGTGCTCAAAAAGAGAGCGAGGGCAGAAGACATCGTAGCTGACCGCACCTCTTTCAGCATTTGTTGTTTGAACATCCTGACCAGGCGTTCTGCTTCGACATAAGAGGCGGGATGGAATGGAGGACTAAAGATGTGTTTGATGCCATTGCCCACACAGAGTTCCTTGAAGGCGGTTGCTGTTAAATGGGGCCCGTCGTCAGAGATGAACATGCGTGATAACCCTTCAATGGCCAAAACCTGGCTTAATGCATTTAGTGTGGCTTCCATCATGGTGGATGCCATACGGACCACGTACGGGTATTTGGAGTAGGCACTGATGATAAGTAACCACATGGTTCCCCAAAATGGGCCCACGAAGTCCAGGTGAATGCGGTCCCTAGGTTGGCGGGGAGTGGTCCAGGGTGCCAAAGCTAGTGGTGTAGCTGCCTGATGTTGGGCACAGGCTGTGCAGCTACATACCATCTTCTCAATGTGCCAACTGATTCCTGGCCAATAATCATGTCTTCTTGCAAGATTCAGCATGCAGGACATGCCTCAATGTCCTCGGTGCAGGAGCTGCTTTAAGATTTGTGGGTGCAGTTCCGCTGGGATGACCATGCGATGAGTGCCGTTTTCTGCATCCAAAAGGATGACGTCATCCATGACCGAGAGCCTGTGGGATATGTGATGCCATGTCTTCAGTTCGTTGTCCATTCTACGTGTAAAATATGTTGGCCACCCATGGACGATGTAGCACAGGATCTGCCGCAAGATTGGGTGCCGATGGGTGGTGGGGGCAATACGGGCCGCTGTAATGGGGAACCCATACACTGTTTGCTTGCTCTCTGTATCAATGTGAAAACACAGCACTTCTTGTTGGTAGAATTCCAGATCAGAGCCAGCAGGAAGGCATGATAGGGCATCGGCATTGCAGTGCTGTACTGCTGGCTTATACTGGATGGTGTAATTATATGCATTCAGAAACATCGCCTAACATTGGTGGCATTGGGTTGTTTACTCTGGGAGGCTGGAACTAAGTACTGCACCTGGCCAGAGGATGATGTCAGCCTCAAAGTCTGAGGCGCAACCTAAGTCTGACGTAAGATGGGTTCAGATGGGTTCAAACTGAGTACAGAAGGCATCGAGGTCATGGAATGAAACCAAGTCCAATATGACCTGGACTTCGTCAGAGATTGAGAATCCAAATGTGGTAAATGAGTCTAACCCAAAAATATTAGTAGCTGAGGCCTGGTGCACAACAAAAAAGGTAATTGGTCTGGTAACTTGTTTGTACGTGGCTGTGATGGATAACTGACTTTGAAGGAGAATGGACCTATCCCTGTAAGATACTAAACATCGTGAAGGTGGAGACAACAGTGGGGAGACTAGTTGGGCATAGGTGGCTTGTTTTATTAGCGAGATGAATGACCCCATGTCCACCTGAAAACGGATATCCTGATTGGCGATTCTGAAGGTTAAGAATAGTTTCTGTGTGAACGAGTCACCAGTAAGAGCTATGTTCTGTAGTGAATGAACAATTTCTCGATGCATGCAGGCTACTGGACTGGCACGAAGTGCCCGGTTTCGACAGACTGACCGCAAGTGCCCCCCTTAATCACAGAATGTACAATGTGCCCTGTGGTTGGGACAATCCGCCTGAGAATTGCTACAGAAGGCGAATATTTTATGATTCAAATTATCAATAATCACTCTGATTAGTAAAGCAAGTCTCTAATCCCTCAAAAGTTAAAAGTTATATACCACTGTCATATATCAGCATTCCCAAAAACAATGCACAAAATAAGTGTGCATAACAATAATTAAGAAAGAATTTGTTAAAAAATCAAAGTAAAAGGAAACATTATTTAATTTGATAAGTGACAAAATACTGTTAAACAATGGAAAATGGAAGGACAGGGAAAGAAAACCAGTCACCAGAGATGAAGGCAGAATCACCACACAAACACAAAAATATGAACAAGCTTCACAATATTTTGGTATAAAGAGGAGGACATATGACAAAGGGACTGGGAAATCACCACATGGATAAGCCAAAGATGAACCAGGTGGGAAGGGTAAGAACAGCAGCAGTGGGGGGGAAGGGAGTTTACCAATGATAATTACCAGGAAGCACAAACTCTAAAAGGCTTGTCGAAGTAAAATGAATTTTGCGTGAAATAAGTTTTTTATGAAGTAAAGACACAAAAAAAATTGGTTGTGTATTTATATTAACATAAGTGATAGGATTAAGGTCTTAAAAGAGGTTTAGGTCTTAAAAGAAGTTAAGGCCAGTTGAATGCTGGTTCCAATCTACGGACTTCTGAAGGCATAGAAGTAGCAGGAAAAACTTTGAGACAGTTAGAAATGTGTAAACTGGCATGGCTGACCCTTGATCGTCTAGGTTGCCAGTATGAACTATTTGCATGTGACTATTCATCCTGATATGTGGTTGGTCGTGAGGCCAATATATGCAGTAGATGCAGATAAGTTGGTAATTGAGGTGCGTAGTTGTGTAAGTGGCCTGCCCAATAATAGGAAAGGGTTGGAATAGGCACTGGTGGATGGATGCATGCTGAATGATTTGCA
This sequence comes from Vandiemenella viatica, assembly GCA_031002005.1. Lineage (NCBI taxonomy): Eukaryota > Metazoa > Arthropoda > Insecta > Orthoptera > Morabidae > Vandiemenella > Vandiemenella viatica. Next base: position 175,185,097 of record JARYHS010013631.1, read on the forward strand.
ACAAGGATTCTTGCATGAGAAGGATTCATGTGAGAGTCAGAAAGTTACTATTTGTGGATCAAGATGTTCTTCAGATTGGGTAGTCTGCTGAAGCATGTATGTGGGATAGTGAGTAGAATTTTAGAAAGAAGGATGCAGATTTAAGAGAAGTAACAAAGAAAGTCACACCCACAGCTAAGTATCTGGTTAATGCAGTCAAGACCACAAGAGAAGTGGCTGTTGAAAATGGGGGGCAAGAAGTTGAAGAGAATGCACAAACTTTCCAAATCAAAAATAAAGAGCTACCATGGAGAGCTGAAAATTGATCACGACTGTCATGAAAAAAAAGGAGCCAAAAAGAAATATATGTATGAAAATATATGAACAACGTTAAGTAAATAAATATGTATGTATAAAAGTATGAAGCAGTAAATTAGCAAAATATGAATAAAACAACAACATTATAAAGAGGGAGAGGTGACATGCCAATGGTGAAGAAATGTTATCCCTTGTATTAGGATAAATTTTTAAACACTCCATTATTTGCTCATAGCAGACTTCCAATACATTAATCTTGGAAAAGAACTTCATGCAGCTTTCCACCATTTAAATGAGATATGATGATTATAATCATATAATATAATTCAAGCAGACAAATTAAGACTTTCAGGGGAAAGGGCCCAGTATGATTCAAAATAGAAATAAAGATACAAATAATACAGCAAGTTATTACTTACTTGGAATGTGAAATGACTACAACCATGGTATGTGAAATAAACATCAACCTGAATATGGTAGCGAAAACTGGTGAATGCCCCAATCTGATAGTCTTAGAATACAGAGGTGAAATTTTTAATAATAAAGCCCTTTCTTGATGTGACTGAATAAGAAAATAAATGATAATAGGGAGAACTGAGAATCTATTCCATTAATGAAGAAAAAGAGAAAGTAATTTGTCATAGGAAGGCTTAATAGTTTTATGGAAGCTTTTGAACTAAGAACAAATAAGGAACAAAAAAGAAGAAACTGCCCAAGTGAATGCAGATGCTTAGAACCTACTTCATTTATCGAAGCATGGGACTTGCATTACAGATATCAAATATAACAGCTCAATGGGATTTAAAGCAGGGCGGATGGGTTTCTTTGCAGAAATTATTAAAGAAAACCATCACAAACTGAGGTGGGTTGGGAGCTGGATACTTTCATGAGTGAAAAGGACATTTTTGCATCAAACAATGAAAAAATTATAACTAAAATACATTCAAAATTAGGAGTGGAGGAAAATTGCCATCTGAGCATAAACTCAATTTCAAGCAACCACGATATCTGATATGCGGAACCTCCGGTACTTATTTCCGACACAAACATGGTTGCTAAGAGAACTTCACAAATTTATAATATGAAATAAAGCGTCATTAATAATAACTATAGCCAAGAATTGCACCTCACTTACAGCAATAAGCAAAAAACTAGTAGCAGCAATTCTTATCCCCTGCAAATAAAACAGTAAAAATACAAACAAACAAAATACAAAACTGCTTAAACAACAGAAGAATAAAATACAGATAAAGAAAAATGATGGCATTCACAAGATTTATTCACCAATTCTGTTTCATGGTGCATTATTAAAAGCCCTGATACAGTGGGAAAAGAGTGGCTGGAATGTCAGGAATGTCAGTATAAGGAGAAATAACGGTAACTATAGGAACAAAAAGACAAAGAAATTGGAAGAATATTTTACCTCTGGTGCTATGTAGTCAGGAGTCCCACAAAACGTCTTTGTTGTTTTATCTCCAGTTATTCCTTCTTTACACATTCCGAAATCAGCTATTTTTATATGACCATCTTGGTCCAGGAGTACATTATCCAATTTCAAATCCCGATAAACAATTCCTCGTGCATGCAAAAAGAACAAACCTATTGCAATTTCAGCTGCATAAAACCTGAAAATCAATACAGATAAGTTGTAATATTGAGGACTAACATAGGTGAAACATTCCTAAATGTTCACTAATCAATAAGATGAACTTCACTCACACAGCAACAGGTTCTTTAAATTTACCACACTGCTGTATTTGGAACATGAGATCTCCCCCATTCACATACTCCATCACGAAGTACAGCCTGTCCTGAAATTGAATTACACATTTAGAACCACCTTTCTGTATATTATTAAAAACTTTAAAATTTTTAGGAGGACTAAATCTCTTTATGATCATAAGTAAGGAAAGCTTACTCAGAGATAATAAGTAATAGTAAGTGGAATAGTAATTTTTTAAGATATGTTACTAATTCAACAAACATGGCCTCAAAAGAAAAGCTCACAATAAAAATTATAAATTAGAAAATTGGGTACCAGCAAGGAAGATTTATCAGAATTCAACAGCATTACATGTTTCTTATTCATTTACAAAGGAGATCAAAATTCAGGTTGCAAAATTTCATGATTTATTATAAGTAATTAAACACAGTGTGATTATTTTATGTATAAAAAATCAAGTAAATAGCTCTGTATTTCCTTAACATGCAACCTCATCTACAGCAGTGTACACAAAATAAACATACAAGTTTATAATTACCACTGTTAACTCTTATCTCCCTCTCTATGTCAGGAACATGCTACACATCAGACTAAAATACTGAGTATCTTTCCAGTACATTTTTATAGAAATTTGATTTCAGAAACATTCATCATGTTTTCATTACCATGACAAGCAATAAGAAAGTGATGGTGACAATGTACACATCATGTATATCTAATCTTACTTTTTTTTATCCCTTTGCTTTTCGTTCCAAGACCTCTCATACACATGGGAAAGAAGTCATCATTCACAGACATACTGACTAACAGAACAGGAAAAATGGTGTAAGGCAATACAGATTCAAAACATAATGGGTAATAGCATCCAGGCAATATGAATGGCACATCATCTTGGAAAAAAATTATTTGCTTTAGAGTAAAACTCCATTATGAGAGTTCTGCACACTGTAATATACACAATTCTCATTAGAAATGTTTAGCAGATCTAGCTAATCTAGAGATTTGGATCTGTTATGTTGCTCATGCACATGTGGCCCAGAGGGGTATAGGTATGGTGTTGCATTTGTTGCAAAGAGGAACATGCATTGCGTATCTTGAAGTCATTGTTTTTACGATGTTAAGGTGCCTTCTCTATATTCCTAGATAACAACTATGGTGAGAAAATTTTTTGTTTAAATAAAATGTACTCTAAAGTCAAAGGAAGGGAGGCCTGGAAGCTAAGCACAGAATGCACATTGCATTGTCAGAAGAAAGAACACACAAGAGCAGGGCTGAATTTTCAAATAGCAAGGCCAAGACACATTACTTTATTGAAAGCTTACTGATCATATTTACCTCACCAAATGAAAAATCTTAGATGCTACCTCAGCAGGATACACACAATAAGTGTAAAAGATGAAACATAACTAAGACTAAGATGCAAGATTAAGGACTGAAAATTTCCATACCACTTGTAAACAACTAGAATTGTAGCCGAAAATATAGTAACGAACTTTACAGGACAGTAGATAGCTCGTGCAACCAATTTTGTGCTTGCAAAAGGGCTCAACTTCATCCCAGTATTGATCAAGTTGATAAATAGGAACCACAGTGGGTACAGAAGGTTCCATCAGAAGTTAGACACTGTGAAACACAGCTGAATCCTAAGCCAACTGAAGCAACACAGGAAGAAATATTACTGATGTCAGAACATCATTGCAGTGATGCTAACAAAAAATTGTAACAATAATTGTAATAATGAAACCTGAAAATTATAACAATAAAGTTCTTAGTATTCTAGAAGATGAAACATAAGCCCTGGTGTAAAACTGAAGAACAAATGCCAATATGAGTCTACAACTTGTTTGTAATCAAACAAGATGCTGAGACAAGGCTCAAGAGCAATAACAGTAACAGCCATCAATTCTATGGGCTACAGAAGGCTTGTAATATTGAAAAAGCTTCACAGAAACATAGGAGAAGACAGCAAAAAGCCTCTTACATTGCAAATAAATAAAACTTAAAAATGGTATTGAAAGACCAAGTCAAAAATCGGACCTCTACCATTTACAAAACTTGAACCCCTAAATTAACCAGAAAGCTTCACAAACATTTTCACAAATAATTCATGTAAAAATAAGCATTTTAAAGTAATATTTACAGGGTCTGAATATTTTATTTAGGGCAGCAAATGAATCTGAATGTTTTATTCACCATGTGGTTACAAGGAAGCTGAGAATCAAGCAAGTAGCCAACTTACATGCAGTGGCATAGCTAGGTCAACAAGGGTCCCGGTGCAAAAAATTTATTTTGGGCCCTCAGGCCAAATGGGCGACCTTTTTTTTGCTTTGTGTTGCTGGTAAGGGCCCCTTGAGCTGAGGATGGGGTCCCTTGAGTTGTGCTAGGAGCCCCCTGAGCAGTGGTTGGGGCCCCCCCTGAGCAGTGAGAGGGCCCTTAGTGAGAGGCTTCCTATGTCTCAGGGGCCCCCCTTAGAAGACTGTAGAGCTAAAAAAAAAACCTGCACTTGGGGGCCCTCAGAGGTGCGCTTTGGGCCCCCAAAGGTATGCTTGGGGGCCCCCTGAGCGTAGGGGCCCCGGTGCACTGCACCGCCTAGCCCCATAGTAGCTACGCCCCTGCTTACATGGGTGTAATACCCACTAGACAATGGAAAGGAACTTGATTATAAAAAGAAAAACTTTAAGTATGGCAACATATTTCCAACACTGAGATAGAGTTCCTGACAAAAATTCAAGTTAATAGGTAAATCCTAAATATGTGTTTTAGAGGAATATATATCCAACTTTTTTTAATCCAATAGACAAAAAATTAAAAATATGGTCAAATAAAATTAAAAGGAAGTAAAAATACAATAAAATTTGTAAACTAAAATTAATTGGTGAAAAAAAGAGATTCTTAGATATTGCACCTAAAGATACATCACCACAGGTAAAATATAACTAAGAAATAGTAATCTGCTTAAGGGAGACATGAATAACCAAATAGAGTACGAAATTCTAAGATGCACAGTTAAATTCCCTTGTAAAACTACACAGACGGAAAAAAAAATCCCAACACCAAGAAAAAATTATTGTAGAGTAATGAAATTTGGACAATGCATTTGTCAAGTTAACATGTTTAATTGATTAAATTTTCAAGATCACAGGTTAATTTAAGCTCAAGAAAATGCATTTCAAATGTGAAATACTGTTAAATTAATAGCCGGTGTAACCTCCAGAATTTTGAATGCAAGCCTGCAAACGTGAATGCATTGTGTCATACAGGTTTCGAATGTCACTTTGTGGTATGGAGTTCCATGCTTGTTGTACTTGTGCTGTCAATACTGGGACGGTCAGTGCTGGCTGTGGATGATGCTGGAGTTGTCGTCCAATGATATCCCATACGTGTTCAATTGGAGACAGATCTGGTGATCTCGCAGGCCAAGGTAACATGTCGACACTCTGTAGAGCACGTTGCGAGACAACAGCGGTATGAGGGCGAGCGTTATCCTGTTGAAAAACTCCCCCTTGAATGCTGTTCATGAATGGCAGCACTACAGGTTGAATTACCAGACTGACGTACAAATTTGCAGTCAGTGTGTTTGGTATAACCACAAGAGTGCTCCTGCTGTCATAGGAAATTGCTCCCCAGACCATGACTCCAGGTGTAGGTCCAGTGTGTCTAGGCCGCAGACAGTTTGGTTGCAGGCGTTCCCCTGGCCTCCTTCTGACCAACACTCGGCCATCACTGGCACCAAGGCAGAACCTGCTTTCATCAGAAAACACAACAGATCTCCACTCCGTCCTCCAATGAGCTCTGGCTTGACACCACTGGAGTCGCAAACGGCGATGGCTTGTAGTCAGTGGAATGCACGCTACAGGGCGCCTGGCTCGGAGCTGTCCTTGAAGTAACCGATTTCTAACAGTTCGTTGTGTCACTGTGGTACCAACTGCAGCTCGAATTTCTGCCGCAGACGCAGTACGATGCGCCACAGCTGTACGCCGAATACGGCGGTCTTCCCTCTCAGTAGTGCCACGTGGCCTCCCGGAACCCGGTCTTCTTGAGGCAGTACCATCCCTTGACCACTGCACCCAACAATCATGCACAGTGGATACATTCCGGCCAAGTCTTTCTGCAATATCGCGAAAAGAAAATCCACCTTCTCGTAGCCCTATTACATGACCTCGTTCAAACTCGGTGAGCTGTTGATAATGGCTTCTTCGTCTTCTTAAAGGCATTCTTGGCTAACATCAACTCACTATGTCAAATCTCAGCGGTAAATAACGTTCACAAACTTTACAGCGCGTATTTAAAGCAAACCTGATTTGCAAGCTCTGAGTAGCGCTACTAGCGCCACACTTATGCGCGAAGCGCGAAATTTGAATCCATGTCATCTTTCAGATGTATAAACACGCCTACCAAATTTCGTTTATCTAACACAAGTCTTTCTTGGTGTTGGGATTTTTTTTTCCGTCTGTGTATATAACAAAGTCAGAAAGGTATAGTTTACAGATATCTCAAGGTCTTCAGCTGAGGGAAAAATTAAACAATATAGGAAATTAAAGATTGCATACAAATAAAAACAGCACCAGAGATGAAACATACATCAAATTAAATAGGATAGTAAAATGAATCATGTGATATAAGTTACTATATGAGGAATTAAAAATCCTGGAAGTTAGGGATTACTAACTGAATATTAAAACCTCAAATTTGAGATATTAATGACTCCTGAACAGGAGGATCACAAAAAAAATTCCATTCTATAAGATAGAGTTCCAGAAAAGATCAGATGAAAATAAACCACCATGGGAAACAAAGATTGGCACTTTCCCGAGCACTCTGGCCAATTTTCCTCATGCCGCATTTATTAATCAGGCATCCTCCATCACACTTTGCTCTGCAACAAGGAAGTACCGATAATTTTAAGTTTTCCCATCATGTAGCTGTGATCTTAGAATATTTCAGGGCAAAGGAAGTTGAGGTGATAGAGATATTTCAGATTATATGGAACTTTGAAGTTATTTTTGATTGAAATATGTTGCATTTAGTTTGGAATTGTTTAACCAGATGGATTTTTTCACTATTACAGCTTATTCACTTTATTAAGATTTACAAATTTTTGGGGGGGACTTCGTAATTATTTCAGATTTAAGCATGAGAAAGTGGTCTTTGTGGTAATAACCTGCAATATTTAAAATAGGATTTTCAAAGTGAAATTGAACTTCCATTTACCATGTAATGTTACCAGATGTTAGTTTTAAATTCCATACTTTGTAGAGTATACTGAGTTAATTACAATAGTGACTTTAACTTCTGCGATTCACCCTCTCACCAGGCTCTCTTGTGGCGCAAATACAACAAGCCTGGTGACCATTTCAAATAGAACCTTGCAGAGATAGATTTATGACAAGTATTACTACTCAATAGGAGGCAATTTAGGACCATCAGCTGTCGACTGCACTTCGACATTGGGTCACTAAGGACAGGTTTATTATATATTTATGAGTGTTTTCTAGCTTATGGCTCACTCCCCGCCATATTTTTTTCCTCCCACCATGAGCTACCGGTCGCCTGGGCTAACTCAGTTGGCTGCCAGCCTCTAACATGCAGCCATCTCACTACTACTGAAGAAGGGCCATAGGCTCGAAAATTATATATTCTATGTGTATGCATTTCTTTCGTGTAGACACGTCACAGGAATCCTCATAATTAGTTATATTATTTATCCATTTATTTATAGAAAGTGTGATATTACTTAGCGAATACTTTATTTAGTGCAAGTTTTTATATAATTTATTATATATTAAGATTATATTTCTTACTGTTTTTATAAAATTAGAAAACTACAACATATTGCATAACAAAACTAAACACACTTAATTGAAGCTTATTTATGGAGTAATTCATTTCCCCTAATTTATCATAGTTTCTTTTCCTCAAATTTAGATGTAAACGGTTTTTTTTTCTTTCTTTCTAGTTTTCCTTTGAGATGGTCGATTCAGCTGCACTTTCGATTTTCTCTGTGCTTATGATTTGTCGTTGCTATGTTTGCAGATATAATGTTGAGATAATTATGTCCTAAACAAGCATCAATATTCTTATAAATGAATGCAATTTTTCTCGGCATTGTTTATTTATAAACGTTTCTCGGGAAACAAACCGAGTAATATTATTATTAATACACAATATTTCGGTGACTTTTTTTTTTCTCCGTCGCCATCTTCAGGTGCAGTTGTAAGTCTTGAATATTACTCGGTTTGTTTCCCGAGAAATGTTTATAAATCAATATTCTTTTATGTTTTTTAGTGGTCAGAGTATCTAAAAATACATAAGAGATTTTTCCCCCTGTATGAAACAGTTTTTCTTCAAAATGAGTAATGAGTTTCTCTACTAAATTATAGTATTTTTTATGTCCAGTTTTCATAATATGCAAGATAAAATATTGGAATGTCATTCTTTAATGCATAAATAAAGTTTTTTTTGAACAAAATGTTGCAGTAAATAATTTTGCCAATAGTTAACCTATTTTTTTAAAAAAAATCTGTAGGGCACCTATTATTGAAAGTAACACCTCTGTTCAGCATAATACAGGATTTGAAGAGTTTTATAAAATAGTAATCATAGTAATTATGTGTGGTGTAGTTCATATGAAAAGGAAATATATAGATACCATAGTCTGGAAGCAGGAATGAAGTTGAACAAGAAATGGGGGTTTGCTTGAAAGCGCCAACACTCTCTTCTCAACCATTGTACACTCAACATCATCATCTTGAATGATGATGTCCTTTTTTAATATCTTTATTGCATATAATTCATCTGTTCCCTTTCTTTCTGCCAGCATAACCTGTAAACAAATTATTTTCAAGTCCAGAAAAGCAACATGTCAAACCTACAGCATTGGCAATAATAAAAAGTAAAATTCTTTAAGTCAGTTTGAAAACAAACAAGGACAGCGATGATTACGAAAGCTTCCGTGGTCACTGTATGTATTATGTTGGTTCTCCAGATGGAGCCATGTTGATTTATTTAAAATCTAAGGTTTCTGGCATCATACTGTGGCCTTCCCATCAATACCTTTGGGCGTTTACATTGTTCTGCCATTATCTGAGATAAGCAATGATTTATTTCCTCATTTGTAATTCTACATCACCACCAAGTGTTGTTCTTATTTCCTTGAAATTATATATTGTACCAGAATTTGGCCACTGTTTTGTGAGCAAGGTCCTTGGTATGTGTTGGAATGCTTTAACCTTCCAATTCCAGAACATGCTAATCATCACAATTCTAACAACCTCAATGACTGTTTCACCATGAGAGCAATCAGAGTTTACCCCAAAACCACCGCCGCTTCAGAACTTCAGAGATGGGAACTTGCATACCAAAATATCCTAGATACCAGACACTCACCTGGCCTCAACCACCATTTAAATTCCAGCTTTTGAATCATTGCTCATTATTATTAGTATCAATGTTATCATTTAACTAGTACAAATTTCTTCCAAATTTATTTATTTATTGTTCGTTTTAACACTCCAAACCCTCCTGTTATATTATTTATTTTATCACCACCTGTGATATGTTTATGTAAATAAAAAAAATCTTAGCCTTTCCTGACATATCAATAGTTCACTCAGTCATGTCATTACCTTCGGCATATACACACTCCCGAACCACATGACTCGTTCCCTAGTACATGAATAAGGTGTAAAACTGAAATAATGTCTATATTTTTGATCGTCATATATATTTTTCATTCATAGCAGCCTTGAACTTTGGCGAGTGATGAGTCATTTTTCTTTTCCTTTGTCATTTATATTAACCATTCTTTTCTAGTACAAATATTGTCATGGAGTAACAAAAAACATCACAATTAAGTGTAGCTGAAGACTACAGATAACATATATTTAAAGATGGCAAATAGAAAAGTTTCCTTATCATAAACACACAAAAAAATGAAAAAAAAAATCAATTGTGTTGATCCACTCAGATTACATAACCTTCATGGTGAAGAACTATAGACATGCCATCATAAACAGCCATGAATATATACTTCATTTTTGTAGCAATCGAAAGCAGAGATTATGCAGAGATTTTTTTTTTTTATGAATCATCCATAAACTAAATTAGCAGTAGTAACTTTCATTGACACTATTTAGCCACCTGTAATCTTATTCGTTGTTCTCTTGTGACAGATTGCTGATCGTTAATCAGTGCCTGTTGGTTATTAGCTGTGCATTTTCTTTATTATTATGAAAAAGGCAGATGATTTAATGAGAAAACTCACAGAAATTATTCTCCTATCCAACGAATTATATTACACACTGTTTTCCTGTATTTACTCATATTGCAAGAATTACTACTAACATGTATATAAAGTGAAACAATTTCATACTAAAGGAGTATGTGCTTGTCTTGTAATGCACCCTAGACAAATATATATAAAATATTAAAAGGCTCTGTGGCTAGGTAGTATTCCAGACATTCTAGTTATTTTTTCTGCAATCTGTCCAGAGCTGACACTGCTCTGCACACATTGGTAGTGTTAATTTTGAACTAATGATTCCATGCAGACACCGTTCCTCACAGGATGGAAATCTAAACATAATTTGTCTGATTTTGACTGTAATGCAGCCTGGACTATAATAATATTAACACAAATTGACATGAGAGCAGGGCATCTGAAATACTATGGCCTATGGAGAAGGCTGCAAACAAATTCAAAGAACATCCAATATCCACGAATAGGATTGTGCCCCACTAAACAATGTCAGCAAAAAATAATACCGCTAATCCAGTTTATGGAAGGATCATACAGAATAAAAAAATGTATCCCTTGGTGTGATGTCTGCTTTATTGTGCTTTCAAAATAAAGATATAATTCATGGGTACTTACTGTTGTGTCTAAATGTATTGAAATTAGCACAAAGAACTTTACCTTAAATTAAGTTCATTATTTAGTTATGCTTTCCAAAGAGCATCTATGAAATAATGGTTCTACTAACATATTCCATTTATTTTAATTTACTGTATTTCAGAAAAATGTAGAAACAAATTACGGGTTAAAAAAAAACTATGTTAACATAATCCAAAGAGCGGTATAGTACAGTGATCTTTGTTGGATCTTAAAGCACAAAAATGTTTACATTATTTCTATATTACTAATGCTTATTACATTTAACTAACATATTTTGTATATTTTAATGTTCTACATTTTAGAGAAGTAAAGAAATAAACAACCAAAGTAAAAAAAACTAAACAGAATCCAAAGAGTGGTAGAATGATCTATGGTACGTATTTTGCCCATTTAGAAAGTATCTCGATTTCTTGTTCCATTCCCAGTTGTATCGAGTCATAAGATATTTCACAGATTTTAAACTAGGCAACAAGATTTTAAAATTTCTTCAGTTGATATGCACGATGTCAATTCAAACCCGCAGACACATGCAGCTCACTTACCGATTTATAATAATATATATATGTAATTCGCCACAACATTTACCAAAGTTGAAGGAGCCTGAGATTGATGGACACAAAAAAACATGGAAAAGTGTATTGAATCTTATTCTTGGAAGTAGACGAGACACTCGGCAAGGAGTTGGTGATGGAAGAGGGCGAGAAAATATTGAATAAATAATAATTCCAGAGAATCAATATTGTAGGTAGTAGGGAAACATCACAAAAATAATGAGTATGGAAGGATATAAATATTAAAAGAAAATATTAAATTTAAGACTTACAAATCATTTGTATCTGAATAAATAATTACTAGCCTCAAAGTCCATAAAAAACTAAAACTTGAAAAAAAAGTTGTGGCAAGTCATTTGTTTGTAGTTGCTTAACTAAATAGAATTGTTAAAAAATAATGCTCAATGCAATTTCTCGGACCATATGCTGTATCAAAAAGTTTCAGTTGCCATCCTCGTTCAGGTTGTATTCCAACCTAACAAATTGCCAGTACAAAATCAAAGCTTCAATCACATGTAAATTAATACATTCATTGTATCACATGTTAGTGCCATCATGCACCGCAATATAAACTTGATAAAAAAATCTTAATGGGTTCTTACATCGTTTATCAGTACTCATTATCCAAATTGATATTACAACTTTTGAACAGCTGACAAAATTGGAACAATGTTTATTTTGGTTTTCTGGGTGGAACCACATCAATTTATTGAAACCAATAAATTGATGTGGTTCTACCCAGAAAACAAAGATAACATGGACAACGACTGCGTAAGTCTATGCAATCATTTAAAATTGGAACTACTTACATGCGGCAGAAGTCATGACCTCAGAAATATGGCAAAAGAAATTAAAAACAAATCTTAACTACTTATGTTATGCTGTGTAATTGCATTCTAGACTGCACAGATGATGGGCAATACACAGGGTTTTGGCAATCAAGGGAGAAGTATAGTTGATGTGGTGGTAGGTATGGGGCAGATCTATATAACATCTTGCCAGCTTTTGCTTTGCTCTGTCTATATTCAATTATGATCTTCTACACTTGATTGATTAGGGGCAGACAGGCAGAGTGCTTTATACATGGAAATGTCAACTTATACAGAATTGAGGGATTGAGTAAAATGAAAGGAACTGAGCAGCATCTGGATTTTTAGATGGAACCATAGATGGGAAGTTAAATGGTTAATCTATTTAGAGGTAAATTGAGGGGCAAGAGAATGTGAGAATGCAGTTTGGTGAGGAGGACGGTACTGAAGTAGTGGAGGGACAGGTATAAGTCATATGTAATAATATTTGGCCACAAACATTAATATTGCTAATTTCTTGAAGAGAAGCAACTGGTACAGAACTTTTCATACTGATTAGCAATGAATACTACAGATCATTGTATAATTGTAATATCCTCCAGTGACGCCATGTTCATGAGTCACTTGAGGTATAAATCTGGGGAAATGAGAAAAGAGTGGAAAAGTGAATGATGAAAATTAAACACTTGAGAAATTCAATTTTTACTCAGAGATCATAGGTGGGCATAGTGTAGTTAATACCTTAGTGAAGGAAGTAGTTTTGTGGTACACCACAACACAGGGGGACTAAAAATGGTTATTTTCTTAATAAATCCTTATAATAACCTTGTGGGTTCTCAGGTAATTAAAGGAATAAGTGATCATGAAGCAGTTATGATAAATATAAGATACTGGCCAAGATTGAAAGTGGTGATAGGTGTAGCCACCAGTCCAGCCCTCACCAAATGGCGTCGAACCATCAATTCAGACATGTCCACACCCTTTGCAAGGCTAAAACATTGTACCACCACTGTGGACTAAGTTGTTTTGAACATTGCTGTACTGCAGACAAGATGGTGCTCATTTTGCAATTTTTTTTTTAAAAATTAAATAATAATAATAAAAATAAAGGAAAAAACTAAATTAACAATTCATTAAAAATTCTTAAGATTCTCACATTTAAATGAACTGTTTTGGACAAAAAGTAATGGATCCCTGAGCAACTCAAACAAACTTTAATCTTAGTTGGCACTCCAGTCCTTGTGACACCTTGTTAGCTGGTCAAAATTCAGTACGACAATTAACTCTAAAGAGACCCTGCAGGTGCCCGATATAAAGGTTTATTGAAACGGTTCTCCTGCTGTTTTACTCCTACTTCCTTCATCTTCAGCCCTTACTGAATAACCTTTATTGTATTTTTCTTAAACCCGGCAGCAAGTGATCAGGATATTAATAAATTCTCTCTATCTTTTATAACAGGAACTACCACTGATTTTAGTTGTTTGTGTTTCACTATTAGCATTTTATTTTGGTTCCTTATGGGATACTTGCTTCTGTAGTTGACACTAGTTTTCATTTCTTTGTAATTTTCACTCCCAAATGTGATTTTCATCTGCTGCTATAATTTCTTTCAATACCTGCATATGCCATGCTCCACCAGAAACACTTTGCCTGTTTTTCCACATTTTATCAATGCCCTAGCATCATCTGAGTAGCATTTTCAATTTTCCAGAAAACAAGTTATACCAACAATTATGTGTAAATAACAGATTTTGGAAATGAGAGATAAAAAAAAAATCAGTTATCAGAAAAAACATTACACAAAGTAGAGAGATGAAAGGCACCCCATTTCATGGCATACATGATTTGTAAATGAAAGTTACAATATACCAATTGAAGTGAACAAATTTCATATGATATAGGTAATGTAATAAACTCATCTATATGCAATATCTGGTACAGAATATGAAACAGGGAGTGAAAACAGCAAATTCAAGAGACTAATGGCACTAAAACATTCTGACCTACATACAATTCTTGAATAGAAAAATGTAAATCAACACATATCACTAAGTAACAATTTGTAAAAGTAAAGAAGACACAAAATTATAAGAAATTATTGCCTTTGCAATTCATAAGATTATTCACACAACATTGATAAAAACAGAGCAAGTTTATTCTGCTTCTACAGAAATCACTGTCACATACCTTACCAAAACTACCTTTTCCCAGAACCATAAGGAAATTGAAATCAGAAGCACGAATTACATCCTTTCTGCCCATATTGTGAGGCACATCTTTGTCTGAGGCAAGAGGAACCTTCTTTGTGATCGAAGTTTTCTGTAAAATTTTAAGAATGGAGTTTCAATTACAACTGTATAATTTCATTCCACAAACAGAACGTAAACAAGTATTTACCAATCGTAAATAACTATATATGGGGGGCATAGTTTAAATTATTACTTCCAAATGCTACTTAAGGTCACAAAATTTGTTTCAGACAATCAGTATAAAACAATTCAAATTTTTAAACTGGGAATCATCAATATATGAAGTAGATATATATACCAGCAAGAATCAAATTTATACACCAGTAATAGATACAATTGTTCTTTTGTTTATTTCACCCTTGCTTAACATAGTATAGTATTCATGGCTTTTATAAACCCTTGTATCAACAGATATCCAAATTTTGGCCACCACAGAACTAATTTTGGAATCATTTTCATACAGATAATCTCTACTCTACCCCTTCCCTTTTTAAGTGACAAAATTTGGTAATACTGTGAATGAATAATGGTGCACGATTTTTCTACATTTCAAGATAAATTATTTGCAATAAATTCACTAAAAACTTGTACTGCCCATTAAAAAATAAAAAACAAGAAACATACCCTTCACTGATAAACAGGCTGTAAAGCTCTGAACTTACAATTTTATACAGTAAAAAAACCAGCAAACTTAAATTCTGTTCATACATGATGTGAATAAGCTGAGATGCAAGCTTACTGTGATTAATTAATGACACATCGAATGGTGAGTAGTTATAGCACAAAGGTAAGCAAACTCTCTTACTACAATATCTAATTTCTTCCTTTGATTTACAGTGCAGAGAGATTAGAGTTCTAATTAACATCATATGCTTTTTCCTTTCCCCTCTGTAACTAGTCACTTGTGAATATCTGCTAAACAACAATACCTAGAAGCTATGAGACCATTATTGAAACTCAGATTTTCAAAAATAACAATTCTAGTTGATTCTGAAGAAACATCTCCTAACAGAGATCCATATAAGGGGCTGCTCCTAAAATGCTCTTACAGCATAACTAGTTAAAAATAAGAAACTCTGTAGTAAATAGATTTCATAAGACTTCAAAATATTATGACAGACTTTAATTGATGCGAATTGAATATTAATGCAGTAATTAAATATATGGAATGGTAACAGGTACTTGCAAATAAATTGACAAACAAAAATAAATTTCATGAGGCAGGACAGTTGGTCAGCACTTTTACAATAACAGGAACATTTTTTAAAATTATCTTTGTGTATTTCAGAAACTTCTAAAAATACCTTCTTAAGAAATCCAAAATTTTCACAATCAATATGCTACCGTAGTTAGTTCAAGTATGAAGATTTCCCAAGCTACCAACCATAACATTAGTAGTCAAACTTATATTCCAAAAGTTTTCAAAAATTTAATCTTCCAGCAGTTCCTTAAACACCATTATTCAACTTTTACATAATTTACAATAGATAATATTGCAATAAGTTCTCACTGACCAAACTGGATGTGTCTCTTAAGAAGTTGTTTTCTTGGCATCTTCAAAATGGTAGGCATTGGTCAAGCTGTGTTCAAATTTCTCATCTTATTTCTAGCAACATGTATCTCGCTTAAGGGGTGGGTTTTGGAACATGAAATTCTCAAGAAACTCTACACTGATAAAACCTACAATGTACAAGAAAATTTAGGAGTAAGTATATCATTTTCAAGGCTTTTGCCACATTCGCACATTTTTTTCTTATCCATCTTTTCTTTGGCCAACCTATCTTCTTTATTCTCAGTGTTGACTTGTAATTTAGCAGCATCTTTGATGGTCTGCTATCTTACATGCATGTTACGTGTTCCAGCCATTTCATAATTTAATTTTATTCAATTGACTGTACACATCAGTGACTACTTCCTACACACTTCCAGCTTGTAATTATTGTAGTCTTTTTCCTTCCATGCATCGCTCTTAATTTTTCCACTGATATATTTCTTTGTCTTATTACCAATATACACTTTGTACACTCCCAGCACTCTCTTTAGCCTCCCCCTCTCTTCCAATAAATCCTATTCCAACTCCTTTATCATATCAATTTCCGATTTGCGGTAGTTTACAGAGACCAATCTAGCAGCCCTTTCTTCCTATGTCTCATTGTTCCCTAATTTAGGTTAAAACTCTTTAGTTCTTCCTTATTTCCTCGCTTCTTTTTCTGTCTGGTAAGTGTAAAGTGTACTCAGAAACCTTGTTTCAGCTGCTTCTACCTGCTTTAATTGAAGTTTAGTAAATGTCTACGGTTGACACTCATCACTTCATAAAATTTCTTTGTTGAGTCTAATTTGCTGTTCTTGAAGGGTTTTTTTATTTTATTATTATTACTCCACACATGTATTGTAATTTTTGTATTCTGATATTGACATTATTTCTGGTGAAGCTTGTGCCATAAGCCAAATTTGTTCTATTATTATATTATTCTGTCACTAATAACAATCTTAGCACAGATTGGCTTCTGCCCATTGAATTCCATTGCTTTCTTTTTCTCCAAGGATATTTTCAAACCTTAATAGTTTGATATTTTCACCATTAAGTATATCCCTTGTTGCAAGTCTCTATCTCGGCTAAAATCAATTGACTGTCAGCATACAGTGTTGTGTCTAATATAATGACATTAACCTTGAAATGATTAGGTACACATTTCAGTCATTTCATAATGGTATCATTTATATAAATCTTAAAGCACAGGTGACAGTGGGCAATCCTATCTCACATCTTCTATTGCTTCATTCTGCTTACAGTTTTGCAAGACTTCAATATACACATAGTTACACGAACTTTGTATTACTCTTTCTATACTCTGGGGGCAGCCTCTCCCAAACATATTTTGAAACAACATCATTCTATCATCGTATCAAATACATTTTCTATAACAAGACTTCTACAAACTTTGTTATTTTTCTATTTGCTTAAGTGCTGTTAATTATTTACCTACTACACAGACAGCTCCATTTGATCTTACGTATGTTTTTAGACCTGAAAAACATGTTATTTTCAAGTTATTAAGGCTGGAAAAATCAATCAGTAATTTTTCAATTAGAATTTATTACTTTCTCTACAAGTTGTCCCATTACATTCCGTAATGGGCTATACCCCACTTGATTATTTCAGTCCCTTGCTAAAACTATATAACCATTTTTGTTGATTGCATTCAGGGATTCTTACAGTTTATAAGAGAAATCCTGTGTGTCTTTCAGTAGTCTTTATGGGATGTTAATACTCTGTCCATATTTTGATTCACTATCCTGTCATTAATCCATTTATAAGTATTAATTCTAGATTCCTAATTATTTTAGCTAGTACTGCCCTACCTCTTTTCTTTACTTTTTCTTTTTTTTTTTTTGCTGTCATCAGTTTTTTGACTGGTTTGATGCAATCCTCCATCCCTTCCTTTCCTGTGCTAACCCCTTCATTTCCATATATCCATATATCCCTTACAACCCACATCCTCAATTATCTGATTCATATATTCTAATCTCTGTCTTCCTCTACACGACTGTTCCCTCCACTAACAAATTAATCAGTCCAGCATGTCTCAAAATATGACCTCCTTCCAAAAACTTCTTTTCTCACCCATCATTTCTAAAACTCGTTCATTTCTTACTTTGTCAGTCCACTTAATTTTCAGCATTCTTCTGTAGCACCACATTTCAAATGCTTCAATTTTCTTTATTTCCAGTATTAATAAAATCAATGTTTTGGTACCATAAAGTGCTGTACTCCACACAAAGAGTTTTAAAAAGTTCTTTCTAATTCCTAGATCAATATTTGAAACTAAAAGTTTTATCTTTTTCATGAAGGCTCTTTTTGCTAGTGCTATTCTACTTTTAATTCCTGCTTCAGCTAACGGTCACTTCTCCTATTGCATCCAATCCCATTTTTATATTTAATCTACTGTGATTGGTATCATTTCTCCTACATTTCATCACTTTTGTCTTGCTGTGATTTATATTCAGTCCAAAATCTTCCTTCAGTATTTTGCTCATACCATTCAGTAACTTCTCAATATCCTCAGCCCTCTCTGCTAACAAGACAATGTCATCAGCAAATCGTAGCATACTGATTTTTTCTCCCTGAAAACTTATGCCACATGGAATTTTTTTTTTTTACTTTCTTCATTGCTTCTTCTACTAACAAGTTGAATATTAACAGTGATAGACTACAACCTTGTCTCACACCCTTTTTAACTGATGCATGTCTCTCGTGATTCTCTACTTTTATTATAGCCCCTTGATTCTTATATAGTTTATAGAGTATCCTTCTATCTCGATACTTTAGACCCGACTTCTTTAAAATTTTGAACATCTTGTCCCACCTAACATTATCAAAAGCTTTTTTTAAATCAACAAATGCCATAAAAGTATCTTTGTTTTTCTTGATCCGCCCTTCCAGTATTAATCTTAAAGACAGAATCGCTTCCCTTGTACCGCGATTTTTCCTAAACCCAAACTGGTCTTCACCTAATATACCTCTTTTCTATAAACCATTACATAATCATTCAACTGTATGAATCCTTTCAATTTCTTTAAAGTTTCTTATATAACAGTTGTATCTATCTTTCTGGTTTTTAATTCTTTCTGCAATTCTTTTTATCATAAAAACATCTGGTGTTCCATACTGCTACCGTTACTTCCTGTCTGGTTCCAAAATTCTTAGTCCTTTCCTTAGTTTTTCAAGTATATGAAGATCCATATTGCTTAAATTCTCTATGAGGAGGCTGCAAGTAGAAGGAAGATTTTCCCCATCATGGGTATGTCATATAAGAGGGTTGTTGTTTCCAGGCATTGCGAAGGGCCTTTTCTTATGTACCAGTTGTCTCTTTAGTCAACACATACCCATTTTAAGATGCTGTGGATTCGTCTTTCACCTCTTCCCATCTCACGGAAAATATTGCATAGGGGCTACATTGGCACAGTTGCTAAGAGGATATAGAAGTGTTTATCAAGGTTTTGTTCTTCTAGAATATACGGTGTAGGCTGTGACTCTTCAGGCTTTTAAAAATTTTAGCCACTGCGTAAGTGGATATAACCGCATATTGTGATCACTATATTGCTTCATTAAAAAAAATTGTTTCAGATCAATTTACAGTCTTCGGGAAATACTTTTGGAATATTCTTCTATTCACATCAAAGAGAGCAAAGATTGGATTAAACATTGACATTTTATGCATTTCACCATTTTTAACTATGAAATAACAGAAAAGTGCATTTTCTTCCTCAAAATTTGAAAATAAATCAAAGAAAGTGTACTAAATAAAACAGAGAGAAAATAGAGCCTTTAAACTGTTGCTAAAATTGACCATTGAAAGTATCATTTCAGGAGTATACTTTCATCTTGGACTATTTTCATACACTATCTGATTTTTTTATTATTTTTATTTTTAGGATGAGACGATATAGGCATCAATTATCAGCAAGCCAACCTTAAAACCTACTTGAGCAAATAAATTTATATAATTAAGACGGTAAACTGAATGAAGCATATTGCTGCCACTACAGAATCTTTATGGAGATTTTATCAAGTGAAACGTACACATTTAATTACAACTACTGCTAACACATAAATAAAAAGTCATGCAAGTAATATATGATCTAGGAAATAGAGTGAAATATTTAAATTATTACTAGTAAAAAAAAAACAACAACACACACAGGACATTCTATTCACTGCCTACCTACAATTTTTCCTGAGAGTGACACACATACACACTAGGATGCAGATAGTAAACTGATTTTCACTTCACTTCTTTGCAAATCTAAAAGCAATGCAGCTGGCTGGTATTTAACAAGCTGTTCCTGCAGATTGCACCCAATATGTAGCTGCAGCTCTATGAGGCTGTTATGTACTCTCGAGTATGAAAATCATTTCTTTAAAAATTAAGGTTTTGAAATCGTACAAGTTATAATATTCACATTATTAACATAACATTTAAGACTGGAGGTTTTCTTGGCATTGTAAATGAATAAAATTTTCCCGGGTAACTAGCCAAGTTAGTCTGTCGATCAAACACGACGTTTCAGCGGTCGCAAATCTCTGCCACAATCGTCAAATGACTGATGCCGGTAGGTTATAGAGCCGCTTATATATCATGCAAAGTCCACATTACATCATCCTTTTTCCGGTCGGCCAATGGCTAGTGGCAAGAAATGTTGGCCACTAGCGGAAACTTTTCTATTGGCAGAAGCCATTAGCTACTGGCAGGTACCGTTGATTGCTGGCGTGCATGCTTTCCATAAGTCCTGCTGCAGCTTCATTATCTGTATTGCTAAGCTCCAGGCCTTACTTAACTGAAATCCAGTATTTCTGTTAACAAGGTCATCTGAGATACCGATTTCGATAGCTTTAGAGAAAATGCTATCCCAGTAACCTCTTGTATGCGCGAGAATTCTTGTTGCCTTGGAATTAAAGCCCTGTCATGTGTCAATACTGTGCTCAGCAACCGCTGACTTGTCGATCTGGCACAGGCGGACATTGCGCGCTTGTTCGGTGCACCTTTGGTTAATATACCGTGTTGTCTGCCCGATGTAAGCTTTCCCGCATTCGCAAGGAATGCGATATATATACCAGGTGTTCGTAATGCTATATCATCCTTGGGAGACTGCAGTATATTCTTAATTTTTGCCGGTGGTCTGAAATGGTTTTAATGCCACATTTACGTAAAATTCTGCCAATCTTAGCAGTATTCATTCCCACATAAGGAAGGAAGGCAGGCAAAGCGACCGGGTTTTCCTGCTGGCGTATTTTCCTCCTTCCTGCTCGTCTTAAGACTGAGTTCATTAATGCCCCATTGTAACTGGAAAGTTCCCCGTGAATGACACATTTCCACCTGCAAACTATCCTTATCACATAGAGCTCACGCCCTGTGCACCAAGGTTTTCAGTACTGATCTGCATTGGGCTGCATGCGTTGAGATATAGGTTGGTATCTGTTGGTTTTCTATAGACAAAATGACTTAGGATGCCATCCGCCTTATTTTCAATCAAAATATCCAAAAATGGAAGGCAACCATTCCTCTCCACCTCCATAGTAAATTTAATATTCTCGTTAACCTCATTAAAATGTACAAATTCTTGTAGACTGTCGATCCCATGAAGCCATCATTGACATAACAAAAGAAACAGGCAGGCTGTTTTGGAGCGCTTGATAGAGCATGTTCTTCAAAATGTTTACTATAAAAATTGAAGCTATCGAAATCCGTATCTGCGATGACCTCGTTAACAGAGATACTAGATTTCAGTTAAGTAAAGCCTGGAGCCCAGCAATTTAGAAAATAAGGCTGCAGCAGGACTTCTTGAAAGCACGCACCTGTCTTACATGCCAGCAATCAATGGTACCTGACAGTAGCTAATGGCTTCTGCCAATAGAGAAGCTTCCAACTGGTGGCCAACGTTTTCCGCTACTAGCCATTGGCCGATTGGAAAAAGGAAGACATAACATGGACTTCGCATGATATATAATCATTTCTATAACCTACTGGCAATGGTGGTAGAGATTGTGACTGCCGAAAAGTCGTGTTTGATCGACAGACCAACTCGGCTAGCTAACCGAGAAAATTTATTCAACATATGATTTGATCAGAAGCTGGGAGAGAAGCTACTGAATATATGCAACATAAAAGTAATAACAGTTGTCAATAAATGGTGGTTGAAAGACTGAAATGTGTATTGGCTCTTGGATGGGACTAGGAGTTAATGTATGTTCACATCATTAGAATGCCACCAAGATTAGCACACATCATTAAAAAGGAAAGACAGCCACATTTGATCTCGCACTAAGATGCTCAACTTTATTCTTGTGCAAATCATACTGTAATAAAATAAGAAAAAATATAGTATCTTATAATAAGCTCTAATATTTTTGAACACACAACAGCTAAGGCTCAGCGTTGGAAGAAACAATGCGTTTCTCTCTCGCACTCTGTGCCTGTGAATGAAAAAGCTGGTGTGTTGGCTTATTGTGGGGTGCCATGCTCTGCTCCACCTTAGCCTCACTAAACTGCTACAAATAAATATTTCTGCAAGCCATGGGAAGCCAATTCATTACCCAATGCTACACGATAAATACACTGGTATTCATCCTTAAAACAAAAATGTTCAACCGAAAGTCCTTTACATCAGTATGTTATTAGAAATAAGCATTACAATTACTTAAATTAAATATTTAATACTAAGTTTCTAATCCACTAACATTTGCTATAGTTTTATTAAAATTAATGCTGCATAATAGATGGCCTAAAAATTACCTGTAGTACTCCAAGATTAATGCAGCCAAGATGAAAGGGAGGTTTTGATAAAACAAAGTAATGACTAAAATTCTCTGAAATACCATGAAGCAAATCCACTTTTCTTGATTTTCTATCCATCTGGCTTATGATTATTTATGAAAACTTCAATCAAATCTCCAATTTGATTTTCCTCATCTTATAGAAGGATAAATGTCCATTCCACTTATGCTTCATTTTACATAATAAATAAACACTATTTTAATGCTATACACTTGTTACTTCTCGACATTTTTGGTTAAACAATCAAAAGTAAGTAAATATTGGTTCATGAGCTGACCAGCCTTCAAGAAGCCTGCAGTGTGTGTGCGCCATATTGAGAGCTGTCAGGCACTGAGTAACAGAATTTTGAAAGTAACAAGGGTCTATGATGGAAAATACACCATCTTGATAAGAGTTGCAAGGAAGAAGGCTCTGCACTTCAAAAATTCTTTAATTTTCATTTCCGCCAGCACACAGTCTTTGAGAAACAATGAAACTGTAAAGTGATTTGATATTAATAAATTTCTCTATTATGTTTGTGTTGGGGAAAAAACTGGAGGTTGAGTAATTTTTTTTCTGTGTGTATTCTTTGGTATAAATGTGTTTTATTCTACACAAATTGAATTTCTAAGTAAATGTTAACTGTTTAAGAGAATGCGTAAGTGTCTAGAATTGTTGAATACAGAAAATTTCATTACCTCTAGTAAAGAGGGAAAGATATCATGTGGTGTTAACTAATATTAAGAATTGTATTTCACATTTCGATATGGATGCCGAGTTTCAGTTACAAAGATATAAGAAATCTGGTGACTTTAAAATTGTTCAGTAAATAGAAGTTCTTATGGTTAAAACATATCTAATATTAAAAGAATTTCTGACATGTGGGAAATTGGTGACAGTGAAACTGCCACTAAGCACTTAAAATAAGATAATATAGGGGGGAAATAACCCATCACTTACCACAGATGAAAACTGGAAGTCCAAATGAACACAAGAGAAAAACAAACAAAAAAGAAAATGCTTCACAATATTTTAGTATGTAATCTGAACCATGCAAGGGGCAAGTAATATTACAGCAAGTCCCAGTGTGGACACATCTGCCCCCTGCACATATATATGGCCAGTGGAAGATGGGACCTATGTGTACGTATCTGCCTCCTGTAATATGTCTCGCCTCTTCCATGATTAACCAAGATTATGAACCGAAATATTGTGAAGTGTGTTTGTTTTTTGTGTAGTTTTTTGTTTTCTGTTTTTGTAGGCCCCTCCTGCCTTCTTCTGTGGCAAATGACAGGTTATTTTCCCCCTATCCTATAATCTTTTTTGAAGTATGGGAGAGAGAGTTTAATAGAGAAGCAAGTTTTTCTGTCGACTTAGCTATTGATAGTATTTAAAAATTTGGTTCACGGGGATTAAATACAGGGAGACTGGGATTTTTGTGGTAATAGTTGGAGATAACTTTGCACAACTATGAAGGTGACAAGATTACTTCCTAAGAGTATTTTCTGTGAGAACTAAGAAACTGATCCCGCAGATATTTTGTTTAGCATTGGATGTAAAGAGCTAAGGGAAGGTGTAGACATATTTTAAATTGCTGAAGCTAACTTTGATAGTGAAGTAATAAATACTATAACTATACTGGTTTTGAGGAGATTTGTAGTAAGGAGACTGATTTATTCAGTTGAAAATTATGATGCTACAGGGGCACCTAAGGTAGAAGAAAAGCTTATGCGCACAAATATGAAAGCTGTGCCAATTGAGAATGCGAGCGACGTTAAAGAAGATAAGTAATTTTCCATGTTAACTTACATTA
Organism: Vandiemenella viatica; assembly: GCA_031002005.1. NCBI lineage: Eukaryota > Metazoa > Arthropoda > Insecta > Orthoptera > Morabidae > Vandiemenella > Vandiemenella viatica. Next base: position 175,209,747 of record JARYHS010013631.1, read on the forward strand.
CTTAATTCAAAATCTAGTGAGTAAAGTTATGTTGTACAGTACATTAAGGTATAAGAGATATTTGATTTACAAGATGGTAACATAGCAATAAATGAATTGTCTTGTTTAGAAAGGGTTCTAAAAGTGGAAGAAGAGAAACATTTGTGGATTATTCTCAAGAAAATGACTTTCCTTATCATCATTTTGAGATTTCTTATCTACATTAACATAGAGATCTTTACCAATATTAACCTCACTGTGTTCCTTCTATCAGCTGTTAACTGTACATCCAGATATAACAATAAAGCATGAATGGAAAGATCTTTTCTCATAACCTAAAGAAACTTGAACTTTCAATGACATGAAGACTGGCACAGGGGATAGTCTGTAAATAAATGGAAAAACATGCTACAAAAAAACTTATTTAACTGGCAGATGTTATCTCCATGAAATTAAACATGAAGTAATTAAACATGAAGTCTAAGAAGCTATAGTAATATTATCCACCAGAGCCTCTTTACACTTTTTCAGTTTTCTCAGTTCCCTCATAAGTTCATAACATACTAAGGCTCTATTTTCAATTATTTAGTTTGCTCATTTCTGCTTATGTGGATAAGTCCTTTTTTATTTTACAACTGCCACCTCCAAATGATAATTCATAATGGTTGCATTAAACCAGTCGTCACGATAAATTGGGACATTTAACATCACGGAAATATGATACTGTTTAGCTCACCAATTGTTAGGGTTGTAGGTGCATTTATGTTCAGAAATCATAATACGGTTCACTTTAAAGATCACTCTAGTTTTATCACACCCTCTTACAGATTTCTCCATTAGGATTATAGGGTGGGGACAGAACTGCTTGTTGAAAGCTTGAAGTGCAAATATCTTCGCATAACGCTTGATAACAAACTCAATTGGGCTGAGCAGATTGAGCATGAGGTAGGAAAAGGTTAAAAAATCCTTTATTTACTGGAGAGGGTGATGAGAAGATGTACCAGGGAAGTTAGGGAGTTGGGTTACAAAATCTTGGTCAGACCATTGGTTAAATATGGTGATGCAGTTTGGGACCCACATTTTGGTTATCAAATACGGGAGTTGGAAAGTGTGCAAAGAAGAGCAGCTAGATTTGTTTGTGCAAATTATCCCAAGATCCAGTCGGTAACTGATATAATAAGGGAGCTGGGATGGGAGTCTTTGGAGGAATGGAGGAGGTGAAGAGAGTGCTGGGAATGTACAGGGTGTGAATGTTGGTGATGGAGCTTGGAGGGATATTGGTCAAAGAATTAGGAATAGTGCATGGAAGGGGAAAGGTGACAATGACCACAAGCTTGCGCTCGATTTCATGCATTAAGGGAGTGGGAAAATTTTATTTTGTTGGTAAGGGTGTCAGGGATTGGAACAAATTAACAAGTGTAGTGATGAATAATTTTCCAAAAATGCTTAAGGAATTTAGAATTAAAATTTGTAAATCATAATAATAAATGAGGGAGGAATATAACATTCCAATTATAAAAAAGTAATATATATATATAAATTGTTAGGAAACAAAGACGCTAAAAGCGGATATATTGAACATTGGATAGGATAAAAAACCACCGCTTACCAAAGAAGGGGATTCCAGCGGCGTTGGTACACGAAAAAAAAACACGAACACACAAAGAATAAAAACTTTTCGAGCCTGGCTCTTCCTCAGTAGAAGTGAGATGGCTGCACGCAAGCGCTGCTGGCTGCAGCGCTTGCGTGCAGCCATCTCACTTCTACTGAGGAAGAGCCAGGCTCGAAAATTTTATTCTTTGTGTGTTCGTGTTTTTTTTTTTTTTCGTGTACCAACGCCGCTGGAATCCCCTTCTTTGGTAAGCGGTGGTTTTTTATCCTATCCAATGTTCAATATATATATATATATATAAAAGGGGTAAATGGATGAATGGGGAAATTGCCACTGGAGTGTTGGTGCCATCGCAATTAAAAATTAATAATAATAATAATAATTACCACCAACAGTTATTTTAGTTACTTAGCCATGGATAAGGCATAATGTATTACTCTACTTCTACCACAATTGCAGGTTCACACCATGCACAAGTTATTGCTGAGCATTTGTCTAAAATCTAAAACTGCATCATGCAGCCTTCTTTCTATCCACTTCATACTCCAACATGAGAAACCATGTATCTCGATATCATCATACACTCAACGCACTCACCTATTGGCTTCACCTCCCATGAATGCCAGCTTCAGACTACTTACAACAATTACTAAACTGTTTATACACTGTGCCCTTCCACGCTTGACAATTCTTCATGGAAAAACTGAGGCTTTACAAACCATTAACCTCGCTTGAATTATTCTTTGGCTTTTTTATATTTCAAAATGTTTTGTTAATTATAAATATTACTCCAGACACATTAAATTTATAACTGCCTCTCCATTCATTCTGCATAATGACTGATCTAATACTGTCTCGCCACACAGTTACTGAATATCTCTTAGTTTTGATTTTTTTTTTAAATCCTCAGTATCATCACCTTCATCCTTATCTACAATTGCATGAATATCTTTCCATCCCTTCAATTTTTTAACATGGCCATCAAAATTTGAACATACATTATCAAGTGACTCCTCCATGAAACTCTTCATGAACTTATCTTGACTGCTAGTAATTTCTCATTTAGTTGTTTAACAAATGTTCACCTGTTTATTCTACATATTCCCAATTCTAGTTTTAAAAAAAGTGAAGAATGCAAATCTACTGACACTACCACATGATATGCTATTATGATCAGATAGCAATCATTTTGTATCCAGAAAATTAATACACAAATTAGAAAATAAGGCAATGTAAAGAATATTACAATAATAAAAATACAAAGAAAAGTGTAATCAGATGACTAGGGAAATTAGCATTGGAACGTGTGCACCATCATAATCTAGTTCAATTCTAATTTAAGAAGTTGAGCTTACTATTGGGGACTTTCAGCAAAAGGGACTTATATAAGAACAAAGTCTTTCTCGGTGTTGAGAATGTATAAACTGCTCTCGGGTGACTAGCCGAGTCAAGAGTGCGTTGTCACACGACATTTCGGCGACTAGATTCATTGCCGCCACTTCACCAGAAGATGGCGGCAATGAATCTAGTCGCCGAAATATCATGTGACAACGCACTCTTGACTCGGCTAGTCACCCGAGAGCAGTTTATACAGTAAGGGACTTTTCTAAACTTTTCCTTAGTAGCAAAGCACTTTTCAACTTTATTTACAAGCATTTTATAAAAAACGAAGTTCATAAAGGTAGAATCATTAACTCAAACCCCTCTCTTTCTATTCATTTCCTCAGGTAATTACAATCAATTTAAGGTGTAATATGTATAGGCCAGGAATTTTATCTAATGACAATTTTAAGTCATATTGTAACACATGCTTGGATAGAGTGAAGTATAAACGTTTAAGCTCAAGTTTTTTTATGAAAGAGAAGAACTAATCCAAATTTTAATATCATAAGTCATTGTCGTCATAGATAGGTACATTCTGAATAAAAATGTGAGTATCTAAGTATATTCTAAGCACAGTTTTTAGTAATGTAAAGAAAATCAAAATCTCAAGAAAAATAGGTAGAAGGAAACAATTAGGTACAGAAAATCGAGTAAATTCCGGGGATTGTGAATACAACAATGGTTTTGTGAAAAGTTCAAAATTTATGGGAGAAAAATATTATTTTTGAGGTTTAATTGTAGAGGCATTGTGTTGTTCTCCCTCGTCTAGATGCTTACGTCACAGACAGGTATTAAGATTTAAGAGAAACACTGTTGAGATGTAAAAGGGGTTTCCAAAATTAGAACCAATTTCCTCTAGTAACGGTGAAATTACAGCCTGAAGTAAGGAAGAGAGATTAATTTTAGAATTCTCAGTCCAACGTCATGCTGGCAGGAAATGTATGGCGCATTTTTAGCTAATCATAATTTATTCCTCAAATAAGATAAGTACAGTAATGTAACAGACACCAAAAGATATGGAGTATTTCTATAAAGAATATGATCTAAAAATTTGGGCAGAGGAGTAAGTATCCTAAAAGATATTAGCAGAAAATTTAAACATAATTTCTATAAGGCATAACAGACAAACTACACGATTTATGAAAAAGTTGTCGTAAACAGAACACAAAAATCAGGGCTTCATCCTGTAAAAATTTCAGACAGACTGGAGCAAATTGGGAGGCTGAGGATATTTTCCCACCTCAATTTTCTTTTAAACAATGAGCCATTTTGTCATCTGGGACGCAGTTTTTGGCAGAACTTGGTTGCAGTCGAACACGTTTGAATGGCTCGATAAGAACTTGGCTATTAACACCATGTGGGTGATAGAATTTGGCCGGAGTGCCTGGGACTTATAAAAACTTTCATATTACATACAGTCATCGTACATTTAGCTGTCAACAGTGAACTACATCAAATATTACCATGATGGGATTTTCTTAGGCTTTCACTAACTTCTGGAGGAATTGTGAAAGCCTTATCAAAGTTTTGGACTTAAGTGAGTTGGTTGAATCTACCTGCTGTCTTTGTTAATGGATGTGTATGTCAGAAGTCTATACTTGGCTTACGACTGATACCGGTTAAGTTACAAAGGTTCCAGAGTACACAGTTTTCGATAAAGTGACTTTTTTCATTTGATGGTGCAACCTCCTACCTGTTAGCTGTTACAGGTTAAATTAATAGCTCGGTGACCAATTTTCAAAGAACTCTGCAATTTATGAATGTGATTCAAGTAGTATAAACTAGAAAAGAAAGGGAAATTAACCCACCACATACCAAAGTGGACGGATGCGATGAGAGAACACTAATGCTGACAAACAAACAACACAATATTTCGGCATATGCCTTGCTCACAAATAGAAAAAACGGGCCATTAGGGTCGGAACGTGTGTGCACACCGAACGTTACCTAATGACTAACCGTGTTGTGGTGGGGGGGGGGGGGGGGGCGGACAAGGAGTAGACTATCGATATCGGTATACAATGTCTGAGATAATATATTTAATATTTTGGCAGGCGATGGTAAAATGAGCAAATGTAGTAATGGTACGGTATAAACATAGAGAAAAAAAAAAAAAAAAAAGGTAGTGATGGGTTAATTGGAATTTAACGGTGATTAAGTCCAGGTGGGTGTCTTGTATCCAGGATATTCTGGTACGCTAGTTCCCATCTCCGGAGTTCTGCTGAAGTGGTGCTGTCAGGGAAAACTCTGACTGCTCTCACAGTGAAACAGTCGTTGAGGTTGTTGGAATCATGGCTATTGGCATGTTCTGGTACTGGAAGGTACAGGTTACGAGTATGGACTGTTTGTCTGTGGCCATTCATTCTAACAGAGAGTTGCTGTGTGGTGAGGCCTATGTAAGAACTGGTGCAAAAGCGGCAAGTTAGTTGGTATATCAGATGAGTGGTTGAACAGGTGGCATGTCCAATAATGGGGAAAGTTTCTCCTGTGGTGGGGTTGGAATATGTAGTGGTGGGTGGAAGCATGCTGCAGGTTTTACAGCGGGGTCTATTACAAGGATAAGAGCCATATGGTGCTTTTGGAGAGTCTAACGGAGGGTATTTGTGGACTAAGTTGTCACTCAGTTCTCTCCTGGCCTCGAGTCCATCAACCATATTTTGCGACAGGGTAATGACTTCCTTCGCTCATTTCCGGAAATGCGTACTCTCCTACCCCAAATTCTACCCAATGTCCCTCGTGCATGTTTTAGCAGACCACCCAATCTTAAGAACATCTTAGTCCACAAATACCCTCCGTTAGACTCTCCAAAAGCACCATATGGCTCTTATCCTTGTAATAGACCCCGCTGTAAAACCTGCAGCATGCTTCCACCCACCACTACATATTCCAACCCCACCACAGGAGAAACTTTCCCCATTATTGGACATGCCACCTGTTCAACCACTCATCTGATATACCAACTAACTTGCCGCTTTTGCACCAGTTCTTACATAGGCCTCACCACACAGCAACTCTCTGTTAGAATGAATGGCCACAGACAAACAGTCCATACTCGTAACCTGTACCTTCCAGTACCAGAACATGCCAATAGCCATGATTCCAACAACCTCAACGACTGTTTCACTGTGAGAGCAGTCAGAGTTTTCCCTGACAGCACCACTTCAGCAGAACTCCGGAGATGGGAACTAGCGTACCAGAATATCCTGGATACAAGACACCCACCTGGACTTAATCACCGTTAAATTCCAATTAACCCATCACTACCTTTTTTTTTTTTTTTTTTTTCTCTATGTTTATACCGTACCATTACTACATTTGCTCATTTTACCATCGCCTGCCAAAATATTAAATATATTATCTCAGACATTGTATACCGATATCGATAGTCTACTCCTTATCCGCCCCCCCCCCCCCCCCCAACACGGTTAGTCATTAGGTAACGTTCGGTGTGCACACACGTTCCGACCCTAATGGCCCGTTTTTTCTATTTGTGAGCAAGGCATATGCCGAAATATTGTGTTGTTTGTTTGTCAGCATTAGTGTTCTCTCATCGCATCCGTCCACTTTGGTATGTGGTGGGTTAATTTCCCTTTCTTTTCTTATTTATATCGCCTAGAAGCCGCTTCCATTTTCCTTAGTTGCATCAAGTAGTATAAACTGTATCATTAATCATCAGAGCTTCAAAAAATCTGTACAGCCATCCCAACAACAGACATTTGTTTAACACCATTTCAGTGGCATATTTATTTGCACAAAATTTTACTACCTTTGTTATTTCTTTAGTTATTTTATACTGACTGGTAGAGGAACATCAAGTACTTATTGATAGCTGAATACTGGATCCATTGTATTACTTATATCTGTGAATGTATCTGATTCTGATACATTCCCTTCATTTAAAAAAAAAAAATTTAATGACTATCCAGATCAATACGTTTTCATTTTGTCATGGTACATATCATAGGATATCACTGTCAGCACCACACAGTAAAACTTTCTTGAGAAAACCTCACTGTGCAGAGTTGAGTTTGTGGAAGAAATTGTGAAGTTTTTTAAATTTGTAACACATTAACTATTTATGAATATCATCCAATTAAAAATCATCAGATTCCAACTAAATAAACTAACTATGGTTAAGTAGAACCTGTAGCATATAGCTGAATTAGCTTCCCATGACACTTTTTATAGAGCATGACTGGTCTATGAGAACATGCATGGCAGTCACCTAGATAGTACTGTATGTGAAACCTTTGCCCACCGTGTGACGGAGTTGACTTTTGCTAAGAATTGTTGCTCCCTGTGGGAGGGAACAGAAAATTATTATACATTAGTTCCAAACTCATTATCTGTTTTTCATTAGATTGCATTAATATTTTTTTATGAAAATAATTTTATTCAAATATTAATTTAAGAGAAATAAAATCTAGCTTTTTCAAAAAATTTATTTACTTTAAATGGGATTAACTCTTCTAAAAAATTATACAATGTTCAAAATGATCAAGTATTTACACATACAGAATGATTTGATTTTCACTTTAAGTTATTCAAAATGTTTAAATATTCAGTTTTAATTTTAAGCCACGTAATTTAAAACTGATTTTCTTCAAGGAGATGGTAACGTGGATATGAAAGGAAATACCACAAAACTTCATTATGGCAGAATTTGAGAGAGGAAAGAAGAAAACTCATACCTGTACACAAACAAGCACATTCTACAAAAGTAAAGACTCTTTTTACATCCAATATGTTCAAAGCTAATAACTCAAACAGATTATAACACTTACCCTCATCTGAGTCTTCAGTGAGGCAAGATCAGCTCCCTCTTCAGGAACAGGCACATTATAGAACTCTCCCTCTTCCTCGGTGAGCAGCTTATACCAGCCCTCAACAGGAGCCTTGATCAGTTCAGATATGCCAAAAGACATTGAACCCATGAAGTCATTGCGTGAAGTGCGATCCCAGTCCCATACCTCAATCAGCAGGCGCCGATCTTTGTCTTCGGGCTTCAGCTCACTGCACACAATTACAGATTCAATAGCATAAAGGATATTGCTAATTTTAAGTAATACTCTTCCCAAGTGAACTGTATGAATAAAATATAAGCCAAACAATGTGTGTCAGACATATCAAATTATAAAAATTATAATTTAAAAAACTTAGAACACTCTTCTATAACACCTCAACTAAAAAGTTATAACTAATCTTTATATGTGAATACTTTGTTTAACAGCAACAGCATGTCGCGCAGTTCAGTACAACTCCATTTATTGAATAACTTAAAATAAGAATAAAGTCATTTACATAAAAAAATAACTTTAATGTAAAAAAAAGCATGGGGCACTCACTATATGTCAGTTTTATATTTTTTATTGCTAGCTATTCATTAAGGTACAGTCATGGAAAATAAGTAGAGAGAATCCCATGCTTTTTTTAACATTAAAGTTAATTTTTTAGTTAGTGACTTTATTCATATTTTAAGCTTATTCAAAAAATTAAGTTATAATGAATTGTGGGACATCATACGACTGATGAACAAGATCTTAATATTTAAAGATTATTTTTAACTTTTCAGTCGATACTGCTATAAAAATGTGTTTATAATTGTTTGAAATAATTGCAAGGATAGGGAAAATGACTCATCACTCACCAAAGTTGAAGGCAGCGATGAGAGAACAACATATAATACGAACACACAAATAAATAAACTCAATATTTCGGTAGTTAACCTTATTCATGACATAGAAAATGAGTCATGCACCTCGGGAGGTGTGCACACACCGCATCAACCCCCGGTGTGTGCACACCTCCCGAGGTGCATGACTCATTTTCTATGTCATGAATAAGGTTAACTACCGAAATATTGAGTTTATTTATTTGTGTGTTCGTATTATATGTTGTTCTCTCGTCGCTGCCTTCAACTTTGGTGAGTGATGAGTCATTTTCCCTATCCTTGCAATTATTTTGCCCAAAGCAGTTTCCTTTTTCCTTAGTTTATTTATAATTGTTTGATTTTTCTTTGCCGATCTTCATCTTTCATTATTATTTGTCATCAGTAACTGTCAGTTAAATGATCAACCCTACCAGAGGTCTGATAGAAAGGTTAACATAGAGGGCAACTACTCTAAAAATAGTACGAACTAACTCAAAATGATGTAGTGAATACTTATTTTTTAACATCAGCTTAAGTGACAGCAGACACTATTGCACGTGCTTGCTTCAGAGTATAGTTAATTGAACATGCACAGAATGTTGTGTTAAAAGTATGCATGTGCAGAAGGATGTGCAACAAAACCACTTTTTTGTTGTTAATGTCAAAGTAATTATATTACCAGGACACAGCTGTGGAATTATTGTACGATATTAATATGTGTGCAAACTTTAAAAAAATTCATACATTTGTAAGTGGGTAATTAAATTAAATGCGTATAGCTTTGTTGTCTAAGAAATCTCCCAAGGGTCCAGCAGCCAACTGACAAAGGTTTTTTTTTAATTGCTGTGCATGCACTCCAATAATGCAGATGGAGTTTTCTAACCCTGCAATCCTATCATCTAGATTCTGAGCCACAGTGCATCCTAGCATACATCACATAAATAGAGGGAAGCTCTGCCAGAGGTGAAAGTCTAGATTTATGGTGCACAAAAATTCCAGCCGAGATCAGGCTTTGAACCAGTGATCATACATGCACCTTAAACAAATAAGGACATACTTGTGAAATTATTGTATTGTCATCAGTTTTTAATAAGTGTGCAAAATTTCAAACAATTTGGATGTCTGAAAGTGGATTAAAATTGAACTGAAAGATTTCATTTCACTCCAATCATTCATTCATGTCAGGCTAACAAAGTGTGTAAAAATGTAATAATTACTTTTGAATTATTTCTTTTGTTCATCTACTGAATGCACTTCATTCACACAAAATTTAATTTTTTTTCTTGTTAAATTTGTGTACATTCAAATGGTTTGGTTTTACATTTTGTAAATTTAACTTATGGTATAGATGATGATCTAGTAACATGTAACATTTTTCATTTGCATTTATTTAAATCTTCACTTTACTTCATGCAGCAGATATTTAACCTGGGTTCTCGAGGCTTATTTATTCGTTTGTGGATGATTTAATTCAGGACCTATTATGTCTGTGGTGGTAGATTTCCTATATACCTAAAATAAAAGTTGAAGTTTTGTGTATTGTTATGAAATTCAAGGAAATTCAGTTAACTAAGCATTTTTCCTTTTGAACAGGGACAATTCAATCCTTATCACAGATGATATTACTGGATTATCAGCAAGGCAGAAGTATTAAAAAAAATTTATTATCACATAAAAAATCTAACAACAAAGAATTTTAAAAAAAGTTTGGCCACAAACTGGTTTTGGTTTATTCATTCAAATTTAAAAACAAACACAGTGAAGTACCTATGATATCTTGAAATCATTTAAATAAAATATAGGCAAAAATTGCTTAGAAAATAAGCTATGACCCATCAGGGGTTTACTGCAAATATGAATACTTACAATGTTAGAGTTTCATTCCACACTGGATTCAAGCAAGAGCGAATAGTTTTTGTTTTCTTCTTTACACCGTCTGTATCTGGTATTAGCTTTAATTTCACATATGGATCTGACGATCCATTGGGGTCCATAGGTATTAGATTGCGTCCTTGGCGAACTATAGTAAACAATTGGATGAATCATTATTGTAGAAAAAATATACAAGTGTAATATATCTAATATTTTTTTTATCATTGTAAGGAAGTATCTTTCACAGATGAAGAGTGTGACAAACAAACAATGCACTTCACAATATTTAGAGGTGAGACATATGGCAAAGAGATTAGACGTGTACACACTGGGTTTGCCATATGACTCACAGGCCACTACTACACCCCTAACACTCCTAAACCACCCCAAGCTTCCTTCTATCATAATAAGTCTCATCGCAAAATACGCAATCAGCATTGACCCACTGCCAGATTATCTGCCATCTTCCCAAGTTCTTACACGGGCCTCACCACAAACCAATTGTATACCAAGATGAATGGTCACAGCAAACAGTTTATTCCCAAAATCTAGGTCACCCAGTAACTGACCAAGACAGTTCTCAACAAACCATAAGGCTGCAATAATTGCTTTACAATCACAGTAATAAAAATTACCAGTAGCACCCCTTTATTGGAGCGAATTGACCTACCAACACATTCTGGACACTGTACACCATCAGGCCTCGATCTCAGTCCCAGTTTTTATCTTCCTCCCCACCATCCCCCATCCTGGTAAATTCATCACCAATAAGTGTAGTTTTAGCCACTCAATTTTACCATAGTATACATATTTGGATGATAGTAAAAATTATCAACATATTTATTTTTATTTTATCAGATGTTTACTTCAATTTCTGTGCTTAAACTTTCAAGTGGTATTGTTTTCACCCAAACCACTGCCACTCTGAACTGAAAATTAACAACCGTTTATTCAGAGTGCTTCAAATTTTCATATTTTCATCATGCCCTCATTCTGAACTAACAAATGCAAAGAACCATTCATTTGGTGGGGTTGAGTTTTTATGTCTTCTCACAATATTGTATCATAAGTGTGATGGACTTTGATATGCAGTACAGTTTGATTGACAGGTTTGTCTATATTAAGAAACAACTACGTGGTTCGCTCTACTGTTCACTCTTAACTTATTCACAACCCAAATACATGTTTCCCTACGATTGCAGATTTTCACCGCATGCTGGAAAGACAATGAAACACACTCCACTCCAAACAACTTATCACAATATGATCTCAGTTCTTCCAGAAGCACCTGTCTGAATTGCTTAAGAAACGCCTTATTTTATGTTCCCATTGCTCCTACATGTATAACAACTGCAAGCAAATCTTGCAATTATTATACACTCGCACCGCATCTGTAGCTTGCCTCCACATTCTGCGCCTCCTACCTTTTGACTACTTACAACAATTATCCCACTGTTCCTACACTGTGCGCTTCTACACTCTACACTCTACTGAGGATTAGCAAATATCTTGCTTAAAACATTTCTTGGACCCTCTTATACTGCAAAATGTTTTATGTTAATTCCAAATATTACACAAACACATTAAACCTGCAACTGCCTATGAACTGCTAATAAACCTTCTGCATTTTAACTGATATCATACTGTCTCACCACAGTCTGGCAAAAGGATGTCCTTTATATTAGGAAACCTCATGAATCTTAAGTGAAGTAGAAGAGCTGAAACTTTAAGTACACAGCTATCTTGTCACAAAATGAGATTAGGACCAAAGCAGGTGCACCAAATGTGGATATTAGAAACAGATACCCTACTTTATCTTCCAAACAAAAATTACGAAGAATTACATGAAAAAAGTAAACAATTGTGGTCTAAATTAATTTTAAGTCTGCTTTTGATGGAATTACACCTATTACAATTTTTTCATAATGCATGAATTAGGCATAAACAGAAAATAGAAGTCGCTTGAACTTTCTAGACTAGTAACTCAAGTAGGGCAGAAATAAAAACAGAATTCCCATATGTGAGACAGCCCAGTTTCATCCAGCATCACAATCTACAGTACAGTTAAGTTTCTGACACACATGGTATTATGTTGTTACTAAGTTCCAAGAATTATCTTCTCATATGAGTGTCATATGAGTTTGGGACTAATTTCTAAAAGCAGGTTAGGTGTCCCTTGCTCCTGAACAGGGCAGAATGTGATCACAAAAATATTTACCATGGGAAAAAGGAATACATAAGACTGATGAAAACCATTATCACTGAATCCAATCCAAATACCTTACATTAAAATTGTAAACTTACTCTCAATAGTGAGTTTGCTGCCAGCACAGATGATTTTGAGTTCCATACGGCCCCGCCTCTCTGTGTGGTCACAACCACAAAGGTTTGGCACTGTTTCGACGCACCTCTTGTGCACGTTCATGTCGCATGCTGCAACACTCAAGAATCTCAAATTTCGTTCTGTTATGCCATGGTATGTCCCTAACAAGGATACCCCCATCTTCTTATATATATAACATACAATAGGGGGCAGGTAAGAGTGGTACTATAAATTGAAGATGTTACTCAATAATTCAGAAAACTGGTAACAGTTTAAATGCCATGACATGAGATATTTGTTTATGTACACAATAGCAGTGTTTTATGCACTTTCCCTATAAATTTTACAAGGTCAAAATCTGTCTGAGGATATTTCTCACGTTAGCAGAACGTTCACAGTAACAATGTTCTGTATAACAGTATCCCTTTGAACTTCCTTGACTTGATACAGAAAATATTAACCCTGTTTCTGTGACTAAGATATGAAAAACCACAGAAAGCACCTGGATAATCTAAGGGTTGTGATGCAAAATATTTTGTAAACTTCACAAAAGTTTTTTGATCTAACAGTGATTCACTGTGCAAAAACTTAATTACACACCAGCACTTTGTATTTTAGCAAATTATTATATAATTCACTATCATAACAAGTTTTTAGTTATAAACTAATGCATGTACTGGCTTAGTTTCCTAAAATCAACCTAGTACCACCCTATTTAAATAGGCACACTTTGAAAATTAAATTCTAATATAGATTATTGTGAATTTAAATTGTAGTTAACAAAGGACTTAAAACAGATTAAGAATGCCTTAAAGAGAAACAATAATCAAATGTACGTTAATGTTTATTACAATAAATCTAATAAAACTTTGTGTCATTTATTTACTTCAAGACAATATTTTAGAAAACAGTATAACCAAAAACCGGCCTCATTCAAATTATTTATGATAAATGGGATTACATTTATTTAAAAGACCCTAAGTTAAGATAGAAATGACTAACGATAGTTGAGAATATTAAATCTGAAATGTAACAGCATTTTATGAGATATGGAATAGAAAAAGCAAATAAACAAGCAGCAAACTACTCTACTTGCTTATATCAGGAAATATGGTGAAGGAAGAACATTTATCACAAGAAACATTATTTACAAGAGTATATTATTTTGGCAAGGCTTGCACAAATATACAGATACAAGAATTATTGGTATATAAAATCACAATGCTTGAATTCATCCACTAATGCTATACGAGTAAATGTAACTATCTATAATTACAAATGTAAGGAAGGATACCACCTGTACTATTATATTACAACTTGCACTCTTTATGAAATACTCTCTTCAAAGAGACTAGTTAATGATATAGATGTACCTGATAAGACTAAAAAAAACTTTTCCAGTATCACCATGGTTTGGTACAGGCTCCCATTTCCTATAACCTTCAACACAAATTGATCCATGGTTTTCCTACAGTACAACTCACTGTCATCCCACACTATCCAAAACACATTGAACAAACATTAGGAAAAGGTTTCGAAATCCTTCACTTGTTGGAAAGATACGAGAGGATATACCGGAGAAATAAGGAAATTGGGTTCCAAACTTTGGTCAGACCATTGCTTCAATATGATGGTGTTGTATGGGACTCACATTTTGGTGTCATTTACAGGAGTTGGAAGTGGTGCAAAGGCGGGCTGCTAGAATTGTCTCTTAAAATTACTGGAGAAGACAATAATTGATATGATAAAGCAGTTGGAATGGGATTCATTGGAAGACAAGAGGAGGCTGGAGAGAGTCATGGGAGTGTACAAGACACATATTGGTGATGAAGCAGGGAAAGAAATTGTTGGAAGAATTAAGAGGGATGCATGTAAGAGAAAAGATGATCATGACCACAAGCTGGCACTAGATTTCGGGCATTAGGGTGTCGAAAAATGTTTTTTCATAGGTAAGAGTGGCAGGTAGTGGAATAAATTACTGAGTTAAATGATTAATAATTTCCCAAAATTGCTGAAAGAATTTAAAGTTGAAATTAGTAGCGGCAAAAGGGGGGGAAAATTGTGAAAACTGATGTGCGGGGAAATTGCCACTGGATTGTTTGCTCCATCACAAATAGAATCATCCTACCTTCTGTTCTTGAAATCACAAATCATATCATTCCTTCCACATAATACCTCCTTAAAACTCTTTAGCAGATCATCCAACCATAAATATCTCTTAGCCCATAACATCCAACCAAAAACCCGATTAAACCAAGCAACAGCTCTTCCCATACTGACCACAATGAAAAACATGTGACTTGCACCTGGCCACTACAACTAATTTAACTAATAATATTACATAACTCCACTCCACAATGGGTGAAACTCGCCCAGCAATTTCCCAAGCTACAGGCATTGCAAGTTACCTTAAAATCTTAATGTGCATGCCATTTCCACATTTCCAATCATCTCTAAATTGCTTCATAATTAGAGCAATTGCATTTCTTCACACCATATTAACTTTGTGGGTGCCAACTGGTATAGCAATAACTTAAGCAACCTCTGGCTTCAACACTAGAAGTATCCCACATTTTCATGTTCCCATACTGTAGAAAACAGGTCAACTTTATTATTTTTTTAAAAAAAATCAGTAGCTATTACTTCTTATGCTACATGGTTTTTTAATTTACTTTATGAAGAAATTTTATTTCCTTACACTGCCATCTGTCTCCAGTTTCACCCAATGGTTACAACTGATTTTCCTTCATTCAGACAGCATCTCCAACTGCAAATATTCAAATTAAATTTAGTCTCAATCTCATACTATCTCATGATTAAGGAGTGCCTGAAGTACTGTTTATTTTCCGAGTTCTATGTTGCTGCAACCCTAATGCCTTCAGCTTTTATATATGATGTACTAGTTTCTCTATACTTTTTATATCCTTATGTTTATTAGTAACACCATATTGAATATTAAAGCCAGACATGTTTTCTTCCAGCAAATTGCTGATGAGCTTGCAATGTAAACAATAATTTCTTTACAGATTTCAGATAAATTTGAAGTGATATTGTCTAAAACCCATAGAACAATAGGCCACTAAGAACAGAATAAAAAATCCTGATTAACTAATAGCTGAACAAAATGTTTACATCCTTGTTACTTTTGTATGTTGAAACTAACTCATTAATGATACTGGTATGCAAAGAGAAGAAAAGAAAAATTGCTTTCTACAAGTCAGTAAACGAGTGCAAATTTGGTAACATTTCACAAAGTGTGAAGATTAGAAACATAATACAATGACGAGAACACTTTCAGGTTTCAGTTGAGTAAATTACATTTATCACACATCAAGATAACTGAATGCCATGCACATATCTTCAGAAATATAAAGCAGAAGTTAATCTCCAGTGTTATAGTAAAGATTACATGAAAATTGGCTCGATATGAAACAAAGAAAATAACAAGGAAAGAAAAATTAATCAATTATTACCATGGTATTTATGCAATGAATACAAATTCATTGAACAGCACAGAATAATGAGCGAATTGTCAAGTTTAAAACAGTCATCAGTACATTAATATAAGTTATTGGGTGGCAGTTGGAATGAAACTCTGACTTGTCATGTTAAAAGGTGTAAATTAAAAAATTATTAATTTTCTTGTGATACCCATTTGATGAATCTAAGACATCCTTCCACTTCCTATAGCAAACAACAGTGCCTTCTCTTTATTTATGATTACTTAGAAAATTGATAGGAGATCAACGTGGCATAGAAATGAGCCATGCTGCCTTATTTGAAATTACAAATACTTACTAATAAGAATGTATGGCATGGACGGATCCGGGGAGGGGGCTCAAGCCCCCCCCCCCCCAAAGTATGTAGGTCTGTCTCTGACATTGTAATTTTGGAGACTTTTTTTTTTGAGACTATAAGTAGCAACTTTTGCCTGACTCAAGGCCCCCCCTCCAAAAAAAAAACAAAATCCACAAAAGTCAAGCCCGCCCCAACCAAAATCCACTGAAGCCAAGCCCCCTCCCCCCAAACCAAAGTCCACTCAAGCCCCTCCCAAACCAAAATCCTGAATCCACCCCTGATGTACGTCTTTCTCAAATTTCAGTAGATAGCACAAGAATTTTAAAAAAGATGACCGCTTGTTTCCGATGTAACCCTTGATGTTTCTAGATTGTTCCAAAGACAATTTTGTTTGTGCAAATTTTCACATCAAATCCATTGAACATACAAATATCAATTTTCAAACAAGTTATTCTGTATTTGTATACTTACAATATGCCAGAAAAACATCCAATCACACAAGATAATCTGATTATGGCCTCCATACATTAACTTCATCTTGTGAATCTTGTGGCCTAACATATGCAAAAGATACCTACCAATAAATACAACAATATACCTCACACTAGCATATCCTAAAAGTAACTGCTCTTTGAGTTCTGTCCGTAAATGGTAGACATTATGCCATGAAAAAGTTACATACTCAATGCAGGTAACTCACAATAGTGGCAAGAACTATGGCCCTCCTGCTTCAAGATACTCAGATAAAGTCCTTCCACCACTGCAATCATCTACTGAAGTCTCAAAGTTTTTCATAGGTTTTGTTACACTGTGCATTATTTCCTCTTGTGATATTTTGATTACACAGTTGGTAGAGAAAGAAGCCTGTTACATGAATCAAATGTCTATCAGAAAATCCAGCACGAAGTGTGACATTCATCTCTGAAATTGGGATTAGCAAGTAATACATCATATCGCATATATGAACTGACAAACAGAGTGCTCAGCATAATTCTGTAAAACTTGCAACACTATATAATTCTTTTGAGTGGAAAAAATGTAAGGTATCATCCTTTTAAGAAACTTTTAATGATAGCTGATAGTTCACCATTCCCAGCCCAGTAGTCATCATCACACTTTTTTTTACCAAATAGTGGTATTGATGCCAAGAAAGCAATTTCCTTTTTGATTAGGACTCACAGCAACTAAAAGACAAGTTGTGAAAATGAACATGACAGGAAAGCAATAAAATAAAAAGTTTCTCATGATAGAATGGAAAGTGTGAGACTCCAGAATGTGGCACATGAAAAGGGTAAGTGAAGAAAGAATGACAAAGAAACTTAATCTGTAACTGGAAGCAAAAGGGAAGGGAGGAGGGGAGGAGGGGAGTAGTGCTTGCGGATAACAAAGATGAAGGGAGGGTGGGAAAGAGTTTAAAACAGGAAAGTAGACTGGGTGATGGCAGGAAATGAAGAAAGGTAGAAAGAGAGATATGCCCTTAGTTTGAAATTCTTAAAGTTGATATGAATATGGTATGTATGGGGGAAAAAATACTTTTGTATCATATAATGAGTCTCCTTCTGTATAAAATACTGTCTTATATCCTAACAAAAATCAAACAGATGAAATTTTCTCGGGAAACTAGCCGAGTGAGAAGGTTTATATAGTACGACATTTCAGCCCTTGACAATGTTGGCAGAGAATATGACCACTGAAATTTCACGCTATACAAACTCTCTCACTCGGCTAGTACCCCAAGAAAATTTCATCCATATACAACGCCGATAATGCCTCCACTATTATATAAAAATTAAACGTATTCACAATAGACAAACTAGTCTTCTTCGTCCAACACCTCATAGTGAAGTATTTACTGATGCAATAGAATTTTGAGCAAACTTTTAGACCTCAAATAACTTTCTCCTAACAAAAGCATAATCTGAAAATAAACTGAATTTGTATGGAGACTAGTATTCATTGTTCAAATATAGAGTAATCACTATACAGGGTGTTACAAAAAGGTACGGCCAAACTTTCAGGAAACATTCCTCACACACAAACAAAGAAAATATGTTATGTGGACATGTGTCCGGAAACGCTTACTTTCCATGTTAGAGCTCATTTTAGTTGGTAGAGGCGGACCAATTCCCCCGCCCCCACACTCTCCTGACCTCAACCCTCTTGACTTCCATTTATGGGGGCATTTGAAAGTTCTTGTCTACGCAACCCCGGTACCAAATGTAGAGACTCTTCGTGCTCGTATTTTGGACGGCTGTGATACAATACGCCATTCTCCAGGGCTGCATCAGCGCATCAGGGATTCCATGTGACGGAGGGTAGATGCATGTATCCTCACTAACGGAGGACATTTTGAACATTTCCTGTAACAAAGTGTTTGAAGTCACGCTGGTACATTCTGTTGCTGTATGTTTCCATTCCATGTTTAATGTGATTTGAAGAGAAGTAATAAAATGAGCTCTAACATGGAAAGTAAGCGTTTCCAGACACATGTCCACATAACATATTTTCTTTGTTTGTGTGTGTGTGAGGAATGTTTCCTGAAAGTTTGGCCGTACCTTTTTGTAACACCCTGTATATTTGGCAAAGAATTATTTCATGATCGTAAAATGACAAGTGCTCATGTTAGCAACAATACTGATGCATTTTAAGATTCATCTCAGTATATAAATTACTAGCATTTTTCCTATTATTATTATTATTATTATCATCATCATTATTACTCCACGATTCACTTAAAGTGTGTGCCTACTGTCTCTTCGACAATGACCTAATAAGAATCTTTGATACCTGTCTATTCAGATTACAAACATATTTATGAATTCTTGCTCTATTCCCCAGTCATGAGGAGTGATGATTTATATCCAGATTTTAAAATACACCATACATTTTCATCCCATGAAACCCCATCCAAAATGGTTAGGTAGTTTTATGTGTGGTGTGTAATACAGTACCATATTAACAGTTAAAAGAAGTAAAAAAAAAATCATATTTCAAATTTGGAAATATATTAACGAGTGATATTACTGAAGGAGATTTTAGTTCAAATCCAAAACTTTAAAAATACTGAAAATACCATTGAAATGATTCAATCAATAATTTTAGTACAATCTTTGGCTGGGATAGTATTAAGATTCTGGCACCCATCTATTCAGGTTCTGACAGTGAAAATAACAATTCAGATGAAGGCAGGAGGTCCAGGACAAACACAAACTTGTAACCATCTTTATGACCACTCATCTAACCAGTTGATTTTTGTTTTGTATTTACAAATGTTTACAATGTTTGGTGTCTTAACCTTTAATTTAGTAGTTTGATTTATGTATTCCACATATTTTAATGTGCTATATCTCAGAAAACTGAAGAAATAAAAATTAAAACAAAGTTGACAAAATCAATAGAATAAAGCGTTTATTTGCGATGTGACGTAATCTTTAGTGGGCATCTTTTGGGGTTAAGATGCAATTCAATCTGTGGGGTTTATCTGTTCTGGTTACGTACAGATCATCATTTCTTGCTTCATCCCATGGTCTTATAGAGTGATAAGCCTTTAAGCTAGACAATAAGCTTTCAAACTGTGACAACCCAATCCAAATCAGTTTAATAGATTTTGTGTGATGTGGTAACAAATGAACAAACAGACACTACCCAATATACACATTTATATATGTATAGAATAATTAGTCAAATTCTTTGATATGGCACAGCAATACTACTCAATATTGAAGAGGAATGAGGAGGCAAGATATAAATTTACACAGTTTACCTATATTGTGAATGATTAGTCCTCCGATAGGACAGACTAGAAAAAAATTAACAGTAAATTGTGATTTTCATATTTTGAAAATATTGTTAAGACATACATGCCAACAAGATCTGATGCCCGAGTCTCTCAGATGTACAGCTAACACCTCATTAGTTTGTCACAATGCTTCCTTCCATCATGCTAAGACTTTTTTCAAGGTGAAAATGTACTGCCATTAAATATAAGTTTCTTTATATACATCTCACATTCCAACCAATTAAAAGCAGAGCTCCTGGTCAATTTTCCAAGCGGAGCACACTAGCATTATGAAATTGTATAACACAGTCCTGCATTTTTAGAGATTTCCATTTAGACAATGATCCTCCATCAAGAACGTGATGTCATCGTCGTCGTCACTGCCCTTTCCTTCATGTCTGTATTTACTGTTTTCTCTGATGTTATCTGTAATCTTGTACCACCTTCTTCGTCGCACTCTCGTTCCACAAACTAGTCCTTCCAAGTCGTCCTTTAGCAAGCACTCCCTTCTCAGCAAGTCTCCTATCCAGTTCTTCTTTCTTTCTCTTATTACTTGAAGTAGTTTTCTCCTTTCACTAACCCTTTCCAGCACTTCAACACTACTTACTTTATCCATCCCACTTATACTCTCCATTCTCCTCCACAGCCACCTCTCAAATGCATCCAACTGCATCATTTCAGTGCCCATGTCTCTACCCCTGAAGAGCCGCACTCCATACAAATCATTTGCCAAGTCTTTTCCAGAACACTTTGTCTACTTTTCCTATTAAATGCTTTCTTCACTATGGCAATGAGAGTTTTTACCTCCTGGTGGCATATCAATTCTTCAGTGATTGTATCAAAATGATGTCTAATGTAGATCAAGTGGTAGATTACAGCAACTACTTTATTCTGCTGGCGAGACAGATCATATTATTTAATGTTTTAATAAAAATGATCTTCAAGGAGATGAGATCAAGATGGCAATTCCAAACTTTTCCCAAGTTTTTCATTCAATTCATTGTGCTTATGGAAATCTTTGTGTCTTTCTTTGATTTATTTTTGTTGATGGCTCCAACTTTATACACTACTGTACATCTTACTGTATTTGAAGGTTCATGTTTCAAAACAATGTATATTAAAATGGAGCCAAAGCAAAATTGGTACAGTGTGTTTGGCAACTTCAAGCAAATCATATTCCAGCTTGAGGAATTAAACTTCATTAAATCCCCATCCAATAAATTTTTAATAAATCTTTTGAACACTTAATACTTTGAAGTTGTGTTTTCATGTTTATTTCAGTATTTTTTCGAAAATGAAGAATTTGAAATCTGATTTTTAATATACATATATCTTCATTTCCTAAAACTACCCAATCAAAACAAATAAACTGCCTCTAGAACTTCACTAAGCAGATATTAGCCAGTTATATCCAGTGCTAAGTTTGATAATAGCTCAGCTTTACAGTCATTGCCTCCATAATCAAGCTGCCATCTTACGTTTGGAGATTCAAGTTGATCATGCCAAGTTAGTTATTTATTATACGATTCAGGCTGATTTGCAGATTGAAATGAAAATACTTAATGTTTATTGGACATATTAGTACCTGTTCATCAAAATTAAAAGGATCAATTAAAAATTATATCCGCATAATCATACACTACATTATTTTTTCCTAAATTATAATATGATTAATGGACAAAACTTGTTTTAGACATTTCTGTGAAGATTAAAATAATCAGGAGCAAGATAATGGCAAATTCTGCACAAGGATTCCCATACTGAATGTGATTTTTTGTTCAGTCTTATGATCTTATCAGTTACTTAACAACACACATATAAATGTATAGGAAAGTTAGCAAAGAACACCCTCAGTAAAAACAAAATTATTTAAGAAGTATGAAATTCTAGTATACACATCTAAGTACTAAGGACTATGGATAAAGACTTCGACACAGATGGGAGGCAGGAAAATAAGTGAACTAGAGATGATTGCTGTTACGTCAGAAACAAATTTTCAGCGACTATACTTAACTGTCAATAGGGAAAACAGTCTTCAAGCTTCTACCATCACGTATTGCTAATCTGATATGACTATGATAATTTACTACACATCCCCAACTGTTCCAATGAGTCACTCTAAAATGCCTGAATAATCAGGCAGCTAGTGTTAATGTGGTCCCTAGTGGCCTTAACAAGGGGAAAATAAAAGTGATGTACAACATTCTAAACCATATTAAGTTTCATATTAACACTGCTAGCTTTACTCCAATACCAAGATACCACACAACATCGGAGCTGAATGTAGGAGGAAATTGCAATTGATGGATACTTTCCATTTCAAAGTATGTACTTAAACAGCTGGTGTGATAAAAACATGTCTAGGAGACACAAAAAAATAGTTATGGTTTTTGTTTATGGAAAAGATTCAACAAATTATATTTTTGTTGCTACTTGAATTTACGGCATGTATTTTTAGTTTCATGCAGTAAAAATTCATGAATATTTATACCTTTGGATCAGTGTTTAAAAAAAAACTGACAGTCACTTTGCACGAGTTATGAATAATACTTGATGTCAAAAATTAGCAAGCAGAGTAGTTTGGATATATAGAATATAAAAAAAATTAATTTGACATGTACCGTACTCCATGTAAATATTAACAATGATTGTTCGATTCATCGTGCATTGTGGTTGCATATCCCCACGTGCAAAAATGCCACTAAGGGTACTGTGATATTGCAGCATCTGACTATTATGGTAATTTCAGCAAAAAAAAATATATAAAGTACTTTGTTTTCCATGGTAGAATGTGGTGCATCATTTCTTGTTCCCACTCTCCTTTATGTATATGGAATATCAAATAGAATCTTTCTGCACCACAATATAAATACTGTGTTAAAGTTAGAAAAAAGTTCTAATTCCATAGTAACTGTACTATTTATGCCATAACAAAAGTCAAACACTTGAATCAAATAATGATTTTGATTCTGACAAAAGTCATTATATTTCTGTATTTTCTTTCAAGTAATATGATGAAAACAAAGTAAAAATAATAAAGAAATAATGTATGTATCCTTTCCTCATGAAAGAAAGCAATTTTAATGTTTTATCACTCTACTGTTTATTACACTGCTTATAAAAACTGAAAATTGTATCATCTCAAGGAAAATTAATCACATTCATCTAGTGATGGTTCCATATAAATGCTCAGTGTTAACTAGCAGAGGGAATACATATTTACACTGAGTATGTGTTCTGACAACTCGTACATCTAAAATATCACCTAAGGAGAGAGCCAGCCAGCATCTAGACTAGGCCTGATTCTGACCTGCACACTTGAGGCCCTGGTGCGAGATGCCGTGAAGCATGGAGCCACAGTGGTCACAGAAAGTTGGAGTCAAGTACGAGAATACCTCCCACTTGTGCACTGCGGAGGCCTGGTGATAAACAGAGCAACACATACCGTCGGTCTACTAAGCTCACAGGTTCAATACCGCTGGGACCTCTGTATGATGTCCACGTTAAAAGCAGTTTGAAAACAAATCAGAATAAGGCAGAAACTATCACTCACGAAGTCTGGAGGCAGGAGGGCTGTGATAGAAAAAAGAAAGAACACGATAACAATATTTTGGTTGAAATCTGATTAGTCATATAAAGAAAATCACAAGGTCAACAGATGTAAACACACTTAGTCTTACTAAATGAATAAGGTTTAACATGTGCACATCTGTTGACCTTGCCATTTCCATTTATTTCCCGTATTATTAACAGGACAACCAAAAGATTGCAATTTTGAGTGTCTTATTGTTGCAGACCTCCTGCCTAAATCTTTAATAAGTAATGGGTTTACCTCCATTACTCTAGTTTTCATAATGCCATAAAGATTTTTTCAAGAGTTTTTCTTCATGAAAACTCAATTATTCCTACTGAACTGAATAAAACTCTTACATAATTCAACTCTAATGCCTAAAAAGGACATTATAAATCACAGCACTTAAGTACCATCAATCAACAGAGAGAAAAGGACTACAGATTCATCATCTTTATCAAATGAGCACTTCCATTTTAAAATGTCGCTACAGTAAAAAAAAATCAATCTTGAGGTAAGTTTATTTTTTTATTAAAACCAGTCAGTCATTGAAACAACAAATTAGTTATACAAGAAAGTAAACTACAATTGATTTAATTAATAATCCTTGTATAATGCAGGGAATAAATACTCTGATTCTGAATCCCTCAACATTTAGCAACAATTTTGGAGAATGCAGAATGTTACAAAATCTAATTTATGAAGGTTTCATTTCATATTTCCTTTGGTCAAAAATATCAACAGCATTTTAGATGATGTAGTATTGATTTTATTCTTTCTTGCCAAAATAAGGAAAATGTGCAAAACAAAAATATCATACCTACATTTATGATAACTGTGACAGTGAAAATGGATAGATTTAAGAAACAACAAAATTAAAATCAAAGATAATATTTTAAAAATTAAAGAACCACAATTGTTGTTCCATCTCATTCTCTTTATGTTTGTAAGTTTACATTATCTTTATAGTAAAAACAACATTTAACTGTAGTTAAAAAAATTATTTTCCAGAAATTGCCATAGCCATCTTTATTCTTTTTTCATGATTATTCAACATGTAGTTGACTGTTTTCACTTTTTTAATGATTCATATCTGTGTTACTTTAGCACACAAAAGCAAACTTTTCTTTCATTTTGTTTTGTGTTTGCTGATTTGTAAGCATTACTTTGCTGCCAATTATTTTGTGTGTGGATGTTTCCCATAAACAACTAATCTCTTTATAGATTTCCTGTTTGCTGGAACTTTATCATTCCAGATACAAAACTCAGTCTCCCACAATTAATACAAATACACTGAAACACCCTTCTTTCATTCTTTACTTATTTAATGGGTCACATACCACACAATACCCTATAACTTAACAGTACTTCAATATTATGCACCACATGTATGTTTTAGAAGCATTATCCATTTCCAATGTTTCCACCTACCTGTATCTTCGCTTATTACTTATAAAATTTGAAGTGAAGAACACTTAAGTAATTACAGTCCTATTTTCCAATCACAAATAATTTCATTTCCTCAGTCATGTATCTAGTATATCAATTTCTTTTCCATTTACTTTCATGTTGTAATGATTGGCATTCCATTAGTTACTTTCAGGTGCTGCATTGAAACAATTTCCACTTAAATGCCCCTCTAACAAACCATCTAACATTGGATGTGGTTGAATGAACCATACGTACACTATTTTAGTTTAATTTCTTGCATGTCTTAAAAGTATCTGCTGGGAAAGTAAACTGTTCCAAAATTACTCGCTTAAATTTTTTTGCTAAGAAACCTGGAATCTACTTCATTTCAATTAAATCTTGTGTAAGAATGACCAAAATACGGTGCTCATAAAGAGCTTTTTATTGGGCAGGATGGATCCAGATTTTTATTTTTTTAGTTGGTACATTCTGTGCAATCCTCAAACGACTTTGTTCTCTCCAGCCACCCTGGCTTTTGTTTAGGATATCAGAAAATATCCTGCTCAATTTATTTAAAAATGTAACTTACATGAAGTGGTAAATCAGATAGCATACACACAGTCACCAGTATGGACTAAAGTCTGATGGGTGGAAAATGCAAAGTGCCTAGTGTCATCTTGGGAGAAATACTCTGTACTGAAAACTGTTGACAAATGGAGAAGACTAAACACAAGATTTACAATAAGTAACTGTTCCTCAAAACATGGCCCATATTCAGTGAAATATTCCTATTTACTCTGCCAATCATTATTCAAATGTGATTCAAATGTGATATGTTGGAAACCAAGAAGACATTACGCTTGCCAAGGCTAACCAGATTCCTCAGCAGCAATGAGGAAGAGAGAAATAAGCCCATCACTCATTGCAGTTGAAGGATAGAGAACCGTAACTACAATAAACACCAAAAAAATACAATATTTCCTTCCACAACATATGGTGGCTTTACAACTAATCGACACCAAAGTCATTAGAGTCAGGAGAGGATTGGAGACAAAGAACAACTATGAATTTGGCCATAGCCTTTTGAAGAAGCCATCTCAGCATTCAGCTGGAGTAAATAAAGGAAACCGTGGGAAATTGAATTCTGAATTGCTGGATGGTGATTTGAAACTGCATCCTCCCAGATACTAGGCCTTAGCATTACCTCTCCCCATCAGGCTCAGTCTGCCAAAACTCCCATGTTCAACATAAATGTTTCTAAGTCAGAGCCATCAGAGTACTCCCAGGAACCACATCTCCATTGAACTCCATAAGTGAGAAATGGCCTATCAACACATTCTGGATACCAGATAACCTCTCCCTTACCTGGACCACCATATCAGATAATATTCACCTTCCTTTCTGTGGTAAAACCACTACATGCAGGTATTATTTATATTTTATGATAATATTTTATAAATCTTTTATATATTTTCGACAATTTTTCACTGTTAGTACATGTTGATTATCATCATTCCTATGTGTAACATTACCACTAATATTTTTGTCTCCCCATCCCCTCTGCTCTGATAATATTGGTCAAAAACCATCATTCATGTGGATGAGATGAGTGCAGGAGCATGTGGCTGTATGTTTCAATTTTCATAAGGTATTGTCCTTTTTCTATTCATGTACTGATTTTTGTCTTGGTGCACTCATTCTTTCAACTCTGGTGTCTACTTTACCTATTCTATCTATTTTAAAGAGTTGATGTATTCTTCTCGGGAGACTAGCCGAGTAATCAAGGTGTTTTCACACAATATTTTGGCGATCTGAAACTCCGTCGCCATCTTCTGGTGAAGAGAAAATGGCGAAGGAGTTTCAAATCGCCGAAATATCATGTGGAAAAGCCTTGACTACTCGGCTAGTCTCCTGAGAAGACTACATCAATTCACAATGCCCAGAAAAACTTCGTTCATTTTAAAGAGATTTCTTAAAATGTTCAAAAATTCAAAATAGTATTTCTTGAGACTGTTTTTGTCAAAACTGTCAGTTCAATTTTATTGTGCTCCAATAAGTAACATAGAACACAGCACATACAGAAAATGATTTCTACGAGTAAACAGGCATTAAAATACCAATTGTGATATCCATAAGAAAAGTGTTTCAAAACTCCATGGTAATTTAACAGTACATACACAACAAAATCAAGCTTAAAATAAATATGTGAAAACTACAAAATCTCAAAAAAATTTTTTTTTTCAAAAACAAGTTTGTTTTTTCAATCACCAACACAAAAACCAACAATATTCTGATAGGTAATAACATTTAATGTTGACAATACTGCATCTAATAAACCCTGAATGGTTAAACACATAAGTGACAATAAAATATCTTAGCATATTAGATTACATAAATAAAATTTCCCATCATGCCGCCAATAATCTTCCCATGCTGCTGTACTGTGCAAATTAAAAATAAAACCAAAACATTCCACATAAACTGTGCATGACACTTGTTAAATAAGAGGAAAGGCAATCAGCTCCAAAAATCTGTACAATTCCATCGGAAAGAGTCCAACTGCAAAACACTCAAAAGCATACTATATGTTAGACGAGCAAAGAACATTAAAATAACAAGCCCACAATATAGAAAGAGAAAACGTGCACACATGCAGCCAGACTTGATAAAAGCAGGCATAAAGACACTGTCACAACAAAATGACATAGAGCCAAAATCACCACCACAGCAGGCTTCACCTCACGTTCCAATCTGATAGAGGGATATCAAGTACCCTTTCAGTTTCTCAAATGCACCATAAGGCAGCTCTGGACATTATCCTAGACTACGATTCTGTAACGATTCAGCAACACTACTAACCAAACTTTAAACGTAAATACTTTGTAAATTTTGTAATCCATATTCCGTTACCCTTGAATGAGAGAATAATTAACAGGATTATTAGCCTTTCTTAGCTTGAACTACTACTGCATGATGACAGCTTTTAAGAGATTAGAGTAATCACACCCTAATCATTTAAATTTATTACATTCTCAGAACAACTGCGACAAATGTAGCATATTTGGTAGAAATGTTACTGTTTTATGCAAAATGGTATTTATCATATTTGTAATTAATCAATTAAAGAATTTTTTTCAGAATAAAATATTTCCCATCATAGAATGTTGATATAATACATTTGGGTAACAAACTGACTGGGCAGGGTGTTTTCACACAATGTTTCAGCAATCATATTCTCCGTCATCATCATCATCATCATCATCGTCGTCGTCGTCTGCTCATTTTCCATATCAGATGAAAATACTGTGCTTCTGAACATGGTAATGGAGAATATTATCACAAAAATATGATGCATAAACACAATGCTCATTCTGCTTGTTATCCAAGAGTATTAAATCTATATTTTTCAATCCCCTAATTTAAACAAAATACCTTTCCTAGAAAAGACTTCCTAAGCCTGATTATTACAAATTTTTCACAAATAAACAGATCAAACCACAGATATTACGAAATGAGGTTGCGACAAGACAAAGAAAATGGACTACTCTGTTCAACTCTTAACATCCCAGGTAGACTGATGAGGAATACACCTCTGTGGTAGTGATGTACACTCCAAGTGAAGCCTTATTACCTTCACACTGCATGCCCTGGTGTATTACCCCATACAGCAGTGACCCACAGTGGTCACAGAATGTTGGGCTGCTATAGGTGTGCACTTTGAAGCGATGCTTGGTCCTCGAGTCCTGTGGATCACACACATATTCAAAGTGCAACTTGGTGCGCTTTTCTCCTGTGCATCAGGAGTTGCCATGATCCCATTAAACTGGCTACACTGAGAAACACGAAAAATCAGCGACACATAATGAACCTATTTAACAGTGGCTCCAGAAACCAAACATCAAATTATTACATACAGTCAAACCTTTGTGCTGTTATGATAGAAATCAGCTTTACCTTGTCAAAACCACAAAACTGATGGAATTGCAGGCGATGTTATTTCTGAAAGGACACCAAATATTAAATACACTATAAGTATAAAACATTAATACAACAGTGACTATAGCTGCATTTGCCAACAGAAATTTGTATGATACACACAAAACACTGGTACAGTTATCTGAAAACAGAAAATTGCTTTGTGTTTAGATATGAAACACACACACACACACACACACACACACACACACACACCTAAAAATATCTGCTGATGACCACATTAAGATTTAATATATTTTAATAAGAATTACATCAAGCTATGAAGTTAAGCAATCATCCACAAATTAAACTAAATCGAGTATTCCATGTTCCCTTTTCCACTACACACCCTTTCATCAGTGCATCAAGGATACCTGATGAGAGAAAACTGGAGTTGCGGTATACTGGGTAATCTAGTAGTTGTTCAGAAGAGGAATGAGATACATGGGAACAATAATGGATATCCACACACCAAGTCTAATTGTGTTAATTTGCTTTCAATTAATATGCTCCCATTTTGCATCAAATTTTATTTATCAAAAACAGATACATAACACAAATATTTCTTATCTCATTATTTACACTTCTTTCAATCATTAAGGGCTAAAATTAAGCAACTTTCAAAGTTTTTCATTTAAATTTTTATTATTATTCCTTCCATTCTAGTTGTTTCTTTACAGGGCATATACTGGCGATGAGGCATGGAAAGATATTGCAATAGGTATGAAAAGTAGTGCATGGAAGGGAAAAGATGACCATGACCACAAGCGGGCACTCGATTTCAGGCACAAGGGTGTGGGAAGATTCTCTTTTTTAGGTAAGGGTGTCAGGGATTGGAATGAGTTACCAAGAGAAATGATGAATAACTTACCGAAAACTTTGAAAGAATTTAAAGATAAAATTTGTGGAGGGCAAATATAGGTAGGTGCAGGATAGGGGGGAGATGGGTGTGTAGGGAAATTACCACCAGAGCCTGTGCTCCATTGCAATTAAATTAAATTCTTTGAGAACACCCTTTTAATCCTCCTTTATTTCTGTTACAATTGCAATTTCATTCTTCGGTTTCAGACATCTAAGCACCATGAAAAGTAATCCTGTGTGTTCATTTAATTCTTTTTTCTTGACTTTCAATACCTCTCCATCCTTTCATTTTGCTGTTTCCTCCTTTCTTCAGTCCATATGTTCTTACATTTTCTCTTCTTCTTCTCCTGGAAACAACTGAAATTTTGAATCAATCTCCTGAAAGTTGCTCCATCTTGTATTATATCTTCTGTTATTCCAATCTCAGTCATATCTTTCTTTACTCCTTGGATCCGCTGGTTGCCCTTCTTACTCTTGTAAACATGGCTGAAAATTCTTTTTGTAAGCCTGCTGTTAACCATTCTTAGTGAGAGACCAAAAAAACTGATTCTTCTATTCCTGACTGTCTCTCTCATCCTTTCAGTTCCTTCTTCTTTGTATAGATCTTTATTACTCCAGTGTCCAAACTCTCCTTTTTTTCTATTTTAAGTGGTCCCCAAACTTTGCTCAAGATTTTCCTTTCCATTTTCTCTATATCTTCTATTTCTCCAGTTTTCAAACAGGACAAACATTAGGAGGTGTAGACCCCCTCTGGTTTGATTACTGTGTTGTAGTGTTTGATGTTAGTTCTCCTTGAGAGATTCTTCTTACTGTATGTATCTTTAGTCAGATGGTATGCTAGTTCTAGTTTACTTGCTCTTGATCTGTTTGCTTCCTTGTCTAGCCCATTAATCTGAATTACTTCACTAAGATATTTAAATTTATTGACCTTGTTAATTTTTACATACTCTGTGTTTAGTACAGTCGGTGAATCCCTGATATTGGTCATGAATTTAGTCTTCTCAAAAGATATCTGAAGTCTGAATTTTCTTGCTGTTTCTTTCAGAAGGTTGAACTGTTCAAGTGTGGTTTCTATAATTTCAGAGAGAATTGCTATGTCATTAATGAAGGTCAAACAGTTTACGTAAACATCTTTGTGCTTCAAACCTCATCTCATGACGAAGTCACCGTTCCTTTTGAGTTTCTCTTCCCATACTCTTATTACCTTCTCTAAAACACAAAAAAAAAAAAAAATCTTTTTAAACTTGCCATATCTTTTATGACCCTAGATATTTACAATTAGACTGACACCCATGGAACTTGTACCTTACTTCTCTTGGAAAATCTTGTGCGTTTTACTACATGATTCTGTGCTTTTTAAATATCCGGATAAAGTCATTTGCTTTCACTGCATTATGACCAAAATCTTAAATACAACCCTTTGGCATAAATTTTAAATGAATATTGACTAGCATTTTTACTTTGTTGGTTTCCACAATGTTTTGAAAGAAACTTCCTCCCTTTTCTTTCTAAGGAGTATCCTTTTTGTTTTTAACTCGTGAATGAAGGAAAGTTGGTTTGACTTACTATAACATCCAAATTTGTTTCGATACAAACTTTTTTTGATACAAATTTGGATTTACACACTTTCTGTCACAATCTATATCTTATTTCCATCTGACTCACGCTTTGTAATCATTGTTTTTTGATGTTTAAAGTCCAAATTCAGCTATTTATCTGAACTTCTAGGTTACTTTCACATCATGGTTCATTCTTAACTTCTTTTTTATTTAACTTTACAATCATATTGTTAAATCATTCCTTTGATCAAATATATTTTAACGTTATACAAAAAAAGCTTAGCTTAAATGTATTAAATTAGTACCAAAGCAATTTTATTCTCTCAGGACTCATATTTGATATATGTCTGGCTGACCAATTAATGCTGACTTGCGTGTTCACTTTTTGTGGCCACTAACCTTACTTGCATTCACATTTCCTTAGAGCATCTATAATCAAACTGAATGAAAGTATACATATACATTATTCAGGAGTCATAGTGACTTCGCCATGCTGTTTGAGAAGTTCTCCGAGTAAGAAGCTATGCAGGTAAACCCAAGGCCTAGCATACACTACTTTGTAGGAAGAAAGACAATTTACTTTGCATATAATTATCCCCCCCCTCTCCCCCCCCCCCCCCCCCCCCCCCAAAAAAAAAAATCCCCTGAAGCTTAGCCAAATTTAAACAGGAAGTTAACCTGTATCACAAACCCCAAATCTTCTACCAGAGAAAGTTATTTGTCAAGCTTTTTCCTATCAATTAGTTTATCA
The DNA here is from genome assembly GCA_031002005.1 of Vandiemenella viatica. Lineage (NCBI taxonomy): Eukaryota > Metazoa > Arthropoda > Insecta > Orthoptera > Morabidae > Vandiemenella > Vandiemenella viatica. The sequence goes on from JARYHS010013631.1 coordinate 175,242,269, forward strand.
ACCAAGAAAATGTCATGGAATTTTATATTCTATTGTAGTAATAGTTAATTCTTCTGAAATTTCTTGTTTAAAATCTGCAAATAATAAAAAAAGATCACTTCATATTCTACTTTATTTGAATTAATACCCCTATACTGGTGATCTATACAGGCATTAGTCAACAGCAAAAAACATTCCATCACAGTCAAAATGATTACAGGAAGATTATTATGTATAATAAAAATGGAGTATAACCCAGAACAAAACATCAAGATAAACCGTATCATCATAGAAGTGAACGGAAGACCAATACTAACCTATAAATTACAATATTACACAAAACCATAGTAACTAGCTAACAAGTATCTATCACAGACTATTTTAATCATGACTCTGAGAAAACCTTACACTCAGAATAATTTCCAATTTCTAACCATAATTGCAAACAAATTGTGTGGCAAAACCCAGACATTCCAGTTTTTACAGTTCAGTTCCTTCAACAACATTGATTTGGATGCAATTACAATAAGAATTCCATGGCAGCTGCCAACAGATATTTTAAAATAGATTCCATTCCCTGCCTTCATTTATACCTTTCATTACCAGCTCTTTTCTCCCACAAACCAAAGCCTCAATTTCAGTCTTTGTTTCAATATTATTTTATACAATAGTTAATTCAGTTTCTCATTTCCTCAGTATAACTTTGTTTAATCACTTCTAAGTTTCCATTAAATGTTGAGTCTAAAAGAATATGGATCGGTTTTTGTACATGCTTCCAACACTTAAGAAATGGTGGGTTCTTTCCTTGCCATAATATAGTATTTTAATAGAGTTCCAGTAGCAACTATCATTGTCTGCATAACTCATATATATATATTTAATTTTACCCATCTACACGAGATTTAAGCAATAAGGGCATTGTGTTAAAAAAAAAAAAGTAAGAATCTGGATTTTGTAGGTTCATCATCATCATCATCATCCTCAACAGTTTCCGGCCTCTGGCCGGGTCTGCATTATGCACAAGCCTCTCCATTTCCTTCTTTCTTCCCACCACCTCTCTGTCACCACTTTGTTCCAGTCCTCTCCTCTCTTCCGTACACCCTCCTCCACTCCTTTCAGCCATCCATCTCTTGGTCTTCCTCTGGGTCGTTTACCTTGCATCTTAATTTCATGGATCTTTCTCGGGATTCTCTGAGCCCCCATTCTCTTGACATGTCCATACCATCTCAGTCTGGTCCTCTCTACCCTTTCCTGTAGGGGTTCCTCTTTCATGGTGCGTCTAATCACTTCATTCTTTATTCTGTCCATTTTAGTGACTCCCATTCTACCTCTTAAAAACTTCATTTCACTTGCTTGTACTCTGCTGATGTCCCGCTTTTTCATTGTCCACGTTTCAGCAGCATAAGTTAAGATAGGCACATAGTACGTATGATAGATTACTCTCTTGCTTCTCTGTGGCACCTCTTTATTCCATATCAGGCTTCTAATGCTCCTTAGGAACGCCTCTGCTTGTCTTCCTCTTTCACTTATCTCGCCATCATTTCCTCCACATTCCTCTAATACACTCCCCAAGTATTTGAACCTGTTTACCTTCTTTAGTTGTTCCCCTACCATCACAATTCCTTGGGCTACTCTATTCTTTTTCCTGGTTGTTACCATGTACTCACATTTCTTTACATTAAATTTCAGGCCATATTCCTCCACACTGTCTGTCCATACATCCAACTGCCGCTGCACTTCCTCTTCTTCACCTCCCCAGATCATCAGATCATCCGCAAAAGCCATCACCTTCATGTTTTCCTCTCCCATCCTCGCTGCCACCTTCTGCATTATTTCATCCATGATTACAATGAAGAGTAGTGGTGATAGGGCACTTCCTTGTTTTAGTCCATTCCTTTGTTCCAGCCAATCTGATCTTCCTTCCCCTATTTTCACATAGCTCACACTTCCTTGGTACAGTTCCGTCACTCTCTTGATGGTTTCTTTGGGAACTCCTCTCTTCTCCAAGGCCTTCCATACCTTACTCCTGTGTACACAATCATATGCTTTCTCGATATCGAGGAATACCAACAGTAGATCCTTTCCATACTCATAATGTTTTTCCTGCAGCTGTCTCATGGCAAATATCAAATCTACCGTCGATCTCCCTGATCTGAAGCCATACTGCTCTTCCCTTAGCCCTTTTTCCACCCTGTCACGTATTCTTTTTTCAATTATCTTCTCATACACTTTGGCACAGTGGCACATCAGTGTAATACCTCTATAGTTTTTAAACTCCTTCCTGCTCCCTTTTTTGAATATAGGTACAATTATTCCTTTTTTCCAGTCTTCAGGAGTTGTGCCCTGATTCCATACCTTTCTCATCACACGGTATAGCCACTGCTTTCCTACTACTCCCGCTGCCCTTATCATTTCCACGCTCACTTCATCGATGCCTGGTGCCTTTCCACCCTTCATCTTACCCAGAGCTGTTTCCACTTCTTCCCAAGTTAGATCCTTCTCTTTCTCTCCTACACGGTTGCTATTTTCCTTCTTCTCCTGAACAACTGTATCATCCTGTGACCAATTTGGGTTCAGTAAGGCTTCAAAATACTCCTTCCACATCCTTTTTAGTTTTTCTGAGTTGTTTATTTCGTTTCCATCTTTGTCCAGCATGTTGACATTTTCTATCCTCTCCTTCCTCTTCCTTTTTACCATTCCATATAATACTTTCTTATTTCCTTTGCTATCTTCTTCCATCATGTTGGTCCACTTCTCCAGCCACTTCCTCCTTTCCTCGGTTACTATTTTTTTGGCCTCCTTTTTCTTCACGTAGTCATCCCTTGTCTCCTGTGTCCTCTGCTTGAACCATTCCCTAAAGGCCCTGTTCTTGAGTTCCACTGCTTGTTTAACTCTATCATTCCACCATGCTGTTTCTTTCCACCTTTTTGTGTTACCAGTCCTTCCACACACTGTTTCTGCTGCTTGGACTAACGTTGTTTTAAAATATTCCCACTCCTCTTCCACTGTCCCCATTTCTGCTATTGGTATCTTACTCCTTATTATTCTCTGGTATTCCTCTTCATTGCTCTTCTCTTTCAACTTCCATATTCTTAATCTCCTATCCTGTCTTTCTGATTTTCTCCTCTCTGTCGCAATCCTCAGCTCCATTACTAATAGCCGGTGATCACTATCCAGTGCCTCTGATGGTATTACCTTACACATCTGACACACTCTGCTTTAATTCACCATTAAATATAAAGTAGTCCACAACTGACTTCCTCTGCCAATCGCTACTGTACCATGTTACCTTGTGGCTCTCTTGTTTTTTGTACCAAGAATTTCCTATTTTCAATCCATTTCTTTTGCAGAGATCCAACAGCCTTTCCCCTTCTTCATTTCTGCCACCCCATCCTTCTGTTCCTATTACTTCTTCATATCCCTGCCTTTCTGTGCCTACATGGGCATTTAAGTCTCCCGTAATTATAATATTTTGCCCATTTAACTGTCTTTGCAACTCCTGCTCAAATTCCTCCTTCTCTTGAATTTGACAGCCTACTTGTGGAGCGTATACTTGAAGTATGTCTAGTTTGTAGGTTATTTAAGATAAATATGGCAATCTTTGGCAAATGGCAATTCAAATTTGCATTTTATAAATCTTTTCCTAAATTCCTATGTAAAACCATTTAAAAAAACAAACTATCTTTGAATAGCTCCAGCAAGCCAATGACAATGCAGTCCTTAATTATTTACCTAGTCAGTCTTCAGTACTCAAATTTTTAGTATTATGTGTAAGACATATCATTTAAAATTCTCCTGTAGGAATAGTGGAGAATTTTAGGCTTAGAAAAAACTGATAATTTAAAGATCTGAAACACAAAATACATTTAAAAAATAATAAACACTTTACAAACAAATAAAATTGAAGAAAAACAGGTTTAAGACAAAGCTGCATTCAGATAGGTTTGCACAAAGCTAGGTTCCAGCTCTTCTATCACACACTCACTGGGTGAAAGCCTGTGAATGTCAAACTATGACTATCAGTGTCAGAAACGAAAGCACTTGCAAATTGTTGACAAGATAAAGTTCTTCTCTAAATCTATTAATATGTGTGTAAAGTTCTGAAATAGGAATAAACATGCTATAACACAATCACCATCTATCACTATATTCCCCATTACTTAGTTTTAATCCTTATATTCAAATTTACAAATTTTTGACAGTTACTTTCAGATTTTTTTTTTATAGGAAAATATCCAATCACCACATATATTACACCTTGATATACCCTTGTTAGTATATAAGGTTTAAACTAAGTTCTTCCATTCTTATCACATCCAAGGGAGCAATTTATACTTCCACACCTACCAACAAAGCTCTAAGTAAAATACTAAAATCCTTAAAGAGAAAAAGCTAACTACTCCCATCCCTGAAAAATCTGAGCTGCACATGTTCACAAATCTATAACAAATAAATAACCATAAAATCATTCACATGCAAACACCAAATACGTCACTTCCACATTTCTTTCACCAGTAATTTACTGAGCAACCATGTTAACAGCTTCACAAAAATACTCTTTTTGGGGAGTTCCTCACTTGTTCATTATGAAGCACAGCCTCACTTTTGCCCTACAGTTATATCTTCTTTTTTTTTTTTTAGCTCTACCAAATCTTGCAAAGTTTGCTGGCAGGGGCTCCGAGTGTTAGGGGGCCCCCTGAGCTAAAGGTGAACCCCCTGAGCTTGGGGTTCCCAGTGCACAGCCCCACCTAGCCCACCAAGAACTACACATTTGTCTGGACATCAGCGAGGCATAAAGCTACAAAAAATTCGTCTTTTTTCACTCATGCCTCGTCAATGCCGAGGTCATTAAAGGCGGTATGGGCTGGGGACAAGGAACAGGAAGGAATTCGGCCATGGCCTATTGAAGCAAGCATCCCGGCATTTACCTGTAGTGATTTGGGGAAACCATGGAAAACTCAATCTGGATGCCCGGATGGGAATTCGAACTGATGTCCTTCTGGATGTGAAGCCAGAGCATTAACCACTCACCCACCATACTTGGTAAACTCTTGTCATTTTATTGCAAAGTTAGATATCAGAGCTATTATATGGATGAATTTATTGTTGTATCTGTTTTCTTTTTTCATGCTGTAAATTATCACCTCCAATTTAATCCTGCTCCTGACCAAAAATTCTTAAGACCAAAAACCACTACTTAGCTGATCCCAGCTTCCCAAATCCACAAAAAGCAAAACAAAGCATGCTTCCTGACCAACCAGCTTCACTGAGCTTTGTCCGATAAACCAGATTATGCTCCCTGTAAAATCTTATCTACTAAACTGGATTCCCCACAGATATGTATTGCAAAACAAGTTGTTTGTATCTAACAAGCAATTTCTCGTTCCAGTTAATAATGTTTAAATTTGTATAATACTTCTCTCAATACTTGTGGGCAGGGCCGGCGCTAGGAATTTCGGTCCCGGGGTAAATTGGGCGACCTTTTTTTTTAGCTCTACAAAATGGCCAGGCGACAATGGGCGTAATATTGGCTTCATGCCCTGGGGGCCCCTACAGTCGATGATCGGGCCCCCCATCAGCCTGCGGGGCCCGGGTACTTTTGACCCGCTTACACCCTCCTAACGCCGGCCCTGCTTGTGGGTATAAAAGCTTAACATATCTGACAGTATCTCGTTAAATGTCACTAATATGATCAGTTTCGTTACATCAACAGCATTTGTGCTGTAAGTACATATCTGATGGTGAACCACTTTTATACAAATACATAAAATTCCTTCTGAAAGAGTTCTGAAAACACAAAAAAGTGCATTAAAGTACACAGAATTTCTTAATTTTTTAAAACTTTCTAAACAAGTATTTACTGGTATCCACAAATTTGCAGAAGTGTAAGAGATTAAATTTCTGAATCATTTTTTCTTAAAATGGCTAACAATTTATTCCCCTAATTTAGAATGCTGTAAACATGTTCTGTACTTCAATGTTGGTATTCAAAGTGTTATGCAATAAGTATTTTTTTAAACTGTGCAGCCAAACAGAAAATGTTTCCTTGTTAAATATTATTTTCACCCCCACCTTAACACAATTACAGATGGTGGTTAAAGGACTAGAAATCAATCCTCCTTACTTTTTGCTATGTTAACCAATGATTTTTTCTGTGGTAATGCAATGGTAAACCTAAACAATGAACTAAAAAAACTAGCTACAGTCAATCCATAGTTAAAAACCCCATTATAACTGTGACAAAAGAAAAAAAAAGACTGCATCAACACTTTGGTTAATCAATGGAAATAAGTTTCTTGCACAGTTTCTGTTCTTTTCAAAAACATTTGGATTAGAAGCTGAATAATAAAAGTACAGAAACTCAACAGAAAACAGTTCTCTAACACCACCCACTGATACTGCTTTATGAGTATTTAATATAGTATTGCTAAATTTTACCCTTAACAATAAAACAAAAAAGAAGAAATTTAAACCAGTATCCCAGAAAGCAACATGCTATCAAGTTAACTCCAGAATTAGGCAATCAGGAATAAGCCCTTATTTATTAGAACCATCTCAACTTACATCGGAGTCAGCTCCTTTGTCAGCTCCCGGGCAAGTGAAGGAGACGTATTCGTGGCATCGCTTGTGGACTACGAAGCTGCATACTGTAACACAATAGCCACACAGAAATTATAGGATTATGACACAGATTTAAATCTTATACTACAAATACACAGAGTTAACATTCATAAAAGAGTCCAGAAACAGATACTTGTAATTATTCGTCACAAGTAATAAAAAGATCTTTTTATTCATAATTTGTATGTAAATTCTAGAAACAATGTAAACAGGCAGTCAAAAGATGGTATGGCCTCAAGGGTCATGAATCATGCCTGTTAGGTCAGGACAAGAAAACCTTGAGAAAGGTCTAATCAAATTTTTAGCAGCTCTGCTAGCAAACCCTGCATATGTACATAAAACAATACTCCCACAGCTTTTATGGTGAAAGACACATGATCCCCGAGCATTGCAATCCATTTGGAGTGTTGCAGACAGGAGGGTGTGAAACACACTGGTGTCCAAAATTAAAGCAACAAATTGCTATTTCTCAGTCCTGTGTCTAACTCACGATATAATCATACAAACTGTCAACAAATGTCCATAAAATCATGTTCTGCATGGAAGATAGCATTCCGGTCATCGCCCAACCATGCCAATGACATCAGGGCATCTATCCAATGGAGTAGCATTTGCAGGTTAGTCCCACATCAACAGTCGCTTGCACAGATGGTGCAGTATGGCACAGAGAAGATGCCTACCAGACTGTGCGGTGGAGGGCCATAGGAAGAATGGAAGCAGGAAAGTCTCAAAATGATGTGGCCCGATGGCTTAATCGTTCTGTTGTTTCTCAGATGTGGCGACAGTTTAGAGAGACCGAAACTGTATTCCTAAGACCAGCGTAGGACCGACCACGTGTGACATCAGAAAGAGAAGACCATAATAAGGCTATAAAGGCATGATGGTATCGCCTTAACACTGTACGGCAACTAGCATCTGACCTCGCAACATCCACTGGAACAGTTGTATTGAGGCAAACAGTGTACAGGAGGGTTCAGTGGAGTGGCCTTTATTGTCAGAAACCTGCTGTATGTGTACCCCTGATGCGTCTTCACAGAAGGGAACGTGCCAACTGGACGGTCGAACAGTGGGCTAGTGTTCTTTTCACAGATGAGTCCTGATTAGGTCCGGAGAGTGATTCTCAACAGATTCGCATCTGGAGTGAACATGGAACACGATTTCAGGAGCCAAACATTGTGAAAATGGACCGATATCAAGGAGGATCCCTAATGGTGTAGGCAGGGATTATGTTGGCCACTCAAATACCTCTTCATGAAATTGTACAGGTGAATCGGCAAGGTTTAGCTGCTGTCAGGTATCGTGACGAGATCTTCGGACCTCGTGTGGTTGTTGTGACGTTCTGTGGGCCTAGACTGCGTATTGAAGGATGATAATACTCAACCTCAGAGAGCACGGGTGGTTGATGTTTTCTTGGAAACAGAAGATATTGCATGCATGGTGTGGCCTGCTTACTCTCCCGATTTGAATCCCATAGAGCATGTCTGGGATGCATTAGGGAGATGAGTTGCATCACGTCAGCACCCACCAACCACTCTCCAAGACTTGCAAGCAGCTCTGCAGGAATAATTTACGTTAATGCCTCAATATGAGACTGATGACATCATTCACAGCATGCCCCATGCCTTTCAGGCCTGTATTGCTGCCAGTGGTGATTACACCCCATACTGAGTATATTATCCAGATGTTGGAATGCGTGTGCATATCCGTTAAGTTGGGAAAAAATGAAGAACACTTTAATTTAATTTAATTTAATTGCAATGGAGCACAGGCTCCGGTGGCAATTTCCCTACACACCCATCTTCCCCCTACCCTGCATCTACCATTATGCATGTTACAGTTATCATTCTGCATTCTTTACACTGTTTCTAGTTTACTATCACCTGTTTATACTGTTTTGTGACAATATAAATGCAACGTTGTAAAATTTTCATTTGATACCTTAAAACTGTGACATTCTGTCTAAGATATGGTAACCCTGACAGTAGGGTCCTCCAACATCTGGTGAATATATGGCAGACTGTTTGAACACCTGAGGGGGGGGGGGGGGGGTTATGGATATCCTTTTAATGAATAGATAAAATGTTTATGATAACAGAAATGGAAAACAGGTAAACAAAAATTATTAAAAAAGTCTGTTATTACCGCAACCTGTAAACATCATAAGCATAATTTTAAAACAAAATAAATTGGAAAAGAGCTATTTAAAAAACAAGTTAATATTACAGTTTATTTATTTATAACAATACAATATTATAGTGTGATTACAAGAGAGTATATCAATTTGACTGTGCAACAGCTTACAGAGCAGACACACTGTCCAGTAAACATCTTGTGGGCTGTACCGGATTAACCACATAGCAGGAGGTAGCAAATGCTACGGGCCTCGCGCCTTCTAGGGGGCCTCGCGCCTTCTAGGGGGCCTCGCGCCTCCTAGTGAGACCCCGCGCCTAGGCTAGCTTTTTTTTTTTTTTTAAGCTCTTCAATTTTCCTCCAGGTGGGAAAAATCAAGGGCCTCTTCTTTACATTTGCTACAGGCCTCGCACTGTCTTAATCCGGCCCTGCTGGTGGGGCAATTCTTCTTGATATGCTTAACAATCTGCTCTGGGAGTCATACCAGCCAGCAGTTAACACTGCACAACCAAGGTCACCCGTCCTGTATCTGGCTCTAGTACTTCTTAGGTAGGTAAGCACCCAGTAGCTTGTGCAGTGGATCAGTGATCAGGTAGCAGTTTCGTGGATGGATTTACTTGAGGTGTGCAGTCAGTCCATAAAGGGAAGTCTGACCGGTCATTTAATTTCAACCACTGATGGACCAAAGCTGCTTGGTGTCCAATATATGGTGCGCAGATGTCAGAAAAGATAAGAAGCCAAAACAAGGGGTGGATACCAGTATGGTACCACCTATACACCATTCTCATAGCGAAGTTTAGATGGATATTACCCTTTTTAGCTTGCCCTTTTTAGTGTGCTCACTGCCCAGCCAAACTCATTTGTGGTGCTCCGTTGCCTGCCAGTTTCTTCATCAGATTTACTTTGAGCCTGATTTTTCGAGAAATGATTCCCAAATTATTGCAGTATGATAGTATTCTATTAATTGTGATTCCAAGGTATTTCGGGTTGATGTTAAAAGGAACTGTCCCGATACTGAACTGGAGGGAGAGTCAATGTCTTGCCTGCTAAATTGAAAAATTAAAACAACACACTATTTCTTTGTAAAATTATGGAGGAAAGAAATATATGGAGACGACGCAAGGGACCTTCACCACGCATTGAAGTGACGCCAGGGGGAGAGGAGTGGGGAGGCGTGGCCGCTATAATACCTACGCATACAGACACGGGGAATATGTACAAAACCTCAGGATAAACATGAAACCGCAATCGGATGAGGGATTATTATGTAACTCGATGAGACAAATAAAAAAATGAAGAATAAAATTTTTGGTATCCTGCTTAGTTTTCAAGATAATCTGTCTCAAATGTGAGATGTTTTTGGTTGAAATTCAGAAGAAAAAATTGGTCAAAGTCAAAGATGATGGATTCTTATTTAAAAAAGCGAGACAAATAAAATAAAGAATAAAAATTTCTAGTTCTCGAAATATACTGTCTCCAAAGTGAGTTGAAATGCAGAAGAAAAATTTCGCAAAAAGTCATATTTGATGATGGATTCTGATGTAACACGACGAAAAAATCGAAAATAAAGACTAAAATTTTTCGATATCTAGCTTAGTTTTCGGGATACACTGTCTCCAAATAGCATTTGTATGGATACGTAATATGGCTGCCGCCGCCACAGCGCATGCGCAGTATCAGCCGAGAGTTTAGATGCGGCGTCACAGAATAAGCGGTATTTCTTCTCCATATATTTCTTTCCTCCATGGTTAGATCACGCCCGCCAGTGTGGCTCAGTACACACTGGTTCGGGGAGGTACAACGGAGCCAGGCACGAGTCCAGGCCCACTCGTACCGGTAGTTCTGACAGCAGTTTTTAGGTGGTTTTCCACAGCCGTTAAGGTGAATGCAGACGGTCCCCAATCTTTGCCTCAAAATACACATTTCACAAACAAAAAATATACTTATCACAAGCTGAACATAATTACAACTTTCAAAGATAGATTGCAATACTTCACTGTCCCTATTATTACGTAGCAGTAGGTATAAAATGCTTGGTGTCGGCAATAGCATGCGGCCATAAAACGAAAGCTCCAAAACTGACTGAGTAAAACTCGTCAGTGGCAGCCAATATCAAAATGTTGGGAACAAGATCGGCAGTTTAGATCTTCGTGATTTACTTGAAATTGGAGACCTATTATTATTTCACTAGTGTAAGCCCGTGACCGTTTTTTGCATATTGTGACTGGTCCAGGGCCGGCGTTAGGGGGGGGGGGGGTAAGCGGGTCAAATGTACCCGGGCCAGCCGGCTGATGGGGGGGCCCGATCACCGGCTGCAGGGACCCCAGGCCTCGAAGCCAAGAATCCGCCTATTGTCGCCCGGCTAGTTTGTAGAGCTAAAATAAAAGGTCGCCCATTTTACCCGGGGCCCGAAATTCCTAGCGCCGGCCCTGGACTGGTCTAGCATAGTTCGAGTGTTTAGGGTCAAAGATTACGACAGGTTGACCTGATCTGACCAACACGAACTTGAGCTGTGTTTCAGTCTTAGGGTGAGTAAAATCTCCGAGCAAAAATGTTAATAGACGTATTAAACACTGGCAGGAACGATCGCGCTTTCGCTTAATTGTTTCAAAGGCTGTACTACCAATCATGGTGGTTAAACGGTTAACGTTCTGGCCTCGCATTTGGGAGAACGCCGGTTAGAATCCCTGTGCGGGTATCCAGATTTGGGTTTTCGATGGTTTCCCCAAATCACTCCAGGCGAATGCCCGGTTGCTTCCTTCAAAAAAGCCATAGGCCAAATTCCTTCCTGTTCCTTGTTCCCAATCACATCCCACCTCTAATGATCTCAAACGTCGACGAGGTGTAAAGCCATAAGTAAAAAAAAAGGCTTTAGACTTGAACTTTCAGAAAATTCAAACTTTTTGATTTTTATATTTTTTTCCTCTTTTTTTTTTTTTTTGCTGTCATTCATCGGTCTGGTTTGATGCAATCCTCCATCCCTTCCTATCTTGTGCTAACCTCTTCATGTCTACATATCCCTTACAACCCACATCCTCAATTATCTGATTCATTTATTCTAATCTCTGTCTTCCTCTACAGTTCATTACCTTCGACTGTTCCCTCCACCAGCAAATTAACCAATCCATCATGTCTCAAAATATGACCTACCAGCCTGTCTCTTCTTTCTGTAAGCTTCTGCCACAAACTTCTTTCCTCACCCATCATTTCCAAAACTCGTTCATTTCGTACTTTGTCTGTCCACTTAATTTTCAGTATTCTTTTGTAGCACCACATTTCAAATGCTTCAATTTTCTTTCTTTCTGGTATTCCTAAAATCCATGTTTTGCTACCATAAATTGCCTTGCTCCACACACAGAGTTTTAAAAAGTTCTTACTAATTCCTAGATTGATGTTTGAAACTAAAAGATTTTTCTTTTTATGAAGGCTCTTTTTGCTAGTGCTATTCTGCTTTTAACATCATTCCTGCTTCGGCCATCAGTTGTAATTTTGCTTTCCAAGTGCATCTGATCCTATTTTTATATTTAATCTACTAGTATTGGTATCATTTTTCCTAAATTTCATCACTTTTGTCTTGCTTTGATTTATATTCAGTCCTAATCGTCCTTCATTATTTTGTTCATGATATTCAGTAAAATTTAAATATATTCAGCCTGTTCTGCTAACAAGACAATGTCATCAGCAAATCTTAGCATACTGATTTTTTCTCCTTGAACACTTATGCCACATGAAAAATTTTCTTTTAATTCCCTTATTGCTTCTTCTACATACAATTTAACTTGTATTTGACACTAAAATTTCATTCTGAAAATTTTTAAGAATTCACGTTTGCTTCGAAAGCAGCATTTTTTATTGAGGCTGGGAAAACATGAATAATGTAATCATTAATCATTAGCGCCAGTTTTAGGGGTGACCGCCCCGGGCGATCGCGGTACCGGATTAACCACGTAGCAGGAGGTGCTACGGGCCTAGCGCCCTCTGGGGGGCCTCGCGCCCTCTGGGGGGCCTCGCACCTCCTAGGGGGACCCCGCGCCTAGGCTAGATGGGAGACCTTAATGCGGCCTTGGTGTGGAGGGCGCCGCGCGTGCCAGCTTAACTTATCCACTTAATTTAAATACCTATCTCTATTGATCTAAAGAAAAACTAAATTCAGCGTATTAGCTTTTATGAACGTATCTCGTCTGAGCTAGCATGAGTAGGTATTCAGCATGTCCAACACGACTTGTCATTTCGTTGTTTGTTGTAGCCCTCATTAACTAAAGTAGAACGAAAGAGACGCATTGATCAACAGGCGAGAAACTAACTCGTATTAGGCCTCCTACATGCTTTCTACGTGTAGGCTAAGTTTACAATCGAATTAAAGAATACATTTAGAAATACTTGTATGTTATGAATAACTTAAATACGAATTAATAAATAAATAATTGCATGGTAGCTAGATTAAGTTAGTCATTAGTGCGCCCATTAAGTCTCGACTAAAGAGCCCTTTAAATTTCGTAGTTGGGGAAATCACTGTAGAGTGAACGAGCTTAGAATAACGGGCAACACTTGAGGAGCGTTTGAGCGGTTATACAGGGCGTTCGCCGGGAAACGCAACCCACTGTTAGCGCTACAAGGAAGAAACTGCTCGCGGCGAGCGAGCGGTCAGCTCCCGGCATTGTTCGACCGTCGGCCGCGGACTATTTCATAAACTTGTATGTGCTAAGCATTTAAATGTGACGTAATTCATTAGCTTACCTTATAAAAGATGCTGGAAGTGTTGACACTCTTGTGTAATGCACATTTCACATCTTCTGAACATATTTCGAGACACACGCTGCCCTAACTGACTTAATGATTTTTTGGGTGACTGTTCTAGTCGAAAAGCGATATCGTCAATTTTCTTCTCTGTGAGAATACGGTTGACCGACAGTCTCTTTTTGTTAAAAAATGAACCCGTTTCTCTTACTTTTTTAACCAGACGCAGAATTGTTGATTTAGCTGGCACTAAAGCGCCAGGATATTCGCGACGAAATTTACTGCGACACTTTTTAAACGACTTCTTCTTCACATATGTATCGTAGAGAAATATTCTTTGTTGCAAACTGTAACGTACCATAATTTTACTCACACTCAAACACGGTACAGATTAGTAAGAGTATGAAGCCCCAAACCAGCCAAACCGCAAAGAAACGTTTATTCACAACACTGATTAATAAGAGACTGAAGTCACAAACTAGCTACAATGCAAAGAAACCGTTCTTAACAATGTAAGGATCACTGCACTGCACTGTTGGGGCAGCGGAGGTGTTAAACAGTGCGGTGATTCACGGTGACGTGTGGCGGAAACTGCTGGCTCCGCTGTCCGAGCAAGTTGCCGACGGCAACAGACTGGGAGGGTTGCGTTTTCCGGCGAACGCCCTGTATTTGCTGGGAACTCCCAATAAATAATTTTCTAAAGTGAGTAGTTGGTAAGTTATTAAGGAATTAATGAAATGATAATAGTTCATTTTACTACACTTCTATCTAAATATTGACTGCCACAGTTCAGTAAGTAGTAATGTAGCGAGTGGTGATAAATATTATATTTAACTTTGACAAAAATTGTAAGACTTTGAGGAAAACTAAACAGTGAAAACAAGGTGATGATGTTTTACTATTATTACTTATCAAACAATTATATAGAGACAGAAGCAAAATAATTGAAAAAGCTTTCTTGTCCGAAAATTGTAAAAGAAAATCTGAAAAAGACAGTTTTTGAAGAAACTAAAAACATATGGTCAATATTTCTTTAGATTCTGAACAATTAGGCACTAAAAATACACATTCATCTATTCAAGGTGATCAAATTGACCAGCCCATTAATTTCTTACTTAAACCTTCCGAGTTGTCTCTAAGTCAGATATTACTTCTCTGGCTGATAGTCAACATGCATGGAATAAAAGAATACAATGTTTCTGATGTAGCTACGTGGCCAAAAGTAATTAATGCGAGCAATAGATCACATTATTTTGAGTGGACCCTCACAAGCAGGCCCGCCGCTAGCTGTTTAAGCGCCCGCGTGCAATACCGATTATGCCGCCCCCTGTCTAACTAGCCAGTGGTGGATTTAGGAAATTTCCGAACCGGGTCAGAAAACTGTGAGATTGCCGCCCCTTCAAACATTATTTGCCGCCCCCATTGTTGCCATTCCGAGTGTCGCCGGCCGCCCGAAGCAGCTGTTGAGCTAAAAAAAAAAATAAAAAAAAAAAAAAAAGAGGTCGCCCCGTACATAATACGCTGCAAATTTCGTCGCGGCGACAATGGAGTGGCAACTATCGCGGGGTGGCGACTGTCGATCGCTCGTTTTGCCGCCCCCCCTCGATGTGCCGCCCGCGTGCGGCGCACGCGTTGCACGCCCGCTTACGGCGGGCCTGCTCACAAGTACATTTAAATAAAATGGGATGAAAATGGCCGTCATTTCACTTCAACTCATTACTCAAGAAAGCTTTCAAACGAAGAAACTATCAGACGGCGGTGGCCAGTGGCGGATCAAGGGGGGGGGGCTAGGGTGCTGAAGCCCCCCCCCCCAAAAGAATCAGGGTCACCCCTGATGACATGGATTTTGGGGACTTTTTTTTTTTTTTTTTTGCTCTACAGTTTTAATAAGGGCGGAAATCTGGAATAATGAGATTTCTGTAGCCGAACCCCTCCTCCCCCGAGTCAAGCCCTCCCCCCCAAACCAAATCCTAGCCCCCCCCCCAAAACAAAATCCTGGATCCGCCACTGGCGGTGGCTAGTTTATTCAATTTTAAACGAATGTGTCTTTTGCTTTTGTTGTCGATTGCTTGATTTCAGCTATAGATTTTACCACTAATGAAGGCTTCAAAAATTGGAAAAGTTTAAGTGAAACTTTAAAAATGTATGAAAATAGTCCTGCACATAAAAAAAGCATTAATCCAATGGACTGAAGCTGAAATCAGGTTCAAAGCTGGTTCCACTATTGACAAGGAAGAACAGATGGTAATTTCTAAAGAAAGATTACGATGGAACAATCTGCTTCAAATATTGATGCACAAAACCTTGTATTTCGCTGAAAACAAAATGGTATTCAGAGGGTCATCTGATAAAATATTTACTCCAAACAAAGGAAAATTGTTAGGCCTTGTACAATTACTGGCAAAGTTTGACCCCATCATGGAAGAGCACGTCAGATTGGTAGTGAACGGTGATTTGCCTGACCAATATTGCAGCACAAATATACAAAATGAATTAATAGAACTCATGGCATCAAAAATTATATCTACAATAGTAGCCTGCAGGGGCGATCCAGGATTTTGATTTGGGTGGGGCTTGAGCGGACTTTGGTTGCCTTTAGTGGATTTTGGCTTTGGGGAAAGGGGGGGGGGGCATGAGTCCGGCGGGCAAAAGGTAGTATTTGTAGTCTCCTCGGGCCGCAATTATAGCCGATTGTACTCGTGATATCAATCACATTAAGACACGCCGATATAACAGAGGATGCCGTAAGCATTTTATTTCATTTTTGCAAATAGATGACACAACGGTTGCAGGTCTCACAGAAAGCATTTTAAAAATAGTGAGTGATCATGGCCTTAACATTGACTGCAGAGGGCAGTTATGGCAATGGCGCAAACATGACGTGGAAAAATAAAGACATACAGAAAAGAATTGCGGACATAAATCCGCTAGCTTTTTTTTTGTACCACTCAGATAGCCATAGTTATAATTTAGTACTATGCGATGCAACAAATCGTAGGTAAAATCAGTTACCCTGTTCGGAATTTTACAAAAAAAAATAGATGGAAAATTTTGACCGAACATTTGAAAATATACACCTTCAAAAATTTAAGCGACACGCGCTGGAAAGCTGGAATTAAAAGCGGCAAAGCGGTTCTTTAAGCAGACCATACACGTTAAAGAAAACAAAATTTTAATAAAAACTCCTAATTATGTACCTTTCTTCTGATGTTACTGTAGATAATTTAATAAAATTTGTATGGTGTAATCTAATGTTAATGATACAACTTGTGAAGCAAACTTATTGTTGATAAGAAACTGGTTTAGATTTTATAAATTTGAGATTATGTAATTATTTTTAGCAAATATTTATTATATTACAACTCACTAGCTATTGCTTCGATTATTTTCATTTTGCTTTACAGATCGTAATTTATAAGCTTCTGTAATTGTGCAAAATTTCAAGTTAATTGAATATTCCATTCCTGAGAAAAAGGTACATAACATAGAAATTTTCGAGTTTTGAGAAAAATCAAGTAGAGTGTAGGATTGATGAAAACCGTCAGTAACACCCCGAAGAAATGTATTATACCCAATAAACTGTATATCATTGTAATAAGGAAAGTTTGTAGATTATTTCTCACTCAAAAAATAAAAATGCCAATTTTTGACATTTTACACTACCCGGGTCTGATAGCTTGGTCGCACGGACCGTTTCAAAAATCACCACACGTTACGACCGGAGCGTGTCGTGTCGCAAGGTTCGATGACAATTTCAACGGACCTGCGACATGACGGTCGTACAGTCCGCTTTACGACCAACCCATTCGCGATCGGATTTGTCGCATACGACCGAAGTCCGTGCGACCGTCATAACGTGTATGGCCTGTTTTATCAGTTATGTGAAATGCATGGTTTCCTTGGCCGATGTTACCAAACAAAGCGATGCTGCGAAGACACACGAAGCGACCACACTGGCAGGACAAATAAAATATTTTCGCTTTATTGTTTCTTTTATAATATGGTATGATGTACTTTTTCAAATTAATAATGTGAGCAAAGCAAGTCAGTCACCTAAAAGCAACTTTGTCGACTTTACCGAAATGCTTGATAAATGTTGCTCTTATTTGAAAACATGTCTCGAACAAATTATTGTAACATGAACTGAATTAGCATCGAAAATTGATACGCAACCAATTTTCAAATCACAAACGCGACTAAGACGCATTAAACGTAGTCCGGGTGAAGAGACTGTTAATGAACCAATAACTGATTCAAAAAAAGAAAGTTTGAAGCCAAGTTTTTTAATGCACCGTGCTATGAAGGAAAGATTGCACACATGTACGAGTTTCCTGTCACGTGGAATTTGTTTAACATAAAAAAAATCAAAATAAAGAAGAACTCATGACCCATTGTTCAGTACCTGCTGGAAGAAAAGTTAAAGGTGTACTTTAAATACAGTATAATATTTATGAAGATTTGTTGTGTGATGAAATTTTAGGTCTGCAACACTAAATCGGAGACAGTGAGCCAACACCTATGGAAACACACATCAGTTACTGGCTATTATCAAAAAGTTATATCCCAACACCTCGATATCGCTGCGTATTCTGTTAATAATACCAGTGACTGTTGCAAGTGGCGAACGCAGTTTTCCCAAACTAAAATCGATACTTGCGGTCTACAATGTCTCAAACGATTAACTAATTTGGCCTCTCTATTCATTGAAAATCAAGTTGCAGAAAACATAGATTTTAACAGTCTTATAAGAGAGTTTGCTGACAAGAAAGCTACAAAAATAAAGAAAATTGAAGCATTTGAAATGTGGTGCTACAGAAGAATGCTGAAAATTAAGTGAACTGACAGAAATGAACGAGTTTTGGAAATGATGGGTGAGAAACGAAGTTTGTGGAAGAAGCTTACAGAAAGAAGAGACAGGCTGGTAGGTCATATTTTGAGACATGCTGGATTGGTTAATTTGTTAGTGGAGGGAACAGTCGAAGGTAAGAACTGTAGAGGAAGACAGAGATTAGAATATATGAAGCAAATAATTGAGGACGTGGGTCGTAAGAGGTATGTAGTAATGAAGAGGTTAGCACAGGATAGGAAGGGATGGAGGATTGCATCAAAACAGTCGAAAGATTGGAGACAGCAAAATAAAAAAAAAATTTTGTTTATATTATTCTATTAATTCAATAAAAAATATGGTACAAAATAGTTTTTTATTTATAATCAAAAATAAAAAGGTGCCAAATGAAAGACTTGTCCGGGGGCGCCTAGATGGTTTAGGCCGGCCCTGTTAATCATAGTTTCTGTAACGGCCGGAGAAATTATACAGCTTCCATATTATTAAATAGCTGAACAACTCCGAAGAAATGAATACTCGATTCGGTCACTTTTTTTTGGCCCGATATCCACTTCAAAATAATATAATCTAATAACTCACGTGTAGCGAACGTGAACAAAGACCATTAACGAAAGTGGTCAGTAAAATATGTGAAAAGCAAAAAAACTGTAATATATCAAGCAGAATCATTAGCTAAAGTTTTAATTAATGTATTCTGGCAATTAATTTCACAGCTGTGCACCTAATTTCTAATTACTAATAACTATGGTCGCTGTTAATCTGCGCGTAACGAATGGTATGTGACGTCACCGTTCTCCAGCCAATAGCTATCGAGTTGAGCGCGCAGTCTTCAGAGAACGCATTTTATTAAAGAGAATTTAGTAGTTTGTCGTGGCCATGGCATGGACAGCACGCACAAACTTAAGCAGTGCACCTCTACTCAATAGCACATCAGACCGCTGACAAATCAAAAATACTGCTTTGGTTGTCAGTCTCGATGTGTCTTTTCAATGCAATCAATTGCTCGCCACATCCCCGTCCGGGTTTGAAGCCTCGTTTTGGTGGGCCAATAGCATTATCTGGTACTGAATCCACGAGAGGATCACCCCATCCAGCTGTTTGTAACGTCGCTAGCAAGAGAAACTGAGCTGAAGGGATCAGGGCTATCGCCTTCCTTTCTGTGGTACCTACTATAAGACGATAATATTTACTTTTTGTATGGCTTTGGTAAGCGGTGGTATTAGCCATTGCGAGGCCCGGGGCGGCAGATCTTTGCGAGGCCCTTGCCCTTTGTGCAAAGTATATGAATCGAAAGTAGGCATTTCTGATGATCAACGAAAAATGCAAAAGTCATAAATAAATAAATTTTGAGTTTTAAAATATTATATCAGAAGATTTATTAAAACCTAACAAAGAAAGAGGTAAAATTATTAAGGATAAACTGAAGTACATAAATGCCTTGAAAGGTAAACGTTTGCAGCTTTTCCTAAGAATAAAATAATTAATTAAAGCACAAAAATCTAACAAATGACCTACGTCATTTTCAATTCAAAGAATATAAAGGGCTGAAAACCGATATTGTGTCATTGAATTCCTCAAATACGTTTAAATAATTTTTTAACCATGAAAAACGTTTTTCTGCGGACGCAACCGTCTTAGGTGTGGTTGCAATAATTCCCAGGACTGCATCGATAGTGGGGTACACTTCAGTTAATGTTTTTTCTGTTACATATCTCATCAACGAGGTAAAGCCGTCGTTTTCTTCTTAGGGAGCGTGCACAAACCACGTGGCTCCATTTTAGTCTCCTGTTAACCCCCCCTTCCCTCCATGTAGCCCTACGTGGCTTTTGCCTCCCCCCCCCCCCCCCCCCCCACGTAGCACGTAGCTTTTTTCCCTTTTGATTCAAGAAAACATGTACTGTTTTCTCGTGTCCGACTATTGTAAATTACATACGGAGATAATTAACTGAGGGAAATAAATATTCACATGCTGTTGTGTGTTCTGTTCCTCATTTTAACTGTGAAAAATGTTATGAAAGGAAAGCTATGTGGCCTGGCTCGGAAACCCCCCCCCCCCCCCACGTAGCTCAGAGTAGCCTTCTAGCCAACCCCCCCCCCCCCCGGACCGAGCCACGTAGTTTGTTCACGCTCCCTTATACACGGATAAACATATTCAGTTCTTCATACAATTCTTGTACATCAATATCAGATGTTTCTCCCGCAGTTAGAGATAGGCCTATTTGCAAGTTCAGTCATTAATTTCCTTTAATCTTTTTTATGTTATAAATGAAAATAAATATGTTCTCACCATGTTTAAGTGCCTCAAATCTGCGTTGGCACCTTGCGCGCACATAGTCAATATTAGCATACATAGTTTATTTCGAAAATTACCTCCGCATGCAATTCAAGAGCTTTATCTTCCCCTTAATAATCAAATTTCTTTCTTTTACGTCTCTTTCTCACGATTATGAACTTTGTCTACATCATTTTCATCAGCTGTTTCTCTCGCTGTTACCAAGGATGATTGGAAACCATCTTCCCGACAATTATCAAGCCAACGTGACACTGAATAAATCTAAATGAGAAATTTTGATTAGGCACTTAATATATACTTTAATATCAATTAAACAGCTTTAATTTATTGTTATCACTCATAGCTAAAGACAATTTTTTTAATATAAACTTTTTTCAATTCCGGTTGCTGCGCGAGGCCCCGGGAGATTGCCCTGTTCGCCACTCCGTAAGGCTGCCTCTGCCTTTGGTATCGGCGGTGGTCAGAATCGCGTTAAAAATATCCTGAATCGGGTTGTTGTTTCCTTTTTTTCCTTGTGATTTTACGCCTCGTCGACATCGAGGTCATTAGAGGCGGGATGGGATTGGGGACGAGGAACGGGTAGGAATTTGGCCATGACCTTTTGAAGAAAACACCCCGGCATTCGCCTAGAATGATTTGGGGAAACCATTAAAACCAAAATCTGGATGCCCGGACGGGGATTCGAACCACCGTCCTCCCGAATGTTAACCACTCACCCACCACGCTAGGTCAGGATGTTGTAACAGGGTCAGTAATCCTATCCTACCCTGCCTCCCCCGCAAGTGCATTTCAAGTGATTACTTCCCGGGGATCCTGTCCCATCTCTAAACAGCGGATCTACTTAACACTAGATGACGTCTTCGCCAGCAAAGAAAGGATTAGAAGTTAACTGCCGGTGCCCCAAGTAACAATGGATTCAACTAATTCTCACATAAGGCGTAATACACAAAAAAGAGGCAACTGTAAAAAAAAAAAAAAAAAAAAAAAAAAAAAAAAAAAAAAAAAAAAAAAATCATACTATCGTAATAATATCAGTAACTGATAAGAAACAACAAGTTACTAAAAGATTGACAGTAATTATATGACAAATTTAGTGTGTGAGCCAATTTTGTTGGGACTTTCACTGACTGGTTGGTAATTTGGCAGGAAGTAGAATAGGGTACTTTTTACTCTGGAAATATTTAAGGTTCCGTGCAAAAACATAAATTCTTGACAAATACGAAGTCGTGGGCATCGGCTATTTAATAATCACGAAAAAAACGACAGAGTACTTCTTTGCCACTGAAGTCACAGGTCACATTGTAAACAGCAGACTATTCACAGTAAACTAACTGGTGGTTTTTACTTGAAAGTGAACTATTTATTTAGCCTTTAGTGTTAGCGATGAAATCAGTTTAGGAAAATAAATTCTGGATTCTTGATGTTCAACTGCAAAGCAAATTCGTGTAGCATTGAGACCTAGCGCCAGAGTCAATTAGCAACGCATTTCTCCTCTATCGTGGGTGTTTAACCAGCGTTATCCTAGTAAGAGTTTAACGTGGAAACCGAACCGCGAAACGTCTTGACGTAGCTCATACGATTAAGAAGAACTCTTAAAAATTCATGGTCCCAGCGGGATTTGAACCCCGGACCCTATGTTTTCACAGCAAGCGCTCTAACCTTTTTCATTATTAACTAGCTGGTACCCACGACTTCGTGTTTTTAAAGAATTTAGATTGACAGCTACCGACATCTAACCACCATGGTACACGATAGAAGACACGATACCACTACCACACACAAACACCAATGGTCTGTTCTATGTAGTTGTGACAGCAGAGTGACATATACGGAGACATGTCTTTGGTCGAAATACGAAAATATCCTTGATCGGCCAATTTCAACCACCATATCTCCCACGCTCTCACAGTTACCGAAATTCGGCCAACGTTGTTATCGACGGGTAACTGTGCTACTACAACACACAAACACCAGTGATCTGCGCTAGATAGTTTTGGCTGAAAAGTGATACACCATGACACATACGTATTTGGTAGAAATATGAAAGTGCCGCAGGTCGACCACTTTCAACCACCATATCTCCCACACCCCCATAGCTACCGACATCTAACCACCATGGTACACGATAGGAGACACGATACCACTACCACACACCAACACCAATGGTCTATGCTATGTAGTTGTGGCAGCAGAGTGACATATACGGAGACACATGTCTTTGGTCGAAACTCGTACGAAAATGTCCTGCATCGACAACTTTTAACCTTCATATCTCCCACATCCCCACAGATATCGACATTCGGCCAACGTTGTGCACGACAGGAAACTCCATGCTACTTCCACACACAAAGACCAGTGATCTGTGCTTGGTAGTGGTGGCTGAAAAGTGAAATATAGGAAATCACACGTCTATTTATATATATAAGATTAGAAAACGGCATAACTGTTTCCATAAATAATACAATTCGACATAATTAAATTATAAGCTCTCCAATATTCGTATCTCAACTAAGATTATCCTACCTCCTTTTTGCTCGGTTCTTTTCTTGACAGCATCTGCTGTACGTTGCAAGCAGTATTTGGTGCCCATTCGGCCCCGATACAGTCAAAATCACATTATGTCATTGTTGTTGTCTTTTTTTTTTTTGCTTATGGCTTTACACCTCGTCGAGGTCATAAAAGACGGGATGGCATTGGGGAAAAGGAACTGGAAGGAATTCAGCCACGGCCTTTTGAAGGAAGCATCCCGGTATTTGCCTGGAGTGATTTGGGGAAACCATGTAATACCCAAATCTGGATGCCCGGACGGGGATTCGAACCGGCGTTCTCCCGAATGCGAGGCCAGAGCGTTAACCGCTCACCCACCACGCTCGGTCCATTGTTGGACTTCCAGTTTATAACGTATGGCATGATGGCTTTCTATCATAAGTCGAATATGCGAAATCACGCAGCATGAAACATTCTACATCGGACCAGAATTCATCACGGGTAGCCCGACTGATTGGTGATCAGTCTCCAAATTTATTTAGGGTAGACTTTCGGTCATTATGATGTCTAACATTATCGCATAGTATTTTTAGTTTTGGAGTGTTACAGATTCATAATACGCGACGTTCATGTAGCCAATGTAGACTTGGAAATGTTTCTTTACATATTGTATTAGTACCTGGGTGACCGATCTTCGTCCGGCATCTTTCGATTCAAGTGCAGTGTGCAAGATTTCATCAAAATCTATAGACGTTTACCTATATACAAGAGTTGCTCATGTAATAGTAATAGATTGGATAGATTAGATATATAGAGAGTACATGTATTATAAAGAACTAACTTAGTCCACAGGCTGAAGGTTGGCTGGATCCTCCAGATGGAGCCTTGTATCAGAGGTTCCGTTCCTGTGGTACCTACAGTTTGACATGGAATCCGAACCACGGAACGTCCTAGCGTAGTTCATACTCTTCTTGTCCCTACCGGAATTTGAACCGGGGACCGGAGCCAGAATTTTTTTCGAGAGTAAGCACCTTAACCAATTTTTTTCACTAATCACATTTGAGCTGCCAGAGCGCTCTATATTTGTTATACGTTCAATATATTTCTTACCTACCTACATAAGAATTGTAGTCGGTTAAATAAAATTCATGAATGATGCACATAGCTCAACATTTTAAATACATAATCGGCTATATTATGGTTTTTATTCGTTTTCACTTTACAGTTATCATCCAAATCAACTTTAAGCTTACTGGTACTCAAACTTCTACGAGATGGTGTTATAAAACATTACAAAAAAATATTTTATTGTAACATAGCGTTTTTCCACGGTTTTGCTTAATTCTCAGAGATGTTTACACTTAAAATTGCAAATAAAAATAAAATAAACACATTTTTTGTCTTCATTTTAATCTTAAAATTAAACTGGGAACTTCTGCAGTCATATTAGTCAGAAGTTAGCAATCATAACATTTGTTTTCAACGAATTAAACTGAAAACACTTTCACTTTAATTTTTTGGCAACACAAAAGTTGCCGGGTATCCCCGGGGACAGTAATATATGGTGGCATAATCGTTTTTTGGCCTTACAAAAATCACAATAATAATGGACATCTGAAGAATTATATAAACACAATCTTCATGGGGCCTTTCTTTGCTTCATAGCACTGAATTCAGCCTTCTTCAAACATTTGTCCACGCGCTATGCATTCGGTCTGTTTTACTTGATTTGTTTCGGAAAGGGAATATTTTTATTTGTATTCAACGTATTTATAGCGCCTTTACCTTTTTATTTATTCGCTTCGCCCTTTTTACTGCCTTTGCTTTTTTGCCCGTCCTCTCCATAATTTTTTATATGGTGAAGATGTTAAAATATCGCTCTCTTGGATTTTTCGAGCCCCCGATGCTAAGAGTTTAATCTCCAGCGAATTTTAATAGGAGCAACGAAAAACTTCTACCAAAAACAAAATACACACCAGTGTGTAACTCATTGGACGCTCAAGTCACAGCCCAATTGCATTTGTTTTTACACTACAGGGCGCATATTTAAAATAAAGTTTTACCGACGCAAAGTAGTTGGTTTGTTAGAACTTTAAATGTCCGGTGTTACCCGCCGTCCCGGACTACCCGACCTTCCCTGTATATATCAGAACTGCTCGTTTAAAATATAAGATGTATGCGATGTTTCCTAGTAACGAAAGGACAGTATTTTGTTTGGTCGCGGTAAATATAATTTTGTCTGATTTAAGAATTTCTTTATGTTGACAGCGAGGGTGGACGTCGTGTTGAGTTACCAGGCTGCTCATACTCAACTGTAAAAACGCGGAACAGATTCTACGAGGGTGGCCCGGAAATAAATGCACCACATTTATTTTCTTCAACAATTATTTATTGAATACAATGAAACTTATACACAAGAAAGAATGATGTTTCTTCTACACTTCCTATTTTTCCAAGTAATCTCCTTCCCGTTCTATGACCTTCCTCCAGCGAAACACAAGAGCGTGTATGCCCTGGCGGTACCACTCCTTGTTCTGTTCACGAAGCCATTTCCTCACTGTGCGAATCACCTCTTCGTCATCCTCAAAATGTTTCCCATGAATGGCATTCTTCAATCACCCGAACAAGTTTTTTTTTTTACTGCTTTACGTCTCTTTTTAACATCGAGGGCTTTAGAGACGGGAAAGGATGGTGGGCAAGGATGGGGGCAAGGAATGGGAAGGAATTCGGCCATGGCCTTTTGAAGGAAGCATCCCGGCATTTGCCTGGAGTGATTTGGGGAAACCATGGAAAACCCAAATCTGGATGCCCGGAAGGGGATTCGAACCCCCGTCCTCCCGAATGCAAGGCGAGAACGCTAACCGTTACACCGCCCCGCTCGGTCCCGAACAAGTGAAAGTCTGAGGGCTATAGGGTGGGTGGGGTAAAACTGTCTAACGCTGTTTGGTAATATGTTCCAACATCCTCAAACTTGTGCGAGGGCGTGTGTTATCATGTTGAAGCAAACAATCACCTGGGATGTTATGGCGTCCAAGTGGAAGCGGTTCTTGAGTTTGGTTAACGTGCCTCAGAATTTATGGTGGTCCCTCACGGCATCACATCAATGAGTATGACACCATCACAGTCCGAAAATACGGTGATCATGACCTTACCAGCGGAAGCAGTTGCTTTGAACTTTTTCCTTCTGTGGACCAACCCCGTTCTGGGTAAGGTGCGGATAACTCGACGTTTTTAGTTAATTCCGGAAATAGCTGGTGCGAATTTGATTAAAGTTGTCACACGTTTGTCACTGCGCGACTGAAAATACTGTAAGCGTAAGCCAATCCCAAACAGCTCCTTTCTAGATAACGTGCATCCGAACACACATTTAGTTTAATTCCGGAAATGGCTGGTAACAGTTTCATGAAACTTAGTACACATGTTTCTCATCCGACGAATATAAATGGAGCAAGAATAAGTTAACTCCAACTACA
Organism: Vandiemenella viatica; assembly: GCA_031002005.1. Lineage (NCBI taxonomy): Eukaryota > Metazoa > Arthropoda > Insecta > Orthoptera > Morabidae > Vandiemenella > Vandiemenella viatica. The sequence continues at coordinate 175,268,835 of JARYHS010013631.1, forward strand.
CCTTTTCTGGGAAAGGTGCATGTGAATCTTTGCTTTAAACCTGGGAATGGCTGGTGCTAATTTGATGAAACTTGGTACACAAGTTTCTCATTAAGTGACTAAACATACTGTAGATGTAAATCAGCACCAATTAGAACAGGAAACTCCAGGTACTCTGCTATTAACTCATAACAGCTCTACAGCGGTAGAAGCCAAGTGAACTAAATAACCTACCGTAAAAATCCAAAAATGAAATATTCTGACTCACTGTAGAGAATCATGACAAAGTTTTAGAATGCCTTCTCTTTTCTTAATATTTCGCAAAAAATGAACACACTTGTTTTTATCAAGCTGCCTCTTATTAATTAAAATAAAGGCAGATCATCAGCTAAGCAACTACTCAAAGCCGAATACTAAATATATATATTTTTTTTTTTTAAAACTGCTTTACGTCTCTTTTTAACATCGAGGTCTTCAGAGACGGGAAAGGATGGGGGGCAAGGATAGGGGCAAGGAATGGGAAGGAATTCAGCCATGGCCTTTTGAAGGAAGCATCCCGGCATTTGCCTGGAGTGATTTGGGAAACCATGGAAAACCCAAATCTGGATGCCCGGACGGGGATTCGAACCGCCGTCCTCCCGAATGCGAGGCGAGAACGTACTAAATATAGGTGAAATAGACAGCCAATTATCTTACGCTGGTAAATACACCTGAAAAAGGCGACCACGCTTAAGACGACGGTGTGTTATGTGAAGACTAGCTGTTACCCGCGACTTCGTAAGCGGGGACTTAGAATTTCATTGTTAGAATTGGGTATAAAAAGCTGCAAGTTACATAGATTTGTCCCAAACCACACCGATTCGGCATAGTATAAGGGGGAAGCCATCACTATACCATTCTACCGTCGAACCTGTCTCAAGAAAAGAATCAAATTCCAACATGTTTAAAACAGAAAATGCGGCGAGGTGTGGGAGGGGGGGGGAGGTTAACTGAGGGCAGCTTCAATTTCAGCTTTGTCTTCTCTTCTTTCTTCAACATTAGCCTCAGATTCTTGGATTCTAATAACTTAAGCTGCTCGTGCTCTGCTAGAGCTACACCTTAGGTCTGGCTTACGCCTACGAGACATGTCAAAAAAGAAGACAAAATAAACTGATTCCAGAAACTTTTATGCAGATAGAAAGTAATAGTACAGTGCAGTGCAAATAGACATCTATACTAAATATTAAGTTTTGTCTGTAAATGAAATTTATTAACAGGTCATACACCGAGAGAAGCACAGTATGAACGGTCGATTTAACATTGCAGACTTACACACGCAACCATCTGCCTGTTACCATTCGATAAGTTATCAAACTTCATGACTAAAACCATTAGTCATACCGGAAAAATGTGTCCTTCATAAAGGTACAAAGTATTTCCTTGTCCATCAATATCGGTATAGCCATTTAGTCGTCAAAACGTACCAAAAACACAGATTTACTTTCGCTTTTATAACATTATTATGCGACCTACATTTTAACAAGGAATCCTTACCACGGAACTTACAAGTATGGCTCATACGATGAATAACAATTGTTAAAAAAAAAATTGTTTCCAGCGAGATTTGAACCGGAGACCACACAGTGAACACTAGAAAGCATGCACCCTATCCACTGCACTACCAGTCCACTCTGTTCGTTAGCATTGCAGAGATGTATAGATGCTATGCATCTGTATTTCACAGTTCAGTTAGTTTTTCATAATTCCATTACAATATGTATTATCCATACAGAAAATACTGTAGTATCCTACGTGCTTCTTGAACGCATATAGCATCTCCTTGTCAAATTTCATCAGGATCGGATTAGACTTTTAACCCTGAAAACGTAACAAAGAGACGGACAGAGAGACAGATTTGCTTTCACATTCATAATATTAGTATAAAGATATAGATGAATGAAGGCAACCAAATTCCTTCTCATTGAACATTGGAAAGTCTGCTATAGCTACTTCGTCACCTGCTTGTAGCTTAATTCTGCTGCCCCATACCCACAAAACCTGGAATTCGAGCTTTTCCCAGAGGAATTAAATTAAGTGGCAGTGCCATCATAGCTAATGATGGCAAGATTATCTGCTGCATACATATTTCCAACTCCCTGGACTCAACTGAATATATAATAACTTTTGAAACACCATAAATTTTAATTCGCCGAAGTAACTATAATAGTTTTAACACTTGGCAGTATTCTATAGCATAGTGTAATTGCTCTCTGCACACAGGTGTAGAATCCAACATTATGTGGCATAACGACTTCATTATAACCTGGGTTTTACGGGAGAGGAGAAAATTGGTTTATTTCAACCTACCATCGCTGTCTTTAGAAAAATAAAACCGCGACTTGTGGCGGTGACCTTAATTCCATGTAGAAGTGAGCAGATTTCGCATTTGACTAATAACTGTGAGCTTCTCATACGCCTGGGAAAGTCTCACTCATTAGAAAGGAAGTCCGCCAGTTAGTAGCCCTCTCAGACATCATAGAACACAGTCAGTCTCCATATATCTCTATGAAAATTAAGTACAATAGGAAAAATAATTTTGTCAAATCATTCTTTTCCAAGCTCTGCCGAATGGCACCTAGGTAGCGGCGAAGATTAACGTTCCCATTCGACCTACGGATCAGCAACATAGTCGTGTGTGGAGAGATTTAACCCCTTTGTGACATTTGACCACATCACTGGGGCCGCTTCTTCCCTGAACAGACCTCTCCCGTCAGTTAGGGAGCGTCCATAAACTACGTGACTCGGTCTATTTTTGGGGGGGGGGATGGGTTGGCTGGAAAGCTACGCTGCGCTACATGGGGGTGAGGGGGAGGGGAGGTTCCGAGTCAGGCCAAGTAGCTTTCCATTTATATCATTTTTCACAGTTAAAATGAGGAACAGAACACACAACAGCATGTGAATGTTTATTTACTTCAGTTTCAATTACCTCCGTATTGAATTTACGTACGATACACTGACAAGAGAAAACAGTACAAAATGTCTTCTGAAATCAAAATGGGAAAAAAGCTACATGCTACGTGGGAGAGGGGGGAGGGGGAGGGGAGGTTACGTGGGGGGAGGGGGGTTCACAGGAGACCAAAATTGAGCTACATGGTTTATGGACGTTCCATTAGGAAAATACCCGACCTGTCATTTGGGAAGACGCAGGTTCAAACCCTCGTCTGGCCAACCATATTTCAGCTATCTATGGGTTCTGGAAATGCCAGTATGGTTTCTCCAAAAGGTCTTAGCGGAATTCCTTTCTCTTCATTCTCATTTCTTCCGCCTATTAAGACTTCGACGACAAGGCGGAGTAAAGCTCGAAGTAAAAAAAAAACAAAAAAACAGAAGAGCCGTGCATCTCTTAGTATCTTTCTGTACTGTTTTTGTATCGTGTTCAGCGTCTTAAAACTGGTAATCCGACTATCACGACAAATGGCAAGCGAGCAATTCATAAAAATTATCTGCGTCTTATGTAAACTTTTAGAGGAACTAACGGTCACGTAACAAGGACTATCCCTTTCCCCCCCCCCCTTCCTGCCCCGGACGTTGACCAGACGGGAGTACAGGGAGGATATCCGGCTGAAATGTCAGTTAACAAGAACAACCTCTGAGTCCCGTGGGAGAAGGGAGGAAATCCCTTTGATCTAATTTAGTTAAATTAAATTGCAATGGAGCACACGCTCCGGTGGCAATTTCCCTAAACACCCATCTTCGCCCTTTCCTGCATCCACCTACATTTGCCCTCTACAAATTTTAACTTTAAATTCTTTCAACGCTTTACCACTCTAAAATTGAAAAAGGCCCAAAGGAAATTTTGAATGAAAGACGAATAGAAGACGAATAGAAGACGGTAAATACTATTTCTTGCCTTTCATCCAGGGCTCGGGTATTTTTGCAGAACTTTGGAAAGTTACAGTGACTTATCATAGGAGCTAAACGAATCGTGTGGTTGAAAATGTTGAGTGAGCGCAAGAGAAAATTGTTAGCAAATAAGAGGAGCGTGCTTAAACTACGTAGCTCCATTTTGGCTTCCTGTGAAACCCCCCCCCCCAAGTAGCCCTACGTGGATTTTGCCTCTATCCCCCCCCCCCCCCCCCCCACGTAGCACGTAGCTTTTTTCCCTTTTGATTCCAGAAAACATTTTGTACTGTTTTCTCTTGTCAGACTATTGCAAATTACATACAGAGATAATTAACTGAGGGAAATAAATATTCACATGCTGTTGCCACTTCTGTTCCTCATTTTAACTGTGAAAAATGTTATGAAAGGAAAGCTACGTGGCCTGTCTCGGAAGCCCCCCCTCCCCCCACGTAGCCCAGCGTAGCATTCGAGACAACCCCCCCCCTCCCCCTCCCTGGACCGAGCCACGTAGTTTGTGCACGGTCCCTAAGAGGAGCCTGAGGCTGGAAATAACGCTGATACTTAACAATTTCTGCCTATCGGAAGGCGAGCTCGTATGCAGGATCAAGAGTCCTGGACAGCGATGCCGGAGAGAAGAGGACCCGGATTCTTCCTGAAGACGAGTCTGCGGCAAGTGTCTTGGGTTTTGACTTCGAGCTGGTGGCTGATTACTGCTCGCTGCCCACATCCGACTAGCCATCACGGAAACTCACGCGGAACCTCGCAGAATCATCCCGATAACTTGCGCCTCATCAGCTGTCTAGTCACGCAATGGTTAACAGTCATTGTACAAAGACTCCTCTAACTGCTCCCAACGATGAACGGTACAGGGACTTAATTTGTGCCAGTTTTACAGAACTTAGTTTTCAGACCCCAGTGACGCATGTGAGAAATTCCATTCCTTCCGCTGAACTAGACAAAAACGAATTCCTAAGACGATGTAATGAGTAACTTCAGTCACATATGTTTCATTATTTTTTATGAACTAGCGGAGTTCCCGGCGTTGCCCGGTATAGTTGTCGTTTATTTGCGCGTACACTATATTCATTCGTCCGAAAATACACTCCTGGAAATTGAAATAAGAACACCGTGAATTCATTGTCCCAGGAATGGGAAACTTTATATACACATTCCTGGGGTCAGATACAACACATGATCACACAGACAGAACCATAGGCACATAGACACAGGCAACAGAGCATGCACAATGTCGGCACTAGTACCGTGTATATCCTCCTTTCGCAGCAATGTAGGCTGCAATTCTCCCATGGAGACGATCGTAGAGGTGCTGGATGTAGTCCTGTGGAACGGCATGCCAAGCCATTTCCACCTGGCGCCTCAGCTGGACCAGCGTTCGTGCTGGACGTGCAGACCGCGTGAGACGACGTTTCATCCAGTCCCAAACATGCTCAATGGGGGACAGATCCGGAGATCTCGCTGGCCAGGGTAGTTGACTTACACCTTCTAGAGCACGTTGGGTGGCACGGGATACATGTGGACGTGCATTGTCCTGTTGGAACAGCATGTTCCCTTGCCGGTCTAGGAATGGTAGAACGATGGGTTCGATGACGGTTTGAATGTACCGTGCACTGTTCAGTGTCCCCTCGACGATCACCAGAGGTGTAAGGCCAGTGTAGGAGATCGCTCCCCACACCATGATGCCGGGTGTTGGCCCTGTGTGCCTCGGTCGTATGCAGTCCTGATTGTGGCGCTCACCTGCACGGCGCCAAACACGCATACGACCATCATTGGCACCAAGGCAGAAGCGACTCTCATCACTGAAGACGACACGTCTCCATTCGTCCCTCCATACACGCCTGTCGCGACACCACTGGAGGCGGGCTGCACGATGTTGGGGCGTGAGCGGAAGACGACCTAACGGTGCGCGGGACCGTAGCCCAGCTTCATGGAGACGGTTGCGAATGGTCCTCCCTGATACCCCAGGAGCAACAGTGTCCCTAATTTGCCGGGAAGTGGCGGTGCGGTCCCCTACGGCACTGCGTAGGATGCGACGGTCTTGGCGTGCGTCCGTGCGTCGCTGCTGTCCGGACCCAGGTCGACGGGCACGTGCACCTTCCGCCGACCACTGGCGACAACATCGATGTACTGTGGAGACCTCGCGCCCCACATGTTGAGCAATTCGGCGGTACGTCCACCCGGCCTCCCGCATGCGCACTATACGCCCTCGCTCAAAGTCCGTCAACTGCACATACGGTTCACGTACACGCTGTCGCGGCATGCTACCAGTGTTAAAGACTGAGATGGAGCTCCGTATGCCACGGCAAACTGGGTGACACTGACTGCGGCGGTGCCCAACCGCTGCGCAGCTAGCGCCCTTCGACGGCCAACACTGCTGTTCCTGGCGTGTCCGCTGTGCCGTGCGTTTGATCATTGCTTGTACAGCCCTCTCGTAGTGTCCGGAGCAAGTATGGTGGGTCTTACACACCGGCGTCAATGTGTTCTTATTTCAATATCCATGAGTGTATTCATATATATCGAGCTTCGTTAATGTGGTTAAGAAATTGCATTACTACCTTACTGAACAATGCTACATTATATTAGAAACTCACATTTGATTCAATTGCGAAGTGAATGGGTATACTTTTTGCTCGAAACGCCAGATACTTTAACTTCGCAGATTCGGCCTTTTATACAAATATCAAAAAGTGAATTCGGAATAATATTATCGTAAACAGTAGACTAATGCTGAAAGCCAGAGATATCGTCCAAAGATCGTACTTAAAGAAAATCTCTGTTGTTTTTACGGCTATCTATGGCGTTTAAAAATTGATATCCCGAATTAAAGAATACTTCAAATTATGGCTATCTATGCCGTTAAAAAATTGAATATCCCGAATTAAATGAAAGAATACTTCAAGTTTTGTTTAGTGTGCAAAATACTTATTATTGTAATCTTATTGCTTTCATTAAAGGATATGGTCAAAGACATTATGTTGTGTGTTTGTGCGAAGTATGCAACATCTAATCCTTCCTTCTTTGTGATTTGTTATCATATGTTCAGAATTTCATTTAATGCTCCTGCGTTATTTAACGTTGGAACTTAAGACATGCCAAACAACTAAATTGAGATTCTAAGCTTTAAAACGGTGAAAACCCCACCGAAATCTGCTCCGTAGTTTCCGAGTTTTTAAAAGACCAATATATCCGTTTTCGTTTTATAGATATAGATTTGGTCATATATGCACAAATAAAATTCATTCACTTTTATTTGATGAAAATAAAGATATTATTTTTTATGAAATGCTCTCGGGTAACAAGCAGAGTTAACGAAGTGTTATCACACGATATTTCGGCGACCACATTCACCGTCACCAAAAGATGGCGACAGTGAATGTGGTCGCCGAAATATCGTGTGATAACTTTTCGTTAATTCTGCTTTTTACCCCAGAGCATTTCATAAATTCTCAACGACGAGAGAAACTTCGTTCTTAAGATATTATTTGATTGTAAGTTTGTCGGTTTTCAATCTCTTAACCGTCTATCTTTTAAGTATCATCATCTTACGTAACTATATCAAGATGTACATGATTGAACCTACTGTTACCAATGTCAATGACAACTGGTATCATCTTCATTAATTCATTTTCTTTTTCCAATGGCATTCGGCTATTTTGGCCATACAGCCAACTCAAATGTGATTAATCCGCTTCAAGTGATATTAGGATGATTCCAGTTTGTACATCATATTGCTCCCACTAAGTACAGACAGCACATGAACTATCAGCACCACACACAACACCTAAACACGTATGCTCTCGGCCGGGCTCGAACCGGCGACCTTCGGTATGCAGAGCCAGTACTCTAGCCAATGTGCTCCCAAGGCCGGTTCATTCAGCCTTTTCACCGAGGAACTAAATATGACAAAAATCTTCATTAAATCTCAATTAAAATAAACTCTCCACAATTGAGTTTATTTCAAATAAAGCCCAGTGTGGGGCATATTATTATTATTACTCCTTAGTAACCAATGATATACACTGAAGAAAATAAAGAGGCCTACGTTCATTGTCCAATCATGTGATGCAGTTGCATCTTTCAACTTATTTTTCTAAAAACCGGAAGTAGTATTGAATCACTACCGAAAGAACCTCCAAAAATAATTTCTAAAACTCACAACACTATCGAATGGATTTTTAATGCCAATGGCTGAGTTCTTCCGCAGTTTTAAGGCGTCACAGCGTTATGGTCAAATTGAGCTCTACAATTTTACAAAATTGACATTAAATTTAAGAACGATACTTGACTCGTGATTTAATTGAAATTATCCAAACAGGACAAGCTCTGATACGTATCTGATGTTCGACTATGTTCATAATGAAGGTATGAAATAACATACTTCAGCTAAAAACACGAGTCATAACAACTACAACTGGTTCATGTTTTCGCATAACCTGGGTCATAAGGCCAAAAAACATGTGAGGCGAACAACGAAATTCAAGTATTAATTTTTTTAAAATTTATTTTAGATGCCATATGTCCGGGTGGCAATTTCCCTAGACACCTATTTTTCCATTTTTTTATCTTCAGTTCTTTACGTGCAATTTAGACAACCTCCTAATTTTCACTTTAGCAATTTTAAATTTAAATTCTTTCAGCGTTTTTGGTAAATTGTTCGTCAGTTCTCTTCCCTCGGCAATTACTCCAGTCTCCGAGACCCATATCTGCCAAGTTATTCCCTTAAGCCTGATATCAAATGTCCCTTCCGTATACTACTCTAATTCTTAACCATAATTCATCCAAGAACCTTCACAAATATACGTTATTTTTCATTCCTTCCTTCTGTCTGCCAATGACAATGCAGCTCCTTTATCACGTCAGTTCCTCATTGCGTTCTGAAGTAATTTTCACAAACAAATTTAGTTACACGATTCCTTAGGCATCCGCGGCCGTATTTGTTCATGATTAATAGATTTTCGGGGTGGCAAGTTGATTATTTGTATGTTTAAATAAAGAACGTGGTATACCCCAAAAATCAATTATTAAATTTAGTTAACCTCTACAACACTTTTATTTGATATAAAAAATGTGGGTACCGTAGTAAACCAACATATTCAAGCGATGGTCTGATCAAAGTGGTGTAATCAAGTTCCTTCCCTTCTCTTGTAAATCATCTTGTCACCATTTCCAATAAATGAAGGATTCTGAAAAATCTTCGTACCCTACCCACTGTCCAAAGTATCCCACAAAAATTGCGTTTACTATCAAATGTTATTCCAAGAATCTTAATCAAATAAGTAATTCCTCCCCATCCCAGATATTATAAAAACCTTTTAGTTTTTTTACCTGTGTAATTAATAAGCTAACTCGTTTTGGAATTTATCTTCATTCCATACTAACCTTCCCAGCTAGATATCTTGTCCAGGGCCACTTGCAATTCAGTCTCCTGTTTTGATCGTACTATCTGCTAAAAACTTAACATCTTGCTAAAAACTATCAACACAATCATTTGTTAGAATAATGAATACGTATCAACTGACCCAAATACACTACGTTGTAGCACTACCATTTTCACTTCCACTTCTTTTGATGGCGTATTTCCTACCTTAACCCTTTTCTTTCTACCTTTTAATAGTTCCTCTACTCAGAAAATCACCTTTTCATCGATTCCAATTTTCTTACTTTATTTTACTCAATTTTATGGATGAATCTGTCAAATTCCTTGGAAAGATCTAGTGCTACGCTATCAACTTTGCCTCCCTCGTCTATTTTACACGAAACGTATTCGAATAGCTCACCAATATTAGCGTCAAATCAGTTGCTAAAGTCATGTTGGATATTTGATATTTCTGATGTCACTGCATCTCGATTTATCCGTTTATAAGCAAACTTTAATCTAAAAAAGAAGGTACAGTCCTGAGCACATCATAACTGGAAGTGAGCTGCTTTAAAGCTCTAGATAACAGCTCAGAAATTTCTCCCTTTCAATTATAGTAAGCAGAGTAAGTATAATGAAACCACATCCACCAACGGTGTCCACAGGTCCAACTCCCAAACTGAACTATTGCCTTTCCCAAGTAGCACCACTATCACCATGTAAAAATTTCACAGCATGATTCAACTGTGATCGATCTTGGCGAATCGGCAAGAATCCACCGTGGTATTCTGCCCCCCCTTCCACCTTCATTAGGCCAGTCTATAATATAATCGGCAACTTTTTTTTTTTTTTTTTACTTTACGCCTTGTCGACGTCATTAGAGGCGGGAAGGGATTTGAAGCAAGGAATCGAAAGGAATTCGGCCATGGTATTCTGAAGGAACCATCCCGGCGTTCTCCTGGAGTGATTTGGGCAGGACAGGGATTCGAAACTACGTCCTCCCAAATGCAAGGACAGAGCGTTAAAGCTCACCCACCCGATACCCCTCCTTCTTGAAATCCCATGAAAGTGACCGTATATTCTCTAATTACCTGACCTAAACGTAACTTAGTTCAGAAACCTGAAGCTGGTTGGATATTCCACAAAAAGGATATCTAAGACAGTGTGATAGAAGTGAGGTGCTCACGTAGTTTCTTTGTGACCTGCAGTTGGAAGGTGGAACCCGAAACACACATAGATACTTCATTTAACAGTTTTACAGCTTCACAGGAAGTAAATAGCAGGATAGAGGCAAATGAAAATTCCGTTCCATACGAGGAAATGACTGTGGCACCTTCAATTTGAAAAGCAGATGCTCTAGCACTGGCCCATGGGCGCCGGGAGGGGAGTGCAAGGGGGTGGACTTGCACCCCCCCTGCTGTGAGAGAAAATACACAGAAAAAGATTAAGAAACAAAAATTTTATTATTAAAGTCAGTGTTTGAATAATAACTTAAGACGCCTGGGTTGTTGTCCAAATTTCTTCTACGCCTTGTCAATAAATTCAGTATCCTTAGTTAATAAGTAATTAGTGTTGTATATAATGTATAAAAAAAATCAGATTTACCCCCTAAAAGTAATCCTGCCGGCGCCCATGCACTGGTCTATAGCAGTATTCAGTTTCAATCTGGAGCCAAATAAAAGAAACGTTGATAGCATGGCATGTCGCTTGAGAACTTGGGCCATTTATTCAGCAACCAGCATATAACCCTATTTATTTGGAGCTTTGCATGAAATAAAACAGCATCCGTACCTATTACAAGGCATTATTCATAAAGTTCTTAAGATAGAATGAAAACTGTTAGAAAATTTGTGCTAAAATTTATGAATGTCTATAAATACAACAAAGCTTTCAAAAATGGTATCGAATTTTTCGAGAATGCACCGCATCCAAGACCGAAGACATACATGGTAAATACCAAAAGTAGTAGGACTGATTTTCTATAACCCGTGCGGAGCTGCGGAGGGGGATTTGGCTGGCTGGGTGAGGTGGAGGGGACACTTAGAAACAGAGTAACACCATCCGCAGTCGCCTACGGGCTTTAGTTGAGTGTTGTTACCGGTTATTGTGAATCGTGTTTTTTGTCGTCGTCGATGCACAAAAATGAGTCAATATCTCGAGCAGCGATATTCGACAAAGTTTTGTGTCAAACTCGGGAAATCGGCAAACGAAACCCTACAAATGCTTAAACAGGCTTACGGGGATACTGCAATGAGCCGCTCTAGTGTTTTTGAATGGCACAAACTGTTTAAAGAAGGCAGGGAGCTCGTTGGAGACGACCATCGCACCGGACGGCCGTCGACGGCACGAACTGACGACAATGTGGCCAAAGTGAGAGAACTGCTGAATAATCGACGCTTAAGCATTGAAGCAATTAGTGACGAGTTGAAAATTGCTCAAACAAGCATTCAACGCATCGTCTACGAGGATTTGGCCATGCACAAGGTGTACGCCAAGTTGGTGCCGAAAATTCTGACTGCAGACCAAAAAGAAATGCGTGTGCGCTTTTCCCAAGAAATTTTGAACATTTTACATACAGACGAAAACTTTTTGGACTGTGTGGTAACAGGTGATGAAACTTGGGTTTTCCAGTATGACCCGGAAACCAAAAGACAATCTGCGGAATGGCACACTTCCACCTCACCCCGTCCAAAAAAGGCTCGCATGAACAAATCAAAGATCAAGACAATGTTGATCGTGTTTTTTGATCGTCGCGGAGTGATTCATAAAGAGTTCGTTTCCCCTGGGGAAACTGTCAATTCGAAATTTTACGTGCAAGTGCTAACCCGCCTGCGAGACCGAGTGAATCGCGTCCGACCAGTCATCTCCAACAATTGGACACTCCATCACGACAATGCGCCGTGCCATGGCTCGCTAGTCGTGAGGCAACTGTTGGCTCGATTCGGCGTTGCCACGTTGCCGCACCCTGCCTACAGTCCCGATCTAGCTCTATCTGACTTTTTTTTATTCCCACGGATAAAAATACAGCTGAAGGGACAGTGGTTTCACTCGATTGAGGACGTTCAAGCAGCATCGACGAGGACTCTCAACAGCGTCCCCGAATCTGACTTCCAGAAGGCATACGCTCAGTGGCAACAACGTTATTTTAAGTGTGTAGCTGCCCAAGGGTGCTATTTCGAAAAGTATTAAGAAATTGTAAACATATCTTCAATAAAAAAATTTAAAAAAATTAGTCCTACTAATGCAGCCATCACAATTATTTTTCAAGAATTTCGTGTAAGTAACGTAACGTTATTTGATAAAGATGCAGTTATCTTTAGAGAACAAAGGAGTTCACCTTTCAACTAATTGATTAGAAGTTCATCTCTATAATGATGTTTAGGGAGCGTCCATAAACTACGTGGAGGGCAAGTTCCGGAATAAGTTACCAAGGGAAATGGCGGTGCGCTCCAACTCTGGGTTTGTCTCGTCGCTCGCTGCAGCACATCCTGAAGGACGAGTTACAATTTCATCCTTACAAAATTATGATCGTGCAAAAGATTCACGAACGTGATCATGAGCAACGGAGACTGTTTGTGAGAGAATGCTTGAAGTTTTTGCTAATTATGATGTTTTGTTTATGATGAGCGATGAAGTTCACTTCCATTTAGACGGATATATAAACAACAAAACTGTCGGTATTGGGCAGCAGACAACCCACAAGAACTGCATCAAATACCACTGCACAGTTCAAAAGTGACCCTTTGGTGTGGATTTTCAATAGTGAGAATCGTTGGAACTTATTTTTTTTCGAAGAGGGTGGTGTTAGGGTAACAGTGAATTCTGAACGTTATGTTACAATGCTACGCACTTTTTGCGGCCACAACTTGACACTTTAGGGATCAACATGGCAGAGATGTGGTTCCAACAGGATGGAGCCATCGCCCACACGGCGGATGATTCCATGGCAGTTGTCCGAGAAATGTTTCCACAACTTCTTTTTATGGGGCTACTTAAAAATTAAAGTTTACTGCAACAGACCTCTTACACTCAATGATCTGAAAGTTGCAAAAGATGAAGAAATCGCTGCTGTTCTACATAACACTCTGAAGAAAGCAATGGATAACTTCGAAGAAAGACTTTTAATGTGTATACACGAAGAAGGCCATCTGTCTGAAATTATCTTTAAGTGTTAAGTACAATTCATAAACTGAATAAATTAATTATTGTATTGATGTGAGTACATTTTCTGTGTGACCAAAATAAAGCCAATTATAACAGTTTGAAATTTATGCGTTCTCACAGTTAAAATGAAATACAGAACACAACAGCTTGTGGATATTTATTTCTGTCATTTTATTATCACCGTAAGTAGTTTAGATATCCTATATAGTAACAATCCTGCGCATGCGTGTGACTCGAAGTCATAGCGTTCGGTTGCACAGCGCTGGCGCATTTAAACCAGCCGACACGCGATGGTGTAGATTCTAAAAACATCCGTCAGGGCCGGATTAAGAAAGCGCGAGGCCCGTAGCAAATGTGAATAAGAGGCCCTTGATTTTTGCCGTCCGAGGGAAAATTGTAGGGCTAAAAAAAAAAGGTCGCCCGCTATCCTAGGTGCGGGCCCCCCTAGGAGGCGCGAGGCCCCCTAGAGGGCGCGAGGCCCCCTAGAGGGCGCGAGGCCCGTAACATTTGCTACCTCCTGCTTCGTGGTTAATCCGGTACTGCATCCCGTACCTAAACTTAAATTCGCTTACAAATGTCACCCGGGATTTTCCAAGGCGGTGAAAGTTCGCATTGTTTTGATGGTTTGAAATAAAGCAGTTGTGATTAGGATCGTCCGCGTGTGTTCTGTGGAGTGAATTTCAGAGCAACTTTAATTATAGTGCTAATTAATGTGTTGTTTCAAGTTCAAAGTGTGATGTGATGTGATGTGTTGTACAATAAAGTTTACGATATTTATAGAAAAAAAAATAACGAGTTTTTTACCAACCAATAATTTATAGATATCTACAGGGTGTTACAAAAAGGTACGGCCAAACTTTCAGGAAACATTCCTCACACATAAACAAAGAAAATGTGTTATGTGGACATGTGTCCGGAAACGCTTACTTTCCATGTTAGAGCTCATTTTATTACTTCTCTTCAAATCGCATTAAACATGGAATGGAAAAACACAGCAACAGAACGTACCAGCGTGACTTCAAACACTTTGTTACAGGAAATGTTTAAAATGTCCTCCGTTAGCGAGGATACATGCATCCACCCTCCGTCGCATGGAATCCCTGATGCGCTGATGCAGCCCTGGAGAATGGCGTATTGTATCACAACCGTCCACAATACGAGCACGAATAGTCTCTACATTTGGTACCGGGGTTGCGTAGACAAGTGCTTTCAAATGCCCCCATAAATGGCGGTGAATCGAGGAAGTACAGTACATACTAACGAAACTAAAATGAGCTTTAAAATGGAAAGTAAGCGTTTCCGGACACATGTCCACATAACATATTTTCTTTGTTTGTTTGAGAGGAATGTTTCCTGAAAGTTTGGCCGTACCTTTTTGTAACACCCTATATATAGGAAATCAAATAATCATTCCCTGGTAATGAAGAAAGATAGGTGATAGAACTGCAGCAAAAGAAGACAAAAATTGAAGCTATTCTTAGTTTTTTTTATGCCACATAATTTAGCTTTCCGCCCATATTAACTTTTTACAGTTAAAATGAGGTCCAGAACACTCAACATCATGTGAATATTTATTTCCGTTATTTAATTATCTCCGTATGTAATTTACGATAGTCTCACAAGAGAAAACAGTACAAAATGTCTTCTGGGATCAATAGGGGAAAAAGCTACGTGCTACGGGGGGGTTCACAGAAGGCCAAAATGGAGCTACGTGGTTTATGGATGCTCCCTTAGCTGGAAAGAATTCATCAGGCTGGCTGTATGGCATAAGATGACGAAAGCCATTAAAAAAACAAAATAAAAAGCAGCTTACAATGACTGGACTAACAACTGAGCCTTCACTTCCTTTTCACTAATTGAGAAACGTTTTCCCTTCTTTATTCCTTAGTTTTTCTGATAAGACAAACACTTGTTCTGACGAGAAACTTGAACCGTTGACCCACAGCTTTGGTTTCCATAACAAAGTCTCCACGTTTAATGTATACGCTGACCTTTACTGAAAGAGAATTAAAGCATCACTAAAAAAGGTACTAACTACTGCGCCGTTCCTGTGACCTCTTAGTAGCACCACATACGAGGGTCAGGTAAACCATTCTCGACTTGGCACAGAGATGGTATTGCGATCGAAGCACATTTTTTACGATGTTCGTACACGTGCTGCAGAAACGAACGTTTTCTTTCTACGGCTTTTTAAAGCAGACGTATGTATCGGTGAATTGAATAAACTGGTTTTATCACACCTTTCTAAAATTCTGTTTTTGGACGGTTTATCGCTAAAGGAATTTCATCCAATTTGGTAAAGGTTTATAAGGACCTTATTTCGAAAAGTGAACTTAAATGTGTCTTCCACCTCTTGAAGACGGCCAAAACCTACAATCACATCGAGAGTGATGTGTGACTGATGATGTATGAAACATCTGAGGTCTTGTCATATCAGAAGAAAGGATATGGCACATTTCTCATCAAGAATTAAATTTATTAAATATTTTATAATGCTGTAAAAAAAAAAATTGCACCGTTTAAAAAGTATTCTAACCATTTTGTAAGACGACTTGTTACTATGGATGAAGCGGTACCGCTCTGACCTAATATTCGGATGGATGCAACTTCGAATCCCTGTCTGTTCATCCGATTTTCCATGGTTTCCCAAAACTACTCCAGGCTAATGTCTGGATGGTTTCTTAAAAAGGCCAAAGCTGAATTCCTTCCCGTTCGTTACCCCCACTCCTTTCCCGCCTCTAATGACCCCGGTGTCGACGAGGTGAAAAGCCATAAAAAAAAATATGAATGATGCGCCCCAGAAACTAAACAATAAAAACAGTGGCCTGAGGTAATTAGCACTACACTAAGAGAGGTGAAGTCGATTTAATCTTCCAGAAAGGTCATGGCCAGTGTTTTCTAGAACTAAGGATTGTTTCTTTAATGTTCTACATTTAAAAGGGTAAAAAATTAATTGGCGCAAACTACGCAAGTACTTCAAGCCATCTGGATGATAAAATCGTGAGAAGAAATCTTGATTAGAAACGAAAAAATATCTTTTATCAGCACAATGCAAAGCGTAGAAAGGTGGTTTACAATGCGAAAAATGAAAAATCTGTATTAAATAATACTGGAATATCCACTCAGCTGATCATATTTGAACCTATGCCAAATCTAAGAAAATTTATGGTACAGCCAAATTAAGAAATGACAGCGGCCATTTTTCAGTATTTTCAGAGTCAAAGCATCACGAAATAGATACCCATTAAGGCATTGTTCTCGTCTCTACCTAGTAGCACTGTACTCCAGAGACTGAATCCATTCATTAGAAAAATTATGGACAAAGTGCAATGAACTAAAAGGGGGAGGGGGGAGACTATGTAGAAAAATATTTTTAAAAATGAAACAAACCGCCAGTCTAAGTACCTTTCATCGTGTTCTCATAAATCACCTTCAATTAGGGTTAGACTTCGAAGACGAAAGTATCTCCTGCACCGTTTTGGCTTGAAACTTATCGTAATACCCTTTTTAGCAAATCTATTACTGGGTGTGTTCTAAAGATTTTTTCTGGCTTCAGTTAGCAGATTGGATACTTTATCGTCTGATGCTCTGGATTTATTTTTTGCTTGCGATGATTAATGATCCACTTCTCTATATGCAGTACTAGTAGTTTTTTTTTAATTGTTAGTTTCTAGTTTTTTTAATACAAGTGTTAATTCTGATGTAGCACAAATGTGAACAGCATTCGTTTTGTTCATTCCCCGAATATACAATAAGCGGCGCCATATGCTTCCTCAGACAAACTGGAAGTGATGACACGTGTACATTATAATGTATACACTGACCTATCCTGATTATAGCTTAACAGCAAGCTTGTTTCCGGCTGTACTTATTAGAAAAATATTTACTAATGCAAGATTAATTTAGTTGAAAACCACAGTACCATTGTGAAACATCTTATTCAGTGTCCAACATGCGAAGAAAATTATTAAGTGCAGCAAGATCACAAGATTTAAATCCCAGCGAAAACTGTAGTACCTAATAAAATATTCCAGTTTCTTCTCTGCCATTTAAAACTACGCCGTCACGGCGTCCAATGTAACGATGCTTTTTTTTTTTTTTTAACTGCTTTACGTCTCTCAACAACGAGATCTTTATAGAGACGGGAAAGGATGGGGGGCAAGGATGGGGGCAAGGAATGGGAAGGAATTCGACCATGGCTTTTTGAAGGAAGCATCCCGGCATTTGCCTGGAGTGATTTGGGAAACCATGGAAAACCCAAATCTGGATGCCCGGGCGGGGATTCGAACCGCCGTCCTCCCGAATGCGAGGCCAGAACGCTAACCGTTACACCGCCACGCTCGGTGTAACGATGCTAATAAAGTCTTGTTCGATAGATTTATTGTGGGACTTCCGAAATTCATAAATGAAATGTGATTAACATATCAGAGTAAGTTATACCACTGTTAAATAGGCTTTTTTTAAAATTTTGCTTCTGGTTTTACACCTCACCAACGCCATTACAGGCGGGAAAGGACTGGGGACAAGTAACGGAAAGGCATTCGGCCATGGCCTTTTCTTGAAGGAAACATCTCGGCATTCGCGTGGAGTGATTCGGGATGGCCGAAGGCGAATTCGAACCCGCGTCTTCTCGAATGCGAGGCCAGATCTTTACCGCTCACCCACCACGCTCCATTATAATTGTTTACTCAGCATTAGAGTTTACTCGTATTTTTATGGATAAATTTAAGCGTATCATCAATTTTTGTTGTACGTTCTTGCAGCTTGCATCTCCAGCACCATATAGCCCGCTGCGTGGCCGAGATACCTAGGACACTATAACAGCGTCTGGCGTTTAAACTCGACGTCAACTACAGAGGCGAGTAAGTGTTCACCATCCTGAACGAATGCACGTATTCTGCAAATGGTGGTAATCTGACGGAAATAAGAAACAGGATTATGGGTGCTAGATTGTTTAATTTGTTAGTGGAAGGATCAGGGCCGGCGTTAGGGAGGGGTAAGCGGGTCAAATGTACCCGGGCCCGCCGGCTGATGGGGGGCCCCGATCATCGGCTGCAGGAGCCCCCAGGCCTCGAAGCCAAGAATCCGCCTATTGTCGCCTGGCTATTTTTGTAGAGCTAAAAAAAAAAAAAAATAAGTCGCCCATTTTACCCTGGGCCCGAAATTCCTAGCGCCGGCCCTGGGAAGGATCGCTGAGGAAGTTAAAGTTTAAGGTATAAGAAGCAGATAATTGAGGTGTACGACTAGTAACGGGATATCTTGAGATTGGGGTATACAGATTCCTGTATATCTGAAATAGCTCTTGCTATTTTAATTACCCCACTAGCCCTGATTAACACGGTCTCGTTAAAGAAGCTGATTAATATTTCTATATAGCTACTTCATTCCTATCTATACTCAAACGGTCAGTCAAACCTACTAAGCGGAGGAAGAAGCACTTTTGTCTGAGCGGTATAAATTGTATTTTTTATTTTGTTAAAGCTTCGAAATCCATTGATATGGCTATTAGAGTAGTGGCTTCTTACTTTGTATACTGTGTAATTTTTAGACGAAAATTGGTGAATGTCCCAACTTTAGCCCAAAACGCTGGGGAAAGGTTTTAACGCGTGACTATTTCTTGTTTTAGAGGTGGTTTCTAAAATGTAACAGGAAAAAAAAATTTGCGCCAATGGATAAGTGAACGACAGAACTAGTGTGGTGAACCACTGGAGTTTGATCCGCCTTTGATGCGCTGTTCGGACAATGAGACCGTTTCGGCGGAAGCTCTTTGCGCCGTGTCCGGCGGTGCTGGGCCGCTTTGACATTTCCCGCGACGCGGTCAATGGTGGCAAATTGCTTCACCACGCCACGGCTTCGCTGCGCGCTCTCAACCTCTTCGTCGTGCAAAAACGTCGTTGCTTCTTCACGCTCCTGAATTTGTTTGAAAATCACAAAACTCACCCGACATTATCTTAATATATGGTCAGTAATACTACCTTAGCCCTTGGGTGAGCGGTAACGCAGGTAACGCAGGTTTGAATCTCAGTCCAGCCATACAGATTTCGGTTTTCCAAGGTTTCCCGAAATAATTCCAGAATGGTTCCTTCGAAAAGACCATGGCCGAATTTCTTTCCATCCTTTAATGACCTCGACGAGCCGTGTATCCGTAAGTAAAAATGAACATGACTCTATTCATGACATTTCTCTACACCCTCTAGGCCAGCGGTTCCCAACCTCTATTGGTACACGACCCACTTTGAAGTAAAAAATTTTCGCGACCCACCTAATATGAGAGTTTATATAATATCAACTGTTGTATGACATCGATACTCTATCTACTATCCTATCCTACGAAAAGGCAAATTTTCGTGCAAAGGATATAATATCAACAAAAACAAGAAAGAATAATACATAAAACAACAAAGATATTACAGACCGGGAGGCAGCTCCACAGGCCTCATCAAGGTGACAGCTAAAATTCCACGATTAGAAGTAATTCGATCAGCATCTTAAAATGCAAGTCGATTTTTGGTGGAAACCACCTGTAGACCCGATTTCGCGCTGCCTGCATTGTAATTACAAATACTTGGTTGTGTTTCAGTAACATTTCAAACCTATTATTACCAGACGCGGAGGTTGAAGTTTCGTCACCATTTGAATATTCTCTTTTACCGCAGGACCCAGACCTCAACCAACTTTCCACAGTCACATTAAATCTACTCTCAATCAAAACAAAACGCAAATAATAACTCACTCCAACAAGCAGAGAAAGACTGTTTCGATCAAAGACTTTGGTTTCGATTCAAGAATAAATAAGAAAATGACAATGTAAAATTGCAGGTGGTGTGCGCAACATCTCCGCTCTAAAACGGGGCAGGGAAGGGGGTGTTCAGGGGTTGCCACAACGATTGCGCGATTGCTGCCGCTGCTCTATCTCACAACGAGGTTATGCTTAATACAGGCTGACTGTTTAAGAAAACTTTTTTTTTCCTCACAAAGTATTAATTTAAGCTAATAGCTTTCATGACTATTGCTCTTGTAAAATATCGTGTTATATTTTTTAAATAAATGAAATAAAAGATATATTTTTGTGGCAAAAACCTCGATTGTTCCGCGACCCACCAAAAGACACGCCGCGACCCACCAGTGGGTCGCGACCCATAGGTTGGGAACCGCTGCGTCTAGGCTTTGTTCCGAATGGGCTTTTACTCAGGTAGTTACACCCTGTTCACTCCGATCTGGCAGCTCAAGGTCATGTTCTCTTGGCCCCGCCCCACTCCTCACCTCACCTCACCTCACCATCCCTCCCTCCCTCCCTGCCTGCCTGCCTCTTGATGCCTATCGCTGTGTCTAGGCGGGCGTTTGGTAAGTTTCCCCTTCACGTGTAGGTAAGGGCAGCGGAGTGGGGATACAGCAGGCTAACCTTGAGCCGCCTCTATTAACTGAACATACTATAGACTCCCGATACTCGCGCGCGCAAGGTCATAATTAGCAAACGATTAGAGAAGGATATACCCCGGCAATGTTACATTCTGTTGCGCATGTTGGCCCATTTTCCAGGAACAACTACTTTTATAGTAGCAAATTACACGACTTTCTGTTAGTCAGTAAGAAATAAGAATATTTTTCTTAGAGCTTTATGCCTCGACTACGTCATGGTCATTAGAGGTGGGAGCGGATTGAGGATAAGGAATTAGGCCATGGCCTTTCGGAAGAACCATCCCGGTTTTATAAGTCTGGAATGTATCTGGAAACTGGATGGCTGGATGGGGTATCGAAACCTCTCGAATGCCAGGACCCGAGTGTTACCGCTCAGCAACCAGGTTCGGTGTAAGTATAAAGAAGCTGAAAGAGCGGACAACATTGCAAGCCGGAAGTTAGAGGTCTTAACAACTCACTTGCAAACAGAGACGCGAATAGTGAGGATTCAAGCAGGTTCTAGTGTAGAAATTGGTGTCTTATGCAAACTGTCTCCTCCATTCAGAAGATTCTCACTTTGAAGCTTAGTTTCGAGCCACCACACTCATAATTCTCGATACAGTGCAGTACAGTACAGGAAATTATCTCTCAGATATCTTATTGTTTCCTTTCACGATCAGGCACCGATGACAAAGCTGCCCTTGACTGACTCACAGCTGTTAGAAGAGGCCGCAGAAGACGAGATGTCTATAGGGAAAACCACACAAACTCTTCCTCACGATGGGCTGGCTGCTTCATCCGGGATTACTGGAGATCGCGATTCCGCCAGGAGTTGTCATCATAATACTGCAATGGTCAAACGCAAGACTCCACTATAAATTCTTCCCTAAGTACATTTAACGGTTTCATACTGGTCCAGGCTGTATTACAACCTAATTAGTGCTTGAATATAATGGTCCATGCTGTATTACAACGGAATTACTGCTTGATAATAATACGTCTTGCGACTGACTACATCAGTATTCCAACGATATTACTATATGTTGTTGTAGCGGAATCGCGATCTCCAGTAGACCCCTTCATCCGGCAGTAACTAGTAAACAAACAGACTTGGCAAGTTTCGAAGCAGATTGCTGTCAACTTTTACCAACGAACAGGTCGTTCAAATCTGCAGGGATTACAACCAGTCTTAAAATTGATTGACTGACATGACTAACTGTCTTTTTGTGCTGTAACAGTCAGTCCTGAACAAAATCTGTAGTCACGTAAGGTCGTACTACCAACTTATGCAAAACGAACAGCCGAGCAACAACAAAGGGCAATCTAAGATCTAAAGAGCCTAGAGGACAGCGATAAGGCAGGAGCATTGCAATCTATACTAATATTATAAATGCAAAAGTAACTCTGTCTGTTTGTTTGTTACGTTTCTTGGGCTAAACGGCTACTCCAATCGTGATGAAATTTGACAAGGAGATACTATTTGACATTAGGATGGACATGGGAAACCATATTCTGTATAGATACGAACATATTGTCATTAAATTATGAAAGACAAACGCATAATATCTATATGTCTTTGTAATGCGTAACGATAGAGAGCAATGGCAGCGTAGCGTAGTAGTAACGTGCTTGCTTGTTAAAACTCCCGTGTTTCTTCGGGTTCAAACACCACTGGGAGCAAAATTTTTTATGAATTGTTTTTCATAGTTTGAACCAAGCCTAGGATTTTGTAGTAAGGATACCATGTTTTGGCAATCTTTGGCGATAGAATAGTGCCCTAAGCGTTTACTTTATTCACGGTATACTGGTTCCACAGGCAGTTTTTGTGTGATCTAAACTAATAATATTATATACGCGAGAGTAAGTCGCCGTCGTTTTTTTTTTTTTTTTAAAGTTTTGACAACTTTATGTGTATACCGATATACCGATATACCGAAATACTTTGTATCATTAGGAACGAAATAGGATACTTTTTCCGATATGAATAAATGAGACAGATTCGACGGTAGAATGGTATGTCGATAGCGTTCCCGTCATATTATGCCGACATATCTTATGTAACTTTCAGCTTTGTGTATCCAATTGTAGCAATCAAATTCTAAATCCACGCGTACGAAGTCGCGGGTAACAGATAGTATGAAATAATCAGCGGACTATTCAATTAGCGATGGTTTCAAAGTGTCATGGTATTACACACTGAATAGTGGAGGAATGTAATCACAGATATTATGATGCCATGACGCTATCGCATTCGGCAGTACACAGGGTCCAAGCCACGTCCAGCCATCCAGATTTCGGTTTTCCATTGTTTCCCGAAACCACTCCAGGCGAATATCGGGCCATGGCAGAATTCCTTCCCATACCTTGCCTCCAGGTTTTTCCAGCCTCTAATGACTAGTTCCTCTCGAACTAAGAAAAAGTTTTAATATGCGAAGAAAGCAGACATTTTAACCGGATCTAATCTATTCCGTCTCCGCTGACTAAAGTTTCAATTATACACATTACACAAATACGTTTGTGGTCTTAGTAGCAGTCATAATTTTAGTTAAATTTGCTTTTAAGTTTATAACGCTTTTCTCAAAGTATCGGTCGCAGCCAATAGTCTTCTTGATGGTAACGCCCCTTATAGCTTTCTTGCTATATGGTAAGATTTAACAGGACGTCTAACCCTGTTTGGGAAGGAAACATTGCGACAAGAATAATGAAATGACGGATCATAATAATACGTAAAGTGCATGTACTGGGAGCTGCAAAAACTAGTGCACCTAAGCTTCCCATTAGCCCCGTCATTTTTGCGTAGCAGAGGAATGTAACTGGAAATTGTGTACAGATTGGCGACTTTCAGACACAAAGTGTAGAGTTTAGCAGGGGATAGAGAAACAAATTGAAGGTTCGTAACTGCCAATCAGAGTGAAATTTCGTTCACATCGATTTATTAACATCGCGTGAAAAATACAAACTCCCACTGAAAATAGCCATCGCTACACAAAACGATTGCAATAACGTACTGTAAACGGTAAAAAGAAACCATGGCAGTTTGTTTACTAATCGACTGCTTTATTTTCTCCTGCCGATATTTACAGGGTGTCCAGAAAAGGACTCCCTGATTTCAAAATTAAATATCTCGAAAGCAAAGATCGATAGAGGAATGCAGTAAACGGTATGTTTATTGTGACAGCTGTAAGAAGTGTACACAGCAGTGTGAAATAATAGTTACAAAAGCTGCTAACAGAGGGCGCTGTACGCTGTACAGCTCATATCAGCATACAGTACCTGGGTGACCGATCTTCGCTCGGCATCTTTCGATTTCTATTTAATATCCAAGATTTCGAGTAAAGTTTGAATAAAGTAAAAGGTTTGAAGACATCCTAGGCGTTTTGAGGTGCACAGTTAACTAAAGTAAAAGGCTTGAAGACTTCCTAGGCGTTTTGAGGTGCACAGTTAACCAAAGAGAAACTTCACTAACATCATTAGGCTTACTGGTACCTGAACCTTCTACGTAATGAGGTTAGAGCCGTTTTCGAGAAACCAAATACAAAAATTGCAACTTTTTTTTTTTTAAATCGTGTTAAAAACTTGAATAGCAAAACGTTATCTACATATGAAATTTCATCCAAATCGTTAGATCCATTTGCGAGACCGTCTCATAAATTGCTTTCAAAGAAAAATGCTATTATTATGTTAAACAGAAATCTTAATGCCAGTCAGGGATTGATTAACGCTGCGAGATTTGTGTTAATTCAGGGCATTCTACGAAAACCCTTGATGATGAATTCTTATGTACCTCGACGAGAAAAAGTTAAAGTACAAAATATTTTTAAATTTATATATCTCGCTTAGTTCTCGAGATATCATATCGCAAAATTGACGTGGTTGGTTGAAATGCGACCTGGACCAGAAGATAAATTTCGTCACAGCCAAGTTTGATGATGAATTCGTATGAAACTCGTCGAGAAAAATCGAAAATAAAGAATTTATTTTTCTGATACCTCAAGTGAAGAGGTTAGGATTAGATCCGACCTGGACCAGAAAAAGAATCCACCAAAAGCACTATGTCGATACGGTGGAAATGTACTTTTAATGTTTTATTTTGTTCCAAATGGTTGTTGTTAGGTTGAAATACAGCATGGACCAGAAGAAACGTCGCCAAAAGAACAAGGAACTATACCTATAACTGATTTTTGACATGCTATATCTCGTAAACCAAGCGAGATATCAAGAACATTTATTCTTTATTTTCGATATGTTTCGTCGCGTTCTATAAGAATTCATCATCAGATTGTGACGTCACGGTAATGATAGAACATCATCAGTGCTAAATCAATTCACTCCGCTAAAACTATGCTCATACCTCGCGTGGTAGTATTTAATGACAAACTAACAACCACTTTTTACGGTCAAAAAGTAAACAACGGTGATTAGTTTATAACTGGTACCGGTCATATTATTTTCAAAGAAGTTTATCACCTCTGACAAAACCAATCATAAATTTTTAATTATCTTCCTTTTAAATGTTTTAAATTAAACTTGCAATGTTACTATTTCCACGCCTCAGCCAGTATACAAGAACTGTTCGTTTAAATAATCTTTGAAATCAGAGAGAATCTATTTGTAGGCTTTCTGGTACCTGAATTGTCTACGAGATGGCGCTAGTGCCGTTTTCGAGATATCAAGTGAAAAAATTGTTTGTATTTTGCAAACTCGCTTTTTTGTACGGAAGACAACTATTTAGGTAATCTTAAAAGTCAAAACATTATCTAAATATCAAATTTCATCCAAATCGTCATAGCCGTTTCCGAGATCCGAAATATATATATATATATATACAAGAATTGCTCGTTTAAAGATATAAGATAAGTGAAATAATCGTATGAAAACAATCTTTGCAAACAATCACATCACAATGTTTTCAAAATGTTCACCATTGGCACTACCCTGAGCTTCGGATCACTATTTAGGCATTACGTATGGCGATTACAGCGCCATCTGTTAGCAGCTTTTGTAACTATTATTTCACACTGCTGTATACACTTCTTACAGCTGTCACAATAAACATACCGTTTACTGCATTCCTCTATCGATCTTTGTTTTCGAGATATTTAATTTTGAAATCAGGGAGTCCTTTTCTGGACACCCTGTAGCTGCAATGGCGACAAGGATCAGTAGTTTTTTTTTTTTTTTTTGGGAGGGACTTTGAGGCTAGACTTCAGAGAGAGAACAAAAATGAGAGCAATAACTTACGATAATGAGGATAGTAATTTATCAAGATGAGGGAAACAAATTATAATACCGCTAGGAATCAACTCTAGTTACTCATCTCGCCTTCTCCCAATAATTATTAACCTTTCTATAGATCGAAGTTTTTTAGCTACTTTGCAAATATTTATCATTTATAAATAGATACGGATCATTAAATTAGTCAAGATCTGCGCCCTTAACACACAACAAATCAGTAGTAGTTAAAATGTGAAATCAAAGGAATCAAAATATGGCAGCCTCAGTGGGTAGGCCAGGGCTCTACGCACCTACTATACGCTGTTCACCCTCAACTGGCTGTTCAAGGTCATGTTCTCTTTGCTTCCCCCCCCCTAAATCCCTTCCAGTTGTACAGGGAGCGTCCATAAAATACGTAATTCCATTTTGGCCTCCTGTAAATCCCTTCTTCCCCCGTGTAGCACGATGTACCTTTTGCCTCTATCCCCCTCCCCTCCCCCCCCCCCTCAGCGTGCCACGTAACTTTTTTCCCTATTGATCCCATAAGGCATTTTGTACCTTTTTCTCCCGTCAGACTATTGTAAATTACATACGGAGATAGTTAAATGACGGAATATTCACACGCTCGTGTTTTTTGTACCTTATTTTAAATGTGACAATTAATATGAATTAAAAGCTAAGTGGCTTGAGTCGGATTCTCCTCCTCCCTCCCCACCCCTCCCCCACGTAGCTTAGTGTAGCGTTCTAACCAACCCTTCCACACCCCCTAAACGAGTCACGTAGTTTATGGACGCTCCCTTACCCCTCAGAGCTAGCGAGTGGCACTCTTCCCCTCTCGCATGGAGGGGTAAGGAGTGGGGATGCAGCAAAGTGGCCTTTAGGTGCCTCTGGTAACTGAACGCACTATAGCTGGTTAGGAGGAACTGCTACACGACTGTGCGTTGAATCTGACCATCCATAGCTTATCACATTCCAGGGGGACATCCATTAATTACGTGAGGTAAAATAGGGGGGGGGGGAGGGGTCCGGCGAAATCTCACCAGATCTCACCAAGGGGGAGGGGGGGGGGAGTCTACGGAAATCTCACGTGAGATTTTGCGAAAATTTTGGGGACACTAGAGCTAAAAAAAAAGTCTACAATTTGTGCCAAAGTCGATTTTAGGCGTCAAAAAGTGAGGCTGTGACCTAAAAAACTCTACAAATGTTTCCAGGGCGATTTCTAGGGGGGGTTCTCGCGGACCAGATCTCACCACAGGGGGGGGGGGGGGTCCGGCCAGATCTCACGAAATCTCACCAGGGGAGAGGGGGGGAGGTCCAGAAATCCAGGAAAAACACCTCACGTAATTTGTGGATGCCCCCCAGCCACTACATCTGCCAAACATCGAAGATCTTCCAGCGGTTCACTTTCCGAAAAGTGAATTCACCTTCACCGTCACTGCGAGTGATTCATCCGGAGTGATAACGAAAAGTGAACCGTGTAAAGCCGCCGAGTCAAGGTCAAACGTTGGTTTCGGAAGAAAGCGAGTCTTGATCTTGACGCAAGCTAACTTTCCAACTTCCTCCCATATCTTAATTCCTCGATCTTACAGATATGAAAGAAATGGTAAGCGTTATGCACGGCCGGCGCTAGGAATTTCGGGCCCGGGGTTAAATGGGCTCTACTAACTGGCCGGGCGGACAATGGGCGGATTCTTGGCTTCGAGGCCTGGGAGCCCCTGTAACCGGTGATCGCCCCCCCCCCCCCCCAATCAGCCGGCGAGCCCGGGTGCATTTGACCCTCTAACACCCCCTCCCCCCCCAACGCCGGTCCTGGCGTTATGGATGCTTAGGTAGAAAAGGTCAGCTGAGTACATGTTACCTAACACCTGAACGTAGGCGGGTAAGTCACAGGATAATGTATATTTGGAGAACAGCCTACAGTGTAAACGTTGTTCTCGCTGTTTAAGATATATGTCGCCTGGGAAAACACACAGAACTACCCACTCCGCCGTCCTAATCGAAACCAATGTTATACGCCGTAACAATAACAGTAGTGCTAAACTTCTTGTAATGCCACAGGTCTGCGAATGGATATTTACTCCATCCCTGGTGAAGAGTTGTCGACAACGCACAAAAAGATCTTAGTACGTTAGCTAGCTAACGGCAGATTAGAGGAGAAGTTCGTATATTGGATTTACGATTGCATCTTATGCCAGACTACCAGCGAGAGTATGTCAAATAACGGATCAGTAGCCTCAGCACTGCCTAGAATTACGAAATTATACTCAATTACTCCACGCAAAGAGAATTATTTTATATTCGAATTCACTACTTACAGAAGACAGGGGGGATTTATTACATAACTAGGTGTTGCCCACGACTTCGTGTATGTAATGAATTTGGATTGACAGCTACCGACATCGAACCACCATATCGCACGATGGAATACACGATACTACTACCACACACAAACACCAATGATCTATGCTATGTAGTTGTGGCAACAAAGTGACATACGGAGATACATGTCTTTGATCGAAATATGAAAATATCCTTGATCGGCCACTTTCAACCACCATATCTCCCACACTTCCACAGTTACCGAAATTCGGCCAACGTTGTGATCGACGGTTGACTCTGTGCTACTACCACACACATACACCAGTGATCTGCGCTAGATAGTTTTGGCTGAAAAGTGATACACCATGACACATACGTCTTTGGTAGAAATATGAAAGTGGCGCAGGTCGACCACTTTCAACCACCACATTTCCCACACCTCCATAGCTACCGATAACTAACCATCATAGTGTACGATGAGAGATTCGATGTTATTACCACACACAAAATTCAATGGTCTTTCCTGTATATTTGTGGCAGGAAAGAGGTATAAGGATACACAAGTCTTTGGTCGAAATATAAAAATGCCCTGCATTGACCACTTTTAACCATCATATCTCCCACATCCCCACAGCTATCGGCCAACGTTGTGCACGACAGGAAACTCCATGCTACTTCCACACACAAACACCAGTGATCTGTGCTTGGTAGTAGTGACTGAAATATAGGGAAACACACGTCTATATATATATATATATATATATATATATATATATATATATATATATATAAAAGATTACTAGCTGGTACCCACGACTTCGTTCGTGTTTGTAAAGAATTTGGATTAACAGTTACCTGCACGATGGGAGGCTCGATGCTATTACTACACACAAACGCCAGTCATCTGCGCTATGTAGTCCAGGCAGCAAAATAAAATATACGGACCCACATGTCTTTGGTCGAAATACGGAAATATCCTTGATCTACCAATTTCATCCACCATATCTCCCACACTACCACAGTTACCGAAATTCTGCCAACGTTGTGATCGACGGGTGACTCAGTGCTACTACCACACACAAACACCAGTGATCTGCGCTACATATTTTTGGCTGAAAAGTGGTACACCATGACACATACGTTTTAGGTAGAAATATTAAAGTGGCGCAGGTCGACCACTTTCAACCACAATATCACCCACACCCCCATAGCTACCGACATCTAACCCCCATAGTACACACCAGGAGACATGATACCACTACCGCACAAACACCATTCGTCTATGCTATGTAGTTGTGGCAGCAGAGTGACATATACGGAGACATGTCTTTGGTCGAAATATGAAAATGCCCTGCATCGAGCACTTTTAACCATCATATCTCCCACATTCGGCCAACGTTGTGCACGACAGGAAACTCCATGCTACTTCCACATACAAAGACCAGAGACCTGTGCTAGGTAATGGTGGCTGAAAAGTGAAAAATAGGAAAACACACGCCTATATTTGTATATGTATATATATATATAAGATTTCATCGGAAACTTACGAAGCAGTATACTGCTGCCAGGACCCTCCTTCCAAAATAATTAGGGACTCTCTACTGGGTCCAACAGTCCCAGTCCTCCAGATTTTCCTTAGACGATTGCGACAATGCCGCTCTTAGAACCTTTCAACAATAGTGTGGAACAGCCAATGGAGAATATAGGTAATCTAGTCAGCTGGCTGTGCACGAGTGATAAGGACGTAACGGGTGTGCGAGTCTATTGGACCCGGTAGCAACTTAATATGTGTATAAACTGCTCTCATCTTATGGCGGCAATGAATCTAGTCGCCGAAATATCGTGTGGCAACGCACTCTTGACTCGGCTAGTCACCCGAGAGCAGTTTATACATTCTCAACGCCGAGAAAGACTTCGTTCTTATATAACTAAATATGTATTTTTTTCATAATATTATTTCATTATATTACACAATATTTTATATTTTCATAGAAAATGTCTGCCAAGAAGCCTATGACGCTTGACGAAATAGAAAAATATTTAAATGAAGAAACAGACAGTGAAGGCTACTCTGAAATTGAAGGACTGCCTAGATCATGGTTTGGATTCAGACAAAGATGGCGACGAAGGCGAAATATCTAGTTTTGAAAGCTCATCGGCATCACTTGTACAGTCTGTACTAACGCAGCGGATGTTACTGCCTGGTAATGAATATCTTATTGAACCCGACTCACGGCCAAGGCAAGGCATTCGTCGACCGGCATCTGATCTACTAGACTGATAAAATCAAGAACTTTTTTTTCAAAATAGTGGCTATTTCTCTTATTAAACCACAGCTTCATCAAAGGACGTTATAACTTATCTATAAGCTAGCTAAAAGCATTTCTACTAGCTAGCCCCGGTAGTAACATACTTTATAATTCGATTTCAAGGCTACACATGTAGAAGACAGTTGCAACGTTAACAGATTTTCTTGCATTCATTTCCACTATTAAAACCCAGCCTAAGGATCATTTAATTCCTTACATACAGTTAATGGCACTGTCCTTAGAACGGTAGATGCCGCTAAATACCGTGGGGTAACAATTCGTAATAATTTGTCGTGGAATGAGCATATCGAGAATGTAATTGGGAAAGCAAATCGTATGCTCCGATTTCTAGGTCGGAATTTAAATCAATGCACTCCGGAAGTTAAATCGATTGTATACAAGTCACTAGTACGTCCTCACTTAGAATATTGTTGTTCTGTATGGGGTCCCCATCAAAAGGGGTTAATGGAGGCTTTAGAGAAGGTCCAAAGAAGAGCCGCCCGATTCGTGACAGGTATATATAGTTGGAGGGAAAGCGTAAGTGCGATGTTGAAGGAGTTAGGTTGGGAAGACCTGGAGCACCGAAGGCGTTGCTCTCGACAGAAGCTAATTGAAAAATTCACGACTGACGTATTTCGGAATGACAGCAAGCAAATATTGTTACCAGCAACATTCATATCTCGGAATGACCGCGAAAATAAGATAAGAGAAATCAGGGCCAGAACCGATTCATTTCTGTACTCATTTTTCCCACGAGCGATTAGGGAATGAAATAAAAAGGATGTACCGGGCGAGTAAACTTAAAATCCGACAGGAGTAGCTTTGGATTAAGCACTCCGGCCATCCTGATCTGGATTTTCCATGGTTTTCCCGGATCACTCCAGGCGAATGCTGGGATGGTTCCTCACATTAGCCCATGGGCGCCTCCTGCCATATCCAGTATATCCCTTCCAAACTATTACCCTTTAGGATAGGTGCAATGCACCCTCCGCCACACACTTTTAGTGAATCGCGGAGTAATAATAATAATAATAATTTTAAAGTGTATTTATTATGCCAGGAAAAATTTAGTTTAAGAGATAATTTGATTTGTTTATATTTCTAAGCCATATGTTCAGTGAGGACTAAAATCTAAAATTTGAAGTAACTCTGAATCGCGTAAAGTTACAGCTGACTTTTTATCGTCAGTTATAGACAGCATCTTCTGAATGTAAAATCAAGTTATTAGGCAAAGTTTAAGTACCTTTTTAATTAAGAGAAAAAAATAGGAATTTGGATTAAAGAAGATAAAAACAAGAAATTTTTACCAGAAGATAGTTCAAATTAAGAGCGTTATAAAATTTATATAGATTCCTATAGAAAGCATCTGTGAGATAAACGAAATTTTGGGAAAGGTTTGTTGTCATTGCTAAGAAATCGCCAGATTTGATGAAGTAAGAGAATTTAAAATTAATTTAATAGAGTTCTTTTTGAGGACCAAATTAAGTTGAAAAATGGAATAAGATATCAAGAAGTTATGTGATAAGTTTAAATTATTAAATACTCTTCAAGATATTAATTTTTGGAGGTTTTTGCTGACGTCACAAGATTGAAGAGTTCGTGGTGCGAACAGCAGCCATGATAGTTTTTCGAGTCAGTCTACATGCAGATTTAGTTGAGGTAGGCTCGTGTGCGACTCGCTGAGCTAATGGCTCCACGTGGCGGTAACATGTCTATACAGGGTGTTACAAAAAGGTACGACTAAACTTTCAGGAAACATTCCTCACACACAAACAAAGAAAATATGTTATGTGGACATGTGTCCGGAAACGCTTACTTTCCATGTTAGAGCTCATTTTATTACTTCTCTTCAAATCACATTAAACATGGAATGGAAACACACAGCAACAGAAAGTTACAGCGTGACTTCAAACACTTTGTTACAGGAAATATTCAAAATATCCTCCGTTAGCGAGGATACATGCATCCACCCTCCGTCGCATGGAATCCCTGATGCGCTGATGCAGCCCTGGAGAAAGGCGTATTGTATCACAGCCGTCCACAATACGAGCACGAAGAGTCTCTACCTTCCTGCAATTGGGCCAACTGGCGGTGAATCGAGGAAGTACAGTACATACTAACGAAACTAAAATGAGCTCTAACATGGAAAGTAAGCGTTTCCGGACACATGTCCACATAACATTTTCTTTGTTTGTGTGTGAGGAATGTTTCCTGCAAGTCTGGCCGTACCTTTTTGTTACACCTTGTATAATGAAGCAGCCGTAATTTCATCCAAGACTAGGGGCTTGAAGAAAATTTGTCTCTTCTCGCGAATGTGCTCTACCTGCAGATCTTCAGTGGAACTGTTGTCCGATTGCTTATCTGGTACCGATATTGTAAAGTGGAACTTTGGAAAGAATGTACTTCTTTTGTGACTTTGAAACTGTATACTGTGAGCTCATATCTAATCACCTTTCACGTTTGAGGGTATCAATCGTGTGGCGGCCGTGTTATTAAAATATTATAGGTACCAGAAGGCTAACGGTCAGGATCATCAAATAATATTATTAATGGCTGGAACATTGTTTTAGCTAACCCCCAAGAAAGCGCAAGTTCCACAATGTCTATCACAAACATTCCCCAGCACATCAAAAATCGCATCAGAAATAAAATCCCAGTAGTAGAACCAACTGCTGCACCCAGCCCATCGGTGAGTGAACGAAAGTGCGTTGTGGCCTAGGGAATTTGAAAAAATATAGAAAAAACAAACTTTTTTTGCTTGAAATGCGATGTAGCATATTTGCTCCAACTGCTATGGCTAATTTAAGGCCACTGAATAATGTTGATTTTGTGATCTAAATCCAAAGAAGGCATTTTATTTTTCTTAGTTTTGGAAGCTATTTGTTTGTGTGGGTTGATCTCTTATTGTTACTTCCCTATAGTAATAACTATTGCATTAAAGCTGTATAAGAAAATATAGAAGCCTTTATTTAAAATCAGTTATTATAGATATATAGCGATAACCCCAAATCCTGTCACAAAAAATAATAAAAAATAATTAGTTCTTGTAATAACTTTTTGTTCAGTATAAACAATTAGTATTAGTATTTGCTTCAATAAGTTGTTTTTACTTACAAATATAATCCCTGTTAGAAAGAAAATATTTACACTAAAAAGTTTTGGAATAAATTCATGAAATCATACTGGGTCCAGTGGACCCATTAGCGAGTATGTGTGTTGCAAATTAGGGCGCGAATCCGTAAGTGTTAAATCTCAGAAAGCAAAGGGGCAGAGGGGGTTCCGACAAGCGAATTCTAACACGGAAATAAAGTTTCCGAAACAGAATTTCGCCCTGGTGCTTGCGGTACTCGGCTGCCGAGCTTTCTAGTCCAATTCACTACACCATCCATTGAGGTTATAAACTGTTTGTTACCCTGCTCTCGCCCTCTCGGTTATTGCAGTCGAAGCTAATGGATCGATAGATAGTTTTGGTATGTTCGGTATCTAACAGCCGTGGGCGATGACATGAAGATGGCGCAGCCTGGCGCAAGATGCCCTGCAAACACGTTAACCGGGACGTAGTACTATCAGCCTGCATTTATGAATAGTTCAGTCAATTATAAAGTATACACGACCAAGTGGATACTTCGCCGGCCTCGGTAGCGTAGGGGCTAGAGTGCTAGCTCCACGCGCCGATGGTCGCCGGTTCGAGTCCGGCCGCGGGCATGGGTGTTAAAGTGTTGTGTCTGTGAATGTCGTGTTTGTGTTGTAGTGTCCTTGTGATTACACTTGAAAATATGTACACTGGAGAAACTAATACACTGAAAGAATCAGAATCACATTGAGCTGGCTGTGTGGCCTCAGTAGCCGAATGCCATTTAAAAAATAAAATAAAAAGTGGATACAGTAGTGCCCTAACCTGCGTCCGTTGCCAGTTTTTCCCCATGTATTTCATATGGACCTGCGTCCGTTGCCAGTTTCCCCCCCCCTCCCCTCCCCCCCCCCCCCCGCCGCGCACGTGCTGCCAGACCCCCCACGTCGCGCAGGTGTTCGCCAGACCACCCACGTCGCGCAGGTGCCACGTTGTTACGGGTCATAAATAATATGCTAATGAGGCTACGCGGCACTTCTTAACCTAAGTTACAGGTCATAAATAATATGCTAATGAGGCTACGCGGCACTTCCAATTTATTACGCTCGAAATGCTGCCACGTGCCACGTTGTTACGGGTCATAAATCGTATTCTAATGAGTGTCGTGTGACCAAATCGTCTAAATGGCTTTATTATTTTTTAAACCTTAATTACAGTACAATATTCACTTTAGTATTACATTCTTGTGGTGTGACATATCGAAGGCGGGCCGGCGCCAACTTGTGGTCAGTTTGTGGTCATTCCCGCCCCCGCCCCCGCCCCCGTCGCAGCGGGCGCAGGTGCGCGCCTCTGCCACGTGCCACGTTGTTACGGGTCATAAATCGTATTCTAATGAGTGTCGTGTGACCAAATCGTCTAAATGGCTTTATTATTTTTTTTAAACCTCAATTACGCTCGAAATACACTTTTTCTTTTTTATTTTATTTCATTCTTAATTTGTACTAGTGGTGTGACGTATCTTTTAACATCTACTTTTTCTGAGTATTAAAATGCAGTTTATTTCATTTAAATCGGACTGCTGGTTCGAAAGATATGTATTTTAACTGGGACAGCGCAAGCGAATTAATCTTAGCTGTCGCGGCGGGCTCACGCCCCTAATGGCTGGGCCGCTTCACCGCGTGCCTCCGTCTGCCTGCCACAGAAAAAAAAAAAATACACAACACCTGGCTCTCGGAAGGGTTGGGTTTTAGAGCGCTAATATTAAACTAATTCAATTAAACGTGACATATATTAGTATAGACTGTGAGATCACTGAGTATATGTGTTTGTATAGTACATTTCAGAATAGTTGCTAATTAAGCATTCTCCTGGAGTAATTTCGGGAAACCATGGAAAACCGAAATCTGTATAGCCAGACGGGGGATTCGAACCGCCGTCCTCCCGAATGCGAGTTCAAACCTGCGTCCTCACGAATGCGAGACCAGGGTTCAGATATAGACGACATTTCGTTTATGTTTCCGTTCGACAGAATACAATCGCGGCATCCATGGCAGCCATATCTTTTTCAATTATTATATTTTTTTATGCCTTTGGCTTTACATCTCGTAGTCATGGAGGTCAGTAGAAGCGTGAAAGAACTAGGGACAAGGAACGGGATTAAATTCGGCCATGGCATTTTAGGGGAAACCATGGAAATCCAAAATCTGGATAGTCGGACGGGGATTTGAAGCCGCGTCCTCCACGCTCAGGTTATACATAATTTTTTTTCATAAAAAATCTTCCGTATAACATATTTTAAATTCAGTTAGCTGAAGTGCATACAATTTCGCGTTCTTTCACTCGCCGATTAACAGTTTTTGAAACAAAAAGGTTTTATTATTGTATGAAATTCGCTTTTAGTTTAGCGCATTCATTGTGAAACAGAATCACATTGCTGTCGCCTCTAACTATTAACCCAAATAAGTTCGAGGCTTCAGGTATGCAAATGTTCACATGTGCTGTGTATCGTTAACTCAAAATGCGTCAGTATTAGGTCTACATCTGTCTGTTAGCTCTCTAACTTTCCTATGAATGTTGAAGTTGTCATATTTCAACTGTAGAGCCTTAGTTACCTCAACGGCATATCGAGTCTTCTTCTCGTCGAGGGGATTTATTCTGCTGGAGGATGCTTGAGTCCTGCGATTTGAATGTCTGCCAAACGTGGAGTTCTTCGTGATAAATTTATAAACTTTCTGAAGCAAATCGCTGTCACAATTCTTTTAACGTATGCAAGTATGCTGTACACACTACAAGGCATAAACACATAGAGCATCATAGTACACCAAGATACATAAAAATATTAAAACACACACCAAATGTACAACGAAGATACTAGGGCCTGGAGTTATATCATCGTTCTTTCCTTTTGTTGTAGCTTGCACTTCAGTCAGTAAAATGCTTGCACCTGTTTCACATTCAAACTGTGGAGGTTCCGGAAGGCTATCCGAGAGCAGTTGTTTTACCTGTCTCTCCTTGCATTTCTGATATCTTGAGTATCAACAGTGACGTTTCATTCAATGTCCACTAATTTATTCACAGTATTAGGTCTACATCTGTCTGTTAGCTCTCTATCTTTCCTATGACTTAAGCCACCAATTGCATAAATATAGTAGAAGTTGGGAAAAAAAATTATTTCAATTCGCTTCACGAAAAAGTCACGATTTACATCTGCCTGCATTACACAGCAAAGTGGCATCTTTATGAAGTGTATTCATCACTGAAATGGACTAAAGAAAAAGCGTGATATCTGTATAAATTGCGTGTTCGGCTGATAACGCAGATATGGTACAACTGCACGTCAGAAGAGGCTTTCTGTGTTGCAAAAATCACAAATGGCTGATTTCAGTTATACGTCTCACAAATTGTACATTAGCATAGGCAATTACGTATTATACCGGTAAATACTGTATTACTAAGAAAATATGATCACACGATCAGATACAGGAGTTAAATGAATTCGGTATTGGGGACTTAGTGCATGCTATTGTTTCTGAGTGGGGTGTCAGTATTATACGAGGTGGGAGGCACCAGCTGCTGGAACTCATCATTGAAGGGAAATGTGTCACTCCCCACGTATTTCTTAAAAAAGGTGTGAAAAAAATGATTAAAATACCTTAAGCCACAAAATTCCATAAATATAGTAGAAGTTGGAAAAAATTTATTTCATTTCACTTCACGAAAAAGTCACGATTTACATCTGCCTGCATTACACAGCAAAGTGGCATCTTTATGAAGTGTATTCATCACTGAAATGGACTAAAGAAAAGTGTGATATCTGTGTAAATTGCGTGTTCGGCTGATAAGGCAGTCTCCGGGAAGAAGAAGAAAAAAGGGAGTTATATCATCGTTCTTTCCTTTTGTTGTAGCTTGCACTTCAGTCAGTAAAATGCTTGCACCTGTTTCACATTCAAACTGTGGAGGTTCCGGAAGGCTATCCGAGAGCAGTTGTTTTACCTGTCTCTTCCTTGCATTTCTGATATCTTGAATATCAACAGTGACGTTTCATTCAATGTCCACTAATTTATTCACAGTATTAGGTCTACATCTGTCTGTTAGCTCTCTATCTTTCCTATGACTTAAGCCACCAATTGCATAAATATAGTAGAAGTTGGGAAAAAAAATTATTTCAATTCGCTTCACGAAAAAGTCACGATTTACATCTGCCTGCATTACACAGCAAAGTGGCATCTTTATGAAGTGTATTCATCACTGAAATGGACTAAAGAAAAGCGTGATATCTGTATAATGCGTGTTCGGCTGATAACGCAGATATGGTACAACTGCACGTCAGAAGAGGCTTTCTGTGTTGCAAAAATCACAAATGGCTGATTTCAGTTATACGTCTCACAAATTGTACATTAGCATAGGCAATTACGTATTATACCGGTAAATACTGTATTACTAAGAAAATATGATCACACGATCAGATACAGGAGTTAAATGAATTCGGTATTGGGGACTTAGTGCATGCCTATTGTTTCTGAGTGGGGTGTCTGTATTATACGAGGTGGGAGGCACCAGCTGCTGGAACTCATCATTGAAGGGAAATGTGTCACTCCCCACGTATTTCCTTAAAAAAGGTGTGAAAAAAAATGATTAAAATACCTTAAGCCACAAAATTCCATAAATATAGTAGAAGTTGGAAAAAATTTATTTCATTTCACTTCACGAAAAAGTCACGATTTACATCTGCCTGCATTACACAGCAAAGTGGCATCTTTATGAAGTGTATTCATCACTGAAATGGACTAAAGAAAAGTGTGATATCTGTGTAAATTGCGTGTTCGGCTGATAAGGCAGTCTCCGGGAAGAAGAAGAAGAAAAAGAATGATAATTGGACAGATGTGTGCATCACAGAGCTCAATGTTATCGAATGCTTAGCCATCAGTAGACACACGAGCCGTCATAACTTGCGTTATATTAGGGTAAGTTCAGGTCAGCTGCGCTGGATAAATTGTTGCATTGTGTTAACAATTGAGCTTGGTGTTACAGCCAATTGCACTGTTTGACCAAAGTCTCAAGTGCTGTGGATATGATGTTTGTGAGACCGCACACCTAGCCATGACCATCGCCAAGTCTGTTTCAAGGAAAAAAATAACCAGTTTATGTTGAAATAATAACTTTCTCAGCCTTTTTTCAGTCTTCAGTATCGAAGTCTCTTGTGAATGATTCCACTAACTAAAGTGATGCTTGACAGGCATACTATCATTAGTTTTCCCTTGCGAAATGTCTGATCTAACAGTTCAGCTGAGACATTTAGGGTGGCAAAATCCGTAATTGGGGAGATAAACACGCAGGCTCTTCCATGATGGCTGCCCTGATAATGCTCTCAATCAGTTTTACTCTATCATCTACGTGGAATGGCTGTATCAA
Source organism: Vandiemenella viatica (assembly GCA_031002005.1). Classification (NCBI taxonomy): domain Eukaryota; kingdom Metazoa; phylum Arthropoda; class Insecta; order Orthoptera; family Morabidae; genus Vandiemenella; species Vandiemenella viatica. The sequence continues at coordinate 175,307,956 of JARYHS010013631.1, forward strand.
AATACAAGTTTCACAAAAAATTAATGCAAAACACTTTATTAGAGAGCTTGCAGAAGACGAAAATAAATTACCTCCCTTACAATAATCCTCAACTGTCGATAGGAATGCAAACTCTAGATAAAAAAAGTGCAACGCACCTCATTAATGAAAGTTACTACATTAAAATTCTCCACACATTGACAGGGAAACATCTTTGGGACATTGATGTGCCAAGGCTGTGAAACATTACCGAGTTGTTCGTACGGTGCTGGCAGAGTAAGCGCACGGATGCTTGAGTCTTGCGATTTGAATTTCTGCAAAACGTGGAGTTCTTCGTGATAAATTTATAAACTTTCTGAGGCAAATCACTGTCGCATTTTTTTTAAAGTATGCAAGTATGCTGTACACACTACAAGGCATAGACACATAGAGCATAATAGTACAAAAAGAACTGATCCCCACGATAAAGTAACCTCCAAAGGGCACATGTGAATAGTTCTTATCCCGACACATGCGAAAAATGCGGTACAGACCAAAGTTAGTTGGAAAAATGGAAGAATGCATACTTTCTGCAGAAACAGCGGTAACAGATGCATAGCATATTGTCGTATCTAAAAGTTGTCACGAACTGCACCACTCAAGAACAAGCTAGGAAAGGTGCCAAGCACAAACTTCGAAAGTATATACCTTTTAGGACTTACAGAATATTGACAACTTATACATGCACACACCAGTGTCAAGGATCATGAAAATATGCTCGGCCTCACAAATAGTGACAGATGTTTCGGAATTTTCTTGAGTTAACAGTCTGATCCTCATTCTGTTTCTATTTACCGCATACTTTGACAAGGCGTGTAGTGGGCATTCGCCTGGAGTGATTTCAGGAAACTATGGAAAAAATAACTTAAATCTGGATGGTCGCTTCCCGAATGCGATGCCAGAGTGCTATCGCTCGCCCAACAGTCATCGTCAATCCTCTTACGCACCCCACCTCATAAAATCCCGAAATGTTATGAAAACCGCAAAACATAGTGAATACAGGTAAAAAAATCGTCAAAATTATGTAATATTCGCTCTACGAAAGAAGTTATAGATTGATATGGTTAGAAGATGACTGAGGATGTATCAGTTTCATTAAGAATTCAACATTCCTCAGTTTAGATGTCCTAAATTACTTTATATGGACACAGTTAGCTTGGCAGGTAGAGTTACATAGTGAAAAGGTTGTCGGTGTTATGAAGGATGATGCGAATTGCACCCTGATTGTGGAGTTTGCTGGGTTACGGGGCAAAAAGTGTGCATTCTGGCTCGAGACCGACCGAACCTGTAACATTTTTTATTTTTGCTGGATACCAGCTAACCAGTGGAGATGCTACATTTTGTGCTTAGGTACATCTCTTGTGGTATAAACTCGTAACCTTTCTCCGGAGCAGAGCCTTCGTGGGTGAATCCTCAAAAATTAGACCATACTTTAGGTATGTTTTCAACCAGAGTGAGAAACATCCACTTCATTCATAAATGGTTACAACAGCTATCCATTCACCCACATGCATAGAAAACCCTAATCCGTATGCCTAGATCGAGATTCACACCGGTATCCTCCTGAATAAGATGCCAACACTCTCGGTGAAATTATAGATGACAAAATTACAAGTGTTTGATTTAAAAGTGACATGTTTACAGCGTCAGCTAATCGTCTCCACAATTTGAGTAGCTGTATGGTGCAAATTGAAATCAACGTTTCACGAAATACGTCTTATACCCGTTGCGTTTTACAAAATAGTCTTCATTTATAATGACAGCCTATATACCTCGTGTTGCTTAGTTTCGCTTCACGCACGTTTAAACTAGCATCAGAGGCCCTATTGGTGAACTATGGGACAAGCGGTTTTCCACAAACAAGATTTCACAGGATTACACCCACCACCACTCGCCCCTAAAAGTCCTTTATCAAGTTATTTTTCATGAGTCCTTCATCACTTACTAGTCTTAAGACCCAATCGTAATAGACACCAACACTCGATAAGACATGAATTTTTTCCGGATATAAGTACTAAGTATGTGCCACTTTCCACGAATATTATTAAAAAGTGTGAAAATGTGCAAAATAGATAAAAAATTAATTAAAACTGACCAGTCAGAGAAATAGAACAAAGTATCGAGCATTACAGGGAGCAAGAGAGGCGGGCCAGCATGTTACGTGTTAGCTTATACAAATGAGGTTAACCCCAGTTTTGGGTTAAGAAACCATGACACCCTTGCACTATTTGAGGTTAACCTCAGTTTTGGGATAAAAAAAACCATGAAACCCATACAGTAAATGAGGTTATTGTAGATAATTTAGGTTAGGCAGGCTCAGCATGTTACACGTGTTAGCTTAGGTTAACGCGCGCGCGTTAACCTAAGCTAACACGTAACATGCTGAGCCTGCCTAACCTAAATTATCTACAATAACCTCATTTACTGTATGGGTTTCATGGTTTTTTTTATCCCAAAACTGAGGTTAACCTCAAATAGTGCAAGGGTGTCATGGTTTCTTAACCCAAAACTGGGGTTAACCTCATTTGTATAAGCTAACACGTAACATGCTGGCCCGCCTCTCTTGCTCCCTGTAATGCTCGATACTTTGTTCTATTTCTCTGACTGGTCAGTTTTAATTAAATATTTTTTTATCTATTTTGCACATTTTCACACTTTTTAATAATATTCGTGGAAAGTGGCACATACTTAGTACTTATATCCGGAAAAAATTCATGTCTTATCGAGTGTTGGTGTCTATTACGATTGGGTCTTAAGACTAGTAAGTGATGAAGGACTCATGAAAAATAACTTGATAAAGGACTTTTTAGGGGCGAGTGGTGGTGGGTGTAATCCTGTGAAATCTTGTTTGTGGAAAACCGCTTGTCCCATAGTTCACCAATAGGGCCTCTGATGCTAGTTTAAACGTGCGTGAAGCGAAACTAAGCAACACGAGGTATATAGGCTGTCATTATAAATGAAGACTATTTTGTAAAACGCAACGGGTATAAGACGTATTTCGTGAAACGTTGATTTCAATTTGCACCATACAGCTACTCAAATTGTGGAGACGATTAGCTGACGCTGTAAACATGTCACTTTTAAATCAAACACTTGTAATTTTGTCATCTATAATTTCACCGAGAGTGTTGGCATCTTATTCAGGAGGATACCGGTGTGAATCTCGATCTAGGCATACGGATTAGGGTTTTCTATGCATGTGGGTGAATGGATAGCTGTTGTAACCATTTATGAATGAAGTGGATGTTTCTCACTCTGGTTGAAAACATACCTAAAGTATGGTCTAATTTTTGAGGATTCACCCACGAAGGCTCTGCTCCGGAGAAAGGTTACGAGTTTATACCACAAGAGATGTACCTAAGCACAAAATGTAGCATCTCCACTGGTTAGCTGGTATCCAGCAAAAATAAAAAATGTTACAGGTTCGGTCGGTCTCGAGCCAGAATGCACACTTTTTGCCCCGTAACCCAGCAAACTCCACAATCAGGGTGCAATTCGCATCATCCTTCATAACACCGACAACCTTTTCACTATGTAACTCTACCTGCCAAGCTAACTGTGTCCATATAAAGTAATTTAGGACATCTAAACTGAGGAATGTTGAATTCTTAATGAAACTGATACATCCTCAGTCATCTTCTAACCATATCAATCTATAACTTCTTTCGTAGAGCGAATATTACATAATTTTGACGATTTTTTTACCTGTATTCACTATGTTTTGCGGTTTTCATAACATTTCGGGATTTTATGAGGTGGGGTGCGTAAGAGGATTGACGATGACTGTTGGGCGAGCGATAGCACTCTGGCATCGCATTCGGGAAGCGACCATCCAGATTTAAGTTATTTTTTCCATAGTTTCCTGAAATCACTCCAGGCGAATGCCCACTACACGCCTTGTCAAAGTATGCGGTAAATAGAAACAGAATGAGGATCAGACTGTTAACTCAAGAAATTCCGAAACATCTGTCACTATTTGTGAGGCCGAGCATATTTTCATGATCCTTGACACTGGTGTGTGCATGTATAAGTTGTCAATATTCTGTAAGTCCTAAAAGGTATATACTTTCGAAGTTTGTGCTTGGCACCTTTCCTAGCTTGTTCTTGAGTGGTGCAGTTCGTGACAACTTTTAGATACGACAATATGCTATGCATCTGTTACCGCTGTTTCTGCAGAAAGTATGCATTCTTCCATTTTTCCAACTAACTTTGGTCTGTACCGCATTTTTCGCATGTGTCGGGATAAGAACTATTCACATGTGCCCTTTGGAGGTTACTTTATCGTGGGGATCAGTTCTTTTTGTACTATTATGCTCTATGTGTCTATGCCTTGTAGTGTGTACAGCATACTTGCATACTTTAAAAAAAATTGCGACAGTGATTTGCCTCAGAAAGTTTATAAATTTATCACGAAGAACTCCACGTTTTGCAGAAATTCAAATCGCAAGACTCAAGCATCCGTGCGCTTACTCTGCCAGCACCGTACGAACAACTCGGTAATGTTTCACAGCCTTGGCACATCAATGTCCCAAAGATGTTTCCCTGTCAATGTGTGGAGAATTTTAATGTAGTAACTTTCATTAATGAGGTGCGTTGCACTTTTTTTATCTAGAGTTTGCATTCCTATCGACAGTTGAGGATTATTGTAAGGGAGGTAATTTATTTTCGTCTTCTGCAAGCTCTCTAATAAAGTGTTTTGCATTAATTTTTTGTGAAACTTGTATTTTGATACAGCCATTCCACGTAGATGATAGAGTAAAACTGATTGAGAGCATTATCAGGGCAGCCATCATGGAAGAGCCTGCGTGTTTATCTCCCCAATTACGGATTTTGCCACCCTAAATGTCTCAGCTGAACTGTTAGATCAGACATTTCGCAAGGGAAAACTAATGATAGTATGCCTGTCAAGCATCACTTTAGTTAGTGGAATCATTCACAAGAGACTTCGATACTGAAGACTGAAAAAAGGCTGAGAAAGTTATTATTTCAACATAAACTGGTTATTTTTTTCCTTGAAACAGACTTGGCGATGGTCATGGCTAGGTGTGCGGTCTCACAAACATCATATCCACAGCACTTGAGACTTTGGTCAAACAGTGCAATTGGCTGTAACACCAAGCTCAATTGTTAACACAATGCAACAATTTATCCAGCGCAGCTGACCTGAACTTACCCTAATATAACGCAAGTTATGACGGCTCGTGTGTCTACTGATGGCTAAGCATTCGATAACATTGAGCTCTGTGATGCACACATCTGTCCAATTATCATTCTTTTTCTTCTTCTTCTTCCCGGAGACTGCCTTATCAGCCGAACACGCAATTTACACAGATATCACACTTTTCTTTAGTCCATTTCAGTGATGAATACACTTCATAAAGATGCCACTTTGCTGTGTAATGCAGGCAGATGTAAATCGTGACTTTTTCGTGAAGTGAAATGAAATAAATTTTTTCCAACTTCTACTATATTTATGGAATTTTGTGGCTTAAGGTATTTTAATCATTTTTTTCACACCTTTTTTAAGGAAATACGTGGGGAGTGACACATTTCCCTTCAATGATGAGTTCCAGCAGCTGGTGCCTCCCACCTCGTATAATACAGACACCCCACTCAGAAACAATAGGCATGCACTAAGTCCCCAATACCGAATTCATTTAACTCCTGTATCTGATCGTGTGATCATATTTTCTTAGTAATACAGTATTTACCGGTATAATACGTAATTGCCTATGCTAATGTACAATTTGTGAGACGTATAACTGAAATCAGCCATTTGTGATTTTTGCAACACAGAAAGCCTCTTCTGACGTGCAGTTGTACCATATCTGCGTTATCAGACCGAACATCCGCAATTTATACAGATATCACGCTTTTCTTTAGTCCATTTCAGTGATGAATACACTTCATAAAGATGCCACTTTGCTGTGTAATGCAGGCAGATGTAAATCGTGACTTTCGTGAAGCGAATGAAATAATTTTTTCCCAACTTCTACTATATTATGCAATGGTAGGCTTAAGTCATAGGAAAGATAAGAGCTAACAGACAGATGTAGACCTATACGTGAATAAATTAGTGGACATTGAATGAAACGTCACTGTTGATATCAAGATATCAGAAATGCAAGGAAGAGACAGGTAAAACAACTGCTCTCGGATAGCTTCCGGAACCTCCAAGTTGAATGTGAAACAGGTGCAAGCATTTACTGACTGAAGTGCAAGCTACAACAAGGAAAGAACGATGATATAACTCCCTTTTTCTTCTCTTCTTCCCGGAGACTGCCTTATCAGCCGAACACGCAATTTACACAGATATCACACTTTTCTTTAGTCCATTTCAGTGATGAATACACTTCATAAAGATGCCACTTTGCTGTGTAATGCAGGCAGATGTAAATCGTGACTTTTTCGTGAAGTGAAATGAAATAAATTTTTTCCAACTTCTACTATATTTATGGAATTTTGTGGCTTAAGGTATTTTAATCATTTTTTTCACACCTTTTTTTAAGGAAATACGTGGGGAGTGACACATTTCCCTTCAATGATGAGTTCCAGCAGCTGGTGCCTCCCACCTCGTATAATACTGACACCCCACTCAGAAACAATAGGCATGCACTAAGTCCCCAATACCGAATTCATTTAACTCCTGTATCTGATCGTGTGATCATATTTTCTTAGTAATACAGTATTTACCGGTATAATACGTAATTGCCTATGCTAATGTACAATTTGTGAGACGTATAACTGAAATCAGCCATTTGTGATTTTTGCAACACAGAAAGCCTCTTCTGACGTGCAGTTGTACCATATCTGCGTTATCAGCCGAACACGCAATTTATACAGATATCACGCTTTTCTTTAGTCCATTTCAGTGATGAATACACTTCATAAAGATGCCACTTTGCTGTGTAATGCAGGCAGATGTAAATCGTGACTTTTTCGTGAAGCGAATTGAAATAATTTTTTTTCCCAACTTCTACTATATTTATGCAATTGGTGGCTTAAGTCATAGGAAAGATAGAGAGCTAACAGACAGATGTAGACCTAATACTGTGAATAAATTAGTGGACATTGAATGAAACGTCACTGTTGATACTCAAGATATCAGAAATGCAAGGAAGAGACAGGTAAAACAACTGCTCTCGGATAGCCTTCCGGAACCTCCACAGTTTGAATGTGAAACAGGTGCAAGCATTTTACTGACTGAAGTGCAAGCTACAACAAAAGGAAAGAACGATGATATAACTCCAGGCCCTAGTATCTTCGTTGTACATTTGGTGTGTGTTTTAATATTTTTATGTATCTTGGTGTACTATGATGCTCTATGTGTTTATGCCTTGTAGTGTGTACAGCATACTTGCATACGTTAAAAGAATTGTGACAGCGATTTGCTTCAGAAAGTTTATAAATTTATCACGAAGAACTCCACGTTTGGCAGACATTCAAATCGCAGGACTCAAGCATCCTCCAGCAGAATAAATCCCCTCGACGAGAAGAAGACTCGATATGCCGTTGAGGTAACTAAGGCTCTACAGTTGAAATATGACAACTTCAACATTCATAGGAAAGTTAGAGAGCTAACAGACAGATGTAGACCTAATACTGACGCATTTTGAGTTAACGATACACAGCACATGTGAACATTTGCATACCTGAAGCCTCGAACTTATTTGGGTTAATAGTTAGAGGCGACAGCAATGTGATTCTGTTTCACAATGAATGCGCTAAACTAAAAGCGAATTTCATACAATAATAAAACCTTTTTGTTTCAAAAACTGTTAATCGGCGAGTGAAAGAACGCGAAATTGTATGCACTTCAGCTAACTGAATTTAAAATATGTTATACGGAAGATTTTTTATGAAAAAAAAATTATGTATAACCTGAGCGTGGAGGACGCGGCTTCAAATCCCCGTCCGACTATCCAGATTTTGGATTTCCATGGTTTCCCCTAAAATGCCATGGCCGAATTTAATCCCGTTCCTTGTCCCTAGTTCTTTCACGCTTCTACTGACCTCCATGACTACGAGATGTAAAGCCAAAGGCATAAAAAATATAATAATTGAAAAAGATATGGCTGCCATGGATGCCGCGATTGTATTCTGTCGAACGGAAACATAAACGAAATGTCGTCTATATCTGAACCCTGGTCTCGCATTCGTGAGGACGCAGGTTTGAACTCGCATTCGGGAGGACGGCGGTTCGAATCCCCCGTCTGGCTATACAGATTTCGGTTTTCCATGGTTTCCCGAAATTACTCCAGGAGAATGCTTAATTAGCAACTATTCTGAAATGTACTATACAAACACATATACTCAGTGATCTCACAGTCTATACTAATATATGTCACGTTTAATTGAATTAGTTTAATATTAGCGCTCTAAAACCCAACCCTTCCGAGAGCCAGGTGTTGTGTATTTTTTTTTTTTCTGTGGCAGGCAGACGGAGGCACGCGGTGAAGCGGCCCAGCCATTAGGGGCGTGAGCCCGCCGCGACAGCTAAGATTAATTCGCTTGCGCTGTCCCAGTTAAAATACATATCTTTCGAACCAGCAGTCCGATTTAAATGAAATAAACTGCATTTTAATACTCAGAAAAAGTAGATGTTAAAAGATACGTCACACCACTAGTACAAATTAAGAATGAAATAAAATAAAAAAGAAAAAGTGTATTTCGAGCGTAATTGAGGTTTAAAAAAAATAATAAAGCCATTTAGACGATTTGGTCACACGACACTCATTAGAATACGATTTATGACCCGTAACAACGTGGCACGTGGCAGAGGCGCGCACCTGCGCCCGCTGCGACGGGGGCGGGGGCGGGAATGACCACAAACTGACCACAAGTTGGCGCCGGCCCGCCTTCGATATGTCACACCACAAGAATGTAATACTAAAGTGAATATTGTACTGTAATTAAGGTTTAAAAAATAATAAAGCCATTTAGACGATTTGGTCACACGACACTCATTAGAATACGATTTATGACCCGTAACAACGTGGCACGTGGCAGCATTTCGAGCGTAATAAATTGGAAGTGCCGCGTAGCCTCATTAGCATATTATTTATGACCTGTAACTTAGGTTAAGAAGTGCCGCGTAGCCTCATTAGCATATTATTTATGACCCGTAACAACGTGGCACCTGCGCGACGTGGGTGGTCTGGCGAACACCTGCGCGACGTGGGGGTCTGGCGGCACGTGCGCGGGGGGGGAGGGGAGGGGGGGAAAACTGGCAACGGACGCAGGTCATAAGAAACATGGGGTGTTTGGTCCGGGGTTCTGGCTCACTCCGGTGTAAGGGCACTACTGACAACATATCCGATAAGAAAAAATGTTGACAGTGAGACAGCAGAAATAAAAAAGATATTGAGTACTTGTGGAGATCTGCAGTGAACTGTTGCATATAGAGTTCTCGTGATTTTAAGCGAGCATCCAGACTATGTTGATACAATCTTCTGTCTGCAGAGGTTGGAAGAAAGTCTGTTTGTTTTTTTTCAAGTAGCCGTATGACTAAAATGGATACAGAGAACTGATTTCTTTACTTTGTGACAGAAACCTTCGTGGGATCACTCTTCAAGAGACTACTCCAACTCTGATGCAAACGTTTTGAATAAATTATTATACAATGTGCTCCTTTTAAATTGTTATGTACTGTAATTCACACTTGCTAATGCAAATAAATTTATGTAATATTAAATTACATGAACTAATCGTTGATTCTATTAACCAATAAATTCTGTAATAACTGTCGCTTATTATGTCATAAATCATTACTTCATATTGAATATAAGCTATCTATTCAATAATATTATTTTTTAAGCTTTAACAATCCGCAAACTTCTCAGTATTA
>JARYHS010013631.1:175318820-175374340 GCA_031002005.1 Vandiemenella viatica
GGGGATTCGCTTTAAGGTATGGCTTTTATAGGAATTTTAAAAGATTTGTCTAACATCACATGATTCAAAATTACTGACCAGAATAATATACAGAAGAATGGAAAGGGTAGTAGAAAACATAGTAGGAGATCAGTTTGGGTTTAGGAAAAATCGCGGTACAAGGGAAGCAATTCTAGCTTTAATATCAATGCTTGAAGGGCGGATCAAGAAAAACAAAGATACTTTTATGGCGTTTGTTGATTTATAAAAAGCTTTTGATAATGTTAGGTGGGACAAGATGTTCAAAATTTTAAAGAAGTCAGGCCTAAAGTATCGAGATAGAAGAATACTTTATAAACTATATAAGAATCAAGTGGCTGTAATATAAGTAGAGAATCTTGAGCGACAAGCATCAGTTAAAAAGGGTGTGAGACAAGGTTGTAGTCTATCCCCGTTAATATTCAACTTGTATGTAGAAGAAGCAATAAAGAAGGTAAAAAAGATTTGAAAGTGGCATAAGTGTTCAGGGAGAAAAAATCAGTATGCTAAGATTTGCTGATGACATTGTCTTGTTAGCGCATTCGGGAGGACGGCGGTTCGAATCCCCGTCCGGGCATCCAGATTTGGGTTTTCCATGGTTTCCCCAAATCACTCCAGGCAAATGCCAGGATGCTTCCTTCAAAAAGGCCATGGCCGAATTCCTTCCCAAATCAAAGCAAGACTAAAGTGATGAAATGTAGCCGAAATGATACAAATACTAGCAGACTAAATATAAAAATAGGATCGAATGCAATTGGAGAAGTAAGTGAATTCTGTTATTTGGGAAGCAAAATTACAACCGATGGCCGAAGCAGGAATGATGTTAAAAGCAGAATAGCACTAGCAAAAAGAGCCTTCATGAAAAAGAGAAATCTTTTAGTTTCAAGTATTGATCTAGGAATTATAAAAAACTCTATGTGTGGAGCACAGCACTTTACGGTAGCGAAACATGGACTTTAGGAATACCCGGAAGGAAAATTGAAGCATTTGAAATATGGTGCTACAGCAGATTGCTGAAAATTAAGTGGGCAGACAAAGTAAGAAATGAACGATTTTTGGAAATGATGGGTGAGAAAAGAAGTTTATGGAAGAAGCTTACAGGAAGAAGAGACAGGCTGGTAGGTCATATTTTGAGACTTGCTGGATTGGTTAATTTACTGGTGGAGGGAACAGTCGAAGCTAAGGAAGACGGAGATTAGAATATACGAAGCAGATAATTGAGGACGTGGGTTGTAAGGGATATGTAGAGATGAAGAGGTTAGCACAGGATAGGAAAGGATGGAGGATTGCATCAAGCCAGTCGAAAGACTGATGACAGCAAAAAAAAAAACTCTAGCAACGAACTGCAATTCGCTTATTCAATTCTAATTGACAAGATGTGTCTGAGGAACAGAATGATTACGGGGCAGGTGAGATGTCGACAGGTTTTATGCGCCGAGCAGGTGTTCCTGCTTCTCGGCAAGGACTGCCCCGAGTTGACAAATGTGTTTGACATTCCCGTGTCCAAAGTGGCTTGGCAGCCGGCTCGCAGATTTTCGAATCAGTTCGGAGAAACTCAACATTCTCCTATTATGTTTTATTAGTATGTGTGCTCAATTGTTAATCCATGGTTCAAGCGCATAATGGTGAGATTTCGGTACTAATCAACAAAAGAATACAAAAGAGGGTTGGAAATATTATTAAGAATTCTGGTACATACACGTATTCAGTCCTCCCCCGGTGTGTTGGAGCATCTTTGTATTCTGTTGGTTGTCTCTCTGAAGCTAGATTTCACGGCGCGTTGTTTTGTTCGCGGCGCCTTGCAGCCGAATTGTACGGGTCAGCACGCGCCACAGGCTAGCCCTCGCTACCTCGCTGTACCCTCCCCACCACGTTGGCTAGTGTCGTTTCAGCTACCCGGGCGTTTGATGTTTACCGATTGGACGACGGATAGACGCGCGTCACCTCTGTCAGCACCGGCGGGACCCTTCCCATGGCCCACTGTTGATTGCTGAACCGGCCTGGCCGGCAAATCCACGCGCCGTGGGAATCCATCTTGAGGCAGATACTCTATCTACATATCTACATATATCTACATATATACTCTGCAATTCACAAAATTGTGGGTGGCAGAGGGTGCTCAGCACCAAAGCTAATCTCTTTGTTGTGCATTCCAATCCCTAATGGTACGAGGGAAAAAAGAATTCATATAAGAATCATTGCGCCACCTTATTTCTCTAATCTTATCTATCCTGTCATTCCGACTCAAATAGGTTGGTGGACAAAGTATTTCACTACACTCGTAAGTGAAAGTGGGAGTACGCATGTTTACCAATAAGTTTATACGAAACGTGCGTCGTCTATCTACCAGAGACTCCCAGCCTAGTCTACTAATCATTTCTGTGACGCTTTCATAAGGACTGTAGCAAGCGGTCACGAATCGAGCGGCTCTATACTTTCGATCAACCCCTTACGAAACGGATCCCAAATGGCACAACAATAGTCCAAATGTGGACGCACAAGAGATTTGTACGTTATCTCCTTTGTTTATTCATTACAATTTTTCAAGATTCGATCTATGAATCGCAGCCTAGAATTAGCTCTACCTACTAACGAATTAATGTGTAAGTCCCATTTCATGTTCCTTTGTACTGTTACTCCCAAATATTTCACAGAATCGACCATATCAATAACTGAGTTGTTTAACTCGTATTTCTGAACAATTGGATTCTTTTTGTTAGTTATGCTCATTGTCTTGTACTTTTTACAATTTAGAGTAAGTTGCCACTCAGCGCCGTAATTTACGCGCTCTGCCGCTGACGCGTAGACTTTGTCGCGTTGCCAACTTTGCTTAACTCGCTCAGGTGGGTTTTAAAGAATGACACTGGATTGCTGGTGTATGCGATTTCTGTATTTCGAAACGACTTCTTGAAGAGATGACACTCTTGAATTTTGTCTGTTATTAGACTAAACCTTCACCATAACACCTAGTGTGGTGGGTAACACTCTGGCCCTCGCATTCTGGAGGAGGGGGGGGGGGTTCGAATCCCCGTCCGGCCATCCAAATTTCGATTTTCCATGGATTCCCCAAATCATTCCAGGCGAATACCGGGTTTCTTATAAAATCTCATGACCAAATTGCTTCCCGTTCCTTGTCCCCCAGTACTTTCCGCCTCTAATGACTCTAAGTCTCGTAAAAAAAAATAAAAATTCATAACAAGCTCTTTATACTGAACTTTCACACACTTAATTACTTGATCTTGATACGATTTTTTCGATTGAGATTACAAAGAGTGCGCTAGTTTCACAGACAGAATTTGTACTGCATAGAGTTTTACAGATGCAGTAAACGAAAACCAAAATGAGTACCCCCTACCGAACGTGGTGAGTGAGCGGTTAACGCTCTGGCCTCGCATTCGGGAGGACAGCGGTTTGAATCCCCGTCCGGGTATCCAGATTTGGGTTTTCCATGGTGTCCTCAAGTCATTCCAAGCAAATTCTGGGATGTTTCCTTAAAAATTCCATGGCCGAATTTCTTCACGTTCCTTGTCTCCAGTCTCATCCCGCCTCTAATGACCTCGACGTCGACGAGGCTTAAAGCCACAAGTAAAAAAAAAAGAAAAAAGAGTACTCCCTCCCTATACTACTTCGCAGAACATGATACATCACACCTGGCCAAGCATTTTATTATTATTACTTCTCTGCAACCGATACGTTTCCTGGCGTGTTCGCTAGTGTGGAAGTGACTTTTAGGACGCCCTGAGGTGTTTGTGCACGAGTTTTACAGTCTCTTTAATTAAACACTCGTTCTAGGAAGAGTACTGTTGGGTCGTTGAGACAGGTGTTGTAACTAGTAATGCCCCAGGAAGTGTCGTGTTGCTTAATGAACTACATCCTGCCGCAAGTGGGAGGCGTGTTGTTTAATATTCATTCATCTTTTACACAGAAAGTAAAATCATTGCATTAGCTGTAATGAAAGTGCCATTGTGTGCCTTGTGTAGTATAACCAGAATAGTGTTACACATTATGAAGTCGATTATGTCACCAATTCTTACACATCCTATATTATTCAGCCTCTTTTTCGTCGTTGGGAAGGAGCTGTGGATAATTGCTTTGAAGACCGTGTTGTGTCTTGGTAGTGATGCACATTGGTGTGTCCATTTTGCACATTGCACTGTAGTGAAACAATGATTAATATTCCTTTCCAGTTGCTACTATAAAGAAGCCACATCCAGAGATGGCATCGAAAATGTCATTCCTCAGGCTTTCAATCGTATATACCCGATTTCTTCGGACTAAAGTGATTGCCATGTAGCACATTTTGGACTAGTTAGTCATCTAGTGGATAGCGGCGCGGGATATCCAGTTAGCGGGAAGCCTTTGGCGGCACAAATCGCGTTACGATGCATGACGGGACGTCCCAGTTAATAAATCGACCACGTGTGTACCTGTGCTTTCTGTTCTCCACTTGCTTTTCCGAAATCCGCTCGTATTTTTCCACGTACTTCAGAATTACCAATCGTGTGTTCCTAACAGATAATACTTGGTGTTTCTCATATTATTTCCTCTGCTGGAGAGCTAGTGGAACATTGTTCATTCGTCTTTAAATGAAGCACTGGTTGCCATCAGTAGGCTCTCATCAATTATCCTATCTTTAAACTAGAAAGACGACCATATCCTCTTGGTTAGGACAGATTAGTGATTAAATGGTGATAGACAGGAAACTGGATCCTGATATCGTTTCACAGATAGTGTAATTAAGGATAAACCATGGTATTATCGTATTAACCTATTAAGTAGACTCAGAACGGAACATCTTAAAGCCACAAATTTTATCATAAAGAAGTCAGATTCATTCTTGAGAGAGTTCTGTGCGGAACATAACCTCTCATATAAAGATGTAAACAATAGCAAGCTGCAAGAAAGGAGTTGTTAGTAGAATGCTTGTAGATAATTAACATTCACACCCCTAATGCAAACGCTTGCATTTCCTAAGGAAAAAAAAAAAAGAAAAAAAATATGAATGAAATTAATTTCTTCATTTATGTCAAGAACTAAAGGTATTATCTACCTTATAATTTCCTAAACTCGCTCATTCACCTCGATAGCTATTGGCTGGATAACTGTGACGTAGCAAGCCAGCTGTCACTCGCAAATTAACAGCGACCAGAGATATTATTAGAAGTAATTCGAGATTATGTCCACAATTTAATAGCTAAGCAACTGCTATAAAGTTAATGGCCTAATACATTCATTGAGTTTGCTTTTCGTAGCATTTCATAGTTGAATAACCTTTAGTGCTGAGAAAACGTGAAACTGCTTTTCAATAACATGTCGCTAATAAAAGCAACATAAAAAACTTAAATTACTCACGATCTCTGCTGTAATCACGAATGCCAATCGCCATTCCGGCCACGGCTAAATTTCAATTTAATTAAAACTTTTGCTAAAGTGGCTGCTTGACCAAACTGTATACTTAATTTGCTTTTTACGTATTTTACTGACCACTTTCCTTAATGGTCTTTATTCATGTTCGCTAAGCGTGACTTATTAGGTTATTAAAAGTGACCATCGTACAAAACATGTTACCGAATCGAGTATTCTGCCAATTTATTTCTTAGGAGCTGCACAACTATTTAATAATCTGGAATCTCTACTAAGTTCTCTGGCCGTTACAGACACTATGGCCTAAGATTACATTACGAATATTTGCCCAGCCTCAATAAAAAGCAACGTGAAGCAATTGCGCTCTCCCTTTAAACAGAAATTCTTCAAATTTTGCAGAGTGAAGTTTTAGGCTCAGACACAAGTCAAGTTTGTATTTCAGCAAGTACGATTCTTCCAACCACGACCTTTGAAACAATTGTACGACATGGAGGAAGGAAATATATGGAGGAGAAGTGACGTTAAATTGGTTGAAGCAGGCTCGCGCATGCGCAAGTGGCGGCAGCGGTGATATTGCGCTTCCAAACAATTGCGATGTTCCCAGTATATCCCGAAAAACTAAGCAAGATATCGAAAAAATTTATTCTTTATTTTCGATTTTTCTCGTCGTGTTACATACGAATCGATCATTAAATTTGACTTTTGCGAAATTTTCTTCTCCATTTCAACTCAAGACACCTCACTTTTGATACAGTATATCTCTAGAACTAGGTGAGATATCGAAAATTTTTATTCTTTATTTTTCATTTTTCTCGTCTTTTTAAATAAGAATCCATCATCAAATTTGACTTTGACCAATTTTTCCTTCTGAATTTCAACCAAAACCATTTCACATTTGGGACGGAATATCTCGAAAACTAAGCAGGATATCAAAAAATTTTATTCTTCATTTTTTTATTTGTCATATCGAGTTACATAATAATCGATCACCAGATTGCGGCGTCACCTTTATCCTAGAGTCCCCTTGAGGTTTTTGTACATATTCCCCGTGTCTGTATGGAAGCGGCCATGCCCCCTCCACTCCGGCCATGCCCCCCCACTCCTCCTCCGCCCTGCTTCACTTCAATGCGTGGTGAAGGTCTCTTGCGTCGTCTCCATATATTTCCTTCCTCCATGTTGTACGATAGCGTGATCATCTCTGTCCGTGTTTAATACGTCTGTTAATACTTCTGAGTTCTTCAAGCTCAAGAAATTTTATCCATCCTAAGGGTGAATTACAGGTTTAGTTCGTGTTTTGAATAATCACATCAACATGACGTAATCTTTGACCTTAAAAACTGGAACTATTCTAACCCCGTGACGATACACAAAAAACGGCCACTGTCTTACACTATGCGTGCGTAAACCGCATCATCACGGATAAACCACTTGACCAATTCAGGCCATATTTACACGAAATGTTATTGATGTGGCACGAAAAGTTTTCGTTTATAATCCATTACGACAGGTAGCGCTGGAATGTGGTTGGCATTTCGACTGTGAAAAGCTGTAATATCAATAGATTCAGTGGTTCATCATGGATGATACGCAATGTATTTTATGTACGAGGGTAATTCGGAAAGTAACCTCCGTTCTAGCGTGGCGCTAGTATTCGTGCGCGGAGCGCCGCCATTTTCACGTCTGCGTGTTCCCCGATTCAGTAAGCATCCAATTGTGACAGTACGAACCTCGTTCTTTTGCGCATTGCCTTGTTATAACCTTAAAACATGAGCGCTGCAATAGAAAATCCCACGAAATGCGTGCTGTAATAAGATTTCTTTTGGCGCAAAGCGTTTCAGCAGCAGACATTCATCGTCAGTTGTGTACTGTATACAGTCCGAACATTGAGTGCCTTCAGTGGATTTTGGCTTTGTGTGTGTGTGTGGGGGGGGGGGTCTTGAGTCGGGCAAAAGATAGTATTTACAGTCTCCTCGGGCGTCAAATCTGTAGAGCTAAAAAAAAGAGGTCTCCAAAATTACAATGTCGGAGGTGGGCCTAGATAATTTTTTTTTTGGGGGGGGGGGCTTGAGTCTCCTAGCCCCCCCCCCCCCCCCTCGGATCCGCCACTGCGAGCCATTCAAAACAAACGTCGCGGTAAGCTGCCATTCGGTGTTGTGTTTTTGCATGACAACGTTTGTCCTCACAGACTCAAATGGGACGTTTCCGATCATCCCCCTTACAGCCCCGACTTGGCGCCTAGTGATTTTCATCTCTTCACTCACATGAAGAAGTGGCTTGCGTCGCAGCACTTCGATTACGACGAACTTCAAAGTACTATGAAAGATTGGCTACGTGCCCAGGCGGCTAAATTTTATGAAGAATTAATTTGTAAATTAGTGAAACGCTATGACAAATGCTTAAATTTAAATGGTGAATGTGTTGAAAAATAGTAAAAAGCTGTAGTTTTAAGATGTATATAATAAAATATTTTTTACTATCCAAGTTTTTTTTATTTATAGCCAAACGGAGGTTACTTTCCGAATTACCCTCGTATAAAGATGCGGAACTTTCTGGGAATCGAAATGTGTACCACGAGTGATGTTTTAAATTTTGCTATTCAATATGAGTTTTTATATCATAGTTTATATATACATGCAAATAAAGGAATCTGTTCGTACATACGCCGGGCAGCATCACTTCACATATTGCTTGCAGAGAAGCCATATTGAAGGTTACCTGTGCGTCATCGATAAACATTAAAGCTTTTCCAATTAGCGATAGTTTCAAGGGTGGTTAAAACACAGCTTCCAATAATAAAGAGAGGAGAGGATCCTTGAAAACGGAGAATACAGGACTGCTCCTCTGCCTTAACCTATCTGGCCACTATTCCTTTGATAGTTTATCTGTGATTTAGCAGCACAAACATCAAATTAGCGTGGACGAAGTCGCGGCTGAAACTGGTATAACCCAAAAATAACTGTAACGGCTTAAGCAAAATAAATAAAATAAACATAGAATAATAACATCGTAGCCATCGAGAGTGGCTCGAAGTTAACAAGCGTTGTGCTAACACAAGTCGAGACATAAAAATACTATCAAAAAGTGGAGATAAACTTAGCAGTGAATAAATAATAGCCGGCGGAAATGGTTTGTTGACCGTAATCTAACTTCATCGCTGTCTTCGGCATCTTATAGCGATGTGAAGATGTCATTTAGCAAAAATTTATAGGAATACTCTATAACTGAGGTCGATAGAAGCGTGGGATAACGCAGCTGTGTCGCTGTACCTAAACGAGTTAGCTGCCATTTAAGTCTGCCATCTTCATTGTTTATTGGAAAATGATGTTCACTCCACATCCTTTGCTGTGTTAATTCTTTGCAGGAGAAACTGTAGGTGTTTTTAGTGGTCTGCGAATATCGCTGTATTGTATGAATAACGAATTTACTTATTTACCATTTATGTAAACACTCTTATCGAATTCTTACAACGGAATATGAAAAATGACTTCACCATAAAAGTTTGAGTGTTGGGGACAGTAAACATCTAGAGGGGAAGAGGCAATGTTTATATAAGGTCGATCTTCAAGTTAACGGTTAGTTAAAAGGTGACCTGTGACAACTTTCTCAATATGTTTATCACGTGTTCCAAAAATAAAAATAAATAACTTCTTGTGTCTGGATTAAAGTAGTCTAGGACCAGTAGAATAGTTTGCAAGATATATTTTGGC
Source organism: Vandiemenella viatica (assembly GCA_031002005.1). Classification (NCBI taxonomy): domain Eukaryota; kingdom Metazoa; phylum Arthropoda; class Insecta; order Orthoptera; family Morabidae; genus Vandiemenella; species Vandiemenella viatica. The sequence continues at coordinate 175,327,910 of JARYHS010013631.1, forward strand.
GTATTCAGATACTTTCATTTAACGGATTTTTGGATCTGGAAAATACCTTTGCTTTAAAAGCAATAGGGCAATTAAAAAAATTAGTAAATAAGGTACTACATCGTAAATAGACGAAATATGTTAATTTTGATTCATAAAAATGCAAAACATAAAAATTATTTCATTTAAAAGATTCGGTATATCTCTTCTGTCGCGAAACGGTATCTGCCATAATGGATTCGTACGTGACGTCATCTTACAGTAAATACGAAGGCGTGCCTACCACTGCGCAATTCGGAAGCTACGCGACTTGTGTCCGAGTATCGTCAACTTGAGTTGCCTGCAAATATGATACGCAGAGGCGACCTAATAACACACAGAGGATACTGTGAAGCGATAGGTCTCTTCAGTCTTACCTCTAGCCGTGGGGAGCGTCGTTCTAATAAACATCCCTGCTGTCGCTTCTAACCCGAGTTTTTAATTAGGTGACGATGATATCAATGTCGCCTTTTGTTCCTACAACTATAATAGAAAAAGAAATATCCAAAGAATGTGGTGCCATTCTTAAGTCATACAAACAATAGAAAACATAGGCCTAATGTACAATGGGTAAATAAACTTATGAAAACATAATGATCACTTATGAAGTTTTGAAGTTAAAACTTGTGATAAGAATATAAAGCGGAAGAAAAATAAATGTGCAAAGTTTGTAACGTGGCTTTAATAAATTAAATTCTCTGGAACGCATGCCGAACAAAAGTCGCTATTTACTACGGAAGAAAACATTCTTCCATAATACATGGTCTAATTATAACTTCCAGAATTTTTTGATTAAACGACAAGTTTGTTACCGAACAAATGACGGCTCACAAAATATAAATTTATCTTCTTTTATTAAACTGTTCGTTGATACTTTAACATATATATCTGATTGATTAGTACAAAAATGCTTGCTGTTGATTAATTTTGCTTAATAACTATGTTATAACTTAATTAATATTTATTGTTCCCCCCGCACTTTGAAGTGAATAATATTCCACTATTCCGACAGTTGGTTTCAAAAGAGCAACATAGAAAATACAGAAGAAGATGCCCGCTATCAAGACAAAGTGGCATATGCAATTAACTCAAATATAGAAGAATAAGAGCTTCCAAATGCTACGAAGTAAGCCGTTGATGGGAAATTTGTTGCTGCTATTTTTGATTAATTTTAAATTACAAAATACTTAGATTAGTTTATTTTTAAAATCGCTCTCATCTTGACTCTCGAACTTGTTTTCAGTTGACACTTGTTGACTATATAGTGACGTCACGAACCAAAGCAGCATGGCGGCAAGCATTTTCGCGCGGGAGACTAAAACGTAAGATTTAAATGCCATTTTAAGGCACTTATCGATTTCAGAAAATTGAAATAAAAATTCTGTTGGCTTATTATTACCAAAGGATTCAATTAAGCCACATTTAATTTTAAAAAAAATGGTATAATACCTATTGACATTTGGAATTTTAAATTGGTTAAGCATAAGGTGTCGAAACAGACGAATAATTTGGAGTAGATAGTGGACTAGATTTAAACACTCGGAGCTCTTCACGACGATCCTGGAATAGAAACTGAGAGATGAGTATTCGAAGCAGAGAACTGGAAATGTTCTGTATGTTGTAACAGATCTACGCAGGTGAAGAGAACAGCAGATCTCAGGAGAAAGAACGTCTTACTCAAAAGCTGTTTCGTTTTTTGTTTTTATTACGGCCGCGCTTTTCGTTGATGTTGAGGTATTTAGTGGAGGGATAAAAAGCAGAAAGGAATTCGCCAACGGACATCTGAAGCAAACTGGAAATCGTCTGAAGTGTTTTGAAGAAAACACGGAAAACCAAAATCTGCGTTACCGGAATGGGTATGGAAGCCACGTCCTCCTTATAGCAGACGCTAACCGCTCAGTGATCGGGCTTGATTCTGAGATCGCGGTTTCAGATACTTGAGGATGTTTAGCGTGATAAACTTGCGTCATTTCCTGGGTGTTATCTTGGATTTCGGTTTTGGTACAGCTGGCTGCGCGCCTGCATTACGTATGGTCGACGTATCACCTACGTATCGTATGTTGCCTGTATGACGATTTATGTTCATGAGGGGACGCTAGTTTCCTCGTCCTTGCTGCACTTTGAGCTGTCATACGATGCGGATGAATTAGGCTGTTTTGATTTTAACCTTAATTCTCGGGTAATCATTGGTTTGAGAACCGTAGCGTCTTCACAGGAAAACCATGTTGCCTTTGAAGCATGCGTTATTATATTGACGAGTTGTATTGTAGCTCGGTGGTTAAGGCGCTTGATATAAAATTCTTGTTCCCGGGTTCAAATCCCGGCGGAGGCCACGAACATTTAAGTTCTACTTGATCGTTCGCCAGGATGTGATCGGATTTCGCGTTAAATTCTAGGTTCAGCCACCAGAGAGCGGAATGCGTGTTAAGTCGTAATTCTGGTACCAGTTTGACCGATTTCGGTTTATTATTCCAATTTCGTTAAAGTGTTGGAGTTACACTGCTATTTATCCGGCTAAAGGGTTTCTATTATTATAAGCTGATTAATTAAAACTAGTAATCGCCCAGCTATCGAAATTCGACCGTAATTCATTAAGTCGTTTAGTTTCTTTCATGAAAGGGTAATAATCTAGTAATTCTCTGCATTACCTATAAAATTAAAACGATACACTCCACGCGTGACTGTATGCTAAATTTTAGCTTCTAATCTAACCATAGCAAATGATGAAATGTATTTATCGATGGTTCATTTGAATTCAAAATATTCATTTTGACTTAAGGCCGGAAAACTGCTTTAGCTTTATGAAACATACGCATTTAAATGTATGTATCAAAATAATTTGGTCATTTTGTGTGTTCGCTATTTGAATTTGTTCTATTATCATTTTGAATTCCACGCAAATAAGGATTCCTTATTTCTTGTCTCTCTGTCGCTCTCTAATGAAATTACTGAAATTACTTAAATTAAAAGACACTTAACCAAAGTTTAACATTTTAAATAATCAAATGACCATATAGTATCTGGCAGAATCGCTACATTCCTTTTCGAAGTATTCCTTTCATAACTTCAAACATTAATCTCTACTTTATCCGAGTCTTTCATTTTACCAAAGACCACAGTGTTTCAATGCGGGGAATTCACGTAAGAACGTTGGCTCTGATCCTATTTCACGCGCACACACACGTTCGCAAATTAATTTTTTATTTTAATAATCTATTTGTAACATGTATTAACTATGCTTATTATATTTTTGGGTGTGGTGGGACATTCTCCACCAGTGAAAAACTGTTACTGACCTGTTGAAATATGGATTAACTGTTTTCTTACAGTGTCCTCTTCACGTTTAGCACTCTCCTTTTCCGGAAAAGTCACCACGAATTAAATTAAAAATGCCAAAATATGGGATGCTCCGCAATCGCGAAATGTTAGCAGCATTGTATAAATGACACAAAAATTATCGGTACAAGGATCATATCAACCTAAATAGGTTAGTTTTGTCATAGTGATCATGGTTAGGTTGAAATTCGGCCTGGACCAAGAGTAAAAAGTTTACGGGGAATTCGTTCTGCGCAGCCCATGTCGCAAACCAGAGTCAAACTGCGCATTTGTTTACAGCTGAAGCAATCGAATATTTCTGACTGCTTATATCGATCCAAGGTTTTAAAAATATAGTATATATAATTTTAGCTTTTTGTATTTCTTTAAGATCCTCCGTTGCGCAATATTCTGGCCGCTAGCTCCGGTATCTACCAGTCGTCGAAACGTTGCTTCTTGCTTCTGTATAAGTTCAGAGATTAATTTCGACTGTTTTTTTTCACCAAAGAAGACAAAGTAAGGCCGCTAGCTGCGCCATCTACCCGCCATATGAGCGAACCACGTAGGCGAGCGAGCGTTTTATTTTACTTAATTTAAGGTATTTGTAACGCATATTATATATAGATTTTAGCTTCCTTCACTTCTTCTCCATATAATCTTTAACTATGCCAAATCTCTCACTTCTCCGTGCGCGCAATATTCTTAAAAATGTAACATAAGTTTTCGCTTAGCGTATTAATATATAGATAGATAACATGCAGTTATTGTTCTGCTGTTACTCCTGTCGTCAATTTCAGTACACATTATAAGTGGTTTCCCGCTGAGAATGACACTGTCAGTGCACAAGGATTATGCGACAGTTCACTTGATATTGTGATTATTGTTGGCACACATGACGACAAAATTATACTTTTAATACATCAAATAACAACGAAAACAACGCTTCGAATAAGCGAGATATCCAGAGATCTTCACTCGAGGAATAATACATAAAGAAATGTTTTTTGTTTGTCCACATCTAGCCGCTCTGCTAACTTAATATATTGTTGGAATGCTATTACTCTACAACACGAGCGATTATCTGCCTCTCTGGTTCTTACAACTGTTTAGTAAGAGAGAGGTTTTATTTTAATCCCACGGAGAGCCCATTAGAGGTAGCCCTCCGCGCTGCATCGCGAAAAGGTGTACCCAATAGTCTGCACACCAAACCGACAGCCAATTTTCTTCTTTTTGCTTTCTACAGTGGATGTTGCGTCCCTTGGGTTTTCACTTCAGATTAAAACTCTGAAACTTGCTCGCAATCTGAAAAAAAAAAAAAATTCTTATGAAGGGGACACAGTCGCGAACATGCTAAAAAAAAATCGAATTTTTTCTTTTTAGATTTGTTCAAAGCTCCAATTATTTAGCTACAAATTACCGTTTGTTTCATGAAAATTTGACGATTAGATTTGCAGTTATTAATTTTTTCGTGATGCGTGGTAATAGAATGTCTGTATTGTAATGTACATTAGTTTCTTGTACGTAAAACTTTTAATTCAGTTTTTTCTCAAAACTACATTTTTTGATTTTCTGGTACATTTTTCTCAAAAACTAAGACTGATAAAGACATCAGACTTTCAGCATCTCTTGTTAATAATACAATGATTAATCAAAAAATGGGACCTATCATAACAAGAACAAACTTACAAGCTCCAAGATATTTATAAAAGTTATATTTTTTTGACTTTTAGCATAAAAAAATCATTACTCAAACTATATAAAATTTAGTAACAAATCTTTGTGATTTGCAGATGATGTTTTATCTGTATACTGTGAAAGTTTGAGGTCTGTATCTCCATTAGTTTCTTCTGAAAGTGTACCTGAAGTTTACTTGTTTTAACATTGATTTCTTATGGGAGGTCCTTCGCTACAGTGTCCCGTTAAACAACAAAGTTTGGTTTTGCTTTTTCCGTTATTTCGCCGTTTCCTGTTTCAGCTCATAGGTGCGACAATTCAGTTTAGCAGCTGGGTTACTGTGGAGAAAATCGCTGGTTTCTTTCAGGCGAACCCTACCTGGTGTGTGAGTGTTTAACATTCGGATCTGACGTTCGGGGGGACCATGGATCAGTCCTTGGTCAGGCTATTATATTTCGGTCTTCCAGTGTTTACAGGAAAATGCCCGTTTTGTTCTTTCATAAAAACCACGACCGAATTGCTATCCGTTCATTGCCTAAAATCCTCTCCCTGTTCTATTATTATTAGTCTTTTACGGCCTCATTGGACCACTTTAGTCATTTTCTGGTTGTCTTCTTAGGCATGTGCATGCATCGTTCTTTCCGAATTTCCCAGTATCTTTCCATTCGCTGTGATCTTCTTTGTCTTTCCTCATCTGTAAATACCCTTTTCATTATGTTTCGTTTGTCTATTTTTGGTTTAAATCTTATTTTTTCGTCTTTCAATTTTTTGAGTTTTTCTGTTTTGCTTCGTAGATCATCCAGGGTTATTTCTAATTCTTCCATATCTTCTCTAACTTCCTTAATCCAGCCTGCCTGTTTCTTCAGCTTCCAAAGTTTTTCTATTATTCTTCTTATTGATCTGGTTTCTGGTGTCCTCATGATGTGACCAAAGAAGGAAATTCCCTTCTTGTCTGTATCTGTGATGGGCTCTAGTTCCCTGTACACCACCTCATTTGGCAGGGCCGTATTTAGGCTCTGCGGGCCCCTAGGCTATACATGTGGTGCGGGCCCCCTGTCGGCAGTGGCTGGATGAGTAAATTTCGAATATTTCGAAATTCGACCTAATAAATTTATGGGCGACCTCTACCTGCCCAGGCTGTGGTAGGTTGTGGTGAGGGCCCCTCTTTGTGGTGCGGGTCCCCCTTTGTGGTGCGGGCCCCTAGGCTACAGCCTATGTAGCCTATGCTTAAATGCGGGCCTGTCATTTGGCACTATCCTCCATTATCCCTCTTTGATATTTTTTTATTTAGACATGTTCTTCCTATTCTTCTCTCCACTTTCAAAATTTTGTCAATTCTGTTTTTCTGAGTGACTTTAAATAGTTTCGCTTCCATATGTTACTTCTAGTTGAACCACCGTCTTGTGTTTTAATTTTGTTTTGATTGATAGACCTATTTGTTGTACGTTAGTTTTTGAGCTTTTATCATTTTGTTAGTTCTCTCGTGCCAGGCAGGTTTTTCATTCAAGTTGTATGTTATAATTTCACCCAGGTATTTAAATTGTTCAACTGTTTTCATGTTATCTACAGTTCGGTGGTTTATTACTAGAGGCTCTGTTACCATAATTTCAGCATTTTCAAAAGATATTTGGAGTCATAATTTCTGTGCTATATTTTGTAAACTAATTATTTGATTCCTGCTTCTTGTATATTATTATCTAGTAATTCTAAGTCATCTGCGAATCCGAAACAATTAGATCCTTCTTGGTGGCAATTTTTATGTTTTTAGGATCTTCCTTGCACTATTCTCTCTCATCGCGTATTCAAGCGCGCAGTTGAAGAGCAGTGGTGAAAGACCATCTCCCTGTCTTAGCCCTGTTTTAACAGTAAATGGTTCAGATAGATCTCCCCTAAAACTTACTGTAGATTTTGTATTTGTGAGGGTTAATTTGATCATTTTTATTAATTTGGGATGGAGTCCAAAATTTCTTAGTATGTCCAGCATTGAATCTCTGTGGATACAATCGTAGGCTTTCTTGAAGTCTACAAAGGTTATTACTAGTTGTTTTTGTCTTCTTTTGTAGGCATCCATTATTAGTTTTGAGGTGATTATTTGTTCTGGGCAGCTTCCCCATGGTCTATTATTATTATTATTATCCTTTGGGCTTTACGCCTCGTCGACGTCGAGGCCTGTAGAGAGGGGAAGGTTGGTAGTTTGGGACAAGGAGCGGGAAGGAATTCGGCCATTGTCTATTCAAGAGGGGTCCGAGCAGAGATTCTCATCCATTTTGTCACAGTTAAAATTGGGACCAGAATACACAACAGCGTGTGGATATTTATATCCGTCATTTAGACCCCCTATGTACTGAGAGTGCCGCGCATGCATGGCCAATGGTCTCGAATATCAAAATGCGAAATCGGTAGATCTGCCCGCTAATATCGGTATATTTGTACCCAAAATCGGTAAATGAAAAAACCACAACCCAAATAACCGCAGTTTGCTGAGCAAGATGTGCTGTCGAAGAATTTCTATCAGTTTGACACCAATTTTACTACATGACATGGAATTTAGAGAACTGCTTCCAATTTGATGCCAAACTGTGCAGCAAATTGATGACAGTCTTCTGCCGCAATTAGACGACAAAATGGTGATCAAAAGTTTGAAAGAAAATTTTGGTTTCAAGTTGCATTCTAAGATGGGTTTGGTTTTCATATTACCTTTTTGGATTCGTATAGTATAAATTGAAGTCAGGAAATGGCAGTGAGGGTATTTTTTTTAAGTACTAAAACTTCATTACATTACTACATTACATTATTTTAAACTTCTTTGTAAAATAATAGGGAAATTAAAGGGTATAGGCTATTAGAAATTTAAAACTAATACCAGAATTTTTTTTCAATAAAAATTTCATATCATGAATAAGAAATAGTTATTACTACTAAAACAATCAAAATAACAAAAACAACAGACTTAGTTATTTTCAGTTCGTTTATTAAGTTATTTAACAAAAAGACTTTAACCTCAGTCAAACACACAGGGGTAGTCATCAAAAGATATACGGAAAATTCTGCAAAAGATAACTAACTACTTAACACATAATAGATCGACTAATTCCATGTAAAACATGAACAAAATGAGTTGCCAACCTGAAAATGTAAAATCGGTAAAAAAATAGAGATTTTCAGAAATTGTAGAAAAATTGTTACATTTCGGTAGGACAGACTCCGTATCGGTAGAGATACCGAAAAATCGGTAGGTTCGTGACGACTGCTCTGGGTGTCCCCATTTTAACTTACAACACGCGACGATAAACTGTAGACCCTAGGCACGCGGTCACTAGATTCAAATTTGCTTGCGGGTGTCGCACGGGTTTTTCCTGCCCGTGACATTTCACTGTTTTGATTCGGTTCGTCCGCGTGTCACCGCACCCCTTGTTGATGAAACAATTCTTTTTTTTCTGTCAAGTGGATTTCAGTGCATCTTTAATTATAATGCTCTCTGAAGAGATATTTTTAGTTAGAATTGTGATGTGAAATGGCGCTGTATAGTAAACGAGCCTTAACGGAAATGTTTTTCCATAAAATTTTGAAAATCCTAAACGGCGTCAATGAGTTCTGGAAATCTTTCAAGCAGGACAAAGTATCATTCCGTGGTAATGTAGAAACAAAGATGACAGAGCTGCATTAAAAGAAAACAAAAAATGCAGCACTTCTCAGTGTTTTACGCGGCAGTTTTAGTTTTTTCGGTTTTTATCAGTTAAAATTAAAAATTTAATGCATATGGCATTATTGGCCGGGAAATCCCCGAAGGGTTCGACCACCACGCGACAGTTTTTTCAATTTGCCGCGCATGCGTACTCTTGTCGCGGTTGAATTCTAACCCGGTAATCCTACCGTGTACAGGGGACCTACAGTTTAACGTGGAATTCGGACCACGGAAGCGTTCTGGCGTACTTCACATTACACGGTCTGCTATGCCAGAAGTAAAGGTAAGGAAGGTTAAGCGCCTTTCAAAAATCCCCGCCGAGTCATTGATTCGAACCGGGGATCTAAAGATCTCCACTGAGCCACCTGGCCACTACATTTTATTTAATTAGTTAATGAACAATGACGAATAAGATTAGGAGAATGCATTTAGTAACACTTGAAGAAGGAACGGATCCCCCGGTTTTACCTGAGAAAGACGTTTTCCAAGTAATTTATCATTTGCACAAGCGGCTAGTGCCACCATTTTATTCATAACTAGCTGATACCCGCGACTTCGTTCGCGTGGATTAAGAATTTCTTTGCCAGAATTGAATATAGAAAGTTGTTGGTAACGAATGATTGGTCCCAAACAACACCGAGTCGGCATAATGACAGAAGAGCCATCACTACCGTCGAACCTGTCTCTTGAAGAGAATAAATTTCACATTTATTTAAAACCAGAAAAACAAACGAAAGTTAGAGGATGTGGGGGGGGGGGTGTTAACTATGGACAGGTTTATTTCAGATTGGTCTTTTCTTCTTTCTTTAGCATGAGCATCCGATTCTTGGGTTCTTATAACTTAAACTGCTCGTGATCTGCTAGAGCTACAACTTAGGCCAGTTTACGCCCGCAAGGCAAAATAAACTGGTGCCAGAAACATTTAAACAGACACAAAGTAATACGACAGAGAAAATCGATATCTATACTAAATAATACATTTTTTCTCTAAACGAAACTTATTAACAAGTTACACACTAAGATCATGCGCGAGAAGCACACCTTAAGCAACCGACGTAACATTACAGACTAACACTCATATCCGTCTCTCTGTCACCATTCCACAACTTCTTAAAATTTCATGACTACAACTGTTAATCATACCGAAAAAAAAAGATTCCTGTGCCCTCCCTACAGATTTTCTTGCGATCAAAAACAATTTTTAAAATCTTTGCCTCCACGGAGATTTGACTCGGAGACCACGATTCAAACATCAGTAAGCAAGCGCCTAAACCATTGAGCTATCTGACCGCTGTATCGCAAGGTAGTACAGAGACGTAGACAGCCAACGCGTCTGTCTATCGCCGTTCAGTAATTTTTCGATATTATAAGACAACATGTATTATTTATATAGATAATTTTCCAACCAAATTTAGACAGTATTTTTCTCCTCGTTTCAAAGGATAAGTGTGCAAAGTTTCATCGAGATCGGATGAAAACTGTGGACTTGTATGAAGAACAAACGAACATACATACATTCATTCATTAATTCATTCATTCATCTTTATATAAATAGATTTTTCTAATTATAAAGCAAATATCGATTGTGCTCATTATGTAAGCAATAATTTTGACGATAGTCGGGTAAGAAAAAATTGCACAAAATGTCTTCTGGAATTACAGATTTTGTTGGGAAGGGGGAGGGTTTTTTCAAAAGATGCCACGTAATTTATCGTCGCTTCATAATCGTAAGTATTGTTTCATTACTGTTACTGTGTCTGCCATTCATTACGCTGATCATCGCTTGCCGAAGTAATCTTCGCTACACCTGCGTGGACTCGGCCAGGTTGCCTAACCAAGCATCAGAGGGCTCAGGAAGTAAACTGTTACATCAGATTCTTTCCGAATGTTTTTTGGCTGACGTGGAACTTAAGAGAGGCCATCGGTTTTACAGCGTGTGCTAAGCTGCCGGTTATTTTGGTACTGGGAATGCTAGAAGAAGTGAAAAGAATGTTTATTCTCGAAGATTTGTTGCAAACCAACGTAGGCTGCTTGCCAGACACTGTACAGAACATAAATAAAATATTATACGTATACACCACCTATTCGTTTTTCGTTTTGTTATGTACTCAGTTTTTAGAGATTTTTAATCATGGTGTGCCCTTTAACGCTGTCTTGGCCTTATTCCAGATGTGACTTACTTGTGATTATATCCTAAATTTTTCAATCAGTCTTGTAATACTGTATCACCAGTTTTTTTCTTCTTTTCTCATGTGGTTTCAGTTATTCTTCTTTCGACCCATATCTTCCTTACCAATTACTACTGGCGTTCTTAGTGAGTTGATACAATTTACCCTTCTCTCCACTAACAAATTAACCAGTCGCGCATGTCTTAAATGGCCCCACCATTGTCCATTCTTTCCGTCAGAATCTTCAACACTCTTTTCTTCACCTATAATTTTCTAGACATTAATTCGTATTTTTTGTCCCCCTCTTAATTTTCAACAGCCTTCAATTGCCAACATATTCATAATGTTTGTTTCGTTTCTTTGGGGTACTGCTCAGTGTTGTGCTTCACATATTCCGTTGGAAAAACATCTGAGTCGTAAGTTGATGATTTTCAGAATACCTGCTAACAGTGTTAGGCCGTGTTTACACGATGCGAGTTGACTGGAACGACAGTTGGCCGGACCGTCGGTGGTGGGGGTAAGAGAGTGGACAAGCATGCTAGTAATAATTAGAAGACAGTGCACTGTCCACTGTGAGGACAGTTCTCTACTCCTACATTGTGATCTTATTGAAAATAGTATGTCCATATTAGAGAAAGGAATTAACATCGCAGCTAATTTGTTGATTATAATGTTGAATGATATGAAGAATAACGAAACAAAACGTAGAAAATGGTTAAAAGAATAGATATTAAAAATAAATGCTTTAAATGACTCGGCGTCTTTTCTACTATATAATTTCGTAAAGTCACCCACTCACCACGATAGCTATTGGCTGGAGAACGGTGTCACGTGTCAGCCTTCGCTCGCAAAACAGCGACCAGAGATACCATTAGAAGAAACTCGTGGTTATGTTCACAATTTAATAGCTAGGCAATTGCTACCAAATTAATTGCCATAATACACTAATTAAGTTTGATTTTCGTAGCGTTTCATAATTAAAAAAATACTGATAAATTTTGCGGCTGAAAAAACGTTGATCTGCTTTGGGAGCGTGCTCAAACTACGTGGCTTGGTCCAGGGGGGGGGGAGGGGTTGGCTGGAAGGTTACGCTGGGCTATGTGGGGGGGAGGGGGGGTTTCGAGCCAGACCACGTAACTTTCCTTTCGTAACATTTTTCACAGTTAAAATGAAGAACAGAACTCAAAACAGCATGTGAATATTTATTTCCCTCAGTTAATTATTTCCGTATGTAATTTACAATAGTCTGACAAGAGAAAACGGTACAAAATGTCTTTTGGAATCACAAGGGGGAAAAAGGCTACGTGCTACGTGGGGGGAGGGGGGTTTACAGGACGCTAAAATGGAGCTACGTGGTTTATGCACGCTCCCTTTTTAGTAACATGTTGCTAATGAAAGCCACTTAAAAATTAATAATAATAATTAATCAATTAAATTACTCACGGTTTCTACTGTAACCATGAATGCCATTGTCATTCCGGCTTAGCATAAATTTCAATTTAATTATTGTTGCTTGGCCAAAGTTTATTTGCTTTTCAGGTATTTTACTGACCACTTTTGTCGATGGTCTTTGTTCATGTTCCCTGTACGTGAGTTATTAGGTTATTTTAAGTGGACATCAGACCAAATGCGTTACCGAATCTACTGTTCTGGCAATCCTTTTCTTCCGAGTTGCTCAACTGTTTAATAACATGGACTGTGTAGTAAGTTCTATGGCCATTACATATACTATGACCAATGATTACATTATGAGTGTTTGCCATTCTCAATTTTTAAAAACGTAATACTTTCGAAGCAGACAGGAATTTTTTTTAAATTTTGCAGAGTGAATTTTAAGGGTCAAATACAAGTTTGTATTTAAGCAAGTTCGAGTATATGACCTTTGAAACAATTATACGATTGCGCTATTGTCCCTGTTCATGACTCTATTAATGCTTCCGAGTTCTTCAAGCTCAACAGATTTTATTCACCCTGAAACACAGGTCAAGTTTATATTTTGTCAAATCAGGTCAACCTGGCATAATCTTTCATCCTAGAAACCATAACTATTCTAGACCCGTGACGATACGCAAAAAACGGTCACGGGCTAACACTAGTTTTAAATAAAGTTGCAAGTTAAAATGTAGAGTTAAGTCATTTAAGACTAACTGTATCTCAATTTGAAGAGCTGTTGTGAAATATTTTTGCCGATACATAAAAAATGACACCGTTATGAAGCAATTTTTTGATAGCAGAATCTCTAAAATCCTTGTTCTTAAAATTTTTATTCTTAAAATTCCACGGACTTTCCTCATTTTTATGCAGTTCTAAAGATTTTAATGCCTCTGCTTCACTCCGCTTACGCGACTTATCAGTTGTCGCCATCTTGATTGTTGAACTCGCATGAACCGAGTCAACTGTCTGTCTTGAACCTGTTGACACGAGGAGAGTGCTCTATCCAGTGCTGCGCGCGCAGCAAGACAGTACACTCGTTCCAGTCAACTCGCACCGTGTAAACGCGGCCTTAGGTAATATCTCTCTCGTTGTCACTACTGTAATTCATTAGGGAGCGTGCACAAACCACGTAGCTCCATTTTGGCCTACTGTGAACCCCCCCTCCCCCCACGTAGCCCTACGTGGCTTTCGCCTCTACCCCCCCTTCCCCCCCCCACGTAGCACGTAGCATTTTTCCCTTTTCATTCCAGAAGATATTTTTTACTGATTTCTCTTGTCAGACGATTGTAAATTATGTAAGGAGATAATTAACTGACGGAAATAAATATTCGCATGCTGTTGTGAGTTCTGTTCCTCATTTTAACTGTGAAAAATGTTATGAAAGGAAAGCTACGTGGCCTGGCTCGGAACCCCACCTCCCCCCACGTAGCCCAGCGTAGCCTTCCAGCAAACCCCTCCCCCCCTGGACCGAGCCACGTAGTTTGTGAACGCTCCCTTGTGGCTGGATACTACTGTATTGGACACATTGTTTCAGTGGCTTCAACTATTGCTGTTATCTTATTGGACTTGTTTACCGCTACTTGCTGGTTAAGAGTTTAAAGGTAGCCACACACGTGGAGGCCGGGCCGCAGGGGAAACGGACCGCAGGGATTTCATCGAAGTGGCGCTGCACACACACGGGGGGTTAAAATCCTCAAGGGTTTCTCAGTCTCAGAGTTGGCTTCACGATGGCAGCATCCGATGATGTTCACGCATTGGCTGCTGTTACGATTTTCTTTATTGAATCTGTCACAGTGCTTGCTACCTCTCTCTAAGCTGCCTAGTAAAACTTCAAGCAGCCTTTTTCTGTAGTTCCATATCTTCATAAAAGCTTCCTATCATATTTCAAAAATTTGCCTCAGTTAACCAGGTGGCTCGAATAATCGGAACTCGGATAACCGAACTTTTACTGTAATTGATTTATTCCCATTCGTAAATAAATCAACAACATAAAATTAAGTTTAAATGACATAAAAACTAAATTAAAATAATATTAGTTTAAAATCATGTTGTAATTAATATAGTTGATCATGTGATGTAAACTCAAATTCAAATCACATAACATCATTTGCATTATAATTTGATAGAACAATTGCTGCTGTGTCGTTGTTTTGAGGTAATTTATCAAAATCTGCTGGTGGTTTATAATGATCCTGCTGGTGTTGCTGAAAAGGTTGTGGGCTGAGACTATTCGATGAGGTTCCTGGATAAAAAAATATCCAGAACTGCTGCCTGCAGAATAGTACAGGCCAGAAGTAGGTAACCATTGCTCACTGTAAGACATTCCTAAACAGCCCATTTCGATTTGAAACAGGGTGTCATTAATTATTTTTTCTGCTATTAGCATTTGATTTTTCGGAAGGCCACGTAATTTTATGGCAACGGTTTTGCTAACAACGTCAAAGTGATCTTCTTGCAGCACGGTTTTTTTTAATGTTCTTCAGCAAATCACTTCGCAAAGATTCATTTCCTGATGGTTTAATGTTGCTGTTTTTTTTTTTAATATTGATTCTTTTTATTTTTTTGCGTTTGGTTCATTCTCCTTCAATATTTATGCCAGCTTGGCGTAGGTAGCTTCTCGTTTGTTTGTGTCGTTGTATTCCTGGTACTTCAATTCCTATAGACAGGGCTCACTATCATACATATTTATAAACACGGAACATCACGAAACGGAACATTAGAAACAAAACAGAGAAACAAAATCGCAACACACGCAGGCACTCGCAAGAAATCCTCGAAGGCCGACTGACCGCAGGAGACACACGCTGAGATTCCCACCCTCCCTCCCGGCCTTCCAGGAAGTAAGAATTGTTTTTCGGTAGGGATTTGGCCGCACTGGGGTGCGGCCACGGCCTCAAGCAAGTGCCCACACACGTGCGGGATCCCGCAAGGCCGTGACCATTGCGTCCAAATCCCTTGGGTTTCCCGCACGTGTGTGGCGGCCTTAAGGGCCTTATTACACTAGGCGACTTGGCGGCGCAACCAGTCGCGGCACTGGTGTCTCTGTTGGCGACGCAACCAGGATTCTGGTGGCGCCGCCAGCCAGCCACTCGCACAACCGAGCAGTCTCTTTGCTGTTATCCTCGCATTGTACGCGAATTGTGTGGTTGAATATGTCCAGTGAACTACAGAATGTCACTGTGGAAATGACGGGAAGTGAAAGTGTAGAGAAGACAAAGGGGTAAAACAAGAAGAATTTATCATTTTCGTATCTTTCCCGGTAATATCAACCTTTACTAAGTACAATGATTAAAAGAAAGACGATTTAGACATTCTTAAGAAATTAAAAAACTTGTTGTCGTCTGAATACAGTTTAATTGCGATGGAGCTAACACTCCGGTAGCAATTTGCACATTTACAGCACTCTCTTCACCCTCCTCCTTTCCTCCAATTAGTCCCAATCCAGCTCCTGTATCATCTCAGTTACTGACTGGGTCCTGCGATAATTTCCACAAACAAATCTAGCTGCTCTTCTTTGCACACCTTCCAACTCCTGTATTTGATCTCCAAAATGTGGTCCCAAACTACACCACCATATTCAACAAATGATCTGACCAAAGTTTTGTAACCCAACTCCCTAACTTCTCTGTTACATCCTCTCATCACCCTCTTCAGCAAATGAAGGATTTTGTAACCTTTTTCTACCACCTACCCAATTGAGTTTATCAAACGTTATGCAAAGAATTTACACTTCATCAAGCAAATCTGACCCCACTCTGTAATCATAATTAACCTTTAGATCTATTTATCTGTGTATCTTATATGCCGACTCTTCTTGGCATTTATCTTCATTCCATGCTGACCTACCCATTTAGATATTCTATCCAGATCATCCTGCAATTGTTCAGTCTTCACCTGTTTTTATCCTATTGTATACCATTGTACCATTTGAGAAATACCTAGATTCTGACCGTAACACAGTTATTCATTAGAATAATGAACAGCAACTCCCATATTTACTTCCACTTCTCTTGATAATGTATTTCCTACTCTAACCATTTGCTTTCTGACTTTTAAGAATTCCTGTGCCCAGCAAGTAACTATTTCATCCAATACAATACATTTCAGTTTATTTAAAACCATTTTATCACTCACTCTGTCAAATGCCTTAAAAAGATCTAGTGCCACACTATCAACTTGGCCTCCCATTTCCAATTCATTTGAAATATCTTGCATATAGCCCACTATCTGAGATTCAAATGAATATCCTTTTAAAGCCATGTTGTCGATCTGAAAACTAGTTTCTTTCTTCACAGACATTTTTGATATAGATGCATATCAATCTCTCGATCATTCTGCCTATCACTGATGACAAACTAATTGGCCAGGAATTTTCACCATATTTTTAACCCTTTCTTTATGAACTGGTACTACTATCGGTCTTTTCCAATCCTCTGGTAAGCAGCAAGTCTCCAAACTCATTTTAAACAAAATTTTAAGGTAAGGTACAATATCCTATCCCACAATCTGTAGTAATATTACCTACACCACTTTTAGCTTTCTGAATTGCTTCGCAATTTCCTGAGAATTTATTTCAAATTTTGTAGGTTCGCCATTTATACTCTCCTCTGATTCATTCCCTCCCATCAGAGGATGACTGTCCCTAGTTGTCTCACCAAACCTGTCACTCAGTTTCTCTGCAATTTTAAAATTGTAAAGTAGGAAGGAGTATATGAACAGTAGACTGAACGCGTGGTGGCGAGTCTGGCGGCGCCACCTGGTGGCCTAGTGTAATAAGCTACGTAAGATACAATGCCCCGCCACGACTCTCGGCCACCAGTGGTTGCCGGTCTGGTGGCCGGGCCCGGCAACCAGCCGGCCGCCAGTTTCTGGCGGCGCCACTGGTTGCCCTAGTGTAATAAGCTCCATAACACTCTATGCCCAGCGACGAGCAGAGCCACCAGTTGCCCGGCTGGTGGCGCCACCAAGTCGCCTAGTGTAATAAGGCCCTAAATCTTTAAAAACTCTGTGAAGCTGTCTGCTTGAAAATGACTTTGGGAAGTTGTTATCGATTTTTTTTTACCACCCTCATACTGTTTCTAAATCGATTACTTCTATTTTTTTGCTCTTTCATCTGCAACCGTAAAAAGGTTTCGCTTCATTGAGTGCGTGATTTTCACTTGGCAGGATTCTGTTTGATCTTGCTACGTCGTAGTTTTCATGGTTTTCCCTCTCTTTCCGTTTCTACACTTGTGCTCCGCTATTTTCTTCTGTATTGTTACTTCCTTTTACGTTAATTAAAGTTTTTTTAAAACTGTATATTGGGTGTCCAATACAAGTAAAGGGGTTATCTCTGTATCCCAGTTTAGGTGTATCTGTTCTGCTTGTATTTTAGAGAGGCACGATTTTTTTACATATTTCTTTTCTGCGAAAAATAGATGTTTGCTTGAAATGGTCAATTTAAAAAAAATTCTGTTATGAGATCTATATGAGAAATGCTATTGCCAAGGAATCTGAATTTCTTTCTTCAATATAGATTATAAATTGTGGTGTATTTTAACAAATACTTGAATCTAATGTGGTTTACAAGTAGTAACCACAGCAAACAAAAGTTTCAAATTTTGCTGTTAGGGCTCTGGATTCAGTATGTACTGCATCCTAAAGATTTGTAGAAATATCTCACCGCAGCAATAATTTTTATTTAAGTAGGTGTGTACGCTTATATATAATTGTACGAATGTACGTAATTTGTTGTATTGTAGGATTCCACAATCTGTAGTATGTGTAGTCTTTGGAGAATAGAAGAAGTTAGTATCGATAAGTAGTGTTAAGATCTGTGCTGGTTGCGATGGTAAGCAGTAGAGTGTGCGTGAATTATAACGCAGGCATGTGTGTCTGAAACTCTGTGTTATGGAAATAGGGGACGTCCATATATTACGTGAAATGAAATAGGGGGGGGGGATCCGGCGAAATCTCACTAAGAGGGGGAGGGGGTGTCTACGGAAATCTCAAGTGAGATTTTGGAAATATTGTTGGACTGTAGAGCTAAAAAAAATGATAATAAAAATAAATAGTCTCCAAAAAGTTGCGAGGGCGATTTGTATAAGGGGGGGGGGGGTCTCATGGACCAGATCTCACCAGAAAGGGGGGGGGCGGAAATCCGGAAAAACACCTCACGTAATTTATGGATGCCCCCATAGTAAAACATTATAATATGCAACAACTCAAGAAGTGATGTTACTCAAGCAGAAATTTGCTAGTGGATGCAGTACAGAATTAATCGGGGGATTTTAATTCCTTCGGAAAAATAGTTCCCATCTTTTTTGGCAGAAAAAATTAAGTGTTATAGCTTAAAAATTAAAAGATCAGCAGATAAGATTGGCCTTCTCATCCTTAACAAGCTATAATTTCCTGTAGCGTCGAAATGTTTTTATACAATCTTATTCTTCGAGGGCTGACCTGGTTGGTGAAGTCAGCTAATTAATCGCTCTAATAAGGAAACCTCAAAATTGCTCTAACGACGCGAGCAGCAACGTGGCCCGGATTTGAGAGCCGTGGAGAGGAGTTCGCTACATACTCCGAAAATACCTCAAACTTTGATTTTTCGGCAAGTGCTAATCTTCAGACTCTACCACATTAATTCGTATTAGTCACTAGCGTAGAGACCCTAATTGCGCGATGCTCTGCCACACTTCCTGGGCTTTATTTGTAGTGTAATGGAGACCTCAAATCGTTTCAGCTCTCCTACCATGGCTTTAAGTGTTGTTATTAATCGCGTTCTGTTGTAGATAGTATTTGTATGGTATCCTTCGGAAGAGTAGGCCTGAATGGGGCTCTTATTTTCACTTACATAAAACACACTCCATAGTTCAACACAGATCGGAACACCGCCTTCGGGAGGATCAACCACCAATGGAGTTGTAGCCCGCACAGGACATAACATGTCACAGTGTGTAGGACTGAACGAATTTTACATGACTTTCCAAAATAATACTGATGTGATCTGACGATACGAATAAAATAAATCTGTCTAACTCGCGCCACTGTAACTGAATGCAGTGACTGTTTTACATCTACGCGACGTATTGCAGTAATGTTCCAATATAAATTATTTTTTCAATTTTTTCCTTAAATATTTTTAAAAAAGACTCTGTATTTATTAACATTGACAACACTTCATCAGAAGATGGCGACAAAGTTTCCGATCGCTGAAATATCGTGTGAAAAATTATGATTCGTGCTAACTCGGCTAGATACCCGAGAAGACTATATTGTTTGACAACCGTTGATATCTACTGTGTGTAACGGAGTCTGTTTATTAAGGTCATCGGTGAGTAAAATTAGAAACGTATTAGGAGATAATTAGAACGTGGACGTAAAGATTTCACTACCTGGAAAACCCCTTAAGGCGTCATTCGCCAATGTTCAGTCAATCGATATTATCGCGTTTATATTTTATAAACCTTGTAACAGCTTTCGTCGTCTTATAACAACGCACAGACTGACAAAATTAAAAAAAAAAAACTTTTTTGGTAATAGTCTGTATGTTTGTTAAATGATTCTATCCGAATATTACTGCCAGTTTCTTGTGAGAGGGCCCATTAAATATTGATTTGCTACAAACAGTTTGGTTCTGTTGTGACGACAGAAGGAACTAAAGATTCTAATCTGTCTGCTGTGGACACTAATCTAGCACACATTGTACTGCGCTGAAGGTCTTGTAAGAGAAATGATGATCTACAGTACAGTTCAACTGATGTAGTAATCATGGGCAAAAGTAGTGTAATTTAACCGTTATTGAAAAACTTTTTTCAACTTCATTTATACTGGAAGGGTTTTTTAATATGAACACGTTTTAGATGAGCCTATGAGGATATTTGCTCCCTCTCTCTTCCATGGTTCGTATTCCACATTAAACTGTAGGTCCCCAGAGGAAAGGAACTGGCCTTCTTACCTCTGACACAATAGCTTTCGGGAGGATCCACCCAACCTTCGGGTTGTGAACTAAGTTAAGTTTTTCTACTGTCTCTATACGGTAACGCTCTGGCCTCGCATTCGGAAGGACGCGGCATCAATCCCCATCCGGGCATTCAGATTTGGTTTTCAATGGCTTCCCAAAATCACTCCAGGCGAATGCTTCCTTCAAAAGGCCATGACCGAATTCCTTCCCGATCCTTGCCACCGTCCTTTCACGCCTATGAAAGCCGTAAGGAAAACAAGACAAAAAAAACTATTATGAGTGCTATTTTAATACCGTTTTTGTTTTAAGTTATAATTCAGTTGCTAATCTTTGTGTGCTAGTGGTTGCAAATTCCATGTACCAAATAGCTCTTTTCAGCTCGCGTCGTTTTTTTTGCCTTGATCGTCATTATTAAAATCCATCCCGATAATTCTTCCTTGAGAGTCGAAAACAAAATGTTAGTCCTACCAATTTGTTGCTAGCCAAGAAGGCAGAGGGATCAGATGACATCTTTAAGGAACTCGAATTTAAAGCATTTCTTTAAACTGGACAGAACGTCTTGGACAGACCATGCACTACGAATGAAGACGGACCGCTTCGCATGAAAAATTCTCAAATACCAATCCAAAGGCAGGAGAAATGTAGGAAGACCAGAAGATGGACTGTGGCCGTAAGAAGCCAGCAGGCCCGACATTGGTCGTTAAGGATCAAAGGCCCGGGTAGCTGAAACGACACTAGGCCAGGTGGTGGGGAGGCGACGAGGGCTAACAAGTGGCGCGTGCTCATCCGCACACTTCGGTTGATACAGCGCGGCCTCTGAAACCACGCGCCGTGGGAATGCACCTTCATCGCGCGCAGCCACACTGGCGGGTTCTTACCTATTGATTCCTACTTTTCCGTCAACAGTTCGGCGGCTGGCTGATGCACTTGTCCATCCTCAGACCAGCACACCTCACCTCTGAAATTATATGCGTCATATTCTGTAATCTTTGTCTTCCTCTAGGGTCTTTTATATAAACTCTCTCTTGAGCAGTACGTAAGCACATTATTTCTCAAAATATCATCCAAATTGTTGCTCTGCTGTTTTTCCTTCCGTCGCAGGCCTGTAGCGCCTTAGTCGGATCGATTGCAGATTTGAGATTTTGCAACGGCAATATATTTCGTTGACCCAGACCATGTTTTATGAGTAATAAAATTGTTTTCTAGGGGGGCGCTCACTCAGATAAAGGCGGCCAAGGTAATACAGCGAAGCCTAGTTCACATAATCGCGCAGCTGTAAATAAATTAAAACTTTTATCTATGGATTGTTGGGAACAAGTTGCAAAGCTTTTGATTGACTTCGACGTGCGTTTACGGCTATATACATGTCTCGAATCATTATAAACCAGTGGTTCCCAATTAGTGATTGCTTCAAGGGGTACGCGAGGTAATCTCTTGGCTAAGGTAATCACTCCGATAGTTAAAAAAAGAATTACGCAAACAGTACTCGCCAAAAATATATATTAATACAAACTGTGTGTGTGAATTATATTTCTGTAATGCTGTTGTGCGAAGCATTCGACTGGAATAAACACAATTATTTATCATTTCAGCTATAATGGGGGTACGCGATAGTGAGCTCTTTCTTGGAGTGGTACTCGAGAAAAACTAATTGGGAACCACTGTTATAGACAAAATCGAGCATGTTAACTGAGTGGTAACGCTCTGGCATCGCATTCGGCAGGACATGGGTTCGAATCCCCGCTCGGTCATCCATATTAATCAAATGCCGGCATGGTTTCTTTAAATGTCACAAGTTGTTTCCCGTCTCTAATCCCTACATCGACGAGGTCTAAGCACAAACAAAAAAAGTTTTGGAAACATCTTCGTCAATGCAGGAGAAATTGTTGCCTGGGTGATTAATAGCCAAAAGGTAATTATTTTTCAGACTCAGTATAGAAAAAGACGGTGAAAACAACAGATTTTATCAGAGGGATCTACATTAGATTAATTGACATTGGCAGATGCAATAAGATTCCTAAATTTCAGGCGGTTGACCCCCAAATTATTTCGAAAATTTACTTCATATGGGCATAGAGAAAATCGTCAAACATCCGGGTTAACGAAGTGTTATCACACTAATACCTTAGCTATTTACCCGAGAGCATTTCATAAATTCTTAACCCTGAGAGAAAATGCATTCTTATGAATCGTCAAACAGTTCACGAATTTACAGAAAAACATCCCAATTTCTCTCCTCTCGGCAGTCATGGGCGAGTGGTAACTCATAACTATAACAAAACAAATGATACCACAAATGTGAAAAATCTTTTCATTTCTGTTTTTATAGTCAGTCGAAATAACGTCCCAAAGACAAGATGTAGAATGGAAATATTAGATTAAATATATTAAGTTTTCTCCTAGACTACATTTTAAATGTAATTAAAAAATGGACAAAGAGACTATACTTCACGTTGAGGTTATTATCGTTATTATTTATCGTGAAATCACAACCCAGGACGACTGCGCTTTGTTACAAGACGAAATTATGAAAATAATTGCGTGGTGTAAAGATTGGCAGTTAGAGTAAAACGCTAAAAAGTGAAAAGTCATGCGTGTAAGTAAAAAGGTGACACCATTTAGCTTTGAATATACAATTAATGGCACTGTCCTTAGAACGGTAGATTCCGCTAAATACCTAGGGGTAACAATTCGTAATAATTTGTCGTGGAATGAGCATATCGAGAATGTAAATGGGAAAGCAAATCGTATGCTTCGATTTCTAGGTCGTAATTTAAAACTCCGGAAGTTAAATCGATTGCGTACAAGTCACTAGTGAGGCCTCACTTGGAATATTGTTGCTCTGTATGGGGTCCCCATCAAAAGAGATTAATGGAGGCATTAGAGATGGTCCAAAGAAGAGCCGCCCGATTCGTGACAGGTATATATAGTTGGAGGGAAAGCGTAAGTGCCATGTTGAAGGAGTTAGGTTGGGAAGACCTGGAGCACCGAAGGCGTTGCTCTCGACGGAAGCTAATTGAAAAATTGTCGACTGACGCATTTCGGAATGACAGCCAGCAAATATTGCTACCAGCAACATTCATATCTCGGAATGACCGCGAAAATAAGATAAGAGAAATCAGGGCCAGAACCGATACATTTTTCTATTCATTTTTTCCACGAGCGATTAGGGAGTGGAATAGAAAGGATTACCGTGCGAGTAAACACAAAATCGGACAGGAGTATCTTGCGATAAAGCACTCCGGCCATCCTGATCTGGGTTTTCCATGGTTTCCCTAGATCGCTCCAGGCGAATGCTGGGATGGTTCCTCACAATAGCCCATGGGCGCCACCTGCCATATCCCACATATCCCTTCCAAACCATTACCTTTCCTGATAGGTGCAATGCACCCTCCGCCACACACTTTTAGTGAATCGCGGAGTAATAGTAATAGTAGAGGTAGGACTCAAGTTTGTATCCGAACTATTTTTGGAATTTTATGCAACAAGCCGCTAGTCTTCCATTCGAGAGGGGAGATCTATAGAAACGACAAACTTTTCCCAACTGTCTATCGACAGTATCAGAACTTTGTTCCAAGACACGTGTTAGGAGAATTTGTCTATCGATGTGGACTATGCTTAACACTGTCAAGTATGAGTCGCTCCCAGGACCTGTACGCAGATCTTGAATTTGGTAACAAAAAGTTCACTCCTTGAAATTTAAAGTAGGGGAAGTTTGCATTAATGTTGAGATTTAGAAACTTGCTTACTTTAAGGCTAGTCTAACCGTAAATAATTTACTTGTAAATACGAAAATTTATAACTAAACCAAAACCAGTCAGAGATATAATTGCTTGAGGAGCTTCTCAAGTTTGTGCTCGACGAGCGCTGACTCAAAACATACAGTATCAGGTGACTTGCCTCGGAACATCTAGGCAAATTAATGGTCAGCGATATGTGCTGTGACAGAGTCCTGCATTTGGTGAGACGCGGGTTCGGCTCCCGGTTAGGTCATCCAGATCTCGGTTTTCCATTGCATTCCTAAATAATGAGTTTGTACCTTCTAAAGGTCTGTAATGGATTGCTTTCCGTTCCTTGCCCAGTCTTCTCCCGGCTTTAATGGTGAGCCGTAAAGCCTTGATTAAGATCCTAAAACAAGAATTAATCGTTGCTTAAACAAGTAGTTGACATTCGTCTAAAACTTAATCCAGATCATTCTTTTTAACCATAGAGGATGAGAAACTACAGCAAAAATAAGGAATCATTATTTAATTCCTTCATATGTTCCAAGTCGTAGTTGAGGAGTTTGCCAGTCCCGTTCGCTAGATTACGACACCGTGATGGTGTCCTGCGCTGGCAAAGGGTTAGCTCGTTCCGAGTAGTAAAGATTTTTTTATGTCTATTTTTTACAACCTTACCTTTGCCACTTATTTTTACTTTTAGAAATTTAATACCCTAATATTCCTTATGTTTCCAGTGTCAGATCAGCTCAATAGGATTTTTTTGGTCCTCTACATCCGTCACTGGTTTTTTGATACCACCGCTGAAATCAAATTACTATTAAATATCATATCAAATATTCTTTAAGTATTCACTCCATTTCTTTATAACAATTTCAATAAGCAACAAAGATCCACTTATCTTTTCATCTTTCGTTTACAAACGGCAATTAATTACCATATACAACTTTTACAATTAATCATTTTTTTTTTATCACATTCTTTTTCCGCCGTCGGGCTCATATTTTCAATGTTAAATCCGGGCAGGATTTTGTAGCTAGTTTCTTCCTTAAGGTTTTACAGCCAAGCCTCCTCTCATTTCTTTTCTTCAACTTTTTTTTTCACCAGAGATCTATACCACTGACTTCAAGTTCTGTGACCTTAGAACTTAGAAACCCACAGTTAATATCCAAAATCATAATTGCTTAATAGAAAATAATTTTATGATATTGAAGTTCACAAGTGGTGAGGGTGTGCACCTAACAGAGTCCAGGTTAAGGAAGAAATTTTCATCATCAGAATCTGGCCGACAGGGTAGACGTGGTGGAACTAGGGATAAAACAATACCACTGAGGTATCGATACTTTTACTCGATACAGTATCGGTCGTAAAGTATCGATACTTATTCGGTATCCATTGAAAAGTATCGATACTTACTCGTATCGATTGATTTTTCGTAGTGAATTTGGAATAAATGAAAAAAAACAGTATGTAATAAGTATTGATAGTCTTTATTGATATAAAAATATATATTTATTTGACGAAAGATATTTGTTATATTTTCACCTTACTGATCGTTACAGGATTAATACCGACTAAGACAAAATAAAACTAATTTTATGAAAAAAATGTCGGTTTTTGTAGTGCTCCTTAAAAATATTTGTTTTTCTAAGTGTTTGCCTGTTAAGTTAAAAGTTTTTGACTTAATCGATACCAGTCAATACTTACAATATGATTATATCAAACAATATCGATTAACGTATCCATACACACTATTTACAATCAACATCTAAACATATCAAATAATTATTTTGTAGATTAATAAATGCGTTCTTACTTTGAAATCTTATCATTTCTATTAACAGGTGCAATATCGGGGTGGCTTTTTTAATGCTTATGCAAATTAGAAGTATTGCCACAAAACCATACAGTTTTAAAGCATTTTTTGCAGCTTGCGATTTGTCATCATTTTTCTTGAAATATTGCCACACATTAGACTTTGGAGGTCCCATTTTCAATCAGCAAATATACCTATTCCAAAACTAAACACAAACTACGACGACAGCCCTAGGTTAGAATTACAAACGCAGAACGAAAACAAAACAATGAGTCAATGACGACCACTACATAAAATGGCGATTGACGGGACGGCAGAGAGTTTTTTTTTTTTTTTCTGTCGGGCATAGACAAACAAGTTTGCCAACAACATAAACTTAGAAAAAGAATGTGTTAAACAAATGCAAAAATGACAACCAAAAAAATATTCTTTACAGTGTAGATGAGCGTTTAATGTATCAATCAACGTGTTAAACGAAATCATGATATTCGTGATATTGGTATACACACCGATACGAGTACTTTTGACCGATACCTACTTGATACTTATTTTTAAAGTATCGGTACAAAAAGTACTTGGTATCGGATGGAATGTATCTAGTAAGTACTTGTATTTACTCGTATCGTTTTATCTCTAGGTGGAACAGAGTTCTTAATCACCAGGTTGTGCACCAAACTCCTGGGTTAAATCCCAAACTTCTCCGCAGTGCGTGTTGAATGACACTGTTCATAGCGATTTGGCTGTCGGATGGAGATGTTAAGTCAGGTGGCCCCATGTGTCTTTCGAAAGAGTAGGCCGGCGCAGGGTTTCACCTTCATTCTTCATCTCTTGTTCCTTACAACACATTCGCATATTATGACCACCTACCTAATAGCCGGTATTGTCCGGTGTGGCACAGATAACAGCGTCGATGCGTCTTGGCATCGAAGTAATGAGGCCTTGGTAGGTCACTGGAGGGAGTTGGCACCACATCTGCACACACAAGTCACATAATTCCCGTAATTTCCCGGGAGGGGCGCGATGAGCTCTGACACCAGGTTCAATCACATCCCAGATGTGTTCAATGGGGTTCAGATTTGGCGAGTTGGCCAGCACATCAATTTCAACTCGAAGCTCTCCATCACACTCTTGGCCTTGTGAAATGGTGCATTAGCTTGTTGAAAATGCCATTGCCGTTGGGAAACATGGTCATCATGAAGGGGCGTACATGGTCTGCAACCAGTGTACGGTGCTTATTGGCCGTCACGGTGCTTTGCACGAGTTCCACTGGACCCATAGATGCCTACGTGAATGTTCCTCATAGCATAAACGAGCCGCTGCCAGCTTGTCTCCGTCCCGCACTACAGATGTCAAGAAGCGGATCCGCTGGAATACGACGGATTCGCAACATCCCATCGGCATGATGAAGAAGGTATCAGGAGTCATCAGACCATGCAATGCTCTGGCACTGCGTCAACGTCCAGTGACGATGGTCACGTGCCCATTTCAGTCATAGTTGCCGATTTCGTGGTAGCATTGGCACATACATGGGTCCTCGGCTGCGGAGGCTCATCGTTAGGAGTGTTCGGTGCACTGTGCGTTCAGACACAGTTGTACTCTGCCCAGCCGATATATGGCGTCCGATATCTATAATGAGGGGTGGCTGCCCAACCGCTCGACATGTGGACGTGGTTTCTCCTTGGTTTCGCCACTTGTTGAAGACACCATAGCACTCCAAGTCGTGCCGAGCCTCCATGCCATCACAATCTGCCCCGGTCAAACTCAGATCGCGCACCTTCCCCATTCTAAATACGGATAGCACGCTTACTGATACTACATGCACCGTACGTGTGTCTGACTAGCAGTCAGGTGACGCTGCTTTCGCCCGTACAGGTTTATATCGATGGTAGATAAGTGGTCATAATGTTCTGGTTGATCAGTGTACTACACACTATACTGTTCACACTATCAGAGTTGTACATACTTAGTATAACACTACGAACACACACTGGGAAGGGCAACGGGAAACCACCCCAGTTCATTCTCCATGGTACATACATACTACATGGTAACCGCCTACGACCAGAATCGGTCATGGTATCATAAGATGATGTTGAGGAGTTTGCACAATTTAACTCTGGTTCATTAAAGCTGCGTTACCAGACACATAAGCTGGGAAAAGTGAAGCTGCTCTTAACATAGTATTTCGAGCACAACTGACATTAGCAATGGAAAAAAAACTACTTGTATTGGATATTTCACGTTCCTACCTTTAGAATAATGTTTGTAAAAATGATTTGGAGTTTGAGTGTGATCCAATAACTTATTTCAGAGAAAGCATTCTGCGATGTTGTCAGCATCTGCTGAGTGTTTGGTGCAGGCGGCTGCTGACAGTCGATATGTCTTGGCAGTCGATACCGTTTGCTGGTCGATTGGCAATTACTGGGCGCCATCTCGGTCCGCTAATAGCCGTCACGAGAGAACGGCTTGCAGGGCGATTATCCTGTAATGGAGTGCTGGTGTGGGAGACATTAATTACATTGGACCACAATGGAAGAGGGTCCCGAAGAATATGGAAAGTCGTTATTGTAAAGCCATTCAGTAAATGGGGTGTATGTAAACTAATATCGCGTGTTTAATTATTGAAGTCAAACTTCTTTGGGCGCGATAGGGAGAATTTCATTGGCCTCACGCGTTAAGCCGCGTTCCCACGATCTCTTGTAACGGAGACGAGACGGGACAGGATCTCATTAGCAGTGTTGCCACCTTACGGAAACAAAAGTCGCTAGACCTAGTCTCAAAACTCACTAGATTGCGGGATATTTAGAACTAAAAGATTCGCTAGAAATCTCTAAATAAAATAAAGTGGTGACGTAAACAATATAAAAATATTTTAATAATTAGTATTTTCATTCATGGATTGGTTAATTTGTTAGTGGAGGGAACAGTTGAAGGAAGAACTGTAGAGGTAGACAGAGATTAGAATATATGAAGCAGATAATTGAGGACGTGGGTTGTAAGGGGTATGTAGAAATGAAGAGGTTCGCACAGGATAGGAAGGGATGGAGGATTGCATCAAACCAGTCTAAAGACTGACGACAGCAAAAAAAAAAAAAAAAAAAAAAATTCATTCAATTAAACATAACATTGTATTAAAAATCAACATAACATTTCATCATCAACTTGGTCTATCGTTGGAGTTGCAGAACTTGCAGATGTGGAAGGATAAAATGAATCGTCAGTCTTAGATTTAAAAGAGTATTTAGAATATTTACCATCTGCAGGAATCACATCAGCCGGAAGCTCGTAACCGTAACAGTTTTTTACACAATTTTTTTAACTAATTCCTTATAAAAAGAATTAGCTATTTACAGCTTTCTTGTTTGTCAAATTGTTTTTAAGAATGTTCATTGTACTGAAAGACCTTTCTACTGCGGCATTCGAGTGAGAAAGTGATAGGATATGGCTAAATCAGATAACTCCAAAAAAGTATTTATTCCAGCAGAATTCTCGTATTGGGTAAGTCATATTCCGTTTTCAATATATTATGTACGCCATTATTTATCCGAGTCATGACAGAGGCATTACCTACCCCAATTACCGAGCGTGGCGGTGTAACGGTTAGCGTTCTCGCCTCGCATTCGGGAGGACGGTGGTTCGAATCCCCGTCCGGGCATCCAGATTTGGGTTTTCCATGGTTTCCCAAATCACTCCAGGCAAATGCTGGGATGCTTCCTTCAATAGGCCATGGCCGAATTCCTTCCCATTCCTTGCCCCCCACACTTTCCCGTCTCTAGAGACCTCGCTGTTGAGAGACGTAAAGCAGTAAAAAAAAACAAACAAAAAACAAAAAAACAAAAAAAAAAAACCTACCCCAATTCCAATAAAATTTGTCGAAACTCTGCAAGGTTGAATATCACTAAAAATCACTAAATATATTTTAGCGATAACATATTTAAGAATATCGCTTTCGAGCTTCAAAATTCACTAAATCTAGCGACAAAATCGCTAAGGTGGCAACATTGCTTAATAGCCGAGGTGTAGGGACGAGCGCACGCCGCAGGTTAGCCCTCGCTTACCTCGCCGCCACCTCCCCACCACGTTGCCTAGTGTCGTTTAGCACATAGCACTTTACAGCAACAGAAGGAGTGCGCACCGCTGCTGCAAAACCGATGGCAACAGCGCACCGCTACACACGCATGTGATGTTTACCGACTCAGAGTGGGTAGCTGCGTCTCATCTCCGCTAGCAGAGGCGGCCCTGTTCCCATGGCGTGTTGTTGAGTATTCGCCCCGTCCCGTCTCGCCTCTGTTACAAGAGATCGTGGAAACGCGGCTTTAGAGTAACGCGTTACACTTAAGTGCACATGCGCCGCAACGCTCTGCCCATGCGCACTTAACGTTCTGCGCTTGTGCAGTTAACGATACTTTGATGCAAGCAATTGCAATCTTTATATATAAAGATGAATGTTTGTTTGTTTGTTTGTTTGTTTGTTTGTTTGTTCTTCATACAAATCCACAGTTTTCATCCGATCTCGATAAAACTTTGCACACTTATCCTTTGAAACAAGGAGAAAAATACTGTCTACATTTGGTTGAAAAATTATCTGTATAAATAACACATGTTGTGTCATAACTTCGAAATACGGCGATAGGCAGACACGTTGGATGTGGACGTCTCCAGACCTTGTTTCCGTGTAGTGAACTGGCAGCTCAGTGGCTAAAGAGCTTGCTTACGAACGTCGTGGTCTCCGGTTCAAATCTCCGTCGAGGCTAAGATTTTTAAAAATTGTTTTTCATCGTAAGAGTCAGCCCTGGGCCGTAGGTTATTTGGATTGAATGTTGAACTGTAGATATTATAAAGTTAGGGGTGCAATGCGAGGCAAATCGTAGGTAGTCTTGCAATTTTGTAGGTGTACACTTTTTTACGTTATAATGATCCCTCAGGTGTTGTTCGCAGTCAGTGTGTGAGTGTGAACCACAGTAATACTAATATATATACGGAAGTAAGTCTCTGTCTTTTTGTTACGTTTTGGCGACTATATGGCTATATCGTTGTGATGGAATTTTATAAGGAAAGCTGTATGAAGGGCACAGCATATTTTTTCCAGTATGATTAACAGTTGTAGTCTCGAAATTTTGAAATCTTATCGAATAGTGACAGAAATATGTTGGAAATTGATTCTCTTCAAGAGACAGGTTCGACGGTAGAATGATATAGTGATAGCTTTCCTGTCATTATGCCGACTCGATATTGTTTGGGACCAATCCTTCGTTACCAACAACTTTTTATATTTAATTCTGGCAAAAAAATTCTTAATCCACGCGTACGAAGTCGCGGGTACGAGGCTAGTATTAGATAACTATGTACGCTTTTGCAACAACACAGCTACGAGATTGTCCGCCGACATTTAAACTTTTGTTAAATAGTATTCGCTACTTCGTTTTGAGTTAGTTCGCATTACGTGTTATATTTTCTGTGCTTGTATGTATAAATATATATTATTTGTTGCTTTTTGTTTATTTATATTCGTTCAATGTAGATATTTTCTGATCACTATGAGAGTAAGAAAAGAATTATGGAATCACGTTTATGAGATGATGTGATTAATGCTCGTCGTTTGAGTGCAGAAATACAAGCTTCCATCTTTACAACAGATGGAATTAGTTATTTTAGCTTATAAAGAATTGTTTTAGTTATGAGACAGAGCGTCCAATCCATCATTTTTGACGGGCTTAGAAGCTAGTTATTAATGATATTAATTGTAAGAAAGACTATCGGATAATTTTTTCTAAGTTGCTATCCAATATAAAAGCGCTAAACACAAAATAGGTTTGATGCAATACTCTATAATCTAGGAAAGTGTGATTTAACTTTTTAACAAGTTTCATTTGTTTACGAGAATAACTCGGACAAAATTCCTATTTACTATATAATTGCAGTAAAGATAGTATCGTTTATCCATTCGAGAGTGAAAGAAGCATAAAAAAATACGCAGGAAAAGCAGTGGCGTAGCTAGGTCAAAAAGGGCCCCGGTGCAAAAAATTTATTTTGGGCCCTCAGGCCAGATCAGCGACCTTTTTTTGCTTTGTGTTGCTGGTAAGGGCCCCCTGAGCTGAGGATGGGCCCCTTGATTTGGTAGTTGGGGACCCCCCTGAGCAGTGAGAGGGCCCTTAGTGAGGGACTTCCTGTGTCTCAGGGGCCCCCCAACTGTAAAACTAAAAATCGCCAGTTTGCCATGAAGGCTCGTGGGCCCGTGAACTGCACTTGGGGGCCCCCAGAGGTATGCTTGGGGGCCCCCTGAGTGTAGGGGCCCCGGTACACTGCACCGCCTAGCCCCATAGTAGCTACGCCGCTGAGGAAAGGTACACAGAAAATTACGTAGAAGTTTCACTTGTTGCGCCTGTACACCTTGGTATATGCACCAGTTTTTTTCTGACTTAACGCCTCGTCGATGTCGATGTCCAGGCCATTAGAAGCCGGAAATAACTGGGTGCAAGGAACGGGAAGGAATTCGGCCATGGCCTTTTGGAAGAATTATCCCGGCATTCGTCTACAGTGGTTTGAGGAAACCGAAATCTAGATGACCGGACGAGGATTCGAACTTGCGTCCTCCCGAATGCGAGGCCTGAGCGTTATTGCTCACCCATCACACTCGCTATCAGTCGGGGTTTAAGTCCATTGTGTAGATATGTAGGAGACCGTGGGCATCTGCAGTTCGGTTCTGCGAAGAACAACTAATGTAAATTTTGGATTCTACGTGCCATAGCTGTTTCCTTATGGTACCGCGTGGCGGTGCCAGTGTTAAATATGGCGAACGTAAATCTTTGTGCTTTGCAGCATGCAAATTGTAATTCAGTACTTGCAGATCCGAGTGGGCCTCGGCGTCAATTTTAATGTGATCCGCCATTTGACGTCATTTGGTGACGCCGTAGACCATAGTTTCCCAAATGGTGGATGCGATCCGATACCGGATCACGGAAGAAAATTGCCGGATCGCTTCGCCTTCGCTTCAGGAAATATAAAAGAACTTTTGCTAGGCCTGGAGACTACTCTGAAGGAACATTTTTTTTCTCTTCAATATACAGCTGAAAAGAATGGATAAGGAATATACTAACATTTAAAGAATCTGAAAAGGAATTACTGGAATCAGATGTCGTCTATATAACTGAAGTGTCGTGAACAAATTAAAGATAAATACCAGAGAATACCACTGACGGATTTTTGGCTCCCATATAGTCACGAGACTCCACTTTTAGAAGAAAAAGCTGAAAAATTTCCGATCATTTGTGTTACGACTTATAAGCGTAAAGCCGTTTTCCTAAAAAGTAAATATAGAAACAGATTGAAAGTCGAACCGGATCTGAGAATTAAATTATTATCTTTCCTTCCCAACCTGAAGTTTTTAGTTAGCAAGAAACAGCTTCACATTTCTCGTTAATAGTTGGTTTAACTTAAATTTCAGTTTTGCAATTATTTTTGCAATAATTTAATGTAAAACTTAAAAGTAATTATTAAAGTTCATCAAAATTATATTGACATCCAAATATTTTATTTAACCTACATCTCAAAATACGCAATACTAATAATAATAATAATAAAAATTACCGTGTCACAGGAAATAAAGATTATGGCAAGAGTACAAATCGCATGTATTAAACTAAACAGTTGTAAGAGTCTGATCGTCTTTCTGCGCAGAGTTAAAGAATCTGTCCCATTGGCCAACCTTGGACTAACAATGCCGCATAAGAGTGTGGAAGGTGTTATAAGAAAAGCTGCTTCAGATGTTTTTTTTGTCATTCGGCTACTGGGCCATACAGTCAGCTCAATGTGATTCAAGTATTGACACAAGGACACTACAACACGGACAAGACATTCACAGACACAACACTAAACACCCATGCCCTCGGCCGGACTCGAACCGGCGACCTTCGGTACGCGGAGCTAGCTACCGAGGCCGGCTGCTGCAAATGTTGCCATATCGTTTGCAGCTGGTACAGGTTCTAAAGGATACCGAACATGTCACTCATCAATTTTGTCATACACATTCAGATGATGGATTTTTCAGTCCCGTTATTTTGAAGATGAATAATCTTTCATCTTACTAGTAAAGTGTTACGTCACAATTAGCCGTCAGCGGCACTAGGAAGAGGTTAGATTTTGGTGCTATATATATAATCATATTACTTTTTCTTATAGTGGATTTTTCATTTTGTGAAACCGACTGCACAATTGGAAATTTTAAAATGAATTGCAAAACTAGTGAAAGCTCTATGGAAACACGGCCTAAGAAGCGTAAAGTTGAAAAACTATTGCAAAAATATAAATTTGAATGAAATGACTGAATCACAAAATTCTCAATTTTTTTTTCAAAACTATATAAATCTTGTGTCAACATAAAACGTCTCTTCTCTCAGTCCTATAGTATACTATATGTCCAAACAATGAATTTTTTACGCCTGTATTCTTAAAACACTATTTCTTATCAAAATTGTTGGTACCCTGGTAGCGTGTGCATTATCCCAGAAATGCTTACCAGAGTCTGCCATGTGAAAATCCCACACTGTGAAAAACAAAGCAGTAATTGCAGAATTCCGTGACTCGGATGTCACATTAAACTGCAGGTCCCAGAAGAAAGGAACTGGTAGTCATTCCAGACAAAATGGTTTCTTAGTACACCACCTTCGGGAGGATCCAACGAATCTTCGGGTTGTCGACTAAATTTTTTCTTTAGTTAC
Organism: Vandiemenella viatica; assembly: GCA_031002005.1. Taxonomy (NCBI): domain Eukaryota; kingdom Metazoa; phylum Arthropoda; class Insecta; order Orthoptera; family Morabidae; genus Vandiemenella; species Vandiemenella viatica. Next base: position 175,362,395 of record JARYHS010013631.1, read on the forward strand.
AGATATCAGTGAAAACAGCACAAAGCAGTTTATAATGCTTAAAAACGAAATAACAGACAGGCGTTAGTTTAAACCTGACACTCCGTTTTTATATTATCATTTCTATTTTAAACTCGCTGACATTCTGGAGATGCTTCAGTATTCCCAGTTACTCGTTTAATTTAATCGTGGTGATTAATAACTCTATTTCTTTTTATATGAGAATTAAACAGGATTCAGTTCATGTCTTTCTTCTCCTGAGGTTTCATTTTCCTCCAGGTCTCATCAGGGCCGGCGGGAAGGAGGGGTAAGCGGGTCAAATGTACCCGTGGCCCGCCGGCTGATTGGGGGGGGGGGGCGATCAAGGCTGTAGGGCCCCCATGCCAGAAGCCACAAATCCACCCATTGTCGGCCCGCCAGTTTGTAGAGCTAAAAAAATAAAAAAGGTCGCCCATTTTACCCCGGGCCCGAAATTCCTAGCGCCGGCCCTGGGTCTCATGTCTTTGCCGTTCTTTGACTTGAAACCATTTCAAATTAGTGATCTAGTTGCGAACCATATTTATTATTGAAAGGCAAATCTATCATTACAAACTGCAAACGGGTAATAAAAGTATTTCGCACCTGCTACAATATTTAACGAATAATTAAGTACACTATAGATGCGCCACCGGGAACTGCTCATAGCTTCACAGTCTACAGCCTTTCCATTTGAGGTTGAGCGCTTCTGTTACTCATAAAGTCATTAACTCCTACATCGCGTCTGGGCATTTCCCTGCTTTCGTCATCGGTTTTCAGCGTCGGCCGTATCTGTTGAGACCTTTGTGCTTCACGTGACTCCACGCTTACAGTATGACGAATCGAACTATGAATATTCCCTTTATTGCTGTGTACCTCTCCACTTCCTGGCTCGTAAAGGGTCAACTTTTCGTCGGTATTCCTGAACCAATTTTGCCTATTGCATTGTTTTGCTTCAGGCAATATATTACTAATTCTTCACTAATGTTCAATCTCTTTGGATCATGCGATGGATCTTATGAACCTTATTTCCGCACCGTGTATTCTATGTTCGTGGGATTTATAGTTAGCCTATGATTCGGTTTCCTGGAACAGGATTCAAACTGCCGTTTTCTTATTAATCTTCACTCTAGTATCCGTTCTGTTTTTGTTTAGATATCTATTGTTCCACATTTGTTTCCTCAAATATCTTTATCATTTGCGTATGATACGTCAACTCAAAAGTTTAAATCGCTAACTTGTTGGATAGTTTGTCCATTACAACTATTTTGGCATGTTTGGGATTTTTTGCTATAAAAGTCATTATCTTCGTTCTCCTGACATTTTCAAACTGCAAGACTGACATATCATCCTCTACAGTTTACAGCCAATGGTCGTGTCTGTTTTGCACACTAGTCCCTCTCTTCCCATCAATTAATTCACCCTACACACCTTGTCCCAGTCATCTCCTCTCTTCGGACCGAGCGGGGCGGTGTAACGGTTAGCGTTCTCGCCTCGCATTCGGGAGGACGGCGGTTCGAATCCCCGTCCGGGCATCCAGATTTGGGTTTTCCATGGTTTCCCCAAATCACTCCAGGCAAATGCCGGGATGCTTCCTTCAAAAGGCCATGGCCAAATTCCTTCCCATTCCTTGCCCCCCATCCTTTCCCGTCTCTAAAGACCTCGATGTTAAAAAGAGACGTAAAGCAGTTACAAAAAAAAAAAAAAAAAAAAAAAAAAAAAAAACCTCCCTTCGGCTAATACTTCTTCGCTCTCAACCACCTTTCTTCAACTTTCTTCAGGTTATTTACATTTCATCTTCATTTCATCTATTTTCCTTCTTATTCTATGTTCTACTGTTCTTTTAACTTCTCCATATGAGTCTTGCTGTCTCCCCTCCCTCCTCTTTCATAGTATTCATAACCTACCAGTTCCTATTCATATCTATTCTTGAAAACCTCATGACAAGTTAAATACAGAACGTGGTGGGTGAGCGGTTAACGCTCTGGCCTCGCATTCGGGAAGACGCCGGTTCGAATCCCCGTCCGGGCATCCAGATTTTGGTTTCCCATGGTTTCCCCAAATCACTCCAGGCGAATGCAGGGAGGCTTCCTTCAAAAGACCATGGCCGAATTCATTCTCATTCCTTGTCCCCAGTCCCATCCCGCCTGTAATGACCTCGACGTCGACGGGGCTTTAAAGCCGCAAGTAAAAAAGTTTAATTTCACTCGTTCGTGTCATACTGATACCACGATTCTTTATTGGCAGCATATATGAGCGTAGAGACTCATTACGCTTGATAAATTATATCTTCACTTCTATTTAGAAATGATTTACAAATCGGAATAGATACACTCTGAAAATTATTCCAGTTTGTAAGTACGTTTGCTTGGGGTCATCTGCGTCATTTTAGCTTTAAAAGAAGTGGAATCTTCAAATAGCAATTAAGGGTAAGTAAACAGATAAATTGTTTCGGACGAAAATCGTTGTTCAGTTGCGAATATTTATTACAATATAGTGCAGTAACGCTGAATTGACAGCTGAAGTCATGAAGCAACAACACAGCGTTCAGGAGAAACGTTTTAAAAATTTAGAATGCATACTGTTTTGGTCAAACAGTTGTATTTTAATAATAATAAGGCAACGATAAGAACGTAAGAAGACACCCTATTCATTTTGGTTAGTTCAAATGCGTCAGCCGCGTGCAACTCAACGTTATTACTACGTAAAAGGCAGAAATAAATATCCATACACCTAGCTAAGGTGTTTTCACAATGCCTCGAAGAGAGAAATATCCCATCCAGCTGGAACAAAGCAATGATTGTGTTGCTACACAAAAAGGGCAGTCGTTACAATATTAAAAAACTACCGCCCCATCAGCCTCCTTCCTATCATATACAAAGTGTTTACAAAGGTCATCAATAACCGCATCAGTTCCACCTTGGACACAGCGCAACCAATTGAACAGGCTGGCTTTAGGTCAGGATTCAGCACAGTAGATCACATCCAAGTCATCCAAGAAATAATAAGTCGAGCAAATGAATACCAGATGCCCCTCTGTTTGGCCTTTATCGATTTTGAAAAAGCTTTTGATTCAGTCCATCACTCAGCAATCATGCAAGCCCTTTTAGAACAAGGAGTGAATCCCGGCTATATCGACTTACTGTTCAACATCTACACCACTTCCACTGCCTTTGTCAACATCGCTGAAGTCACCAAAGAGTTCCCAGTAGAAAGAGGGGTAAAACAAGGAGACTCTATATCCCCCAAGCTATTCACATCAGTCCTAGAGTTGGCAATGTCAAAAATCAAATGGCAAAACCGAGGTTTGAGAATAAATGGAAGAAGTCTCAACAACTTAATATGGTTTTACTCTCAAACAGTCTGGAAGAGCTCAAAGAACTGATAAATGAACTAGAGGCAGCGTACAGTGAAGTAGGCCTTAAAATAAATATATCAAAAAGCAAAATCATGCAAAACAAATGGGCAGAAAAAGATAAAGAAAAGGCAGACATGAAAGATTCTGGTATTGAGTCCGTAGATCAGTACATCTATCTTGGCCAACTGATCAATATGAATGGTGACTCAAAGCCTGAGATCTACAGACGGATAAAGCTGGGCTGGAGAGCATACGGAAGAAATTCCATAGTTTTTAAATCGAACATGCCAGTACATCTTAAGAAACAGGTATTTGAACAATGTGTATTACCGGTCCTCACATATGCCTGCCAGACTTGGACCCTAAATAGTCACATGAAGCAAAAACTGAGAACTGCCCAGCGAAGTATGGAAAGAGCAATGCTAGGGTTTACAAGAAGAGACAGGAAAAGGGCCGTGCACATTCGTTCAATAACTAAAGTAACAGACATCTTAAAAAGAGTCATGACCCAAAAATGGCAATGGCCCGGTCATGTTGCTCGCAAAAGAGATGAAAGATGGACCACGATAGTGCTGGATTGGATACCGAGAAACCTGAAAAGAGCAAGAGGAAGACCCCCGGATCGCTGGGATAAGGATATACGTCGAGTTACAGGCGTGAACTGGAAGAGGGTGACTCAGGATCGATCGGCCTGGAAAGAACTACAGCAAAACTGTGTAGAATTAAATTCTAATATATAGCTCATCAGGCTTAAAGAGGCTACATCCTGAAAAAAGGATCGATATAGCTGCAATAATAATATTAATAATAATAATAATAATAATACTGTTTCTTCTGTACCTTATTTTAACCGTCCCAAATAAGAACGGAAAAACTACGTGGCTTGGCTCGGAAACACCCCCCCCCCCGCAGTATAGCGTAGCTTTCTACCCAATCACTTCCTCTCTCCGCCTCCCCCCTTCCCATAGACCGAACCACGTAGTTATGGACGCTCCCTTACTTCACCTTTTTTGCATATTTTTTCTTATCGTTCTCAAGAACTTCATCTCACTGCCTTGAAATTTGCTTTCCTCTTCCTCATAGTCCACATTGCTGCTGCGTGGATTAGTACATAGCCTACTTTGTTTCATTCACTCTGCGGTTACATGTAACATTTTAACAGGCGCAATGCACCCTCCGCCACACACTTTTAGTGAATCGCGGAGTAATAGTAATATCCCACAAAAACAATTCTTGTGAAAATAGGCCAAGTTTCGTGTTCATGTAGAGACAAAAAATTATGAAATCTTCTTCTGAGCCAAGTCTACACTTTACAGTGTGAATTCACTTCACTTTGTGAAACAGAATGGTTTCTATCGGTGTCATAGACCGTTTATTTAAGATAAAAAAATCTGGCGACTTGACCATTATGCAGGCCATGTTTTAGTTAACCTATATAAATACCGGGGTGTAAGGGTTTGGGAGAGACTAGTATAGTCTTTTCCAACCAAATGTCAACCTCTCCTTCACGTGGTGCACCCTGTTTGCACGGACGAGGCTCTGGCGACTGAAAGATTCCCGGTATAAGGAGTAACCCACTGCTTGCCAACGGCCTCCGAAAGGAGGGCGGAAGAGCGGGGAGCGGTTCAGGGCACCCTCTTGCCCTTGGGGTTGGAAACGGCCCCTAAAGGCGGATGAATCAGAAATGATCAACGGCATGGGGATGCAGAAGGCAATGGGAAACCAGTGCATTAAAGACCCAAAGGGTATCGCGAGGACATGTAATCCTCTCAAATTACATATATCATGATGGCTTCTTCCTGGGTAAAATATTCCGGAGGTAAAATAGTCCCCCAATCGGATCTCCGGGTGGGGACTGCTCAGGGAGGAGTCATCAGAATGGATAGAAACATTCTACGAGTCGGAGCGTGGAATGTTAGAAGTCTGAATAGGGCAGGTAGGTTAGAAAACTTAAAAAGGGAGATGGAACAACTTAAGTTAGATGTTGTTGGGATTAGTGAGATTAAATGGAAGGACGCACAGGATTTCTGGTCTGGGGAATACAGGATAATTAGCACACAAGCTGTCAATGGAGTCACTGGTGTAGGATTTGTAATGAACAAGAAAGTAGGGAAACGGGTGAGTTATTATGAACAGTTTAGTGACAGGATTATTTTGATGAGGTTAGAAACTAAGCCTGTCCCAACCACATTAGTACAAGTATATATGCCAACGTCTCAGGAAGATGACGAAGAAATAGAAAAAATATATGCTGAAATTGAAGAATTAATCCAATATGTGAAAGGGGAGGAAAATCTAATAATCATGGGTGATTGGAATGCAATAGTGGGAGAAGGAAAAGAGGGGAATACTGTAGGAAGTTTTGGTCTAGGAGAAAGAAATGAGCGAGGAAGCAGGTTGCTAGAATTTTGTGAAAGATTTAAGCTAGTAGTGGCGAACACACTGTTTAAGAACCATGCAAGAAGAATATACACCTGGAAACGTCCTGGGGATACAGGCAGATATCAGCTAGATTATATCATGGTCAAACAGAGATTCAGGAATCAAGTTCTAGACTGTAAAGCGTACCCAGGAGCAGACATAGACTCGGACCATAATTTGATAGTAATGAAGTGCAGGCTGAAATTCAAGCGAATAAGGAAGCAGTATAAACAGAACAGACTGGAAGTGAATAAACTGAAACAATCTAGCACAAGAGAAAAATTTGCAGAAATGGTAGACTTAGGTATAAGAATTAACTGTGAAAGGAGCTCAACCGAGGACGAATGGAATGCATTAAAGACCGAAATAATTAAAGCTGGCAAAGAAACATTAGGCTTTAGGGAACAAGCTGCCCGAAAACCTTGGATCACAGAAGAAATTTTGCAGCTGATGGATCAGAGGAGAAGGTACAAACAAGCTCAGGATGATGCAGGAAGAGAGCAGTACAGGCAATATAGAAATCAAATAAATAGGAAGTGCAAATTAGCAAAAGAAAAATGGCTACAAGAAAAGTGTGAAGAAATAGAAAAGGAAATGGTCGTAGGAAAAGTAGATGTTGCATATAGAAAGATAAAACAAAATTTTGGAGAAATGAAGAAAAGAGGTATGAACATTAAAACTGCAGATGGGAAACCTCTTTTAAGCTCAGAAGATAGAGCTAACCGATGGAAGGAATACATGGAGAAACTGTATGATGGGGACTACTTGAACAATAGTGTATTGGAAAAGGAAGGCGATGTCGACATTGATGACTTAGGAGATCCTGTTTTGAAGACAGAATTTAATAAAGCTCTGAATGACTTGAAAGCAAATAAGGCAGTTGGAATAGATGAGATCCCTGCAGAACTTCTTAAATCTCTAGGAGAGGATGGAATCGAAAGATTATTCAAGCTGATATCAAAAAGTTATGAAACAGGAGAAATTCCAACTGATTTTAATAAAAATATCATCTTCACACTTCCAAAGAAATCACAAGCCGACAAGTGTGAGAATTATCGCACCATTAGTCTAACATGCTTCAAAATTACTGACCAGAATAATATACAGAAGGATGGAAAGGGTAGTAGAAGAGATAGTAGGTGAAGATCAGTTTGGGTTTAGGAAAAATCGCGGTACAAGGGAAGCAATTCTGTCTTTAAGATTAATACTTGAAGGGCGGATCAAGAAAAACAAAGATACTTTTATGGCATTTGTAGATTTAGAAAAAGCTTTTGATAATGTTAGGTGGAACAAGATGTTCAAAATTTTAAAGAAGTCGGGTCTAAAGTATCGAGATAGAAGAATACTCTATAAACTATATAAGAATCAAGTGGCTGTAATAAAAGTAGAGAATCACGAGAGACATGCATCAGTTAAAAAGGGTGTGAGACAAGGTTGTAGTCTATCCCCGTTAATATTCAACTTGTATGTAGAAGAAGCCATGAAGAAAGTCAAAGAAAAATTTCCATGTGGCATAAGTTTTCAGGGAGAAAAAATCAGTATGCTACGATTTGCGGATGACATTGTCTTATTAGCAGAGAGGGCTGAGGATATTGAGAAGTTATTGAATGGCATGAACAAAATACTGAAGGAAGAATTTGGACTGAATATAAATCAAAGTAAAACAAAAGTGATTAAATGTAGCAGAAATGATACTAATACTAGCAGATTAAATATAAAAATAGGATCGGATGCAATAGGAGAAGTGAGTGAGTTCTGTTACTTGGGAAGCAAAATTACAACCGATGGCCGAAGCAGGAATGATGTTAAAAGCAGAATAGCACTAGCAAAAAGAGCCTTCATGAAAAAGAGAAACCTTTTAGTTTCAAATATTGATCTAGGAATTAGAAAGAACTTCTTAAAACTCTATGTGTGGAGCACAGCACTTTACGGTAGCGAAACATGGACTTTAGGAATACCGGAAATAAAGAAACTTGAAGCATTTGAAAATGTGGTGCTACAGAAGAATGCTGAAAATTAGGTGGACAGACAAAGTAAGAAATGAACGAGTTTTTGGAAATGATGGGTGAGAAAAGAAGTTTATGGAAGAAGCTTACAGGAAGAAGAGACAGGCTGGCAGGTCATATTTTGAGACAGGCTGGATTGGTTAATTTGTTAGTGGAGGGAATAGTCGAAGGTAAGAACTGTAGAGGTAGACAGAGATTAGAATATATGAAGCAGATAATTGAGGATGTGGGGTTGTAAGGGGTATGTAGAAATGAAGAGGCTAGCACAGGATAGGAAGGGATGGAGGATTGCATCAAACCAGTCTAAAGACTGACGACAGCAAAAAAATAAAAAAAAAAATTGCAGCTCTGTTTGCTGGTCAAACGTTATCCTTGAAGATCTGAATAATGCATCGCTACTTATTATTTGTTATGATTTACTTACTTCTGAGCAAGGATAAAAGCCGCAGATGCCAGTTATTTCCTCGTCCCAGGCAGAGACTGTGGAATTTCCCTTCCCTTACACATTTTAACGATTATGGTTATTACATTATTGAAGTGTTATTCATTCTTGTCTGACACTCATATTTCATTGACTGTCTGGCTCACTACCTCGGATGACGTAAAATTAAGGAGTTTAAACTCTAAATCTATTTTACGACTGACCTACTAATAAATAACGCAGATGCAACTTTTTTTTTTTTTTTTAAAAATACTTTGTACTCATATGCTTTTCGTCTCTCTTCGATCTGTCATCATCAAACATCAACGAATCTGCGTTGAACTTAATACTTTGTTTGACATATTTTGCTGCAGAAATTTATTTCGCTAGTCTTTTTTTAATTATTATTTACATTGGTGCTGAGTCATTTCCACTTTTTTTTTTTTACTCATGGCTCTAAACGCGACATGAAGGATACACTTTACTACATAGTAAAAAAATGGAAGTACTAAGGGAGGAATTGAAAATTTAAAATCTAAAATGAGGATATAATTAGACCGAATATATTCAAGCATGGAGGTCACCAGATCAACAGTGATGCTAAATACAAAACCAAAACAGCTTAAGGAAAGGGTGGACACAACAAAATGTGTGAAGGCGGGTGATGATGATTATGATACACACGTAGGTATTTCATTCACTTCCTTAATTTATTTCTCTGCGTGTAAGGAGAATACCAAATAATATCACAGACTGCGTCGTTGCTTCGTCTTCTTCTCACGATGCTTCTCTCTCTTGAATATTTACTTAAGGCACCAGAATTTTATGTAAAATGAAAACATTCTACAGTTCCAGATTGCAGGCCTTTACTGTTTAAAATCTTAAACACCTTACGTCATTTATGATTTCTAAAAGTTTCTACAAACCATCAAACACATATATACGACTATAATCTTATATAATATTTCTTGATTCGCACATCTAATAGCAATCCCTATGCCAAAATTGACTCGTTGAAAATTCTTTCAATTGAGTCGCACACAACGGGTGCCAGTTATCATGCGTTCCGATCGCTCTTGAATGATTCACTCACATTCTAGGGAAAACAAGTGCAAATGTTACGACGAAACGGAAGGGGAGGATATTTGTGTCCAGTTCTGGGCTGTTTGCATCTGACAGGGATGTTCAAAACGTTTATCGAGTGACTTAGGTCTCGTAACAGACTTCCATGTACGCGCAGTGATTCACCGCCACGTGTCGGTTCCGGCAGCGGAGGGGTTGGCGGGCCGATTCAGCGATCAGAGGGTTGGAGGCTCGAGTCCCTCACAAACAAGGGTTCTGCTGAATAACATACTCGTATGCTAATACAAATACAGTTGCTGGCAACAACGACTTCAATAGTAGAAACTATTTTTTTGATAAAAAAAAACTGCATCTAACATAGTACTGGAATCGTCATTACAGGTACAAAATAACATAAATAAACGCTCGTTTTCATTGCACAAGATCCGTTTTTACGCTTGATAAAAATTGATATCATACCGATAGTAGTTGGTATAAACATTCAGAAAGAGATAACACTTTTTCCTTTTCTTAGGACATTTCACAACATTTATTCATTGAATCAAGAATACTTGTTGTCCAGAGAAAAGCGTGCATGAAAACTAGACGTAATTCTTTAAATATTCTTATAATAGAGCACGCGTGTTCAGTGTATTCCTGAGATTGATAAAATCAAAAATTTCTGTGATGAAAGACTTTATCAATAATGTTATGTTTCAATATCATATAACTTATTGTCCTAGATTTTCAATTTTTCAAAAATGACCTACGAAGTTAAACGTTAAACTACAGATATTGAGATATATTCTGAAAGATGAACTGCACAAGTGAATAATTGCAAATATGGAGGCTACGCTTGCTAAAGAATTAAAAAAACATCCATATGAAAAACTCTAAGCACTGTTTGGAACAGTTCTTTTTTGTGTCGGAACTGTAACTGCAAACTAGACTTTAGTTCTCTGTCACCTACCTGAAGCGAAGCGGTGGGTATAAGCCACTTATTCAGTGCAACGAAAGGATGCTGGTTTCCATCACCAGGAAATGTAATGGCGTCGGTCCTGTGTCACGCTTATTACGTTCAGTCGGATAAAGGGTGATTAGGGACTACAACTGCAGTCTCTTATAGAGCCACCATGAAAAATTCTTGCAAAACACTGATTTACAGATTAAACTTTATTTTATTAGGTCAAGACACTGAAACTGATTTCTAAAGTGTTCTGGCGACAGGAAAATTAATGCATCTGAACTATGAATGTAGAGAATACGTATACCACAGCTACTTCCCACGAGATTCAAATCTTTACAAAATTTAAACTCTTCTTCGTTGGTCGGCGTTTTTTTTTAAACGTGTCAGGAGGCGAACGCAGCTGTGCTTAGGGTACATGCAGGAAAACAGGTGTAATATGAGTGGTCAGAATGTAGCTAGAATGAGTGAATTTATTTGGAAGGAGATTAAATTGGAGAATAAATTTATCCTTCTTTTCATAGTATGCTGAAAAATTGTGACACCACCTTCTTGTCCAATAAAACGCTGCCAGTCGCTGTTTCTAGTTGAAAATATCTTATCCCGCTTATTATTTGTTTATTTTTCTCGAGCATTTATTGCTCAGCGATAATATTCTTTTTTTTATGTAACACAGGCTTACAAAGTGAATTTGAAGCAGCTCTCTCGTATGTTTAATCTACGACGTTCTTCTTCTAACCGTACATTGCTTGCCTGGAAACTTTTCTTGAATTATAATGTGAAAGAGTTATTTTCTTCCCGTATGTCGTAGTGTAGAGGTAAAGTATACAAGGTTGTTTTTTTGAAACAATTGTTTTCTTCCCTAAACGGTTTAGGATTTTTTCTTCTTTCCTTTTTTTCCTATTGATTCTGATTACGTGCGAAATACGAGAGCTAACTGAGGCGTATTAATTAGTCTACTATTCTACTTGGATGTAAATGCCGGAAGATAAATATTTTTCGTAATATTTGAGTGATAAATTGTAACCTGCGTCACAAGGAATGTAAGGAGCGGTGAAGGCCTATAACTTAGAAATAAGCCTTGTCTAAGTGGTTAATCCAATCTTTTTAGCTTCAACCAGGAGTTTTTTTCCCCTGTGATATCGGGTGTATTCTTCTTCTTCTTTGTTTAACCTCTTTGGGGTACGATGAATCCGTTACTTCTTTTTGCATATTGTTACTTCAGTTGCGGCCCAGTATTTCTTCATTCTATCGGACTTCTTTCTCCTCTTCAGAAATGATAGGTTTCGACTTTATTTTAGATATAACAGGATGTATCGTTATAAAGGAATATGAAATGGGACATACACATTAATTCGTTAGTAGTAGAGCAAATTCTAGGCTGCGATTCATAGGTCGAATCTTGAAAAATTGTAATGAACAAAACAAAGGAGATAGCGTACAAATCTCTTGTGCGTCAACATTTGGACTATTGTTGTACCATTTGGGATCCGTTTCGTAAGGGGTTGATCGAAAGTATAGAGAAAGTACAGAGAAGAGCCGCTCGATTCGTGACGCTTGCTACAGTCCTTATGAAAGCGTCACAGAACTGATTAGACACTAGGTGGGAGTCTCTGGTAGATAGACGACACACGTTTCGTTAAATATTGGTAAGCATGCGTACTCCACTTTCACTTTTGAGTGTAGTGAAATATCTTCCACCAACCTATTTGAGTCGGAA
>JARYHS010013631.1:175375340-175570230 GCA_031002005.1 Vandiemenella viatica
CCTTCCCGCTTTATTAAACTGACGGGGGTTTTGTACCGTTGACGACACTTTACGAAAAAATGCTAATTATCTCGGTAGTTACGATGAATTAGAGAATAATTAGTATTTTAAGATCGCATGTTCGGAAGAGTAAGACTGAATGGGCCAGCACCAAGTTTCTCTCTCCCCCTTCTTCGTCTCTCATTGTATTTAATAATAATAATAATTCGATGGTAGGACGGGGAATACGAACTCACGTCCTCCCGAATGCGTGGCAAGTAGAGGGGGAGCTGAAAATTTGTTATGCTAAGGGTGCGTCCATAAACCACGTAACTCCATTTTGGACTTGGAGGGTACGACGCGTGTGCGTACGCGTGTCCTGCCTCGGCGCCGTCGTGGCTGCAGGGGCGGGGCGCGTGACCTACAAAGATAATTACGGTGAGAGGCACCGGCGTGGCTGCAGGGGCGGGGCGCGTGACCTACAAAGATAATGACAGGCCGTTGGCGCCGTCATGTCTGCAGGGGGCGGGGCGCGTGACCTATTTAATACCAAACCGGCATGGGTGTTCTGGATATAGGAGGGGAAGCGACCTGCACACCTGCAGGGGCGGGGCGGGTGACCTACAAAGAGCCAGGTAGATAATGACAGGCCGGTGGCGCCTAATTATAGGGGAAGCGGCCGCAGGGGGCGGGGCGCGTGACCTTGACGGTAAGCGGCGCCGGCAGCCAGGTAGATAATTACAGGGCGGTGGCGCCTAATTATAGGGGAAGCGGCCCGCAGGGCGAGATAATTATAGGGCGCAGAACCGGCATATATATACTACTGACGTACGTTGAATCCCCGTTCGGCCATTCCGATTTAGTGTTCTGCCTGAATGGTTCCTTCAAAAGGAAATAGCCGAACTACTTCACGTTCCTTGCCCCCAGTCCTTTCCCGCCTCTAGTGACCTTGACGTCAAGGCGATAATTCACATGAAGAAGAATAACTCTACCTGAAGTGAAATATAGCATTAATTACGTGAAGTGAAATGGGGGGAGGGGGAGGGGAGTCTGCGGAAGTCGATTTTAGGAGGGTAAAAACCGCCCTTGGGAGTATGAGACCTAAAGAAAGGTTCCAAAAAATTGCGAGGTCCATTCGTAGGGGAGGAGGTATCCGTCAAAATCTCACGTCATTTTACGGGGGGGGGGGGAGGGGTCCGGAATTCCTGAAAAACACCTCACGTAATGAATGGATGCCCCCTAAGACGAAACTCTGGCACTCTGCTGTTCTGTAATACTGTATTTTGTTTAACGGTAAAACGCTTCAAGAATAGGCTAAGAAACGCGTACAAATATTTTACTGACACGTTACGGAGATTTCTTCAGAAATGTAGCAAATATTCTATTTTTTCATTAGTCTAAATATATTCAAATGAATGAAAACGTCTTTGATTAACATTGTTCAGTCTTAAATTTGTAACCGAGCGGGGCAGTGTAACGGTTAGCGTTCTCGCCTCGCATTCGGGAGGACGGCGGTTCGAATCCCCGTCCGGGCATCCAGATTTGGGTTTTCCATGGTTTCCCCAAATCACTCCAGGCCAATTCCGGGATGCTTCCTTCAAAAGGCCATGGCCGAATTCCTTCCCATTCCTTGCCCCCCATCCTTTCCCGTCTCTAAGGACCTCAATGTTAAAAAGAGACGTAAAGCAGTTACAAAAAAAAAAAAAAAAAAAAAAAAAAAAAAAAAAAAAAAAAAAAAATTGTAAAGTGAGAAGTAACAATTATTTTCTTGACTATAACTGTAGACTATTAACGAACAGAGCAATTAATAGTTGTCATAGATTATTCTGCTAGTTGCAACAGCTTTAAATTTCTGAATTAAAAAAACTCACAGTTGGGAATATTTAATTCAAAAAAAAATGTTAGGTGGCCATGGTCTTTTGAAGGAAGCATCCCGGCATTCGCCTGGAGTGATTTAGGGAAAACATGGAAAACCAAAATCTGGATGCCTGGACGGGTATTCCAACCGGCGTCCTTCCGAATGCGAGGCCAGAACGTTAACCGTTCACCCGCCACGCTCGGTATTAAAATCAAAATCTTGCCAACCCGAAAAAAAATTGCTATGAACTCATCAATACCGGTTTAAAATTCAGTAGTTGAAAGGATATTTTGCCAGGTCACTGGAGTATGTCGAAGAAGATATACAAATTAATAGAAATTTCAATTTTGTCTTGTAGGGAATTTTACAACTATGATATGAAGAACAAAGCTATGATAAAGGCAGTAAAATCTAACATAAAATATAATTTTAATAAAAATAAATACTTTATATCTATTAACAGCATAAAAAAAATACTTAAAATTCAACTTCAAAATACACTTTTTCCATAATATTTAGTTACTTGTCGTAGTCAACAAGTCTATCATTATAAGGTTTAGTACGAGGAATTTTTTTTTTTTTTTTTTTTTTTTTTTGTAACTGCTTTACGTTTCTTTTTAACATCGAGGTCTTTAGAGACGTGAAAGGATGGGGGGCTAGGATGGGGGCAAAGAATGGGAAGGAATTCGGCCATGGGCTTTTGAAGGAAGCATTCCGGCATTTGCCTGAGTGATTTGGGGAAACCATGGAAAACCCAAATCTGGATGCCCGGACGGGATTCGAACCGCCGTCCTCCCGAATGCGAGGCGAGGATACACAAGTTCCTTTCATATGATAGTTATAGAAATTAGGTACCCATGTTCTACCTAAATTATGTAAATAAACGTAATTTATATAAAACCTTTTTTTCTTTGCTGTCCCGATTTGTAACTGTGAATACCGATATTTTTTTTTTTTAATTTCGGTCCCGATTTTTAATAAACGGGATCTGGCAACACTAGTCAAGATCTCAGTCGTTAGGGAACGTCCATTAGTTTCATTTTTTTCGGAAATCTGCCCCCCCCCCTCCCCGGTGATATTTCGCCAGATCCGTCTTCCCCTATTTGAGCTGCGTAATTAATGGACGGCTCTTAATACAGTAGTGCGACTCCACCTACGCTTCGAGCTGTCAGTTCACATCTACTCGAGATCAATTAAAATTTTAACACAACACACTCTGCCTTATGAGATCATTTTGCATTGCGCGACTTCTGGAACCATGACTGAATAGACCGGGAATCAAACTCACGTCCTACCAAGTACCAAGCCCGAGCGTTAACCTGTCAACACTGGGCTTGGTCCTAGCAAACAGACTAATGATAAATCGTCACTGACGCACTTCAAGTATAGATAGCGTGACCTACCTGCACGAGGGAGAATGCTTACAGTGGTCAACATATTTCGTTAGAAGTAAATTTTTACTGAAGTCAGTGATTTACGAAAAGTCAGTCTACGAGTAAACATCGCTCCGTAGACAAAATATAGGCAAAACACAAATAGCCGCGTCGCGCCGCCGCCAGCAAAATACCTACGAAATAAACCGCCGACACGGCAAATAGAACTTGGTACTTCGGAAATATAGATGAGAATCGGGTAATATGGAATACCATTTATGTTTTGTTGAACAAAATAGTAATGAAAATAATTTAACACCTGAAACTAAAACCAATACAACCTTCAACTTCTTGTGATAACATATATCATAAAACAAGCTGTCAAAACAGATTTTTTTTAATTAGTAAAATTTAGTTTAAAAAAATTGTCGTTTGAAGGTTAATATGGAATAGGCGGATAGTATGGAATAGAAGGTTTCAAATAACGTAAACTATCTGGAATTGAGAAAAACGGATTTAATGATACTTTTTAGTCAGCATCAGTCGGATTCAATAGCTTTCGTTTCTTTATTTTTCGGCTATTCATAAAACAAAACATAATTAATAAACTAATTCAGAAATATTTACTTTCTCAATTGTTATTTTCAATCAATATTAACAAAAATCGTATTACCCTCACATATATTTTTATTAAAAATGTATTTCAACTCGGTAATTATTTTGCGGGGTGTATGAAATACCACAGTTTTATGTCTGGTTTTGTGGAATACTACTAAGTACCTCATATTACCCGAATCGCCATCTTGGACAAAATAGGCTTGATGATATTATAAAAAAAGATGCCAGCCAGAAAAAAGGCCTGTACAACAAACCATACACTCTTTTAGTACACATTACATAAGACTAGCGATCAACAAAATAAATATAATATTTTATATATATTTTAGAAAAATTATCTGTAAAAATTCTCGAAAGTGGAAAGACAAACCTGGTCCGACAGCAAAGACAGTTCAGCTCCCAAATGACCCACCTTCATCACAAAGCATCAGAGTAGTTTTGAGCAGCAGTTGATGGTACTTCCACTATACAGCAGAATTTGGCAGAGGAGAAACCTCGGTATTCCATATTACCCGACTATTCCATATTACCCTATTCTCCTCTACTACTGCACTTTGAAAATTAAGTTTTGAACAGATTTTGACTGAGCAGCCATAAAAGAAATGTGTTGCGCTAGCATAGCAAAAATGTAACTGCATAAAAATGCTCTTCTTGTTACGAGTAAAAAAAAAGGTAATAGCAAGTAGTTTTTTTCCTAATTTCTAGCTCTTAACACGTGGGCTACGGCACTTTTTAAAATTTGGCAGGTATCCCAAAACGTTTGGCCACAGCAGAAGCCGTTTAACACCACCTACACAACGCTTTGAAATCAAATTTATTGTATTTATTTGGCGCTTTAAGTTTATTAATTGTAACAGTAACTGAATAAGATTGAAACATGTATTAGCGCTTTACTGACATGTAGGCCCAGTATAGGTTCTGGGTGATACGAAGATTACTAAATAGAAGGCTCTAAAAGTTCATATTCCCTGAATATGGTTACCAAATTTAAATTCCAAATTCAGATCTTATGCGCCACTAAATTGAGGTATTATTCACGTTTTTTATGTATAATATATGATCTTCCATGCCGTTAATTTTTCCTTTTTGGGGTAAGATAGTTAAACCCTTATAAGTTCGCCATATCAGACAGGCTGCATATAACAGCGTCGTAATTCTGCCGCTTTTGCATCGTTTGTGACGTGAAATTTCACGCGATAATGTGTTTTGCTGACCGTAAAACAGACTGTCAGACAAATATTGAAAAAGAACATCACCATTTTTTCTTTCTCATACGCCATCTACTGTAGAACGGCAGAACAGTTAATCATAAATGCAGGCAGTTTTGTTTTGACACTTTTTTAGTCTTGTATTACACGGCATATGAACTACAAAAGTCATTATCATTGTGTCCCCCCTCTAATTTTCCGAACATTTAAAATAATAAATAATAATAAAGACTAAACTTTTGGATTTGATGTGTTGGCAAGTGTGTTTAGATTTTTCACGTTACCTATTATCAACAATCAATCTTGCAATTCGTATGGCAGGGAGGCGGGAAATGACCGGAAAGGGGAGGGGGCGTAAGGAACTGGAAGCAATTCGACCACGGCCTTTTGAAGGAATCGTGAAAGCTAAATCTGGATGGTTGGACAGGGATTCGAAACCCACGTGCTCCTGAATGCGAGTCCAGAGAGTTATCGCTCACCCGCCACGCTCGGTTGACTACAAAGGAAAACAGGTCAATGTCAATGTCAAAACCCACACCAGAGTGGTGAATTGACCAATAGTGAGTTCAGAGAAAGGCAAACTGTAATCGGTAGTACACAGGTTCAAATTCCCGTCTATGAAGCCAGATGCCGGTTTCCCAATGTTTCAAGAAATCACTTCAAGCGAATGCCGGGATGGTTCCTTCAAAAGGCGATGTCCGAATAACTTTCCATTTGATACTCCTTCCGCGCCTCTAATCACCGCGAAGCTGACAAGGCGCGAAGCCCTAAAAACCATCTGTAAACCAGTATCGTCTGTGTCAATCTTCCTGCCTGGAGGCTACTTGTATCAAGCGATGAGTACAACAATTAAAACACTTGTGAAATGGAGCGATTTCACCAGTACAAACTTCGTTCCATTATTAACGTTAAATGGGATGATTACGTGTCCAACGTTAAAATCTTCGAAAATGGCACAAAATTTACAGCATCGAAGCCCTGTAATGTCCCTTGGTGACGGTAAATTTATGCGTGTGAATTCCACGTTTCTTTGGCATCGGCGAGAGCCAGGTGACTCATACCTGCGCTGAAAGACCGAACGATTTATGGCAGGCCGTAAAGTTAAAAGCTTTACGCATTCAATGAAATTCAAAGGACAGTATAGGGACTGTGCCGAAATGAGGATTTCCTGGTACAGTAGAAAGTTGAAACTAGAGAAACGATGCTTCGGAGAAAAAGTCAGGTTGCGGAACACCTCTGTTGGGAACCAGCGAATCAAACTGTGTTACGAACTTTTAGAAACCATAAGTTTTTTATGTTGCATGAGGAGCGCCAATGGAGATGTGGACGACCCGCCAAACGCTGCGACTCGCTGAAATTTCCCGCGTCTGCTAAAACTCGGGAGCCTGCAAGTTTTCAACGGAGCGAACAAGCGGGAGAGAAGACATTCTGTTTCTGGCCAGCAAACAATCCGCACCGGCGCACCCCGGGAGATCGCCGGACAGGTCACTACCTGCGGGGAGCCAACTCGCCAAGTGGACGTTACCAAGTGACCTTGTCCAGCTGATAACTCATCTGCTACGGTAAAGAACGCCGACGATGTATAGACACTCTTGCGTCATTCAACCCTAGGCAACGCTCTGAGATGAGAATCATGCTCTAAATTGTTCAAAAGAAACTTTTAATATGTTCAGTTCTGTTCAATAAACCAATCAATTTTATATTCAAAGAAAATAATAGGTGTTGTAAACCCTGCTTTCAATAACTTCCTTTCCAATGTATCAGTATATCATTTGAATAGATGAAGATTTGTGTTTTTAATGGTATTTTAAAATTACAATTGCTTTGATTAAAAGTATTTCAGAATTGGAATGTCGCTTCTCTCGGATAGAGAACACTTCCATTCTTGGCGCCTACCCGGGATTAATTTTGCAAATTAACTTATTAATTAATGCATCTCATTATTTTATTCTAATTTTAATAACGTCACAAACTAGACGTTACAGCCCTCATCAGTCACCAACTCAGATGGATTGAACTTGTTCTGCGAATGAGTAAATTTTTATACAGTGAACTCAGCACTGGCAAAAGACCTCGTGGAGCCTTCTGAAGCATTATAAAGTCCTGCTTAAAAAGATCATGGAGACCACGAACAGACCTGAACGCCCGGAACTACCTAGCAAGAGACCGCGCTCTCGGCGCAAAACCACCTCCGCGTATCTAGCGCTATTTCAAGAGCAGCAGCGAAGTATAAGCTCGTAGTAGACCGCTATCTACGATTAGGTGCAACGTGTGCGGGCGATTATTGTACTCCAGGATGAGCTTGATCAGTCATCAACGACGCCCACATAAATATCTAAAGTGATAACCCGAAAACGAGTATTGGCCGACAATGATTTATTAATTGTAACTGTATATAAGTAGATGCTCTGATTGGATATAGCAGTAACAACAGATTTAATAGATAAGCAAACTAATTCCGCGGGAGAAACTTCTGAAACGAGTAACAGCTATCGACAATGAGTCTTAACTTTGTGACCCGTTGTTTGGTTTGTATATATAAAATGACACAAAGAATAAGACCAGTAATTAAAATATCAGAAAACTTTAGACATTAGAAGAAATGCTAAAGATAGGTTGCAATGCCTCCGCCATGTAATGTGAATGAAGGATGCTGAATGCCTAAGTCAGCGCTCTTGAACCAAGGGAAGGAGTGCTATGTGAAGACCACGGACAAGGTGGATGCAGTGACATAGGTCAAAGAACTTCATCATCATCATCATCATCAAATTTCTGCCCTGGGGCAGGTTTTCACTTGGCTGCTCTCCATGCTCTTCTATCTTCTGCGTTTCTCTTAAGGTCCATGTAGTTGCCGTCTTCCTTGATGTTGTCTATAATTTTGTACCTCCTTCTTCCTCTTATTCTCCTCCCACAGACTAGATTTCCCAAGGCGTCTTTTATCAGGCACTCTCCTCTCAACAAGTGTATTTTTGAGTATTTTTCTCCTTTCACTAACCCTGTTCAGCACTTCAACATTACTTATTTTATCCACCCAGCTTATCTTCTCCATCATCCTCCACATCCACATCTCAAACGCTTCTAACCGCTTTTCATCCTTTCGTCTCAGTGTCCACGTCTCCGCCCCATAAAGAGCCACACTCCATACAAACATATGCCGAGTCTTTTCCTGAGTGTTTTGTCTACTTTTCCAGTTAGTATCCTCCTTTTCCTATTAAATGCTTCCTCCGCTACGGCAATGCGAGTTTTTATCTCTTGGTGGCATCTCAAATCTTCCGGTGATCGTACTCCCAAGATATTTGAACGATCTTACTTGCTGATATCAGTTCCTCCTAACTTAATAATAGGAGTTCAACGTAGAAAAAGAGGAAAATACTGGATACCGGTGAAAATGTAAGAGGCTATGCGAGAAGACCCGCAGAACCGGAAACATTAAATTGTAATGGAGCACAGGCTTCGGTGGCAATTTTCCTAAACACCCATATTCCCCCTTTTCTGCATCCACCTACATTTACCCTTTACAAATTTTAACTGTAAATTCTTTCAACTTTTTGGCAAATTATTCATCATTTCTCTTGGTACCCTGACACCCTTACCTAATAAAGAGAATCTTCCCACACCCTTGTGCCTGAAATCGAGTGCCAGCTTGTGGTTATGGTCATCTTTTCCCTTCAAAGCCTTATTTTCAATTCTTATACCAATATCTTTCCATGCCTCATCACCAGTATACGCCTTGTACACTCCCATGACCCTCTTCACCCTCCTTCTGTCTTCCAATGAGTCCCGTTCCAGCTCTTTTATCATATCTGTTACTAATTGCGTTCTGCTATAATTTCCAGAAACAAATCTAGCAGCCCTTCTTTGCACCTTCTCCAATTCCTGTATATGATACTCAAAATGTGGGTCCCATACTACACTACCATATTCAAGCAATGGCGTGACCAATTCCTTTACTTTTCTCGTACATATCCTCATCCCCTCTCCAACAAATGCAGAATTTTGAAACCTTTTTCCTACCACCTGTCCTATATGTCCCGCCCAGTTAAGCTTGTTATCAAATGTAATGCCAAGATATTTACATTAGACGTCTTCAATAAGCAATTCTTTCCCCACCTTATAATCATAATAAACCTTTAGTTTTTTATTTGTGTATCTAATAAGCTGACTCTTCTTTGCATTTATCTTCATTCCATGTTTACCAACCCAACTAAATTTGTTCCTAATATACAGCAGAAATGTGACAAAGAAACTGTATACCACTTGTATAAACGAGGTGAAATAAGTGTCTGAGATCTTGTAAAGTTACTGCCATGCATTGCCATCCCGCTTGATGTTTCTTGGAAGCGTAAAATGGTCGTCCATCATAAGCAGTTACACAATCCAAATGCCTGCGCTCAGTAGACTGTCGAGATTGGCAACAGGTGGCGTGCGACCCCGTGACCTCGCTTATCGACCTTCGACAGCGTGGGTCGATGTCGGCACGGCTACCAAAAACTATGGCGGCACAACTAGCGTCGCACCACATAGATCACACAACTACAGCGGTAACTCACGCTTAAAGAAATCTTCACTCTACCATTGCGGTCATAGATCGATTTCCACGTCTAATTTCATTCTAACCATTATACGAGATACTCTCATTCTTCTACTGTTTTCCATTTTGATGAACACATGTACATATTGCTTTATGCCGATTTATATAAAAACTTGGATATATGACGCGTATCCGCAGAAATTTTGCAACAATACTAGAATTATGTAGCTACTATACCCAACCTTACCACCAAATCTATCACGAGATATTATTATGACTAGAGTAAGCCCGTGAGCCAGTGAAGCTATAGGTCGCTTTTCTTTCGCCTTGCAAATCTACCAACAATAATTTACTAAAATCTAGTCCGAAGTTTGTGATGAAGGATTGATATAAATAAAATTGGGTTTAAGGGTAGAATAAAAGTTATCCATACTACTTCATGCGTCATAGTTTTTCATTATTAACTTATAACCAATCGATAAGAACTATGTAATAAATCAACAACAAGGATAAATCTCAATAAAATTTTAAGTAAAATATAAATAATTTACAAAGATATGTAGATTGAAAATTATTATGTATTTAATCGTGGTAAACATTTCGACCCCAGTATTAATTTGATAGTCTGTTATGAAGCAAATTAACTTAAGCACTTTTTAGTTTTCAGTTTCACTGCCACTTAAGAACATAAGCAAGCGATCACTAACATGTGATGTGCTATCACAGCGTACTGTTTTTAGAACAATATCACTGACAAAAAGTATCTTACTGCTAACTGTTAAAACTAGCTACCTAAAGTTTTGTTGGAATGCGTTAATTAGTTTTAAAATTCGTCCCTTACTTTTTGCGTGATGACTGGACAGACTAGTAAAAGTTCCAAGTTTTACCGTCTTGGTATTTTCACCATCAGTAGTATACACTGCGATATACAATTACTAGCTGGGGTAGACTCAAGCCTTGTCGACAGTATACTGCTCATACATTTCTCTTTAAATTCTACATATTAAAGCTGAATGCTAGTTGCTCAGCATCTATTAATTTATTTCAATCCCCGACTCCGTTACCTGAAAATCAATACTTACTCGACTCGCTTATAACTGCATTCAAATGTTTATTTGCAATCAGTTACTTCAGTTTGTTACAAAAAATAAAACAAAGGACAACTATAATGTGATATCAGAAGGAAAAGCAATCAATGAAAGTAATTTCACAAAATTCCTGGGTGTATGTATAGATAACAAATTGAACTGGAAACAGCATATTCAACAACTTCTTAAAAAACTGAATTCTGCAACATTTTCACTTAGGGTAATATCTAGAATAGCTAATATAGAAACCAGAAAGTTAGTATATTTTGCATATTTTCATTCCCTGCTCACTTATGGCATCTCATTCTGGGGAAACTCGTCACAAGCACAGAGGGTATTTAAATTGCAAAAACGTGCTATAAGAACTATTTGTGGAGCAAACCCACAGACGTCGTGCAGAATTCTATTTAAAAACCTGGGTGTACTAACAATGCCAGCACAGTATGTATACTCCGTACTATCATTTGTAGTGGAAAATCCTGAACACTTCAATCTTAATGCTGACATACATAGCCATAATACTAGGAATAAATATAATATTCACAAGGATTACAAATCACTGTCAATTGTACAGAAAGGGTTAACATTTACTGGAGCTTCCTTATTCAATGTCTTACCAACAGAAATTAAATGTTATCTACAAAAACCCAACTACTTTAAGTCCAAACTGAAAGAGTTTCTGCTTCAGAATCAATTTTACTCTGTAAAAGAATTTTCTTCTTGGAATTTGGTAACTAAGAATGACTGATAAAATAGTATATATGGTGTATGGAAGGGAAAGATGACAAAGTTGTCCACAATTATCTATCTATCAGGCATCTCTGCCCTTCCACATATTACCCACAATTCTTCACCTCATATACCATCACCAATTTAGGTATTATACACACCTCCCTTTGACTTCCTCCCCTGTCTTCCAGTAACTCCCAATACCATTCCTTTACTGCGTCAGTAGTTACCACACATAAATCCAGCTGCTCTCCTTAGAACAACTTTCTAATCTTGTGTTTCTTTTCCATAATATTCCATAATCTAGCAGAGACTTGACAGAGGTTTGATACCCTAATTCACTTAGTTCTCCAACGCATTCCATTACTGCCCTCTTTAATAGATACCACACTTGGGAAGTTTTCCTCGGTGTCTCCACAATATATCCGCCCCAGTTAACAACGAACTGTATCTACAACTAGTTTCGATCATACGATTTATTTGCAAAACAGTGTACGCTATAAGTTAATAAATGCTTACAAAGGTATAGAAAAGTAAAAATTCCGGCAGTTAACACTTGCGTGGTTATGCTTACCACTAGTCAAGAGTAAGTTTACATTCATTCAGCTAACAAAGCCACTTGAAAACCGAAAATAAAGATCGTAACTTTAAAAACAGAAGGTTGCTTTGATTCGTGACTGTAAAGGGAGAAAAGAAAAGTGTTTACCAGATGGTTGGGACTAATTCCTTAGCGCACCATTTAGTGAACAATGCGCTGCATTTTGAATCAGAGGGCAGCTCTTACGTCAATATAAGAAGCTATAGTTCGGGGACCTGGTCCAAGCTGTCGAGAGGACTGACGGAAAATCGTGAAAACAGAAACTAGGAAAAAAGAGGACAGACGAAAACAGGCGACACCCGATGAATTCCTCACCGTTTAGAATCCAACAAACTATTCATTAGATTTTTTTGATTTTTTTTCCTTACTGCTAAGGTCATTAGAGGCGGTACAGGACTGGGGACAAGGAATGGGAAGGAATTCGGCCATGGCCTTTTTGAAGGAAGTATACCGGCATTCGCCTGGAGTGTTTTGGGGAAACCATGGAAAACCCAAATCTGGATTCCCGGACGGGGATTCGATCCCGCGTCCTCCAGAATTATTCATTAGAGTAATTCTTTAACTTTTACAAATACAAACCTAAGACACTTCAGTCTGTTATGCTGGCATGAAGTGTAGCGCAGAGAAAGAGAGCAAAGATTAACCCTTTTAAATGATTAATTGTTGGAACATACTATATCAGATTTTTAAATGCCTACCATAATAATAATTTTGCTTACTCATTCTCACGACAAAAAGTGGCTAAAAAGAAAAAAATTTCTGTGTCTCAAGTTGATTTATAGCGTTTTAAAAGAACGAATTTACGATCATCCACAAAGTAGGTAGTGGAGCCCTCCTGAAAACTCGTTCGTTTCCCGGGAGTTGATCCATTCTCTTATTCAAAATACGATCCTTGTTTTTTTTTTATATATATATATATACTCGTATATATTACGCCTCGTCGACGGCTAAGGTCATTAGAGGCGGGATGGAACTGGGAACAAGGAACGGGAAGGAATTCGGCCATGGCCTTTTTGAAGGAAGCATCCCGGCATTCGCCTGAAGTGATTTGGGGAAACCATGGAAAACCCAAATCTGGATGCCCGAACGGGGATTCGAACCCGCGTCCCTCCCGAATACGAGGGCAGAGCGTTATCCGTTCACCCACCACGCTCGATACGATCCTTGTTTATCCTATGGCTTTACGACTTATGGATGTCACTGAGGCAGGTAAGGAACGGGAATGAATTCAGCCCTCGCTTTCTGAAGGATCCATCCCTACATTCGCCTGGAGTGATTTTGGGGAACCATGGAAAACCGAAATGTATTTGACCGGATGGGGATTTAAATCCGCGACCTCCGGTATGCTTCGCCCTAGTGTTCCCGTCCACCCACAGTAATCGGCAAAGTAACTTCTCTCCAGATTCACATCGACCTACCGCATTTGCTCTCTAGTGTGTGTGTTTGCCATCTACTTCCCTCTAAAGTGTGGCTCTACTTTGTGTAATACTTGTTACAAGCACGCTGATGAGGTTTTACAAGTGGCCACTCACCACCCTGATCGCAGGCGTAAATATAGCGAGAGTCGCGCTGTTAAGACTGTGAAACTAGCGCCCATACAACGTTGGGCGGCTAAAGATGTGCACACTTCTTCAACATTGTTTCTAGATGAAAACGAGTTACTTACACAGTACCAACACGGATTTCGGAAGAACAGATCGTGTGAAACACAGCTGGCCCTATTTTCCGATGACGTAATGAAAGTTATCAACGCAGGTTCACGAGTTGACGCAATTTTCTTGGATTTTCAGAAAGCTTTTCACTGTACCAAACAATAGACTTTTATTATAGCGAAGATTCTAGCATATGGGATATTGGATCAGATTTGTGAATAAATACGCGATTTCTAACCGGTCGGTCACAGTATATCATTGTTTAGGGAGCGTGCATAAACCACGTAGCTCCATTTCGGCCTCCTGCGAACCCCTCCCCCCCTCCTCCCCAAGTAGCTCTATGTGGCTTTTGCCTCTACCCCCCTCCCCCCCACGTAGCACGTAGCATTTTTCCCTTTTGATTCCAGGAGACATTTTGTACTGTTTTCTCTTGTCAGACTATTGTAAATTACATACTGAGATAATTAACTGAGGGAAATAAATATTCACATGCTGTTGTGAGTTCTGTTCCTCATTTTAATTGTGAAAAATGTTATGAAAGGAAAGTTATGTGGCCTGGCTCCGAACCCCCCCTCCACCCACGTAGCCCAGCGTAGCCTTTCAGCCAACCCCCCTCCCCCCCCCCTGGACCAAGCCACGTAGTTTGTGCACGGTCCCTTACGGGGAAGCCTCTTCTAAGCTAGATGTTACTTCGGGCATTCCTCAAGGAAGTGTAATAGGACCACTTCTATTCCTAATTTTTATAAACGATCTCGGTGACAACTTTAATTGCAGGTTGAGATTGTTTGCTGATGATGAACTTATCTATAGGGAAATAAGGTGCTCTGATGATTGCTTAGAAATTAAGCGCGATCTGGATGTTATTTCGGAATGGTGCCAGAAATGGCAACTTATACTTAACTGCAAAAAGTGCAAGGCAATGCAAATAAGTAACAAAAAGACTCCGCTCGTTCACGAGTACAAAGTTAACAATTCAGTTGTTGAGACGGTTGATTCCCTGAAGTATCTAGGCGTAATAGTACAAAGCAACATAACTTCCGTCGTAGGCAAAGCTAATTCTAGTTTACGATTAATAGGTCGTATTTTGAGAAGTTGTAATGCTCATTCAAAGGAAGTAGCGTACAAAACACTAGTGCGTCGGCATTTGGATTACTGTTGTGGAGTTTGGGATCTTTATCGCAAGGGATTGATTGACACGCTGGATAAAGTACAGATTTTGATGAATTTTTGCATACGTATACTTTAAAACAAATTGAAAAGCAGTGTTTACGTTTTACCTAAACCCTCTCCTGCTTCCTCCCCCCTCATCTTAATTTCTGTCAACGTTCATACAAATCCACATTTTTTATCAGATTTTGATAGTACTTAGCACACGTATACTTCCAAACAAGGCGGTCTGGTAGCTCGGTTAAGGCACTTAATTCCCCAAGTATCTCTCTCCGGTCACGGGTTCAACTCCTGTGGTGAGCAGTGATTTTCAGGAGTAGTATTTGACTATATGAGCTACGGCGGTGCGTTCCGTGGTTCTGATTCCACGTTAAACTGCAGGCACCTTCTTGCCTCTGACACGATAGCTTGGTACATCTCCTTCGGGAAGATACGACTAATCTTCGGGTTGTGGACTATGATAGCGTTCTAGTTTTTAAGTGAAAACTTCCTTAGGTATGCTTAGGGCTTTTTGGATGGGTAAAATCTTATGACTTCGCGTCACCGACATGCTAATGTTAAAAGTATATCTGTAGCGGTCTGGTAGCTCAGTGGTTGAGGCGTCAGACAGGGGTACGAAAGGTCCTGTCTGTGCGGGTATTTCATCTTTAGCTCAGCTTGCCGTGTAAGGGGGCATCCACTAATTACGTGAGGTGTTTTTCCGGACCCCCCCCCCCCTTTTCTGTTGTTTTTCGGGTTTTAGAGCGCGTCGACAACTGGGTCATTAGCGCCCCCTTTTCTGGTGAGACTTCGTGATATCTGGTCCGTTCCCCCCCCCCTCCCCTCTGGTGAGATCTGATCCCCCCTAGAAATCGCCATCGCAACTTTTTGAGACCTTTTTTTTTGGGTCTCACCTTCCCAAAGGCGGTTACACTCCCTAAAATCGTCTTTCGCGTTTTTTATATAGCTTTGCAGTCCAACAAGAATTTCGAAACCTGATGTGAGATTTCCGTTGACCCCCCCCTCCGCCTTGGTAAGATTTCGCCGGCCCCCCCCCCCCTCCTATTTCACCTCACGTAATATGGACGCCCCCTAATGTGAAGTACACCAGAACTAGTGTTGCAAACTGAAAAAAAAAATATTTTTTTCAGCTTTGTGAACAAAAAACATGAAAAAAAAACCTAGCACCCTTGTTTTTTTTTCAGAAAACAGAATATTTGATAAATTATAGTTTTATTTATGGAACTTACATTTTACATGTGTGTTTTAAATCTTACTGAATCATATAATGTCTCACATAATGATTAATAAGTGTATCTATATAGGTAACATAATTTTATTCATCCTCTATGTCAGTACCACATTCACTAGTACAAGCTAGTTCGGTCTGTGTCGGAATTTTCTGTTTCTTCTTCTGTCTCCTCTAGATCCATAACTTCAGAAATAATTACATTTTCTTTTACTGGTTATCCTTGTATTGTACGCAAAAGATTTTGAGATTGCAATTTCAAATTGTGAGCAAAGTACACACTGTGCATAAAGACTGTGCCGATAATTCTGTATTAAGGTCTGTTAAGTTTGAATTTATTATCATACAAAATAGGAGCTTTATTTCTTTTGAATCGTTGGTTTACACAAACGGTTGCAAGGAAACGATTCATAATTACTGACAATTTAATGAGTCAGTATCACTATACGTTGCGAGTTTAACAAGTATACGAATATAAGGAAAGCACAATAAGTAATAAAAAGAGGCAAAAAAATGTTGATAAATTTAAAATTCCTAATTTTTTGAAAAGATCCGTAGGTCTACAGATAAATTAGCAGGGTTGGCAGCGCTAGTTCAAACAGCAAGTATGAATCCAAACAACGGGGATTCCTTCTCGTGCAAGATAACCTCTTCGGGAAGTCCCCGTTCGTAAAAGAAAACTTCAGTCAATGTTGCCAATATTTTTGTAATTTTCTTTTCTGCTGAACCAGAAAAATATAGTAGATTTAAAAATTAAGATAAGTACTTAGTATAAACTCTAAAACAGTCCTTTTAAACGATAAATGCCTTACCAATTTGAGATTTAGTAGTTATAAAAAAAAACGTGTCCCAGAAAAAAAACGTTTGTTTTTTTCACAGTTTTTTTCATGTTTTTTTTCAAGTCAGAAAAAAAAAACGTTTTTTTTACAACACTAACCAGAACACTCCGTGTTCGGATCCCATGTTGAAGTGAACGGTTCCTTGAAGTTTATTACTCGGTACACAATACAACAGGTATACCATAAACAAATGTGGGTAAAGTTATCAGAAGACCGTCGAGAATTTCAGCCTGGTCCTGATCCGGGGTAGAGTGACGGCTTCTACTTCTCGCGAACTTCCGGTGGTCTTCTGTAGTTGACGCTGGTTCAGCGGTCAGGCTGGAACTGGCGGTGGAGCGGCCGGCTACGCTTATATAGGCGGCCTGGCGCAGGAATTCCGTTGTGTGGTAGTACGGCGACCTCTGTAAGAAATAGTCCCACTTAGCTTCTAGATGATTCTATTTGTTTTCCTGGTTTGTTTTGCGCCTGTTTGGAGTCGTATATGTATCCCGGCGTGCAGGCGCGTTGTGTGTGAGGTCTGCCTGGCAGGGGCCTTTACTGGCAGACTGAACATACCTCCCTCCCGGGGGGGGGGAGGGGGGGGAAGCGATGTCTGCGACGTCTGCGAGGTCGTCTGCGAGGTCGTCTGCCGCGGCGCCCTGGAGCAGACTATGAAGGCTACCTCCAGGGGAGTACGGAGCTGTTCCCCTGGCGATGCGTGCCGACCTGCGTCGTGGTGCAGGTTGTGGTGGAGGTACTTGTGGAGCTAACGGCATCGGTTCGTCGGCGTCGATGGCCGGGGGCTGTACGGGGGGCGCTGAAGATGGTCCCCGCAGGTGGTCGAGAGGCTGCGGCTGAAGGGTGTCGGAGCGACCGACAGGTTGTGGCGTCGTTGGTGGCGCTGTAACTGTCCCTGAGCAACGGTTAGACGGCAGGAGTGGTGGAGGTGGCAGGGAAGGAGAGGAAGAAGTGGATGGCCGTGCCGTGGTGGAAGAGGACGGTGCCGTGGGGTAGCGGGGACGTAGTTGGTTTCGATGGCGTCGCACTATCCGGCCTTCCAGGCTGACGTCGAACAGTTGGCGGCCCCGGGGCCGCTGGATGACCCCCGGAAGCCAACCGGCCCGGGAGCCAAACCCGCGGGCCCAGGCTAGGGAGCCCGGGTTGAAACGGAATGGGCCCGAAGGTACCTGTACTTTGGGCGGGGGTAAGAGGAGATGGAGGAGAGTGCGAGGTTGGCGGCCATGCAGCAATTCCGCCGGGCTTTTGGCCCCCACTGGAGTGGTTCGATAGGAACTGAGGAAGAGTGTCAATGCCTCTTCGAGTTTGAAACTTACATTTTCTGCTAAGGCCTTGGAGTTCGGCCGCCCACTGGCGATACGTCTGATCGGGCTTCTTCCGGCATTGATAGAATTCGACGCGGGCCGCGACGACATGGTACCGGCGTCTGTAGTATGCATTCAGTGTCGTACAGATGGTCGTGAAGGTGAGGGTGTCGGGGTCTTGTGGCTGAAGTTTGGTGAGCAAGACATACATCTTCGATTGGTTCCAGGAAAGGAAATATGCACGTTGGCCTTCTTCTTTGGTTATGTGGTGAATTGCGAAGTGTTGTCTTATGCGCTTCTCGTAGGTCTCCCATTCCTCGACGTCGTCGTTGAATGCTGGGAACGGAGGCGGGGCCGTGGGTTGGCGGAGATTCCTGACTTCCGCAATCAGTTGTCTCTGAGATTCGAAGAACTGATGTAGAAGTCCTTGGAGGAACTGTTGCCATTCCGTAGGTGCTGCTGGCGTAGCCATGATGGTCGAGAGTTCTTATCCCATCCTCGTCGCCACTGAAGTGAACTACACTTAACTACACTCAATGGTTCCTTGAAGTTTATTACTCGGTACACAATACAACAGGTAAACCATAAACAAATGTGGGTAAAGTTATCAGAAGACCGTCGAGAATTTCAGCCTGGTCCTGATCCGGGGTAGAGTGACGGCTTCTACTTCTCGCGAACTTCCGGTGGTCTTCTGTAGTTGACGCTGGTTCAGCGGTCAGGCTGGAACTGGCGGTGGAGCGGCCGGCTACGCTTATATAGGCGGCCTGGCGCAGGAATTCCGTTGTGTGGTAGTACGGCGACCTCTGTAAGAAATAGTCCCACTTAGCTTCTAGATGATTCTATTTGTTTTCCTGGTTTGTTTTGCGCCTGTTTGGAGTCGTATATGTATCCCGGCGTGCAGGCGCGTTGTGTGTGAGGTCTGCCTGGCAGGGGCCTTTACTGGCAGACTGAACACATGTTAAATAGAAACCCTATCACCAGGTCATTACCACCACACGGAATTATTACTATTTTGTATTAACTATAAGTATGACGTCTTGCGCTTATGATACTCATAGTTTTAAATTTACACTTTCGTCGGCAGTTTCCAATGACTGCCAATTGGTCTCCCCCCCCCCCTCCTGGTTTTACGCTTCGTTGACGTCGAGGTCATTACTCATTAGAAGCAAGAAAGGACTGGGGGGAAGGAACAGGTACGAATCCGACCATGACCTTTTAAAGGAACAATCCCGGCATTCGCCCGAGTGATTTAGGGAAACCATTGGAAACCCAAACCTGGATGGCCGGACGGGGACTCGAACTCATGTCCTCGCGAATGAGAAGCCAGAGAGGAGTTTGGAGACAGCATGTGGAGGATGAGGGAGAAATTAAATATTATGTCGCATCAAACTGACTTCGGCCCTTTCTTGGGTAGATGCCTTAGATCCTGAGCAACACGAATTCTTTTCAAGATATTTTTGTAATGATGTACATTAGATTGTCGATATGATAAATATGGGAGTGTCCATAAACTACGTAGCCCCATTTTCCCCCTCCTCCCCGCATGGGGGTACTGTTTTCTCTTGTCAGATTATCGTAAATTACATACGGAGGTAATTAAATGACGAAAATAAATATTCACATACTGTTGTGTGTTCTGAACCTCGTTTTAACTTTGACAAATAATATGAATGAAAAGCTAAGTGGCTTGGCTAGGAAACCACTCCCCCACCCCCTCACGCAGCCCAGCATAGCTTTCTATCCAACCCCTCACCAATTCCCTTAGACCAGGGGTGGCCAATCCGCCTTGAACATTTTTCTGGCCCACGAGATTCGTCACACTTTTACAAAATAATTTTTTATATTTCATTTTTAGTGTTATATATTTCTTTAGAATGTGCGTTTAGTATTATTATTATTATTATTATTGTTGTA
This sequence comes from Vandiemenella viatica, assembly GCA_031002005.1. NCBI lineage: Eukaryota > Metazoa > Arthropoda > Insecta > Orthoptera > Morabidae > Vandiemenella > Vandiemenella viatica. The sequence goes on from JARYHS010013631.1 coordinate 175,395,424, forward strand.
TTATCTTTGTTTACATCTAAGAATAATAGTAAACACAATAATAACTCATGTTTCAATTTTTCACTCCAATAAAATATCTCTAGTGGGGATATATAATTTTATTTACGGCCCGCGGACTTATGATGCACTTCCAAAGTGGCCTGCAAGATCATTTGGGTTGGTCACCCCTGCCCCAGACCGAGCCACGTAGTTTATGGACGCACTTTAAGTTCAACAGCGAAACAACTTTGAAAAAGTAAAAAATTCGTTAGAACACAGTATATGTGTTTAATTGGAAACAAGGACATATTGCAGTAATGATTGTGACATCACAGAAAGGCAGTTAATATAATTGTAATAACTAATGCGAAACTGTAACTGAAGGAGAGAATGTGTGTATGAGGAGACAAGTTGCCTGAACGTATGTCGAGATCCATATCTGCTACTTGACCGTACTGCTTTAAACTGGACTGCGTTTGTATACGGTTGAGTTTTATGGCCTCATAACATTTGCGATGCAGGAAAATGCCCAACGACGGTACGTTGTCAACCCTGCCACCGAAGGATGCAGACACAAAATTCTTTCGAGAAGTATTTTTTTATGGTATATGGTTTGAAAACAGGGCTGAGCAAAATGTGAAAATGGACGTCGTTTTCGAAGGCGAATTCAGTGAACAGTTACGGAAGAAATTTTTTTTTTTTTTAATGGCTTTCGGCGACTAAGCCATTCAGCCAGCTCAATGTGTTTTACGATATCTCTTCATGTGAATTAGTTTCTCCAGTGCGTTTTTTAGGACATTCACACAGACACACAACACTTAACATCCATGCCTGCGGCACGGAAGAAATTTAAATTTAAAAGTGGTGTAAGTTACGATAGTAGCAATGAGCTTCAGGACCATGCAGACGATGTTCTTAAAACAGCGTTTGCTGAACTTAGAAATTTGTTCTCAGTTAGTGACCATACCACGGAGCCTCAAGAGATAGGGAGGGGGGGGGGGAAGGGATAGATACTACCTTCAATTATGACAACATCTGACACTAAATAATATTCAGGCATTTCCGCTTCGTTACAACCCAGGTCTTGATCACTGTCTCTTACGTTCATCCTTAGGGACATCGTCTAAAACAGAGGAAAAATCTCTAGGGGGGCGTCCATAAATTACGTGAAGTGAAATAGGGGGTGGGGTGTGGAGTCCGAAGAAATCTCACCAAGGGGGAGGGGGGGAGAAGTCAACGGAAATCTCATGTGAGCTCTTCGAAATTTTGATGGACTGTAGAGCTAAAAAAGTAAAAAAATATACAACTCGATTTTAGGGGAGTGTTACCGGATTTTTAAAGGTGAGACCTAAAAAAATAAGTCTCAAAAAGTGGCGAGGGCAATTTGTAGGGGGGGGGGTCTCACGGACTAGTTCTCACAAGAGGGGGGGGAGGTCGGAAAACACCTCACGTAATTTATGGATGCCCCCTAGCAATGAACCAAGACCACCTGTCTTCATTGGCCTACGCGGCTGCTACTATCAGATGAAACATTACGTACAACGAATTTCAGGTCAGTGAAATATAGACTAACGTAAAGCATCCATACTGTTGCTTCTGAGCTAAACATCGTACGGATATGGTAAAATACAGCACAGCTGGTCGCTATTCGAGCAAGGCTAAGCAGACACGCGACTACTATCCCAGAAGCAAGCGTGCCTGTGAGCAGATGTCACACGATCGCGTTACAATACACCAAGACGACAAACAGGTAAATAAATACACAAAATAGACTAAATGAATAGCTCGCATTCGCTTCGATGTGTCGATATCTTACACGAATCGATAGCCGCAGTTAAGTCGACGCGCGTCTTCAATTTTTCTGTTTAATCGATCACTTTATCAGCAACCATGAAGACGAAGTGGGGATTGATAAAAAGCACAACAGTCATCAGTCACGAGCCAATGCTCCATATCTGCGCTAAGCGATCTAGGGAGCAGCGTACACATTGAATCGGTAACTGTCTCCCAAACATTTGCACAAGGTGAGCTAGAAATTATGACAAACCGGGGAAAGCACGGGCGAGACATTCATGTGAAGGTGAACAGCATCCTGTCGATCATATCTCTGTGCTAATTAGGCTTCTAACAATTTCGGAAACACCGAGCGCGATTGAGTGAGCGGTAACGCTCTGGCCTCACATTCCAGATGACGCGGGTTCGAACCTCCGTCTGGCCATACAGATTTTGGTTTTCTGTGGTTTCCGAAACACTACGCAAATGCCTGGATGGTTCCTTCAAAAGGCCATGGACCAATTCCTTCCCATTTATTACCCCCAGTTCTTACTCTCCTATAGTTACCTCGACAAGACAACCACGAGTCTTCTGGTTGGAGGAAACTTGCATTACCAAATTCTCTCATCTACGAACTACACTGATTTATGGTCCTGCAGCCGCCACAAACACTGGACATCTTTTCTCCAGCCTGTCAAAACAAAGGTCACAGAAGGCAATTTCCGACCTTAAGCAAAATTTAATTTATTTCTTTATTTTTTGCCGTGCCTGTTTCATCACATTAAGAACGGAGATTTGGGGCAGTAAACTGCAACAATAATAAACATCCATTGTATATGATACAAATCTTCCCGAAACTGTTGAAGCGAAAAAAAATACGGTTTGAAGCAATTTCAAATATAGATCAACTTTCTATTGCGCCCTGGATTAGCGCGGGTACAGGTTATATTTGTGGGGTAGAGTTAAAAATCATATTTTAATACGCATCTAAATGCCTGCACGAAAAGTTTTCTTCTTGACATTTCCAACATTTTTTTTTTTTTTTTTTACTTAAGGCTTTACGCCTCGTCGACGGCTAAGGTCGGATAGGACTGGGGACAAAGAACGAGAAGGAATTCGGCCATGGCATCTCGGTATTCGCTTGTAATGATTTGGAGAAACCATGGAAAACGCAAATCGGGATGCCCGTACGGGGATTCGTACCCGCGCCCTCCCGAATGCGAAGCCAGAACGTTAACCGTTCACCCACCACGCTAGGTCCCCACAAAAGGGACATTTAGTTGTCCGAATAAGTCAAGTGTAATGACATGCAGTGTCTGACCATGTCCTAGCAATGAAAACGTACTGGAAATTGGTGTCTTTGAAATTTAACGGCTATTCCGAAGGAATAATTGGGATTCTAGACATTAAAACCGTTTCTCTGGTACCGCAGCCCAATGAAAAAGTGAGCCAAATAAGTTTTCTTTTTCAACATTTTAGTCCGAAACTGTATCGCATTGCACGATTTAGGTACGTTTAGATTTTGTAATGTATTCGGAGCTCTTGTTTTCAAAATCAGTTTGGATGATGGCAAGGCAGACTGGTATAACGAATTAAGAAATATATATATTTGGATGCTGTAAATGACATTTTTTTTTCAATGTCAGCTCCCAGTCACTGTTGGATGTTGAAAATTAACACAATCTTGGTGCAATTTAACTTTTCAAACAGGGCAAAGGCTTCAGCTGTTGTACTGTAAAGCGTGCCAACTGGTACACAAGTAACTTCCTGGTTCTATTCCTTCGGAAATGGTGCACAAGTAACTTCCTGGTTCTATTCCTTCGTAAAATGACGAGGTGGTGGCATATCCAGCGTTATACGATGATAGTCTAGAGCCACCTATCGGTTTTTCTAACTATCGGATTATGTGACTTTATACCCGATAGATGGTCTACAAATAGCCGCATGGGAGTAGTCCATTATAACAATTCCGTGTGGTCTCAAAGACCTAACAGAATTTCTAACCGGCTGCGCAATGCCCCACTATAGTAACCCTACCAGGTGAGGAGGACCTACAGTTTAATGCCGAATTCCAACCACGGGCAGTCCTTGAATCTTCACATTAACAAAGCAAAGTTTTGCCAGAGGTGACGCCGGTTTTAAGGGCAGTAAAATTCCAGCCGAAACCGAAATTCGAACCTTGGAAGGATGCGCGGTTATGGATCGTAGCAATATCCATCAAAGGCAATAACAATAAAATATGATAAACAACAGGGTGAATAAAATCGGAAGACTGAAAACCGAGCCCCTTATATAGAGAGAGAGAGAAAAAGAAGTGTATTGCGTTTATCATAACCTTAGTTCGTTGTTGGTTTTGGCTTGGTGATGAACGTTCTATTAATTCAATAAACGATTATTAAAAAACAATAGATATTTAAATAAATTTCGGAAATACTAAAACGAAGACGCACATGATAAAGAAAGCGGTTAAAAAGGCAGTTAACAATGTAAGTGTCAGTGCAAAAGAGATAGGAAGAAGATGTTGAAATGCTGGAGTGTTTCAAATGCAGGAAACCAATAAAAGAGATGCAGAAAAAAAGTTGTATCCTATTAAAAAAAAAAGAGGAATCAGATTGATTCATCTTTTGTAGCTAAAAACTGGTTGCAGAGGATAGCAAAAAGAAAATTCTAACACACTTTTAAGGTGAACATTGTGGACGTAAAAGAATGGCACCAGAAAATAGCAAATAAAGTTTAGATAGGCAAAGTGTAAAGTAATAAATGAAGACACAGCAAATCTTCCAAACTACTAGAAAGCGACGCGATTGTAATTATTTAAATGGAAAATAAATATATGAAGAGCCGAAGAGTCTTGGTTGGATTCGGAAAAGTATAAAAAGTAAGCTGATAAGCACAGAAAAAAAATTGTTACAACATGCGGTAAGCGTGTACCTTTTAAAGCGCTCCTAATATGTTTTTAGTTTTGCGAAGGGTTTGTAACGTTGCCTGGGACGTAATGCCCGACAAGCACTGAAACAAATGTCAGTTCCATCATGCGTTTACTGTGTACCCTATGTTTCTGAACCGCCCTAGTTTTGCGAAGCCTGTTAGTGTGAGGGGTGATTCCTGGTAGGTTGAGTCAGCAGCGCACAGTTTCCGCTATCAGCTGGTGTCAGCTCTGGGAGGCCCCATTCCGTGCCACACTGGCTTTGTGGCTTCATTCAGCCGTCTCCGGCAGATCTTAGATAGCACGCAGCGCCTGCTACGACGTCATAGGCGATAATCTTCCTACGGACCGAATGGTGCTCAAGACATCTGGCTACAGAATCCCGGTTCAAATCTTGCCGGCTGGAGTTTTTATCGGTCTCAAACTGGTCTCCCTCTGGCCAAGTTTTAGTTTGCTTGTGAAGTGCGCTTGGATGCTTCGTCGTTCAGATCCCAGATGAAATTAAAAAACAAAAGGTTGATTTTGAATATAAGGTGGAGAAAGAATTGCTTGCTGAAGACTTGAAATGTAAATATCTTGGAATTACTTTTGATAACTAACTTAACTGGGCAGGACACATAGGACAGGTGGTAGGAAAAGGTTTCAAAGTTCTGCACTTGTTGGAGAGAATGATGAGGGGATGCACGAGAGAAGTAAAGGAACTGGGTTACAAAACTTTGGTCAGACCATTGCTCGAATATGGTAGAGTAGTATGGGACCCTCATTTTACATATCAAATACAGGAGTTGGAGAGGGTGCAAAAAAGGGCTGCTAGATTTGTTTCTGGAAATTGTCGCAGAATGCAATCAGTGACGTATATGATAAAGGAGCTGGAATGGGATTCATTGCAAGACAGGAGGAGGATGAGGAGGGTCATGGGAGTGTACAGGGCATATTCTGGCGATGAGGCATGGAAAGATATTGCAATAGGTATGAAAAGTAGTTCATGGAAGGGAAAAGATGACCATGACCACAAGCTGGCACTCGATTTCAGGCACAAGGGTGTGGGAAGATTCTCTTTTTTAGATAAGGGTGTCAGGGATTGGAATGAGTTACCAAGAGAAATGAATAATTACCGAAAACTTTGAAAGAATTTAAAGATAAAATTTGTAGAGGGAAAATGTAGGTAGGTGCAGGATAGGGGGAAGATGGGTGTGAAGGAAAATTGCCACCGGAGCCTGTGCTCCATTGCAATTAAATTAAATTAAAATTCTTAGACATTTGTATGCCGGATTATGAGATGAAAACAATGCGCGACAAATCTTAAGTGTCAAATAAAACCGCCGGAGTACAGATCAGGATCTCGTAGATGTTTTAATTATGATTCGCTACTGTATTTTTCTTATACACTCGTCATGCTAACCGCATTGCATTCTGTCAAAAAAAGCACCGGGAATTGATCATTTAAAAACCCCGTTTAAAGGGACTGTCAAAAAAATTTTGTCGCAACGTTGGCACAACTGTGCTCTGACACCGAGTTTGAATGCTATCTGTCGTTTAGTTTGTTTACAGTGCTCATTGTTGTCAGTTCATCTCACGTGCTCTTAACGATTTTTAAAATGGATAAAAATATCAAACAAAGAATTTGTTTCAAATTTTGGATTGCAAATGGAATTTCGTGCACCGAATATCTCAAAATGTTACATAAGGCTTGCGGTGAATCGATTTATCAAGAAAACATGCAAATGAGTGGTACAGTGAATTCAAAAGATTTGCCTTGCTCTGGTCGGCCATCAACGTCTTCAACTGAAGGTAACATCGCCAAAGTGAAGGAAATGCTGACTGAAAATCATCATTTAAGTTCGAGATAGATAGCCGTTGCACTTTATCTCACGAATCAATTCGTGCCATTTTAAACGATTGTTTGGGCCTGAAACGCGTTGCCGCTCGACTATTTCCGAAAGACCTGAATTTTCTTCAACTCAATCGTGTAAACGTCGCTGAACGCATGCTAGAACGAGTTAACATTCATAAAACGCATTGTAATTGGTAATGAGACATGGGTTTACGAGTTTCATATGCAAACCATTCAGCAAGCTTCGGAATGGCGTCTTCCAACTGAGCCGAAGCCGAAAATATATCAAAATCGATCAAAAGTCAACTGTTTTCTTTGATTATTGCTGTTTTGAGCACTCGCAATTCTTACCAGAAGTTTAGATGGTAAATAAAGAATATTATCTGAGTGTTATGAGGCTTGTGGGAACAAATTAGTCAAAAAAGGCCATATTTAAGAAGAAAAAAAAAACTCGTGGATTTTGCACAGCGATAAGGGAGCGTGCACAAACTACGTGGCTCGGTCCAGTTGGGGGGGGGGGGGCGGTTGGCTGCAAGGCTACGTTGGGCTACGTGGGGGGAGGGGGTTTCGAGCCAGGCCACGTAGCTTTCCTTTCATAACATTTTTCACGAGTAACAGAACTCTCAACAGCATGTGAATATTTATTTCCCTCAGTTAATTATCTCCTTATGTAATTTAGAATCAAGAAAAAACAGTACAAAATGTCTTCTGGAATCAAAAGGGAAGAAAGCTACGTGCTACGTGGGGGAAGGGGGGTGGGGGTTCACAGGAGGCCAAAATGGAGCTACATGGTTTATGCACGCTCCCTAACGAACCATCTCACAAGGCTATCCTTGTGAACGAATTTCTGGCCAAAGACAACAAATAACATTGAGCAACCACCGTATTCACCTGATATGGCTCCGGCCAATTTTTTTCTCTTTCCAAAACTCAAATTACCATTTCGAGGCACCCGGTTTCAGTCGATACCAGACATATGAATTCGCGCCGACAACTAAAGTTGATTCCAGAAATAGTGTTTATAAAAAGTCTTGATGGTTGAATTATTCGTTGGCATAGGTGTATAATTTCGAAAGGGGCCTATTTTGAATGCGATACGAAAAATTAGTACGAATAATAAATATTTTGTGTTTTACTGACCAATTACCGGCATTTTTTTGACTGTAGTATTTTGCTTCTCTCTCTCTCAGGTAACCTTTACTCATGACAATACAAACATTACCTTCTTTTCTCAATCAACATCTTACTTTGGGCGATCAAAAATGTGTTGCTCCTGGGATTTCGATATGAATTTGAATAAGGAGTTGTTATTTAAAAGTTCAAATTTTTGCTGTCTTTATTTTCTTCTATATGTGGAAGTTTTCTTAAAAATGAGAACATGTTTGGTTTTTTTGTTTTTTTTTACTAGGTCTGGTAGTCTTTTCGAAATTTTAAAAAGCCAGAGTAGTGGAAAGTATGTTTTTTAGTTTTTTCTTAAGTATACTGTTTTTGTAGTTCAAGTTTTGAGGCTGCTCTACATCAAAGTCAGAGAGGGTTCTGGGTTGCTCCACTGCACGAAGCCACCACGACTTTAAAAAGATTTTCAATCTGTCTAAGTATTACCATATTTTGTATTCTATCATACAAAATAACATTACGTCTTTCAAGGTTTAACTTTTCCCCGGTTTGGACTTACATATTATGCTGAGACAACACCCTATCACAGACTACATACCGTGAGCATTGTGCAACGATGGAATGGATACCATCTGTACTACGAGCAGAATCATAAACAAACAGCAGCAGCAATGACGGTGGAAGATTAGTCTCGCTGCTATGTGAGTCCAGTGCTCGAAATTGACCGGGCGTTAGGCGTAATTACGCCTCAATTTTTTCATTTTACGCCTGCAATCTCCGTCAAAGGCGTAGAAAATACGCCTAAGCATCGAAATTAAAAAATAATTACATTTCAGTACTTCGTTTTGCATCTTTAAGTTTTAATGCGAATAATTAATCTCAGTTATAATGCCTGCGCATTGTTGATCTGTTTCAGAGTTTCGATTAATACGTTTCTGAAGCTCAGAAGTTGTGACAACGGTGTAGGGGAAGTACCTCGAAGTAAAAGACAATTCTAGTTCGTGCGTTTTTCGTTTAACAAAGGAAGTGATGATTACTGACTTTAACTTTATCCCAGTTGTGAAAACAAGTAGTGGTGATAAAAAGTACTACTCGTAAAAGCACTGGTAAAGGAGGAATGCGAGAAAATGAACAAACATCAGCTACTGACAAATGATCAGGCTCTTCAGCTACTACCAAAAGACCTGCTTCTGGGGATCAGCAAGCAAGTAAATGATCAAAAACACTTAGTAACTCACCAACTATTGTACCTACTGAAGATCATTGTGTAAAATTCAAAAGTTATTGTATAAATTCAATAAACTCAAGGATTATATTAACCTATTTCACAATTTTGCTATATAATATATTGGCACATTTTGACCTATACACATTTTTAAATTGTTAATTACTCCTGAACATTTTCATTTTACGTCTGAGTCTGACAGTTAGGAGTAACAAATACTCCTGGATTTATAAACGAATTTCTCGCACTGAATGTGACCCTGACGGCGAAACAAAATAAAAAAAAAAAAATCCCTTCTACTGTCGATATTTCATAGCAGGTATAGCTGACTATGTAGGTAGGTGTTATACCGTCAAAATCAGACTACGAGCGTTATGGATGAACGGTTAACATCCTGGTATCGCATTCGGTAGGACACGGGTTCGAATCCCCGTCCGGGTATCCAGTTTTCGGTTTTCCATGGTTTCTCCAAATCACTCTAGGCGAATGCCGGGATGCTTCCTTCAAAAGACCATGGCCGAACTTCTGTTCCTTGACGCCAGTCCTTTCCCGCCTCTAATGACCTCGACGTCGACGAGGCGTAAAGTCGTAAAAACCCTTCCGTGAAACTATGTCTCGTCACCACTGTTTAATGTACAAACTAACCTAGTCATAAACAGTCTCCTAAAAAAATTACCTATAGTAATGACTTGGCAATACGGAGCAAAAATGTTTGTAACCATTCCTTGAGAAAATTCAGTGCTTCAATCTGTGCAAAACCACTAAAACAGATCTATACTGTAATGACACAGATTGTATGTGCAGAGCAGACGATCAAGGTGAAGTTGTTTGCGCGTGTTTGCGACGGTGCTGCAAGGTGGGCGCACCCTGGCAGGCGGCCATATTGACGTACACTTCTTTAGAATAAGTCATATTATAATCGAATATCTCCGTCTCTTTTACGCTACAGCACGATTGTTGCGACTGAAGGAATTGCTTATAAAAACAAGAAAAGCAAAGTAAATTCCTGCACCAGGCGCATTGAATAAGTGTAGAAACATTTGTAGCGTGCCATAGTTTCCGGAAAGCACACTTCATTTACATTTTGAAACATACTTCGCTCCAATATCAACGTTCCTACAAGGGGGCTTTTTTTTACTTATGGCTATACGTCTCGTCGACGGCGAGATCATTAGAGGTGGGATGGGACTGGGGACAAGGAACGGAAAGGAAGTCGGCCATGGTCTTCTCAAGGAAGCATCCCGGCAAGCAGAGTGAATGAAACAAAGTATGTACTTTTTCCTCAAACTAATCCACGCAGCAGCAATGTGGACTATGAGGAAAAGGGAAGCAAACTTCAGGCCAGTGAGATGAAGTTCTTGAGAACGATAAGAAAAAATATGCAAAAAAGGTGAAGTAAGGGAGCGTCCATAACTACGTGGCTCGGTCTAGGGGAGGGGAGAGAAAAAGCTACGCTGTGTTGCGAGGGTGGGGGTGTTTCCGAGCCAAGCCACGTAGTTTTTCGTTCTTATTTGGGACGGTTAAAATAAGGTACAGAAGAAAAAGTATATGGATATTTATTTCTGCCATTTAATTATCTCCGTGTGTAATTTAGATATCCTATATACTGTATGACAGTGGGGCGCATGCGTGTTACGTAGTCATAACGTTGAGTTGCATGCGGCTGACGCATTTGAACTAACCAAAACGAATAGGGTGTCTTCTTCCGTTCTTATCGTTGCCTTATCTTTATATATAAAAATCAATGTTTGTTTGTGGGTTTGTTCGTCTTCTATGCATTCCTATACCATTTATCAGATTGCAATGAAACTTTGGAGAGTTTTCGAGTGTGCGTCTGCGAAGGTTCCTGTGAAAAAGAATTTCCAAAAAGTCACCCCCTATTCCCCATAACACCCCATAATTTAGGCAAAACCACATTTTTTATCCGATTTAGATAAGAATTTGTACACTTATACTTTAAAACAAACAGAAAAATACTGCCAACATATGGTTTCCGAATATTCATCCCCTCTCCCCCTTTCCAACCCCATTACGTTTTTACCCCATAATTTAGGCAAACCAAATTTTTTATCCGATTTAGATAAGAATTTGTACACTTATACTTTAAAAAAGAGAGAGAAATACTGTACACATCAATTTCACAAAAACCCAATCCCTCTCCTCTCTTTCCACCACCTTAATTACCCTCTCTTCCCCATAACACCCCATAATTTAAACAAACCCGCAAACCGTTGGTCCGATTACGGCGAAGCTATGGTGAATTGTCGAGGGGATGTCGAAAATGGTTCCTGTCAAAAAAACAAATATTTAAAAAACCCAACCCTCTTCCTCATAATGTAACTCGACGAGACAAATCAAAAACAAATGATACATTTTCTTGATATCTAGCTAAGTTCTCGACATATTGTATGTCAAAAGTGAGGAGGTTAGGGTGAGATACGGCCTGGACCTGAATAAAAATTCCCAATACCACTATATATTCGTGGTGGAAATTACCTATACATGTTTTACTTTCTCCTATTGAATGTTATTATGGTTGAAATACGGCCTGGGCCAGAAGAAACGTCACCAAAAGTACATGGAGTAATAGACTACCTATAACTGATATTTAACATGCTAAAACTCGAAAACAAAGCGAGATATCAAAAATTATATTATTTATTTTCGATTTATTCCGTTTTCACCCCATAATTTAGGCAAACCACATTTTTTATCCGATTTAGATAAGAATTTGTACACTTATACTTTAAAACAAAAAGAAAAATACTGTCTGCATATGTTTTCCAAAGCGCATCCCCTCTCACCCTTTCCAACTGAAAATGAATGAAACAGCAGTTTAAAATTTATATGTAAATATTTTTTCATTTAATGTATGTGCCTACTCAAGTCCAGCAATAGTGAAGCATTGCCGGGTCAGCTAGTTATTATTAAAATACAACTGTTTGACCAAAACAGTATGCATTCTTAATATTTAAAACGTTTCTCCTGAACGCTGTGTTGTTGCTTCATGACTTCAGCTGTCAATTCAGCGTTACTGCACTATATTGTAATAAATATTCGCAACTGAACAACAATTTTCGTCCGAAACAATTTATCCGTTTACTTACCCTTAATTGCTATTTGAAGATTCCACTTCTTTTAAAGCTAAAATAACGCATATGACCCCAAGAAAACGTACTTACAAACTGGAACAATTTTCAGAGTGTATCTATTCCGATTTGTAAATCATTGCTAAAGAGAAGTGAAGATATAATTTATCGAGCGTAATGAGTCGCTACTCTCATATATGCTGCCGAAATGGACAATAAAGAAGCGGGGTATCAGTATGACACGAACGAGTGAAATTAAACTTTTTTACTTGTGGCTTTAAAGCCCCGTCGACGTCGAGGTCATTAGAGGCGGGATGGGACTGGGGACAAGGAACGGGAATGAATTCGGCCATGGTCTTTTGAGGGAAGCCTCCCGGCATTCGCCTGGAGTGATTTGGGGAACCCATGGGAAACCCCAATCTGGATGCCCGGACGGGGATTCGAACCGGCGTCCTCCCGAATGCGAGGTCAGAGCGTTAACCGCTCACCCACCACGCTCGGTATTAAACTTCTCATGAGGTTTTCAAGAACAGACATGAATAGGAACTGGAAGGTTATGAATACGTTGAAAGAGGAGGGGGGAGAGACAGCAAGACTCATATGGACAAGTTAAAAGAACAGTAGAACATAGAATAACAAGGGAAATAGATTAAATGAAGATGCAACGTAAATAACCTGAAGAAAGTTGAAGACAGGTGGTTGAGAGCGAAGGAGTGTGTGCCGAAGAGAGGAGATGACTGGGACAAGGTGTGTAGGGCGAATTAATTGATGGGAAGAGAGGGGCTAGTGTGCAAAACAGACACGACCATTGGCTGTAAACTGTAGAGGATGGTATGTCAGTCTTGCAGTTTGAATATGTCAAGAGAACGAAGATAATGACTTTTATAGCAAAAAATCCCAAACATGCCAAAATAGTTGTAATGGACAAACTATCCAACAAGTTAGCGATTTAAACTTTTGAGTTGACGTATCATGCGCACAATGATAAAGATATTTGAGGAAACAAATGTGAAACAATAGATATCTAAACAAAAATAGCACGGATACTAGAGTGAAGATTTATAAGAAAACGGCAGTTTGAATCCTGTGCCAGGGAAGCGAATCATAGGCTAACCATAAATCCCACGAACATAGAATACACGGTGCGGAAATAAGGTTCATAAGATCCATCACATGATTCAAATATATTGAACATTAGTGAAGAATTAGTAATATATTGCCTGAAGCAAAACAATGCAATAGGCAAAATTGGTTCTGGAATACCGATGAAAAGTTGACCCTTTACGAGCCAGGAAGCGGAGAGGTATAAAGCAACAAAGGGAATATTCATAGCGTGGAGTCACGTGAAGGACAAAGGTCTCAACAGATACGGCCGACGCTGAAAACCGATGACGAAAGCAGGGAAATGCCCAGACGCGATGAAGGAGTTAATGACATTATGAGTAACAGAAGCGATCAACCTCAAATGTGAAGCGATGAGCAGTTCCCAGTGGCGCATCTATAGTGTACTTAATTATTCGTTAAATATTGTAGCAGGTGCGAAATACTTTTATTACCCGTTTGCAGTTTGTAATGATAGATTTGCCTTTCAATAATAAATATGGTTCGCAACGTGTTCACCAATTTGAAATGGTTTCAAGTCAAAGAACGGCAAAGACTGGAGACCTGGAGGAAAATGAAACCTCAGGAGAAGGAAGATATGAACTGAATCCTGTTTAATTCTCATATAAAAAGAAATATGAGTTATTAATCACCACAATTAAATTAAATGAGTAACTGGGAATACTGAAGCATCTCAAGAATGTCAGCGAGTTTAAAATGGAAATGATAATACGAGGCGCGTCCAGAAAGTAAGTTCCGTTTGGTAATAAAATGAAATTATACATAGATACAGAAGAAATTTTTATTGCACAAAATTCTACAACTCTTAAACTACTTTTCCACATAACTGCCGAAATTTTGCAGGCATTTGTCATAGCGTGGCACCAGGTTTTGTATACCTTCTTCATAGAAATCTGCCGCCTGTCTCTTCAACCAGTTGGAAACAGTTTCTTTCAGCTCGTCGTCATTGGTGAAGTGATGACCGCCAAGGAAAGACTTGACATGTAAGAACAGATGAACGTCTTGCTAGTTCTTCTGTAACCAAAGGTGGACGCCCACTTCGTTCTTCATCGTGCACATCACTACGCCCGCCATTGAACTGTCGGACCCATCTTCTCACCATCGAATCACTCATCGCATTTGGTCCGTAAACATCGCAAATTTGCCGATAAATTTCACTTGGTTTCACTTTCCTCGCATTCAGAAACGAAATCACAGACCTGATTTCACAGGCGGCGGGATTTTCAATCAACGCCGACATTTCAATCTAGCACAACAAAGCGTACGTAACTGACAGCGATCTCCAAATGGCGCACGTTCTTCCCCTTGATACACATCATCTACAGCACATGTGTGGAACTGCAAACGCAGCGCTGCAGCGGAGATAAATTGAAACGGAACTTACTTTCTGGATGCGCCTCGTATAAAAACGGAGTGTCAGGTTTAAACTAAAGCCTATCTGTTATTTCGTTTTTAAGCATTATAAACTGCTTTGTGCTGTTTTCACTGATATCTGTAACTAAAGAAAAAATGTAGTCGACAACCCGAAGATTCGTTGGATCCTCCCGAAGGTGGTGTACTAAGAAACCATTTTATCTGGAATGACTACCAGTTCCTTTCTTCTGGGACCTGCAGTTTAATGTGATATCCAAGTCACGGAATTCTGCAATTACTGCTTTGTTTTTCACAGTGTGGGATTTTCACATGGCAGACTCTGGTAAGCATTTCTGGGATAATGCACACGCTACCAGGGTACCAACTATTTTGATAAGAAATATAGTGTTTTAAGAACACAGGCGTAAAAAATTCATTGCATAGACATATAGTGTACTATAGGACTGAGAGAAGAGACGTTTTATGTTGACACAAAATTTATTTAGTTTTGAAAAAAAAAAAAAAAAAAAAATTGAGAATTTTGTGATTCAGTCATTTCATTCAAATTTATATTTTTGCAATAGTTTTTCAACTTTACGCTTCTTAGGCGGTGTTTCCATAGAACTTTCACTAGTTTTGCAATTCATTTTAAAATTTCCAATTGTGCAGTCGGTTTTACAAAATGAAAAATCCACTATAAGAAAAAATAATATGATTATATATATAGCACCAAATCTAACCTCTTCCTAGTGCCGCTGACGGCTAATTGTGACGTAACACTTTACTAGTAAGATGAAAGATTATTCATCTTCAAAATAACGGGACTGAAAAATCCATCATCTGAATGTGTATGACAAAATTGATGAGTGACGTGCTCGGTATCCTTTAGAACCTGTACCAGCTGCAAACGATATGGCAACATATGCAGCAGCCGGCCTCGGTAGCTAGCTCCTCGTACCGAAGGTCGCCGGTTCGAGTCCGGCCGAGGGCATGGGTGTTTAGTGTTGTGTCTGTGAATGTCTTGTCCGTGTTGTAGTGTCCATGTGTCAATACTTGATAGCAACAAATCACATTGAGCTGCCTGTATGGCCCAATAGCCGAATGAAAAAAAAAAAAAATTGCAGCAGCTTTTCTTATAACACCTTCCACACTTTTATGAGGCATTGTTAGTTCAAGGTTAGCCAATGGGGCAGATTCTTTTAACTCTGCGCAGAAAGACGATCAGACTCTTACGACTGTTTAGTTTAATACATGCGATTTGTACTCTTGCCGTAATCTTTATTTCCTGTGACACGGTAATTTTTATTATTAGTAGTATTGCGTGTTTTGAGATATGTAGGTTAAATAAAATATTTGGATGTCAATATAATTTTGATGAACTTTAATAATTACTTTTAAGTTTTACGTGAAATTATTGCAAAAATAATAGCAAAACTGAGATTTAGGTTAGACCAAACTATTAACGAGAAATGTGAAGCTGTTTCTTGCGAACTAAAAACTTCAGGTTGGGAAGGAAAGATAATTTAATTCTCAGATCCGGTTCGACTTTCAATCTGTTTCTATATTTACTTTTTAGGAAAACGGCTTTACGCTTATAAGTCGTAACACAAATGATCGGAAATTTTTCAGCTTTTTCTTCTAAAAGTGGAGTCTCGTGACTATATGGGAGCCAAAAATCCATCAGTGGTATTCTCTCGTATTTATCTTTAATTTGTTCACGACACTTCAGTTATATAGACAACATCTGATTCCGGTAATTCCTTTTCAGATTCTTTAAATGTTAATATATTCCTTATCCATTCTTTTCAGCTGTATATTGAAGAGAAAAAAAATGTTCCTTCAGAGTAGTCTCCAGGGCTAGCAAAGGTTCGGCAATTTTCTTTCGTGATCCGGTATCGGATCGTATCCACCATTTGGGAAACTATGGTCTACGGCGTCACCAAATGGCGGATCACTGAATTACAATGATTCGCCATATTTAACACTGGCACCGCCACGCGGTACCATAAGGAAACAGCTATGGCACGTATAATCCAAAATTTACATTAGTTGTTCTTCACAGAACCGAACTGCAGATGCACACGGTCTCCTACATATCTACACAATGGACTTAAACCCCGACTGATAGCGAGTGTGATGGGCGAGCAATAACGCTCAGGCCTCGCATTCGGGAGGACGCAAGTTAGAATCCTCGTCTGGTCATCCAGATTTCGGTTTCCTCAAACCACTGTAGACGAATGCCGGGATAATTCTTCCAAAAGGCCATGGCCGAATTCCTTCCCGTTCCTTGCACCCAGTTGTTTCCGGCTTCTAAAGACCTGGGCATCGATTTCGACGAGGCGTTAAGTCGCAGAAAAAAACTGGTGCATATAATAAAGTGTACAGACGCAAGAAGTGAAACTTCTATGTATTTTTCTGTGTAATTTTCCTCAGGGGCGTAGCTACTATGGGGCTAGGCGGTGCAGTGCACCGGGGCCCCTACTCTAAGGGGGCCCCCAAGCATACCTCTGGGGGCGCCCAAGTGCAGTTTACAGGCCCACGAGCCTTCATGGCAAACTGGTGATTTTATTATTATTATTATTTTTAAGCTCTACAGTTGGGGGGGGGGGCCCTGAGACACAGGACGCCCCTCACTAAGGGCCCTCTCACTGCTCAGTTTGGCCCCCAACTACTGGTCAGGGCCCTTAGGCACAAGTCAACTCAAGGGGCCCATCCTCAGCTCAGGGGGCCCTTACCAGCAACACAAAGCAAAAAAAAGGTCGCCCATCTGGCCTGAGGGCCCAAAAAAATTATTTTGCACCGGGGCCCTTGTTGACCTAGCTACGCCACTGCTTTTCCTGCGTATTTTTTTATGTTTTTTATGTTTCTTTCACTCTCGAATGGATAAACGATACTATCTTTACTGCAATTGTATAGTAAGTAGGAATTTTGTCCGAGTTTTTCTCGTAAACAAATGAAACTTGTTAAAAAGTTAAATCACACTTTCCTAGATTATAGAGTATTGCATGGAACCTATTTTGTGTTTAGCGCTTTTATATCGGATAGCAAGTTAGAAAAAATTATCCGATAGTCTTTCTTACAATTAATATCATTAATAACTAGCTTCTAAGCCCGTCAAAAATGATGGATTGGACGCTCTGTCTCATAACTAAAACAATTGTTTATAAGCTAAAATAACTAATTCCATCTGCTGTAAAGATGGAAGCTTGTATTTCTGCACTCAAACGACGAGCATTAATCACATCATCTCATAAACGTAATTCCATAATTCTTTTCTTACTCTCATAGTGATCAGAAAATATAACGAAACCATCTACATTGAACGAATATAAATAAAAAATAAGCAACTAATATATATTTATACATACAAGCATAGAAAATATAACACGTAATGCGAACTAACTCAAAACGAATTAGCGAATACTATTTAACAAAAGTTTAAATGACAGCTGTGTTGTTGCAAAAGCGTACATAGTTATCTAATACTAGCCTCGTACCCGCGACTTCGTACGCGTGGATTAAGAATTATTTTGCCAGAATTAAATATAAAAAGTTGTTGGTAACGAAGGATTGGTCCCAAACAATATCGAGTCGGCATAATATGACAGGAAAGCTATCACTATATCATTCTACCGTCGAACCTGCCTCTTGAAGAGAATCAATTTACAACATATTTCTGTCACTATTCGATAAGATTTCAAAATTTCGTGACTACAACTGTTAATCATACTGGAAAAAATATCCTGTGCCCTTCATACAGCTTTCCTTATAAAATTCCATCACAACGATATAGCCATATAGTCGTCAAAACGTAACAAAAAGACAGAGACTTACTTCCGTATTTATATTAGTATTACAGTGGTTCACACTCACACAATGACTGCGAACAACACCTGAGGGATCATTATAACGTAAAAAAGTGTACACCTGCAAAATTGTAAGACTACCTACGATTTGCCTCGCATTGCACACCTAACTTTATAATATCTACAGTTTAACATTCAATCCAAAAAACCTACGGCCCAGGCCTGACTCTTACGATGAAAAACAATTTTTAAAAATCTTAGCCTCGACGGAGATTTGAACCGGAGACCACGACGTTCGTAAGCAAGCTCTTTAGCCACTGAGCTGCCAGTTCACTACTCGGAAACACGGTCTGGAGACGTCCACATCCAACGTGTCTGTCTATCGCCGTATTTCGAAGTTATGACACAACATGTGTTATTTATACAGATAATTTTTCAACCAAATGTAGACAGTATTTTTCTCCTTGTTTCAAAGGATAAGTGTGCAAAGTTTCATCGAGATCAGATGAAAACTGTGGATTTGTATGAAGAACAAACAAACCAACAAACCAACAAACAAACAAACATACATTAATCTTTATATATAAAGATTGCAATTGCTTGCATCAAAGTATCGTTAAGTGCGCAAGCGCAGAACGTTAAGTGCGTATACGCAGAGCATTGCGGCGCATGCGCAGAGCGTTGCGGCGCATGCGCACTTAAGTGTAACGCGTTACTCTAAAGCCGCGTTTCCACGATCTCTTGTAACAGAGGCGAGACGGGACGGGACGAATACTCAACAACACGCCATGGGAACAGGGCCGCCTCTGCTAACGGAGACGAGACGCAGCTACCCATTCTGTGTCGGTAAACATCACAGGCGCGTGTAGCGGTGCGCTGTTGCCATCGGTTTGCAGCAGCGGTGCGCACCCCTTCTGTTGCTGTAAAGTGCTCTGTGCCAAACGACACTAGGCAACGTGGTGGGGAGGTGGCGGCGAGGTAGCGAGGGCTAACCTGCGGCCCGCGCTCGTCCCTACACTTCGGCTAATGAGCAATGTTGCCACCTTAGCGATTTTGTCGCTAGATTTAGTGAATTTTGAAGCTCGAAAGCGATATTCTTAAATATGTTATCGCTAAAAAATATTTGGAGATTTTTAGTGATATTCAATCTTGCAGAGTTTCGATAAATTTTATTGGAAATGGGGTAGGTAACGCCTCTGTCATGACTCGGATAAATAATGGCGTACATAATATATTGAAAACGGAATATGGCTTACCCAATACGAGAATTCTGCTGGAATAAATACCTTTTGGAGTTATCTGATTTAGCCAAATTCTATCACTTTCTCACACGAATGCCGCAGTAGAAAGGACTTGCAGTACAATGAACATTCTTAAAAACAATTTGACAAACAAGAAAGCTGTAAATAGCTAATTCTTTTTATAGGGAATTAGTTAAAAATTGTGAAAAAAACTGTTACAGTTACGAGCTTCCAGCTGATGTGATTCCTGCAGATGGTAAATATTCTAAATACTCTTAAATCTAAGACTGACGATTCATTTCATCCTTCCACATCTGCAAGATCTGCAACGATATATTAAGTTGATGATGATGAAATTTTATGTTGATTTTTAATTCAATGTTATGTTTAATTGAATGAAAATACTAATTAATAAAATATGTTTATATTGTTTACGTCAACACTTTCCTTTATTTTATTTAGCGATTTCTAGCGAATCTTTTAGTTTTAAATATCCCGCAATCTAGTGAGTTTTGAGACCAGGTCTAGCGACTTTTGTTTCCGTAAGGTGGCAACACTGCTAATGAGGTCCTGTCCCGCCTCGTCTCCGTTACAAGAGATCGTGGGAACGCGGCTTAACGCGTGAGGCCAATGAAATTCTCCCTATCGCGCCCAAAGAAGTTTGACTTCAATAATTAAACACGCGATATTAGTTTACATACGCCCCATTTACTGAATGACTTTACAATAACGACTTCCCATATTCTTCGGGGCTCTCTTCCATTGTGGTCCAATGTAATTAATGTCTCCCACACCAGCACTCCATTACAGGATAATCGCCCTGCAAGCCGTTCTCTCGTGACGGCTATTAGCGGACCGAGATGGCGCCCAGTAATTGCCAATCGACCAGCAAACGGTATCGACTGCCAAGACATATCGACTGTCAGCAGCCGCCTGCACCAAACACTCAGCAGATGCTGACAACATCGCAGAATGCTTTCTCTGAAATAAGTTATTGGATCACACTCAAACTCCAAATCATTTTTACAAACATTATTCTAAAGGTAGGAACGTGAAATGTCCAATACAAGTAGTTTTTTTCCATTGCTAATGTCAATTGTGCTCGAAATACTATGTTAAGCGCAGCTTCACTTTTCCCAGCTTATGTGTCTGGTTACACAGCTTTAATGAACCAGAGTTAAATTGTGCAAACTCCTCAACATCATCTTATGATACCATGCCCCATTCTGGTCGTAGGTGGTTACCATGTAGTATGTATGTACCATGGAGAATGAACTGGGGTGGTTTCCCGTTGCCCTTCGCAGTGTGTGTTCGTAGTGTTATACTAAGTGTGTACAACTCTGATAGTGTGATCAGTATAGTGTGTTGTACACTGATCAACCAGAACATTATCATCATCTATCTACCATCGATATAAACCTGTACGGGCGAAAGCAGCGTCACCTGACTGCTAGTCAGACACACGTACGGTGCATGTAGTATCAGTAAGCGTGCTATCCGTAATTAGAGTGGGGAAGGTGCGCGATCTGAGTTTGACCGGAGCAGATTGTGATGGCCCGGAGGCTCGGCACGACTTGGCGGGTGTTCGAGGAGTGCTGTGGTGGCCTCTCCAAGTGTCGAAACCACGTCCACATGTCGAGGGGTTCGGCGGTCACCCCTCATTATAGATGTCGGACGCCGTAGGCTGGGCACAGTACAACTGTGTCTGAACACACAGTGCACCGAACACTCCTAACGATGGGCCTCCGCAGCCGAAGACCGTGTATGTGCCAATGCTACCACGACATCGGCAACTATGAGTGAAATGGGCACGTGACCATCGTCACTGGACGTTGACGCAGTGGCAGAGCATTGCATGGTCTGATGACTCCTGATACCTTCTTCAACATGCCAATGGGAGGGTGCGAATCCGTCGTTTTCCAAGGGAACCGCTTCTTGACATCTGTACTGCGGGACGGAGACAAGCTGGCGGCGACTTAATTATGCGCTGGGAACATTCACGTAGGCATCCATGGGTCCATTGGAGCCCATGCAAGGCACCGTGATGGCCAACAAGCATCGTACACTGGTTGCAGACCATGTACACCCCTTCATGATGACCATGTTTCCAAACGGCAGTGGCATTTTTCAACAAGATAATGCACCATGTTAGAAGGCCAGGAGTATGATGGAGTGGTTCGAATTGTGATTGATCTGCTGGCTCCTCAACTCGTCAAATCTGAACCCGATCGAACACATCTGGGATGTGATTGAACCTGGTGTCAGAGTTCATCGCGCCCCTCCCTAGAAATTACGGGAAGTAGATGACTTGTGTGTGCAGATGTGGTGTCAATTCCCTCCAGTGACCTACCAAGGCCTCATTACTTCCATGCCAAGACGCATCGACGCTGTTATCCGTGCCACACCGGACAATACCGGCTATTAGGTAGGTGGTCATAATATGCGAGTGTGTTGTAAGGAACAAGGGATGAAGAATGAAGGTGAAACCCCGCGCCGGCCTACTCTTTCGAAAGACACATGGGGCCACCTGACTTAACATCTCCATCTGACAGCCAAATCGCTATGAACAGTGTCATTCAACACGCACTGCGGAGAAGTTTGGGATTTAACCCAGGAGTTTGTTGCACAATCTGGTGATTAAGAACTGTGTTCCACCTAGGGATAAAACGATAAGAGTAAATACAAGTACTTACTAGATACATTCCATCCGATACCAAGTACTTTTTGTATCGATACTTTAAAAATAAGTATCAAGTAGGTATCGGTTAGAAGTACTCGTATCGGTGTGTATACCAATATCACGAATATCATGATTTCATTTAACACGTTAATTGATACATTAAACGCTCATCTACACTGTAAAGAATATTTTTTTGGTTGTCATTTTTGCATTTGTTTAACACATTCTTTTTCTAAGTTTGTGTTGTTGGCAAACTTGTTTGTCTATGCCCGGCAAAAGAAAAAAAAAACTCTCTGCCGTCTCGTCAATCGCCATTTTATGTAGTAGTCGTCATTGACTCAGTGTTTTGTTTTCGTTCTGCGTTTGTAATTCTAACCTAGGGCTGTCGTCGTAGTTTGTGTTTAGTTTTGGAATAGGTATATTTGCTGATTGAAAATGGGACCTCCAAAGTCTAATGTGTGGCAATATTTCAAGAAAAATGATGACAAATCGCAAGCTGCAAAAAATGCTTTAAAACTGTATGGTTTTGTGGCAATACTTCTAATTTGCATAAGCATTAAAAAAGCCACCCCGATATTGCACCTGTTAATAGAAATGATAAGATTAAGAACGCATTTATTAATCTACAAAATAATTATTTGATATGTTTAGATGTTGATTGTAAATAGTGATGTATGGATACGTTAATCGATATTGTTTGATATAATCATATTGTAAGTATTGACTGGTATCGATTAAGTCAAAAACTTTTAACTTAACAGGCAAACACTTAAAAAGCAAATATTTTTAAGGAGCACTACAAAAACCGACATTTTTTTCATAAAATTAGTTTTATTTTGTCCTAGTCGGTATTAATCTTGTAACGATCAGTAAGGTGAAAATATAACAAATATCTTTCGTCAAATAAATATATATTTTTATATCAATAAAGACTATCAATACTTATTACATACTGTTTTTTTCATTTATTCCAAATTCACTACGAAAAATCAATCGATACGAGTAAGTATCGATACTTTTCAATGGATACCGAATAAGTATCGATACTTTTCAATGGATACCGAATAAGTATCGATACTTTACGACCGATACTGTATCGAGTAAAAGTATCGATACCTCAGTGGTATTGTTTTATCCCTAGTTCCACCACGTCTACCCTGTCGGCCAGATTCTGATGATGAAAATTTCTTCCATAACCTGGACTCTGTGAGGTGCACACCCTCACCACTTGTGAACTTTAATATCATAAAATTATTTTCTATTAAGCAATTATGATTTTGGATATTAACTGTCGGTTTCTAAGTTCTACGGTCACAGAACTTGGAGTCAGTGGTATAGATCTCTGGTGAAAAAAAAAGTTGAAGAAAAGAAATGAGAGGAGGCTTGGCTGTAAAACCTTAAGGAAGAAAGTAGCTACAAAATCCTGCCCGGATTTAACATTGAAAATATGAGCCCGACGGCGGAAAAAGAATGTGATAAAAAAAAAATGATTAATTGTAAAAGTTGTATATGGTAATTAATTGCCGTTTGTAAACGGAAGATGAAAAGATAAGTGGATCTTTGTTTCTTATTGAAATTGTTATAAAGAAATGGAGTGGATACTTAAAGAATATTTGATATGATTTTAATAGTAATTTGATTTCAGCGGTGGTATCAAAAAACCAGTGACGGATATAGAGAACCAAAAAAATCCTATTGAGCTGATCTGACACTGGGAACATAAGGAATATTAGGGTATTTAATTTCTAAAAGTAAAAATAAGTGGCAAAGGTAAGGTTGTAAAAAATAGACATAAAAAAATCTTTACAACTGGAACCAGCTAACCCTTTGCCAGCGCAGGACACCATCACGGTGCCGTAATCTAGCGAACGGGGCTGACAAACTCCTCAACTACGACTTGGAACATATGAAGGAATTAAATAAGGATTCCTTATTTTTGCTGTAGCTTCTCATCCTCTATGGTTAAAAAGAATGATCTGGATTAAGTTTCAGACGAGTGTCAACTACTTGTTTAAGCAACGATTAATTCGCCGGCCTCGGTAGCGTAGGGGCTAGAGTACTAGCTCCGCGTGCCGAAGGTCGCCAGTTCGAATCCGGCCGCGGGCATGGATGTTTAAGTGTTGTGCGTCTGTGTGATTGTCCTGTCCGTCCTGTGGTGTCTATACTTCGGAATCATAACGTACTGGAGAAAACTAATTCACTGGATGACATATCATAAGCACATTGAGCTGGCTAAGTGGCTTAGTTGCCAAAAGCCATAAAAAAAAAATAAAAAAAATAAAAAAAATAAAAAAAAGACAACAACAACGGCTCACCATTAAAGCCGGGAGAAGACTGGGCAATGAACGGGAAGTAATACATTACAGACCTTTAGAAGGTACAAACTCATTATTTAGGAATGCAATGGATAACCGAGATCTGTATGACCTAACCGGGCGCCGAACCCGCGTCTCACTAAATGCAGGACTCTGTCACAGCGCATATCGCTTATGCGAAGACCATTAATTGGCTTAGATGTTCCGAGGCAAGTCACCTGATACTGTATGTTTTGAGTCAGCGCTCGTCGAGCACAAACTTGAGAAGCTCCTCAAGCAATTATATCTCTGACTGGTTTTGGTTTAGTTATAAATTTTCGTATTTACAAGTAAATCATTTACGGTTAGACTAGCCTGAAAGTAAGCAAGTTTCTAAATCTCAACATTAATGCAAACTCCCCCTACTTTAAATTTCAAGGAGTGAACTTTTTGTTACCAAATTCAAGATCTGCGTACAGTGCCTGGGAACGACTCATACTTGACAGTGTTAAGCATAGTCCACATCGATAGACAAATTCTCCCAATATGTGTCTTGGAACAAAGTTCTGATACTGTCGATAGACAGTTGGGTAAAGTTTGTCGTTTCTATAGATCTCCCGTCTCGAATGAAAGACTTGCGGCTTGTTGCGTAAAATTCCAAAAATAGTTCGGATAGAAACTTGAGTCCTACCTCTACTATCACTATTACTCCGCGATTCACTAAAAGTGTGTGGCGGAGGGTGCATTGCACCTATCAGGAAAGGTAATGGTTTGGAAGGGATATACGGGATATGGCAGGAGGCGCCCATGGGCTATTGTGAGGAACCATCCCCGCATTCGCCTGGAGCGATCTAGGGAAACCACGGAAAACCCAGATCAGGATGGCCGGAGTGCTTTATCGAAAGCTACTCCTGTCCGATTTTGTGTTTACTCGCCCGGTAATCCTTTCTATTCCACTCCCTAATCGCTCGTGGAAAAAATGAATAGAGAAATGTATCGGTTCTGGCCCTAATTTCTCTTATTTTCGCGGTCATTCCGAGATATGAATGTTGCTGGTAGCAATATTTGATTGCTGTCATTCCGAAATGCGTCAGTCGAGAATTTTTCAATTATCTTCCGTCGAGAGCAACGCCTTCGGTGCTCCAGGTCTTCCCAACCTAACTCCTTCAACATGGCACTTACGCTTTCCCTCCAACTATATATACCTGTCACGAATCGGGCGGCTCTTCTTTGGACCATCTCTAATACCTCCATTAATCCCTTTTGATTGGGACCCCATACAGAACAACAATATTCCAAGTGAGGCCTCACTAGTGACTTGTACGCAATCGATTTAACTTCCGGAGTGCATTGTTTTAAATTACGACCTAGAAATCGAAGCATACGATTTGCTTTCCCAATTACATTCTCGATATGCTCATTCCACGACAAATTATTACGAATTGTTACCCCTAGGTATTTAGCGGAATCTACCGTTCTAAGGACAGTGCCATTAATTGTATATTCAAAGCTAAATGGTGTCACCTTTTTACTTACACGCATGACTTGGCACTTTTTAGCGTTTAACTCCAACTGCCAATCTTTACACCACGCAATTATTTTCATAATATCGTCTTGTAACAAAGCGCAGTCGTCCTGGGTTGTGATTTCACGATAAATAATAACGATAATAACCTCAACGCCAAGTATAGTCTCTTTGACCATTTTTTAATTACATTTAAAATGTAGTCTAGGAGAAAACTTAATATATTTAATCTAATATTTCCATTCTACATCTTGTTTTTGGGACGTGATTTCGACTGACTATAAAAACAGAAATGAAAAGATTTGTCACATTTGTGGTATCATTTGTTTTGTTATAGTTCTGAGTTACCACTCGCCCATGACTGCCAAGAGGAGAGAAATTGGGATGTTTTTCCGTAAATTCGTGAACTGTTTGACGATTCATAAGAACGCATTTTCTCTCAGCGTTAAGAATTTATGAAATGCTCTCTGGTAACTATCTGAGTTATTAGTGTGATAACACTTCGTTAACCCGGCTGTTTGACGATTTTCTCTATGCCCATATGAAGTAAATCTTTGAAATAATTTGGGGTCAACCACCTGAAATTTAGGAATCTTATTGCATCTGCCAATGTCAATCTAATCTAGGTCCCTCTGATAAAACCTGTTGTTTCCGCCGTCTTTTTCTATACTGAGTCTGAAAAATAATTACCTTTTGGCTATTAATCCCCCAGGTAACAATTTCTCCTGCTTTGACGAAGATGTTTCCAAAACTTTTTTTGTTTGTGCTTAGGCCTCGTCGATGTAGAGATTAGAGACGGGAAACAGCTTGTGACATTTGAAGAAACCATGCCGGTATTTGATTAATTTGGATGACCGAACGGGAGATTCGAACCAATGTCCTGCCGAATGCGATGCCAGAGCGTTACCACTCAGTTATCATGCTCGATTTTGTCTATAACACTGGTTCCCAATTAGTTTTTCTCGAGTACCACTCCAAGAAAGAGCTCACTATCGCGTACCCCCATTATAGCTGAAATGATAAGTAATTGCGTTTATCCCAGTCGAATGCTTCGCACAACGGCATTACAGAAATATAATTCACACACACAGTTTGTATTAATATATTTTTTTGGCGAGTACTGTTTGCGTAATTCTTTTTTTTAACTATCTGAGTGATTACCTTAGCCAAGAGATTACCTCGTGTACCCCTTGAAGCAATCTCACGTACCCCTGGGGGTACGCGTACCACTAATTGAGAACCACTGGTCTATAATGATTCGAGACATGTATATAGACGTAAACGCACGTCGAAGTCAATCAAATGCTTTGCAACTTGTTCCCAACAATCTATAGATAAAAGTTTTAATTTATTTACAGTTGCGCGATTATGTGAACTAGGCTTCGCTGTATTACCTTGGCCGCCTTTATCTGAGTGAGCGCCCCCCTAGAAAACAATTTTATTACTCATAAAACATGGTCTGGGTCAACGAAATATATTGCCGTTGCAAAATCTCAAATCTGCAATCGATCCGACTTAGGCGCTACAGGCCTGCGACGGAAGGAAAAACAGCAGGGCAACAATTGGGATGATAGTTTGAGAAATAATGTGCTTACGTATTGCTCAAGAGAGAGTTTATATAAAAGACGCCAGAGCAGTGTTTCCCAACCTTTTTTGGGTCATGTCCCACTTTTAACATTTTTTTTTTTTTTTTTTTTTTTCCCCCATACATAATTTTTAGTAAAAAAATTATTTGTTATCAAAGAAACTCATATAGGATGGTTTTTGAAAGAAAACACTTTAATATTGTCATAAAACACAGTAAGTAAAATTAAAAAACATATAATGAAATACTAAAATTCAAATGATTTTTAATAAAGATTTATTTTGGCAATTTAGTGTGATCCTTGCGCTTGAGGCTTGCTACATAGAGATTTTATATTAGGCTCCAATTTAGTAAGCTTTAATCTCAAGTCTCCACGTTGTGTTATATCCAGTCGATTTCTTTTTTTTTTACCAGTGAATCATTTACTGCACTAAATACAGATTTGGCTAAATATGAAGATGGAAAAGGTAATAGAAGTTTTCTTGCACATTCTGTTGCATTTGGGTATTTGATTTTAGTTTCTTCACAAAGCCATGCCATTGCACCTTTTATATTAAATAAAGTTTTAACTCACTCGTCATTTTGCAATTATGCAAGTTCTTCTTGATACTGAACATCTGATATATCTGACAAATCCACTAATGTTGGCTGCATCGTCCATATTGGGAAATCAATTTGTTTTAAATTAGAAAATCTTTCTTTTAAATCATTGGATAGAATGTTCAAATGATTGACAATAATAAGTAAGGCTTTATCAGTAACTTCACATTTTTTGAACCAAAAGAACTGTTCAAAGGTTTTGTTGTTAAGGTTTTTTCGATATAACTCTATATTGGTAATGAAACCAAATATCTTTGCCTTTGCATCGACAAGTGTTTTATTATTTCCTTGTAGTTGCTTATTTAATGTATTCAACTTTTCAAAGATATCTGCTAAATAACTCACAAAAGCTTTACCATCGATTATTAACAGATACTTCATTTCGGGTTTGTCTCTTAAAAAATTACTGAGACTATCAAACAGTTCCATTAATCTTTTTAAACAGTTTCCTTTGGACAGCCATCTTACTTCAGTATGAAGTAAAAGTCTCAAATAGTGTTCATTTTGTTCTTCACAAAATAACTTAAAGAGGCGCTCGGATTTGGCACTAGATTTGATTAAATTAATACACCTTACTACAGCACTACAGGCGGCACATTACGCGGTGAATCCCAAAAAGGTCAAGTTGACGACTCAAATCATCCAGATGATATATTTTGCTAACATCAAACGAAACTATACCTAATAATTATTTACAGCACTGTTTTAAGAATTTGCTTTTTTGCCATATTTTGTACCTATATCTAGCGTTGCAATTGAATAACCCGAAGAGAAAGCGGTAAAGTCGTATCAAGTCAAGTTCTAAATTGCCCCCCTAAAAAAAACAAATTGTCCCCCTGTGGGGCGTGGGCCCCACGTTGGGAAACACTGCCCTAGAGGAAGACAAAGATTACAGAATATGACGCATATAATTTCAGAAGTGGGGTGTGCTGGTCTGAGGATGGACAAAGTGCAACAGCCAGCCGCCGAACTGTTGACGGAAAAGTAGGAATCAATAGGTAAGAACCCGCCAGTGTGGCTGCGCGCGATCAAGGTGGATTCCCACGGCGAGTGGTTTCAGAGGCCGCGCTACTTCAGCCGAAGTGTGCGGATGAGCACGCGCCACTCGTTAGCCCTCGTCGCCTAGTGTCGTTTCAGCTACCCGTGCCTTTGATCCTTAACGACCAATGTCAGGCCTGCGGGCTTCTTACGGACTCAGTCCATATTCTGGTCTTCCCACATTTCTCCTGCCTTTGGATTGGTATTTGAGAATTTTTCATGCGATGCGGTCCGTCTTCATTCGTAGTGCATGGCCTGTCCAAGACGTTCTGTTCAGTTTAAAGAAATGCTTTAAATTTGAGTTCCTTAAAGATGTCATCTGATCCCTCTGCCTTTTTGGCTAGCAGCAAATTGGTAGGCCTAACATTTTGTTTTCGACTCTCAAGGAAGAATTATCGGAATGGGTTTTGATAATGACGTTAAAGCCAAGACAAACGAAGCGAGCTGAAAAGAGCTATTTGGTACATGGAATGTGCAACCACTAGCACACAAAGATGAGCAACTGAATGATAACTTAAAACAAAAACTGTATTAAAATAGCACTCATAATAGTTTTTTTTGTCTTTTTTTCCTGACGGCTTTACGCCTCGTTGACATCGACGTCGTCATAGGCGTGAAAGGACGGTGGCAAGGATCTGGAAGGAATTCGGTCATGGCCTTTTGAAGGAAGCATCCCGGCATTCGCCTGGAGTGATTTTGGGAAGCCATTGAAAACCAAAATCTAGATGCCCGGAGGGGGATTGATGTCGCGTCTTTCAGAATGCGAGGCCAGAGCGTTACCGGATAGAGACAGTAGAAAAACTTAACTTAGTCCACAACCCGAAGGTTGGGTGGATCCTCCCGAAATAGGCGTACTAAGCTATTGTGTCAGAGGTAAGACAGCCAGTTCCTTTCCTCTGGGGACCTACAGTTTAATGTGGAATCCGAACCACGGAAGAGAGAGGCAGCGGATATCCTCGTAGGCTCATCTAAAACGTGTTCATATTAAAAATCCCTTCCAGCAAACATGAAGTTGAAAAAAGTTTTTCAATAACGGTTAAATTACACTACTTTTGCGCATGATTACTACATCAGTTGAACTGTACTGTAGATCATCATTTTTCTTACAAGACCTTCAGTGCAGTGTAATGTGTGGTAGATTAGTGTCCACAGCAGACAGATTAGAATCTGTTAGAATCTTTAGTTCCTTCTGTCGTCACAACAGAACCAAACTGTTTATAGCAACTCAGTATTTAATGGCCCTCTCACAAAAACTGACAGTAATATTCCGATAGAATCATTTAACAAACATACAGACTATTACCAAAAAAAGTTTTTTTTAATTTTGTCAGTCTGTGCGTTGTTATAAGACGACGAAAGCTGTTACAAGGTTTATAAAATATAAACGAGATAATATCGATTGACTGAACATTGGCGAATGACGCCTTAAGGGGTTTTCCAGGTAGTGAAATCTTTACGTCCACGTTCTAATTATCTCCTAATACGTTTCTAATTTTACTCACCGATAACCTTAATAAACAGACTCCGTTACACACAGTAGATATCAACGGTTGTCAAACAATATAGTCTTCTCGGGTAACTAGCCGAGTTAGCACGAATTTCAGCGATCGGAAACTTTGTCGCCATCTTCTGATGAAGTGTTGTCAATGTTAATAAATACAGAGTCTTTTTTAAAAATATTTAAGGAAAAAAATTGAAAAAATAATTTATATTGGAACATTACTGCAATACGTCGTGTAGATACAAAACAGTCACTGCATTCAGTTACAGTGACGCGAGTTAGACAGATTTATTTCATTCGTATCGTCAGATCACATCAGTATTATTTTGGAAAGTCATGTAAAATTCGTTCAGTCGTACACACTGTGACATGTTATGTCCTGTGCGGGCTACAACTCCATTGGTGGTTCATCGTCCCGAAGGCGGTGTTCCGATCTGTGTTGAGCTATGGAGTGTGTTTTATGTAAGTGAAAATAAGAGCCCCATTCAGGCCTACACTTCCGAGGGACACCAGGCA
This sequence comes from Vandiemenella viatica, assembly GCA_031002005.1. NCBI lineage: Eukaryota > Metazoa > Arthropoda > Insecta > Orthoptera > Morabidae > Vandiemenella > Vandiemenella viatica. Next base: position 175,426,627 of record JARYHS010013631.1, read on the forward strand.
AATAGTATTCAACAGAATGCGATAACACACTTAAAACCATGGTAAGAGCGCTGAAACGAGTTGAGATCTCCATTATACTACAAATAAAGGCAGAGCTTCGCGCAATTAGTGTTCCTACGCTAGTGACTAATACGAATTAATGTGGTAGAGTCTGAAGATTAGCACTTGCCGAAAAATCAAAGTTTGAGGTATTTTCGGAGTATGTAGCGAACTCCACTCCACGGCTCTCAAATCCGGTCCACGTTGCTGCTCGCGTCGTTAGAGCAATTTTGAGGTTTCCTTATTAGAGCGATTAATTAGCTGACTTCACCAACCAGTTCAGCCCTCGAAGAATAAGATTGTACAAAAACATTTCGACGCTACAGGAAATTATAGCTTGTTAAGGCTGAGAAGGCCAATCTTATCTGCAGCTCTTTTAATTTTTAAGCTATAACACTTAATTTTTTCTGCCAAAAAAGATGGGAACTATTTTTCCGAAGGAATTAAAATCCCCCGATTAATTCTGTACTGCATCCACTACCAAATTTCTGCTTGAGTAACATCACTTCTTGAGTTGATGCATATTATAATGTTTTAGTATGGGGCATCCATAAATTACGTGAGGCGTTTTTCCGGATTTCCGCCCCCCCCCCCCTTCTGGTGAGATCTGGTCCGTGAGACTCCCTCCCCCCCTTACAAATCACCCTCGCAACTTTTTTGTAGACTTTTTTTTTTAGCTCTACAGTCAACAATATTTCCAAAATCTCAAGTGAGATTTCCGTAGACACCCTCCTCCCCCTTGGTGAGATTTGATGAGATTTCCCCCCCCCCCCGTATTTCACCTCGTAATTTATGTACGCCCCCTATCTCCATAACAGAGCTTAAGAGACACATGCCTGCGTTACAATTCACGCACACTCTACTGCTTAGCATAGCAACCAGCACAGATCTTAACACTACTTATTGATACTAAATTATTCTATTCTCCAAAGACTACACACACTACAGACAATGGAATCCTACGATACAACAAATTACGTACATTAGTACAATTATACATAAGCATACACACCTAATTAAATAAAAATAACAATTATTGGTGCGGTGAGATATTGTCACAAATCGCAATCAACTTTATTATTATTATTATTATTATTTTATTTTTTTTGCAACTGCTTTACGTCTCTTTTTAACATCGAGGTCTTTAGAGACGGGAAAGGATGGGGGCAAGGAATGGGAAGGAATTCGGCCATGGCCTTTTGAAGGAGGCATCCCGGCATTCACCTGGAGTGATTTGGGGAAACCATGGAAAACCGAAATCTGGATGCCCGGACGGGGATTCGAACCGCCGTCCTCCCGAATGCGAGGCGAGAACGCTAACCGTTACGCCACCATGCTCGGTAACTTTATTATGGGTAGTACTTATACAAACCTTTATGATGCAGTACATACTGAATCCTGAGCCTTGTCAATAAAATAGTTTTATTATACGGCGAATTAATAGCAAAATTTGAAACTTTTCTTTGCTGTGGTTACTACTTGTAAACCACATTAGATGCAAGTATTTGTTAAAATACACCACAATTTATAATCTATATTAAAGAAAAAAATTCAAATTCATTGGCAATAGCATTTCTCATATAGATCTCATAGCAAAAATTGTTTAAAATTGACCATTTCAAGCAAACATCTATTTTTCCAAGAAAAGGAATAGGTAAAAAAATCGTGCCTCTCTAAAATACAAGCAGAAAAGATACATCTAAACTGGGATACAGAGATAACCCCTTTACTTGTATTGGATACCCAAAATACTGTTTTTAAAATACTAATTACAGTAAAAGGAAGTAACAATACAGATGTTGTTGTTGTTGTTGTTGTGGTTTAAGGGCGCGTCGACGGCGAGGTCATTAGCGCCCTAACAACGACCGGCTTAGCAATGTGGCTTAAACTCCAAGTTCTACAGTCTGTATGGCCGACTGTAGAGGGGTCGGCCACACAGACGGCAAATAGAGTAAAATGCTAAAATGTTGGCTGTAAAGGGGCCATTAAAAGACTAACATCACAGCTCATGTCCGGCTGGCTGTAAAGGGCCAGCCAGACATAAAAACTTAAATCTAACAGTAAAACGAACACAAATGAGACAAAACAAAACAATAATTATGTACACGGATGAGTGGTTGTAAAATGGCCACTCATCCACCTTAAAAGATTAGGCCGGTCTTCCCAAAATTTTTGGGATCAGACCGCCCAATACACAGAATTTTAAAACTTTAGCCACATTGCTAGCTTCATTACTTAAAATAAGGGACAGATCGTTGGCTAGGCCAGCCTCTGCCCTTAAGTCAAAAAATAAAACACACTCTGTTAAAATGTGGCGTACCGTCAGAGGTACGCCACAAGCATCACATTCCGGAGGGTCCTCTCGGCGGAGAAGGAAACTATGAGTGAGAGGACAGTGCCCTATACGGAGGCGAGTAAGGAGAACCTCATCCCTCCTCGCCCGCTGGAAGGAGCTGCTCCACGGCTGAACGGTCGGTTTGACCAGCCGGAGCTTATTATGCTCAACTTCCAGCCACTGCCTCTGCCAAACATCAAAAACAAATCTCTTCGCCGCCGAGGCAAGGTCAGACTTTGGGACCGGATCAAAGTCAATTCTGACCTTGTCACAGGCTAACTTGGCAGCTTCATCAGCTGCCTCGTTCCCCCTGATTCCCACATGGCCGGGTACCCAGCAGAATACGACCTCCTTCCCACAGGACTGGAGGGAAAGGAGGGTGTCCTGGATGTCCTGGACTAGACGGTCTGCTGGGTACATAGTTGCTAACGCCAGAATACAACTGAGGGAATCACAGCATATGAGGTACTTCATATCACGGCGTGCTTTCATATGCTGGAGCGACTTTAGCAGGGCATAGCACTCCGCAGTGTAAACACTGCACCTGCTTTCCAGCTTGTATTTGTAAGTCGCTCGAGGGAACACTACTGAACAGCCTACACTGTTAGCCTGCTTAGACCCATCCGTAAACACCGGGGTAAAACTGTGATATTGGTTTAAAATATCAGTAAAAATATTAATAAAAACACTGTCAGCAGTTAACAGTTTGTTATGCCGGGACAGATCTAAAATTGTTCTGGGCCTTTTTAAAAGCCAGGGAGGAGATTTACTCCAACCCTGGTGATAAAAGGAGGGAAGCTCGAATCCGTATTGTTCTAAAATAGCCCTTGTACGGTAGCTGAACGGTTTAGTGGCTCTATGCCGGTTGGTATAGAGCCGCAACAATACAGAAGAAAATAGCTGGAGCACAAGTGCAGAAACGGAAAGAGAGGGAAAACCATGAAAACTAGGACGTAGCAAGATCAAACAGAATCCTGCCAAGTGAAAATCACGCACTCAATGAAGCGAAACCTTTTTACGGTTGCAGATGAAAGAGCAAAAAAATAGAAGTAATCGATTTAGAAACAGTATGAGGGTGGTAAAAAAAAATCCATAATAACTTCCCAAAGTCATTTTCAAGCAGACAGCTTCACAGAATTTTTAAAGATTTAAACTCTTAACCAGCAAGTAGCGGTAAACAAGTCCAATAAGATAACAGCAATAGTAGAAGCCACTGAAACAATGTGTCCAATACAGTAGTATCCAGCCATAAGGGAGCGTTCACAAACTACGTGGCTCGGTCCAATGGGGGAGGGGTTGGCTGGAAGGCTACGCTGGGCTACGTGGGGGGAGGTGGGGTTCCGAGCCAGGCCACGTAGCTTTCCTTTCATAACATTTTTGACAATTAAAATGAGGAACTGAACACACAACAGCATGCGAATATTTATTTCCGTCAGTTAATTATCTCCTTACATAATTTACAATCGTCTGACAAGAGAAATCAGTAAAAAATATCTTCTGGAATGAAAAGGGAAAAAAGCTACGTGCTACGTGGGGGGGAGGGGGGGCGTAGAGGCGAAAGCCACGTAGGGCTACGTGGGGGGGAGGGGGGTTCACAGTAGGCCAAAATTGAGCTACGTGGTTTGTGCACGCTCCCTAATGAATTACAGTAGTGACAACGAGACAGATATTCCGTAAGGCCGCGTTTACACGGTGCGAGTTGACTGGAACGAGTGGACTGTCTTGCTGCGCGCGCAGCACTGGATAGTCCACTCTCCTCGTGTCAACAGGTTCAAGACAGACATGCGAGTTCAACAATCAAGATGGCGACAACTAATAAGTCGCGTAAGCGGAGTGAAGCAGAGGCATTAAAATCTTTAGTATATATGAAAGTGAGGAAAGTCCGTGGAATTTTAAGAACAAGGTTTTTGTAAATTCTGCTATCAAAAAATTGCTTCATAACGGTGTTATTTTTTATGTATCGGCAGAAATATTTCGGAACAGCTCTTCAAATTGAGATACAGTTAGTTCTTAAATGATTTAACTCTCTACATTTTAACTTGCAACTTTATTTAAAAAAAGGCGCCGAGTCATTTGAAACATTTGTTTTTAATATCTACTCTTTTAACCATTTTATAAGTTTTATTTTGTTATTCTTCGTATCATTCAACATTATCATCAACAAATTAGCTACGATGTTAATTCCTTCCTGTAATATGGACACACTATTTTCAACAAGGAGTAGAGAATTGTCTTGGCACAGGACAGTGTTGTAAAAAAACGGTTTTTTTTCTGGCTTGAAAAAAAACATGAAAAAAAACTTTGAAAAAAAAACATGTTTTTTTTCTGGAACATGTTTTTTTTCACAACTACTAAATCTCAAATTTGTAAGGCAGTTATCGTTTAAAATGACTGTTTTAGAGTTTATTCTAAGTACTTATCTTAGTTTAAAATCTACTATATTTTTCTTGTTCAGTAGGGAAAAAAAAAACGAAAATATTGGCAAAATTGACTGAAATTTTCTTTATGAACGGGGATTTCCCGAAGAGACTAGGTTGCGCGAGAAGGAATCCCCATTCCCCATTGTTTGGATTGCTACTTGCTATTTGAAATAGTGCTGCCAACCCTACAAAATTACCTACAGAACTTTTAAAAAAATTAGGAATTTAAAATTTATCCAGCTTTTTGCCTCTTTTTATTACTTATTGGGCTTTCCTTATATTCGTATACTTGTTAACTCTCAGAGTATAGTGGTACTGACTCATTAAATTGTCAGTAAGGGAGCGTGCATAAACCACATAGCTCCAATTTGGCCTCCTGTGAACCCCCCTTCCTCCCCCACGTACCCCTATGTGGCTTTTGCCCCCCCCCCGCCCCCCCCCCCCCCCGCTCACGTAGCACGTAGCTTTCTTCCGTTCTGATTCCAGAAGACATTTTGTACCGTTTTCTCTTGTCAGACTATTGTAAATTACATACGGATATAATTAACTGAGGGAAATACTCACATGCTGTTGTGAGTTCAGTTCCTCATTTTAACTATGAAAAATGTTACGAAAGGAAAGTTACGTGGCCTGGCTCGGAACCCCCCCCCCCCCCCTCTCTCCACGTAGCCCAGCATAGCCTTCCAGCTAACCCAGTGTTTCCCAACCTTTTTTGGGTCATGTCCCACTTTCAACATTTTTTGCCCCCCATCCATAATTTTTAATAAAAAAATTATTTGTTATTAAAGAAACTGATATTGGATGGTTTTTGAAAGAAAACACTTTAATATCATCATAAAACACAGTAAGTAAAATTAAAAAACATATAATGAAATACTAAAATTCAAATTCAAAAGATTTATAATAAACATTTATTATGGCAATTTAGTGTGATCCTTTTAAGAATTTGCTTTTTTGCTATATTTTGTAACCATATCTGGCATTGCGTTTAAATAACCCAAAGAGAAAGCGGTAAAGTCGTATCAAGTCAATTTCTAAATTGCCCCCCTAAAAAAACCAAATTGCCCCCCAGTGGGGCGTGGGCCCCACGTTGGGAAACACTGAGCTAACCCCTCCTCCCTATGGACCGAGTCACGTAGTTTGTGCACGGTCCCTAATTATGAATCGTTTCCTTGCAACCGTTGGTGTAAACAAACGATTGAAAAGAAGTAAAGCTCCTATTTTGTATGATAATAGATTTTAATTCAAACTTAAAAGACCGTAACACAGAATTATCAGCACAGTCTTTATGCACAGTGTGTACTTTGCTCACTATTTAAAATTGCAATTTCAAAATCTTTTGCGTACAATACAAGAACAACCAGTAAAAGAAAATTTAACTATTTCTGAAGTTATGGATCTAGAGGAGACAGAAGAAGAGACAGAAAATTCCGACACCGATCGAACTAGTGTTGGTAGTACTGATACTAGTGAATGTGGTACTGACATAGAGGATGAATAAAATTATGTTACCTATATAGATACACTTATGAATCATTATGTGAGACATTATATGATTCAGTAAGACTTAAAACACACTAGTAAAATGGAAGTTCCTTAAATAAAACTATAATTTATCAAATATATTGTTTTCTGAAAAAAAACAAAATTTAGAAAAAAAACACGGGTGCTAGGTTTTTTTCATGTTTTTTTTCACAAAGCTGAAAAAAAAACATTTTGTTTTTTTTCAGTTTGCAACACTACACAGGACAGTGGACAGTCTTCTAATTGTTACTAGCATGCTACTCCACTCTCTTACCCCCACCACCGACAGTCCGGCCAACTGTCATTCCAGTCAACTCGCATCGTAAAAACGCGGCCTAAGACTATTAGCTGGTATTCTGAAAATCATCAACTTACGACTCAGATGTTTTTCCAACGGAATATGAAGCATGACACTGAGCAGTACCACAAAGAAACGAAACAAACATTATAAATATGTTGGCAATTGAAGGCTGTTGAAAATAAAGAGGGGGACAAAAATACGAATTAATGTCTAGAAAATTATAGGTGAAGAAAAGAGTGTTGAAGATACTGACGGAAAGAATGGACAATGGTGGGGCCATTTAAAGCATGCGGGACTGGTTAATTTGTTAGTGGAGAGAAGGGTAAATTGTATCAACTCACAGAAGATGCCACTAGTAATGAGTGTGTTGAGCTGAAGTAAGGAAGAAATGGGTAGAGAGAATAATAACTGAAACCACATGAGAAAAGAAAAGAAAAAGAAAGAAACTGGCGGTACAATATTACAAGACTGATCGAAAAATTTAGGATATAATCACAAGTAAGTCATATCTGGAATAAGGCCAAGACAGCGTTAAAGGACACACCGTGATTAAAAATCTCTAAAAACTGAGTGCATAATAAAACGAAAAACGAATAGGTGGCGTGTACGTATAATATTTTATTTATGTTCTGTACAGCGTCTGGCAAGCAGCCTACGTTGGTTTGCAACAAATCTTCGCGAATAAACATTCTTTTCACTTCTTCTGGCATTCCCACTACCAAAATAACTGGCAGCTTAGCACACGCTGTAAAACCGACGGCCTCTCTTAAGTTCCACGTCAGCCAAAAAACATTCGGAAAGAATCTGATGTAACAGTTTGCTTCCTGAGCCCTCTGATGCTTGGTTAGGCAACCTGGCCGAGTCCACGCAGGTGTAGCGAAGATTACTTCGGCAAGCGATGATCAGCGTAATGAATGGCAGACACAGTAACAGTAATGAAACAATACTTACGATTATGAAGCGACGATAAATTACGTGGCATCTTTTGAAAAAACCCTCCCCCTTCCCAACAAAGTCTGTAATTCCAGAAGACATTTTGTGCAATTTTTTCTTACCCGACTATCGTCAAAATTATTGCTTACATAATGAGCACAATCGATATTTGCTTTATAATTAGAAAAATCTATTTAGATAAAGATGAATGAATGAATTAATGAATGAATGAATGTATGTATGTATGAATGTATGTATGTTCGTTTGTTCTTCATACAAGTCCACAGTTTTCATCCAATCTAGATGAAACTTTGCACACTTATCCTTTGAAACGAGGAGAAAAATACTGTCTAAATTTGGTTGGAAAATTATCTATATAAATAATACATGTTGTCTTATAATATCGAAAAATTACTGAACGGCGATAGACAGGCGCGTTGGCTGCCTACGTCTCTGTACTGCCTTGCGATACAGCGGTCAGATAGCTCAATGGTTTAGGCGCTTGCTTACTGATGTTTGAATCGTGGTCTCCGAGTCAAATCTCCGTGGAGGCAAAGATTTTTAAAAATTGGTTTTCATCGCAAGAAAATCTGTAGGGAGGACACAGGAATTTTTTTTTCCGGTATGATTAACAGTTGTAGTCATGAAATTTTAAGAAGTTATCGAATGGTGACAGAAGACGGATGTATGTGTTAGTCTGTAATGTTACGTCGGTTGCTCAAGGTATGCTTCTCGCGAATTATGTTAGTGTATAATTTGTTAATAAATTTCGTTTAGAGAAAAAACGTATTATTTAGTATAGATATCGATTTTCTCTGTCCTATTACTTTGTGTCTGTTTAAATGTTTCTGGCACCCGTTTATTTTGCCTTGCGGGCGTAAACTGGCCTAAGTTGTAGCTCTAGCAGAGAGCACGAGCAGCTAAAGTTGTAAGAACCCAAGAATCGGATGCTCATGCTGAAGAAAGAAGAAAAGACCAATCTGAAATAAACCTGTCCTTAGTTAACCCCCCCCCCCCCCCCCCGCATCCTCTCACTTTCGTTTGTTTTTCTGGTTTTAAATAAATGTGAAATTTATTCTCTTCAAGAGACAGGTTCGACGGTAGTGATGGCTCTTCTGTCATTATGCCGACTCGGTGTTGTTTGGGACCAATCATTCGTTACCAACAACTTTCTATATTCAATTCTGGCAAAGAAATTCTTAATCCACGCGAACGAAGTCGCGGGTATCAGCTAGTTATGAATAAAATGGTGGCACTAGCCGCTTGTGCAAATGATGAATTACTTGGAAAACGTCTTTCTCAGGTAAAACCGGGGATCCGTTCCTTCTTCAAGTGTTACTAAATGCAGTCTCCTCATCTCATTAGTCATTGTTCATTAACTGATTAAATAAAATGTAGTGGCCAGGTGACTTAGTGGAGATCTATAGATCCCCGGTTCGAATCAATGACTCGGCGGGGATTTTTGAAAGGCGCTTAACCTTCCTTACCTTTACCTCTGGCATAGCATACCGTGTAATGTGAAGTACGCCAGAACGCTTCCGTGGTCCGAATTCCACGTTAAACTGTAGGTCCCCTGTACGCGGTAGGATTACCGGGTTAGAATTCAACCGCGACAAGAGTACGCATGCGCGGCAAATAGAAAAACTGTCGCGTGGTGGTCGAACCCTTCGGGGATTTCCCGGCCAACAATGCCATACGCATTAAATTTTTAATTTTAACTGATAAAACCGAAAAAACTAAAACTGCAGCGTAAATCACTGAGAAGTGCTGCATTTTTTGTTTTCTTTTAATGCAGCTCTGTCACCTTGGTTTCTACATTACCAGGGAATGATTATTTGTCCTGCTTGAAAGATTTCCAGAACTCATTGACGCCGTTTCGGATTTTGAAAATTTTATGGAAAAACATTTCCGTTAAGCCTCGTTTACTATACAGCGCCATTTCACATCACAATTCTAACTAAAAATATCTCTTCAGAGAGCATTATTATTAAAGATGCACTGAAATTCACTTGATAGAAAAAAAAGAATTGTTTCATCAACAAGGGGTGCGGTAACACGCGGACGAACCGAATCAAAACAGTGAAATCTCACGGGCAGGAAAAACCCGTGCGACATCCGCAAGCAAATTTGAATCTAGTGACCGCGTGCCTAGGGTCTACAGGTTTTCGGCGTGTATTGCGCCCTCGCATGTTGTAGGTTATAATGGGGACACCCAGAGCAGTCGTCCCGAACCTACCGATATTTCGCTATCTCTACGGTTTTTTTTTTTTTTACTTATGGCTTTACGCCTCGTCGACGTCGAGGTTATTAGAGGCGGGATGGGACTGGGGACAAGGAACGGGAAGGAAGTCGGCCATGGCCTTTTGAAGGTAGCATCCCGGCATTCACCTGGAGTGATCTGAGGAAACCATGGAAAACCCAAATCTGGATGCCCGGACGGGGATTCGAACCGAATGCCAGGCCAGAGCGCTAACCGCTCACCCAACAAGCTCAGGTATATGGAGTCCGTCCTACTGAAAAGTAACTAAATTTTCTACGATTTCTGAGAATCCAAATCTTTTTTACCGATTTTACATTTTCAGGTTGACAACCCAATTTTTCCATGTTTTACGGGGAATTATTCGACCTATTATGTGTTAAGTAGTTAGTTATCATTTGAAGAATGCTCCGTATATATTTTGTGTTAGTGTTTCTAACTTTCTATTTAAAGTCTTTTTGTTAAATAACTTAATAAACGACTTGAAAATTACTAAGTCTGTTGTTTTTGTTATTTTGTTTACGTTTTAGTAGTATTGACTAGTTCTTATTCATGACATGAAATTTTTATTGAAAAAAATTCTGGTATTAGTTTTAAATTTCTAATATACCTTTTAATTTCCCTATTATTTTACAAAGAAGTTTAAAATAATGTAATGTAATGAAGTTTTAAAGAAATTTAAATAACTTTATTTCGTAATTTAACTTCTGACTTCAATTTATACTATACGAAGCTAAAAGGTAATATGAAAATCAAGCCCATCTTTGAATGCAACTTGAAACCAAAATTTTCTTTCCAACTTTTGATGGCTAATTTGTCGTCTAGTTGCAGCAGCAGATTTATCAATTTGCTGCACAGTTTGACGTCTAATTGGAAGCAAGTCTTGAAGTTCGAACTCTGGTAGTAAAATTGGTGTCAAACAAAAATTCGACAGCACATCTTGTCCAGCAAACTGTAGTTATTTGGGTTGTATTTTTTTCATTTACCGATTTTTGACACAAATATGCCGGTATTAGCGGGCAGACCTACCGATTTCTCATTTTGATGTTCAAAACCACTGGCCCATAGCGACCAGGATACTATGACCAGGTCACATGGATGCGCAGCACTCTCAGTACGTAGGGGGTCTAAATGACGGATATAAATATCCACACGCTGTTGTGTATTCTGGCCCCAATTTTAACTGTGAAAATGGATGAGAAGCTCTGCTCGGACCCCTCTTGAAAAGACAATGGCCGAATTCCTTCCCGCTCATTGTCCCAAACTCCCAACCTTCCCCTTTCTACAGGTCTCAACGTCGACGAGGCGAAAGCCCAAAGGAAAATAATAATAATAATAATAGACCATGGGAAGCTGCCCAGAACAAATAATCACCTCAAAACTAATAATGGATGCCTACAAAAGAAGACAAAAACAACTAGTAATAACCTTTGTAGACTTCAAGAAAGCCTACTATTGTATCCACAGAGATTCAATGCTGGACATACTAAGAAATTTTGGACTCCATCCCAAATTAATAAAAATGATCAAATTAACCCTCACAAATATAAAATCTACAGTAAGTTTTAGGGGAGATCTATCTGAACCATTTACGATTAAAACAGGGCTAAGACAGGGAGATGGTCTTTCACCACTGCTCTTCAACTGCGCGCTTGAATACGCGATGAGAGAGAATAGTGCAAGGAAGATCCTAAAAACATAAAAATTGCCACCAAGAAGGATCTAATTGTTTCGGATTCGCAGAGGACTGAGTTTTTTTTTTAATTTTTTTTTTTTAACTGCTTAACGTCTCCTATAACAACTAGGTCTTTAGAGACGGGAAAGGATGGAGGGCAAGGAATGGGAAGGAATTCGGCCATGGCCTTTTGAAGGAAGCATCCCGGCATTCACCTGGAGTGATTTGGGGAAACCATGGAAAACCCAAATCTGGATGCCCGGACGGGGATTCGAACCGCCGTCCTCCCGAATGCGAGGCCAGAGCGCTAGCCGTTACACCACCACGCTCGGTAGAGGACCGAGAATTACTAGATAATAATATACAAGAAGCCAGGAATCAAATAATTAGTTTACAAAATATAGCACAGAAATTATGACTCCAAATATCTTTTGAAAATACTAAAATTATGGTAACAGAGCCTCTAGTAATAAACCACCGAACTGTAGATAACAAGAAAATAGTTGAACAATTTAAATACCTGGGTGAAATTATAACATACAATTTGAATAAAAAACCTGCCTGGCACGAGAGAACTAACAAAATGATAAAAGCTCAAAAACTAACATACAACACAAAGGTCTATCAATCAAAACAAAATTTAAACACAAGACGGTGGTTCAACTAGAAGTAACATATGGAATCGAAACTCTATTTAAAGTCACTCAGAAAAACAGAATTGACAAAATTTTGAAAGTGGAGAGAAGAATAGGAAGAACATGTCTAAATAAAAAAATATCAGAAAGAGGGATAATGGAGGATAGTGCCAAATGACAGGCCCGCATTTAAGCATAGGCTACATAGGCTGTAGCCTAGGGGCCCGCACCACAAAGGGGGGCCCGCACCACAAAGAGGGGCCCTCACCACAACCTACCACAGCCTGGGCAGGTAGAGGTCGCCCATAAATTTATTAGGTCGAATTTCGAATATTTCGAAATTTACTCATCCAGCCACTGCCGACAGGGGGCCCGCACCACATGTATAGCCTAGGGGCCCACAGAGCCTAAATGCGGCCCTGCCAAATGAGGTGGTGTACAGGGAACTAGAGCCCATCACAGATACAGGCAAGAAGGGAATTTCCTTCTTTGGGCACATCATGAGGACACCAGAAACCAGATCAATAAGAAGAATAATAGAAAAACTTTGGAAGCTGAAGCAACAGGCAGGATGGATTAAGGAAGTTAGAGAAGATATGGAAGAATTAGAAATAACCCTGGATGGTCTACGAAACGAAACAGAAAAACTCAAAAAATTGAAAGACGAAAAAATAAGATTTAAACCAAAAATAGACAAACGAAACATAATGAAAAGGGTATTTACAGATGAGAAAAGACAAAGAAGATCACAGCGAATGGAAAGATACTTGGAAATTTGGAAAGAACGATGCATGCACATGCCTAAGAAGACAACCAGAAAATGACTAAAGTGGTCCAATGAGGCCGTAAAAGACTAATAATAATAATAGTAGAACTGGGAGAGAATTTTAGGCAATGAACGTATAGCAATTCGGTCGTGGTTTTTATGAAAGAACCAAACCGGCATTTTCCTGTAAACACTGGAAGACCGAAATATAATAGCCTGACCAAGGACTGATCCATGGTCCCCCCGAACGTCAGATCCGAACGTTAACCACTCACACACCAGGTAGGGTTCGCCTGAAAGAAACCAGCGATTTTCTCCACAGCAACCCGGCTGCTGAACTGAGTTTATCGCACACTGCGAAATAACGGGAAAAGCAAAAACACCAAACTTTGTTGTTTAATAAGAAAATGTTGCATTTTTTTTCAGATTGCGAGGAAGTTTCAGAGTTTTAATCTGAAGTGAAAACCCAGGGGACGCAACATCCAGTGTAGAAAGCAAAAAGAAGAAAATTGCCTGTCGGTTTGGTGTGCAGACTATTGGGTACACCTTTTCGCGATGCAGCGTGGAGGGCTACCTCTAATGGGCTCTCCGTGGGATTAAAATAAAACCTCTCTCCCGGCCCGTAATGCTCTGCTCTCCAACACTGCAACGCTTTTACCAGCCGCCGACACCGTCGCCTCACTGCCCATTTAAAACAACTTCGCTCTAAGTATCTGAAAAACCAAACCATGCTGACCACTCTAGTATTTCACAGCACTAGTGCGGGAAGGACACAGCGTACAAACAGACAAGAGGATACTGTCAGTGACCTGGTCACTCCCCCAATATACAATACGTAAATATGTACCTAATTCGTGTAATGTGAATAGTTGTATTATAGAAAAGTGCTTCCAAGCATAAGTAGTATGTGTAGGAGGATTAGTGTTTAAGATGGTAGTTTTGTTCTAAACCAGGGGTAACCAACTCGCGGCCCGCCTTGAATATTTACCCGGCCCGAGAGATTCATCACACTTTCACAAAATTTGTTATATAATGGCCAAAGTAGTGAAAAACAACATATTCAAAAAGACATTATTTGTGCATCCATATTTTCAAAATTTATTTCATTTATACAGGGTGTTACAAAAAGGTACGGCCAAACTTTCAGGAAACATTCCTCACACACAAACAAAGAAAATATGTTATGTGGACATGTTTCCGGAAACGCTTACTTTCCATGTTAGAGCTCATTTTATTCCTTCTCTTCAAATCACATTAAACATGGAATGGAAACACACAGCAACAGAACGTACCAGCGTGACTTTAAACACTTTGTTACAGGAAATGTATACCAAATGTAGAGACTCTTCGTGCTCGTATTGTGCACGGCTGTGATACAATACGCCATTCTCCAGGGCTGCATCAGCGCATCAGGGATTCCATGCGACGGAGGGTGGATGCATGTATCCTCGCTAACGGAGGACATTTTGAACATTTCCTGTAACAAAGTGTTTGAAGTCACGCTGGTACGTTCTGTTGCTGTGTGTTTCCATTCCATGTTTAATGTGATTTGAAGAGAAGTAATATAATGAGCTCTAACATGGAAAGTAAGCGTTTCCGGACACATGTCCACATAACATATTTTCTTTGTTTTGTGTGTGAGAAATGTTTCCTGAAAGTTTGGCCGTACCTTTTTGTAACACCCTGTTTTTATACATTTTTAGAGTTATATTTTTCATTACAATGTGGGTTTAGTTTTTTCTTATATGTTTAACGTCTCTCTAACAGCGAGGTCTTTAGAGACGGGAACGGATGGGGGGGCAAGGAATGGGACGGGATTCGGCCATGGCCTTTTTGAAGGAAGCATCCCGGCATTTGCCTGGAGTGATTTGGGGAAACCATGAAAAACCCAAATCTGGATGCCCGGACGGGGATTCGAACCGCCGTCCTCCCGAATGCGAGGCTAGAACGCTAACCGTTACACCACCACGCTCGGTGTGGATTTAGTATCATTATTATTATATTATCTATGTTCACATACAAGAATAATAGTAAACGCAATAATAATAACTCATTATAATTCAGTTTTTCGCTCCAAAAAATTTATATATTGGGTCTAAATCTAATATGGGGATATATAATTTTATATGCGACCCGCGGAGTGATGATGCAATTCCAGAGTGGCCCGTAAGATCATTTGGGTTGGCCATCCCTGTTCTAAACAGTTGTAAGAACTGTAAGAACCAGAGAACGCTCGTGCCAGAGTAATAGCATTCGAACAAGTATATTAAATTAGCAGAACAGAAGTTCTATTGCGGCTAGGTGTGGGCCAACAAAACATTTTCTTTATTATTTCTCGAGTGAAGATCTCTGGGTATCCTGCTTATTCGAAACGTTGTTTTCGTTGTTATTTGATGTATTAAAAGTACAATGTGGTTGTAAGGGTTTGGGAGAGACTATATTAGCGTTTTTCAACCAAATGTCAACCTCTCCTTCACGTGGTGCACCCTGTTTGCACGGACGAGGCTCTGGCGACTGAAAGATTCCCGGTATAAGGAGTCACCTACTGTTGGGAGGGCGGAAGAGCGGGGAGCGGTTCAGGGGACCCTCTTGCCCTTGGGGTTGGAAACGGCCCCTAAAGGCGGATGAATCAGAAATGATCAACGGCATGGGCATGCAGGAGGCAACGGGAAACCACTGCATTAAAGATCCAAAGTGTATCCCGAGGACATGTAATCCTCTCAAATTACATATATCATGATGGCTTCTTCCTGGGTAAAATATTCCGGAGGTAAAATAGTCCCCCAATCGGATCTCCGGGTGGGGATTACTCAGGGAGGAGTCATCAGAATTCTACGAGTCGGAGCGTGGAAAACTACAATTTTTTCGTCATTGTGTGCCAACAATAATCACCTCTGGAATGGCTTGAAATAAATATCAAGTGAACTTTCGCATAATTCTTGTGCATTGACAGTGTCATTCTCAGCGGGCAACCAATGTGCCAAGAAAATTCGCCCGTCTTCCATACATACGTGGCAACTGACCTGATTGGGAAACTGTTTAAGCGGGTGGAGGTGCGAATCCTGTATAAAGCTCGCTGCAAACTTGGCCAGTCATTATCCAGGGTAAAAGACAGATTACACCCACACCAGCTTACGGGTGTTTTTGAAATCCCCTGCAGCTGTGGCAGTGTATCGGCGAGACAGGTCGCACTGTGGCGGAGAGACTTAAAGAACATATCCGCCACTACAAATACAACAACAGCGACAAATCTGCCGTCGTTCGCCATGCTATTAACACCGGGCATGAAATAAAATTTCAAGACACGAGGCTGCTGTGGAGAGAAGACCAGTGGTGGCCGCAACGTGTGACAGAGGCAGCAGAAATCTTAAGGAATTCCAACAACATCTACGAAGATAGCGGCCTTTTCCTCTGCGATGCTTGGCGACTGGTGCTATGTGAAAATAAATATAAACAGTATCTCTGAAGAAGGCTGGAGTATAACAGCCGAAAGCTTAGATAAGCCAATAAACGACGCGGCATAGCCCGTAAAGCTATAAAATAGGCACTCTATAAATCGTCATACAGGCAACATACGATACGTAGGTGGTACGTCGACCATACGTAATGCAGACACGGAGCCAGCTGTACCAAAAACGAAATCCAAGATAACACCCAGGAAATGACGCAGGTTTATCACGCTAAACATCCTCAAGTACCTGAAACCGTGATCTCAGAATCAAGCCCGATCACTGAGCGGTTAGCGTCTCCTATAGGGAGGACGTGGCTTCCATACCCATTCCGGTAACGCAGATTTTGGTTTTCCGTGTTTTCTTCAAAACACTTCAGACGATTTCCAGGATGTTTGCTTCAAATGTCTGTTGACGAATTCCTTTCCGCTTTATATCCCACCATTAAATATCTCAACGTCAACGAAAAGCGCGGCCGTAATAAAAACAAAAAATGAAACACCTTTTGAGTAAGACGTTCTTTCTCCTGTCATCTGCTGTTCTCTTCACCTGCGTAGATCTGTTACAACATACAGAACATTTCCAGTTCTCTGCTTCGAATACTCATCTCTCAGTTTCTTTCTCAGGATCACCGTGAAGAGCGCTGAGTGTTTAAATCTAGTCCACTATCTACTCCAAATTATTCGTCTGTTTCGACACCTTATGCTTTACTAATTTAAAATTCAAATGTCGATAGGTATTACACCATTTTTTAAAATTGTGGCTTAATTGACTCCTTTGGTAATAAGCCAACAGAATTTTTATTTCAATTTTCTGAAATCGATAAGTGCCTTAAAATGGCATTTAAATCTTACGTTTTAATCTCCCGCGTGAAAACCATGGTGAAAACGCTTGCCGCCATGCTGCTTTGGTTCGTGACGTCACTATATAGTCAACAAATGTCAACTGAAAACAAATTCGAGAGTCAACATGTATTTTTTTTTTTAACTGCTTTACGTCTCTTTTTAACATCGAGGTCTTTAGAGACGGGAAAGGATGGGGGGCAAGGATGGGGGGCAACGAATGGGAAGGAATTCGGCCATGGCCTTTTGAAGGAAGCATCCCGGCATTTGCCTGGAGTGATTTGGGGAAACCATGGAAAACCCAAATCTGGATGCCCGGACGGGGATTCGAACCGCCGTCCTCCCGAATGCGAGGCGAGAACGCTAACCGTTACACCACCCTGCTCGGTGAGTCACCATGAGAGCGATTTTAAAAAGAAACTAATCTAAGTATTTTGTAATTTAAAATTCATCAAAAATAGCAGCAACAAATTTCCCATCAACGGCTTACTTCGTAGCATTTGGAAGCTCTTATTCTTCCATATTTGAGTTAGTTGCATATGCCACTTTGTCTTGATAGCGGGCATTTTCTTCTGTATTTTCTATGTTGCTCTTTTGAAACCAACTGTCGGAATAGTGCAATATTATTCAGTTCAAAGTGCGGGGGGAACAATAAATATTAATTAAATTATAAAATAGTTATTAAGCAAAATTAATCAACAGCAAGCATTTTTGTACTAATCAATCAGATATATATGTTAAAGAATCAACGAACAGTTTAATAAAAGAAGATAAATTTATTTTTTGTGAGCCGTCATTTGTTCGGTAGCAAACTTGTCGTTTAATCAAAAAATTCGGGAAGTTATAATTAGACCATGTATTATGGAAGAATGTTTTCTTCCGTAGTAAATATCAACTTTTGTTCGGCATGCGTTCCAGAGAATTTAATTTATTAAAGCCACGTTACAAACTTTGCACATTTATTTTTCTTCCGCTTTATATTCTTATCACAAGTTTTAACTTCAAAACTCCATAAGTGATCATTATCTTTTCATAAGTTTGTTTATTTACCCATTGTACATTGTGTTTTCTGTTGCTTGTATGACTTAAGAATGGCACCACATTCTTCGGATATTTCTTTTTCTATAATAGTTGTAGGAACAAAAGGTCGCATTGATATCATCGTCACCTAATTAAAAACTCGGTTAGAAGCGACAGCAGGTATGTTTATTAGAACGACACTCACCACGGCTAGAGGTAAGACTGAAGAGACCGTATCGCTTCACAGTTTCCTCAGTGTGTGTTATTAGGTTGCCTCAGGGTATGATATTTGCAGGCAACTCAAGTTGACGATACTCGGACACAAGTCGCGTAGCTTCCGAATTGCGCAGTGGTAGGCACGCCTTCGTATTTACTGTAAGATGACGTCACGTACGAATCCATTATGGCAGATACCGTTTCGCGACAGACGAAATGTACCGAATCTTTTAAATGAAATAATTTTTATGTTTTGCATTTTTATGAATTAAAATTAACATATTTCGTCTATTTACGATGTAGTACCTTAATTACCAATTTTTTTAATTGCCCTATTGCTTTTAAAACAAAGGTATTTTCCAGATCCAAATATCCGTTAAATGAAAGTATCTGAATACGCCAAAATATATCTTGCAAACTATTCTTCTGGTCTCTAGACTACTTTAATCCAGACACAAGAAGTTATTTATTTTTATTTTTGGAGCACGTGATAAACATATTGAGAAAGTTGTCACAGGTCACCTTTTAACTAACCGTTAACTTGAAGATCGACCTTATAGAAACATTGCCTCTTCCCCTCTAGATGTTTACTGTCCCCAACACAAAAACTTTTATGGTGAAGTCATTTTTCACATTGCGTTGTAAGAATTCGATAAGAGTGTTTACATAAATGGTAAATATAGTAAATTCGTTATTCATACAATACAGCGATATTCGCAGACCAATAAAAACACCTACAGTTTCTCCTGCAAAGAATTAACACAGCAAAGAATGTGGAGTGAACATCATTTTCCAATAAACAATGAAGATGGCAGACTTAAATGGCAGCTAACTCGTTTAGGTACAGCGACACAGCTCCGTTATCCCACGCTTCTACCGACCTCAGTTATAGAGTATTCCTATAAATCTTTGCTAAATGACATCTTCACATCGCTATAAGATGCCGAAGACAGCGATGAAGTTAGATTACGGTCAACAAACCATTTCCGTCGACTATTATTTATTCACTGCTAAGTTTATCTCCACTTTTTCACAGTATTTTTATGTCTCGACTTGTGTTAGCACAACGCGTGTTAACTTCGAACCACTCTCGATGGTTACGATGTTATTATCCTATGTTTATTTTATTTATTTTGCTTTAGCAGTTGTAGCTATTTTTGGGTTATATCAGCTTCAGCCCCGACTTCGTCCACGCGGAATTTGATGTTTGTGCTGCTAATTCACAGATAAACTATCAAAGGAATAGTGGCCAGATAGGTTCAGGCAGAGGAGCAGTCCTGTATTTTCCGTTTTCATGGATCCTCTCCTCTCTTTATTATTGGAAGCTGTGTTTTAACCACCCTTGAAACTATCACTAATTTGAAAAGCTTTAATGTCTGTCGATGAACCACAGGTAACCATGAATATGACTTCTCTGCAAGAAATATGTGAAGTGATGCTACCCGACGTGTGTACGAACAGATTCCTTTATTTGCATGTATATATATACTATGATATAAAAACTCGTATTGAATAGCAAAATTTAAAACATCACTCGTGGTACACATTTCGATTCCGAGAAAGTTCCGCATCTTTATACGAGGGTAATTCGGAAAGTAACCTCCGTTTGGCTATAAATAAAAAAAACTTGGATAGTAAAAAATATTTTATTATAGGGGAGACCGGGGCAAGTTGACGAGCGGGGCAAGATGAAGAATGATTTAATTTAAATTCCCGCTTCTATGTAGCAGCACTGTATTCATACTACTAGCTCTCTATACGACTAGGAACTAAAATATAGTGCATTGACGCTGCTCGTGCCGTATTGTTCCTCGCTATACGCTGATCGAGAATTCTCTGTGACCTGTTGTAATTTTCTACATCCCTGAATTAAGACTTCGCAGACTAACAGGTAAGATATTGTTTTATACTTTGTCATACGTGAGTAGCTTAAACAATGTGCTTTCTTAAAGGCTGTGTATTTGTATTTCATTCTTTTTTAAACTGCCGCAATAATGGAAAGTTTCTAACATTGTCGTTCGGGGCAAGTTGACTGGGGTAAGTTGACGACCTCGTCATCTTGCCCCAGATGACTATTGCTGTGTCTGTTTCAGTCTTTGAGTGCCTTTTTTGTGTTTCGTGTAAGAGTCTTAACTTGCATGATTCACATAGTTTCTCTTAAAATTTGGAAGTGCGCTACTTCACTTATTCATGACACTTTGATCCAGATATGGTGAGAACTTATAAAAAAAAAAAAAAAAAAAAAGTCCTCCAGAAGCGAGTGGGAACGAAATGCTTTGGCTGCTGTAATAATTAATGTCAAAGGAGTAAGAAAGTCCTGCTTGGTGCAGCGAACGTTTACAATATCCCTGAAGCAACACTACCTCCCCCTTTGAAGAAAAGAGATGACGTAAGAATTGAATTTTTGTTTCATACGCACAGGCTCGGGATGTAAGAAGTTTTACTAAGAAACTGACGTTTACCTCTTCTGAATTAAAAAACAAACAAAAACCAAGTTGCGACAACATCAAGAAATGCTTCCGAAGAAAGTTTAGTTCAGTGTTCTGGATGTGATGAGATCTATGAAGACCCTCCATCAGATGACTGGATACAGTGTTGCTTGTGCTTTAAATGGTGGCACGAAGACTGTTCAAACTGTGAAGGAGGATTTGTTGTGACTTCTGTTAATGTATATACAACAATGTATACATATTGATGTATAACAATAAAAATGTATTACAGTTTCATTAAATGTCATCTTGCCCCGTGGTCAAAGTCATCTTGCCCCAGTCCCCATTACTTTCTAAAATTAATAAAAAGCTTTGATTATATGAAAATAAAGTTATATATAATTATGAACATTTTGATAAAAGACCAGACTAATAATATTTGCAATGAAAAAATATTTTCTTCAAAAAATGAATTTATTAAAAATGTTTAATCGTTAACATCGTCAACTTGCCCCGGTCTCCCCTATACATCTTAAAACTACAGCTTTTTACTATTTTTCAACACATTCACCATTTAAATTTAAGCATTTGTCATAGCGTTTCACTAATTTACAAATTAATTCTTCATAAAATTTAGCCGCCTGGGCACGTAGCCAATCTTTCATAGTACTTTGAAGTTCGTCGTAATCGAAGTGCTGCGACGCAAGCCACTTCTTCATGTGAGTGAAGAGATGAAAATCACTAGGCGCCAAGTCGGGGCTGTAAGGGGGATGATCGGAAACGTCGCATTTGAGTCTGTGAGGACAAACGTTGTCATGCAAAAACACAACACCGAATGGCAGCTTACCGCGACGTTTGTTTTGAATGGCTCGCAGGAGTGGATCCGAGGGGGGGGGCTAGGGGACTCAAGCACCCCCCCCCCCAAAAAAATTATCTAGGCCCGCCTCCGACATTGTAATTTTGGAGACTTTTTTTTTTTAGCTCTACAGATTTGACGCCCGAGGAGACTGTAAATACTACCTTTTGCCCGACTCAAGACCCCCCCTCCCCCACAAAACCAAAATCCACTGAAGGCAAGCCTTCACTCATAATGTTCGGACCGTATACAGTACACAACTGACGATGAATGTCTGCTGCTGAAACGTTTTGTGCCAAAAGAAATCTTATTACAGCACACACTTTGCATTTCGTGGGATTTTCTATTGCAGCGCTCGTGTTTTAAGGTTATAACAAGGCAATGCGTAAAAGAACGAGGTTCGTACTGTCACAATTGGATGCTTACTGAATCGGGGAACACGCAGACGTGAAAATGGCGGCGCTCCGCGCACGAATACTACCGCCACACTAGAACGGAGGTTACTTTCCGAATTACCTTCGTATATAAAATACATTGCGCATCATCCATGATGAACCACTGAATCTATTGATATTACAGCTTTTCACAGTCGAAATGAAAACCACACTCCAGCGCCACCTGTCGGAATGTATTATAAACGAAAACCTTTCGTGCCACGTCAATAATATTTCGTGTGAATATGGCCTGAATTGGTCAAGTGGTTTATCCGTGATGATGCGGTTTACGTACCTCTAGGATTTTATATATAAAGACTAGTGTAAGACAGTGGCAGTTTTTTGTGTATCGTCACGGGGCTAGAATAGTTCCAGTTTTTAAGGTCAAAGATTATGACATGTTGATGCGATTATTCAAAATACGAACTAGACCTGTAATTCACCCTAAGGATGGATAAAATTTCTTGAGCTTGAAGAACTCAGAAGTATTAACAGACGTATTAAACTCGGACAGAGATGATCACGCTATCGTACAACATGGAGGAAGGAAATATATGGAGACGACGCAAGAGACCTTCACCACGCATTGAGTGAAGCAGGGCGGAGGAGGAGTGGGGGGGCATGGCCGCTTCCATACAGACACGGGGAATATGTACAAAAACCTCAAGGGGACTCTAGGATAAAGGTGACGCCGCAATCTGGTGATCGATTATTATGTAACTCGATATGACAAATAAAAAATGAAGAATAAAATTTTTTGATATCCTGCTTAGTTTTAGAGATATTCCGTCCCAAATGTGAAATGGTTTTGGTTGAAATTCAGAAGGAAAAATTGGTCAAAGTCAAATTTGATGATGGATTCTTATTTAAAAAGACGAGAAAAATGAAAAATAAAGAATAAAAATTTTCGATATCTCACCTAGTTCTAGAGATATACTGTATCAAAAGTGAGGTGTCTTGAGTTGAAATGGAGAAGAAAAATTTCGCAAAAGTCAAATTTAATGATCGATTCGTATGTAACACGACGAGACAAATCGAAAATAAAGAATAAATTTTTTCGATATCTTGCTTAGTTTTCGGGATATACTGGGAACATCGCAATTGTTTGGAAGCGCAATATCGCCGCTGCCGCCACTGCGCATGCGCGAGCCTGCTTCACCAATTTAACGTCACTTCTCCTCCATATATTTCCTTCCTCCATGTCGTACAATTGTTTCAAAGGTCGTGGTTGGAAGAATCGTACTTGCTGAAATACAAACTTGACTTGTGTCTGAACCTAAAACTTCACTCTGCAAAATTTGAAGAATTTCTGTTTAAAGGGAGAGCGCAATTGCTTCACGTTGCTTTTTATTGAGGCTGGGCAAATATTCGTAATGTAATCTTAGGCCATAGTGTCTGTAACGGCCAGAGAACTTAGTAGAGATTCCAGATTATTAAATAGTTGAGCAGCTCCTAAGAAATAAATTGGCAGAATACTCGATTCAGTAACATGTTTTGTACGATGGTCACTTTTAATAACCTAATAAGTCACGCTTAGCGAACATGAATAAAGACCATTAAGGAAAGTGGTCAGTAAAATACGTAAAAAGCAAATTAAGTATACAGTTTGGTCAAGCAGCCACTTTAGCAAAAGTTTTAATTAAATTGAAATTTAGCCGTGGCCGGAATGGCGATTGGCATTCGTGATTACAGCAGAGATCGTGAGTAATTTAAGTTTTTTATGTTGCTTTTATTAGCGACATGTTATTGAAAAGCAGTTTCACGTTTTCTCAGCACTAAAGGTTATTCAACTATGAAATGCTACGAAAAGCAAACTCAATGAATGTATTAGGTCATTAACTTTATAGCAGTTGCTTAGCTATTAAATTGTGGACATAATCTCGAATTACTTCTAATAATATCTCTGGTCGCTGTTAATTTGCGAGTGACAGCTGGCTTGCTACGTCACAGTTATCCAGCCAATAGCTATCGAGGTGAATGAGCGAGTTTAGGAAATTATAAGGTAGATAATACCTTTAGTTCTTGACATAAATGAAGAAATTAATTTCATTCATATTTTTTTTTCTTTTCTTTTTTTTTTTTTCCTTAGGAAATGCAAGCGTTTGCATTAGGGGTGTGAATGTTAATTATCTACAAGCATTCTACTAACAACTCCTTTCTTGCAGCTTGGTACTGTTTACATCTTTATATGAGAGGTTATGTTCCGCACAGAACTCTCTCAAGAATGAATCTGACTTCTTTATGATAAAATTTGTGGCTTTAAGATGTTCCGTTCTGAGTCTACTTAATAGGTTAATACGATAATACCATGGTTTATCCTTAATTACACTATCTGTGAAACGATATCAGGATCCAGTTTCCTGTCTATCACCATTTAATCACTAATCTGTCCTAACCAAGAGGATATGGTCGTCTTTCTAGTTTAAAGATAGGATAATTGATGAGAGCCTACTGATGGCAACCAGTGCTTCATTTAAAGACGAATGAACAATGTTCCACTAGCTCTCCAGCAGAGGAAATAATATGAGAAACACCAAGTATTATCTGTTAGGAACACACGATTGGTAATTCTGAAGTACGTGGAAAAATACGAGCGGATTTCGGAAAAGCAAGTGGAGAACAGAAAGCACAGGTACACACGTGGTCGATTTATTAACTGGGACGTCCCGTCATGCATCGTAACGCGATTTGTGCCGCCAAAGGCTTCCCGCTAACTGGATATCCCGCGCCGCTATCCACTAGATGACTAACTAGTCCAAAATGTGCTACATGGCAATCACTTTAGTCCGAAGAAATCGGGTATATACGATTGAAAGCCTGAGGAATGACATTTTCGATGCCATCTCTGGATGTGGCTTCTTTATAGTAGCAACTGGAAAGGAATATTAATCATTGTTTCACTACAGTGCAATGTGCAAAATGGACACACCAATGTGCATCACCACCAAGACACAACACGGTCTTCAAAGCAATTATCCACAGCTCCTTCCCAACGACGAAAAAGAGGCTGAATAATATAGGATGTGTAAGAATTGGTGACATAATCGACTTCATAATGTGTAACACTGTTCTGGTTACACTACACAAGGCACACAATGGCACTTTGATTACAGCTAATGCAATGATTTTAGTTTCTATGTAAAAGATGAATGAATATTAAACAACACACCTCCCACTAGCGGCAGGATGTAGTTCATTAAGCAACACGACACTTCCTGGGGCATTACTGGATACATCACCTGTCTCAACGAACCAACAGTACTCTTCCTAGAACGAGTGTTTAATTAAAGAGACTGTAAAACTCGTGCACAAACACCTCAGGGCGTCCTAAAAGTCACTTCGACACTAGCGAACACGCCAGGAAACGAATCGGTTGCAGAGAAGTAATAATGATAAAATGCTTGGCCAGGTGTGATGTATCATGTTCTGCGAAGTACAGGGCGTTCGCCGGAAAACGCAACCCTCCCAGTCTGTTGCCGTCGGCAACTTGCTCGGACAGCGGGCCAGCAGTTTCCGCCACGCGCCACCGTGAATCACCGCACTGTTTAACACCTCCGCTGCCCCAACAGTGCAGTGCAGTGACCCTTACATTGTTAAGAACGGTTTCTTTGCATTGTAGATAGTTTGTGACTTCAGTTTCTTATTAATCAGTGTTGTGAATAAACGTTTCTTTTCGGTTTGGCTGGTTTGGGGCTTCATACTCTTATTAATCTGTACCGTGTTTGAGTGTGAGTAAAATTATGGTACGTTACAGTTTGCAACAAAGAATATTTCTCTACGATACATATGTGAAGAAAAAGTCGTTTAAAAAGTGTCGCAGTAAATTTCGTCGCGAATTTCCTGGCGCTTTACTGCCAGCTAAATCAACAATTCTGCGTCTGGTTAAAAAAGTAAGAGAAACGGGTTCATTTTTTAACAAAAAGAGACTGTCGGTCAACCGTATTCTCACAGAGGAGAAAATTGACGATATCGCTTTTCGACTAGAACAGTCACCCAAAAAATCATTAAGTCAGTTAGGGCAGCGTGTGTCTCGAAATATGTTCAGAAGATGTGAATGTGCATTACATAAGAGGGTCAACACTTCCAGCATCTTTTATAAGGTAAGCTAATGAATTACGTCACATTTAAATGCTTAGCACACAAGTTTATGAAGTTTATGAAGCGTAATTATTATGAAATAGTCCGCGGCCGACGGTCGAACAATGCCGGAAACTGAGCGCTCGCTCGCCGCGAGCAGTTTCTTCCTTGTAGCGCTAACAGTGGGTTGCGTTTCCCGGCGAACGCCCTGTAGTATAGGGAGGGAGTACTCTTTTTTCTTTTTTTTTTTACTTGTGGCTTTAAGCCTCGTCGACGTCGAGGTCATTAGAGGCGGGATAGGACTGGAGACAAGGAACGTGAAGAAACTCGGCCATGGCATTTTTAAGGAAACATCCCAGAATTTGCCTGGAATGACTTAAGGACACCATGGAAAACCCAAATCTGGATACCCGGACGGGGATTCAAACCGCTGTCCTCCCGAATGCGAGGCCAGAGCGTTAACCGCTCACTCACCACGTTCGGTAGGGGGTACTCATTGGTTTTCGTTTACTGCGTCTGGAAAACTCTATGAAGTAGAAATTCTGTCTGTGAAACTAGCGCTCTCTTTGTAATCTCACTCGAAAAAATCGTATCAAGATCTAGTAATTAAGTGTGTGAAAGTTCAGTATAAAGAGCTTGTTATGAATTTTTATTTTTTTTTACGAGACTTAGAGTCATTAGAGGCGGAAAGTACTGGGGGACAAGGAACGGGAAGAAATTTGGTCATGAGATTTTTTAAGAAACCCGGTATTCGCCTGGAATGATTTGGGGAAGCCATGGAAAATCGAAATTTGGATGGCCGGACGGGGATTCGAACCCCCCCCCCCTCCTCCAGAATGCGAGGCCACAGTGTTACCCACCACACTAGGTGTTATGGTGAAGGTCTAGTCTAATAACAGACAAAATTCAAGAGTGTCATCTCTTCAAGAAGTCGTTTCGAAATACAGAAATCGCATACAGCTGGAAAAAGCGTCTCACCAGCAATCCAGCGTCATTCTTTAAAACCCACCTGAGCGAGTTAAGCAAAGTTGGCAACGCGACAAAGTCTATGCGTCAGCGGCAGAGCGCGTAAATTACGGCGAGAGTATCTGCCTCAAGGTGGATTCCCACGGCGCGTAGATTTGCCGGCCAGGCCGGTTCAGCAATCAACAGCGGGCCATGGGAAGAGTCCCGCCGGTGCTGACAGAGGTGGCGCGCGTCTATCTGTCGCCCAGTCGGTAAACATCAAACGCCCGGGTAGCTGAAACGACACTAGCCAACGTGGTGGGGAGGGTACAGCGAGGTAGCGAGGGCTAACCCGTGGCGCTTGCTGACCCGTACAATTGGCTTGTTTCCACTAAGAATAAATCGGGCATATAGTAGTATTTAATGATTAATCATGCTAAGGAGATAACAAAAAACAACCTTATTTAATATAAAAGATAAAGATTAGAATTATTTATAGAAAATAAAATCGACAAAATCAGCCATCGTGACACGTGACCGCGA
Organism: Vandiemenella viatica; assembly: GCA_031002005.1. Taxonomy (NCBI): domain Eukaryota; kingdom Metazoa; phylum Arthropoda; class Insecta; order Orthoptera; family Morabidae; genus Vandiemenella; species Vandiemenella viatica. Next base: position 175,454,323 of record JARYHS010013631.1, read on the forward strand.
ACGCCAATGAGAAAGCATTACGTCATAGCGTCCCTAGCGCCACAGAAGTGGTTGACATTTACATGTAATAGAACACCTTCCGTAGTAAATTTTTCGTTTGTAGCAACTTCTGTGTTGCTAATTTAGTTATTGTTAATTATTTGGCGAAAGAGAAGTCTAATTCATAATGGAACAACGTTTTAGCAAAGCAACCAGTTGTAATTTGCCCAATATTGACGCCGTAGCCGTTGGAAGATTTTTCGCCTCAAACATAATTTCTGCTCGTCGTAATTCCGCAATGCAAAAACTTCGATGTAAGTATATACAAGTGTCAGATATATATTATAAGCTGAAATCAGTTTCGTAAACAATAATCTATTGCTTAGACGTACGTTTTTAAGTTAATTGATATGGTTTTGATGTTACTTTTGTGAAGTATATGCAACTGTTAGGGAGTTCTATAATTACCGTGACGTTGCAATCTGATAACGAATTCTTGTAGAACTCGACGAAACAAATCGAAAATAAAGAATAATGTTTTTTGATATCTCGCTTAGTTTTGGAGATATAGCACGTTAAAAATGGGTTATAGTTCCTTGTTCGGTACTATTATTTCTGTGCCGTGTCTTAACTTTTCAGCTGCATCACGCCTAAGGTATGTTTCTTTTTTTATATATATAAACCTTTTCTAGAAAAATATATCCTCAAAAACTGGTGTGGTAAATTTTAAAGCTAAGGCACTGCCAGTTTCCAGTCTGCTCTAAGCTTCATATCAAACTAACATCATCATCTTTCAGTTACGATATCTCGAGAACCAAGAGAGATATTAAAAACAATTATTCTTTATTTTCGAATTGTTTCGTCAAGCTGCTTAAGAATCTATTATCAGATTGTGGCGCCACTTAATGATGTTTATTGTATGAAAAATAACACTAAAGAAAGATTTTAGAACATAAAACCAAAACAAACTCAACTCATACCTTATTACATTATCATTACTTGAAAAGTAGTGGTTCTGCAAAATTCATCATTTTTGCTTTGGATTTAGAAATATATTACGCACAAACACTTACATCAAAATGGTCTTCACAAAAATAGATATTTGTGTCTGCAGGTAAACTGTAAGCATCCTCCCTCCTTGCAAGTTTTAACCACTTTCTCCGTATTTTTTCATTGTTTGGAACAAATATAAATAACTTATCTGGTGTTTATATTGTTGTGCTTCTACACTTCGGCACTACACAGTACTTATAACACGAGGAACTCATGTTTAACTAAAGAAAATCTGCACCTGCCATATACGTACACTACTGTTTACATTCATATCAGACGCTATGATGTCATCCAAGACGCCATGACAGTCGAGAGCGTTTTTGAGCTAAATTTAAATTCGCTTTTACAAATGCAAAATACATAATGTAAATGTTCGATTCTTTACAAAATAAGATGTTTTTTGAGTAAAATAGATAATAAGGTGAAGTATTAACCTATTTTTCAAATTTAGTCAACTACCCAATTCGGCTGCAAGGCGCAGCCAACAAAACAACGCGCCGTGACATCTAGCTTCAGAGAGACCACCAACAGCATACAAGATGCTCCAACACACCGGGGGTGGACAGAATACGAATATTTACAAGACTTCTTAATAAGCGCGTGACAAGAAAAAATTATTCATGTATAACCTTTGCGGCCTTGTCTACGAATATTTCCAACCCTCTTTTGTATTTTTTTGTTGATTAGTACCCAAATCTCACCATTAAGCGCAGGGATAAACAATTGAGCATACATACTAACAAAAGATAACAATAGAATGTTGAGTTTCTCCGAACTGATTCGAAAATCTGCGAGCCGGCTGCCAAGCCACTTTGGACACGGTAATGCCAAACACATTTGTCAACTCGGGGCAGTCCTTGCCTAGAAGCAGGAACACCTGCTCGGGGCATAAAACCTGTCAACATCTCACCTGCCCCATAATCTTTCAGTTCCTCAGACACATCTTGTCAATTAGAATTGAATAAGCGAATTGCAGTTCGTTGCTAGAGTTGCCCTTTTTTTTTTTTGCTGTCATCAGTCTTTCGACTGGCTTGATGCAATCCTCCATCCTTTCCTATCTTGTGCTAACCTCTTCATCTCTACATATCCCTTACAACCCTCGTCCTCAATTATCTGCTTCATATATTCTAATCTCTGTCTTGCTCTACAGTTCTTACCTTCGACCGTTCCCTCCACCAGCAAATTAACCAATCCAGCATGTCTCAAAATATGACATACCAGCCTGTCTCTTCTTTCTGTAAGCTTCTGCCACAAACTTCTTTCCTCACCCATCATTTCCAAAACTCTTTCATTTCTTACTTTGTCTGTCCACTTAATTTTAAGCAATCTTCTGTAGGACCACACTTCAAATGCTTTAATTTTCCTTCTTTCCGGTATTCCTAAAGTCCACGTTTCGCTACCGTAAAGTGCTGTGCTCCACACATAGAGTTTTAAAAAGTTTTTTCTAATTCCTAGATCAATACTTGAAACTAAAAGATTTCTCTTTTTCAGTCCAAAATCTTCCTTCAATATTTTGTTCATGCCATTCAGTAATTTCTCAATATCCTCAGCCCTCTCTGCTAACAAGACAATGTCATCAGCAAATCTTAGCATACCGATTTTTTTTCTTCCTGAGCACTTATGCCACATTCAAATATTTCTTTTACTTTCTTTATTGCTTCCTCTATTGAATATCAACGTGGATAGACTACAACCTTCTCTCACACCCTTTTTAACTGATGCTTGTCGCTCGAGATTTTCTACTTTTATTACAGCCACTTGATTCTTAGATAGTTTATAAAGTATTCTATCTCGATACTTTAGGCCTGACTTCTTTAAAGTTTTGAACATCTTGTCCCACTTTATCAAAAGCTTTTTCTAAATCAACAAACGCCATAGAAGTATCTGTTTTTCTTGATCCGCCCTTCAAGTATTAATATTAAAGTTAGAATTGCTTCCCTTGTACCGCGACTTTTCCTAAACCCAAACTGATCTTCTCCTACTATGTCTCCTACTACTCTTTCCATGCTTCTGTATATTATTGTGGTCAGTAATTTTGAAGCATGTGATGTTAGACAAATCTTTTAAAATTCCTATAAAAGCCATACCTTAAAGCGAATCGCCTACATTATTAAACACCCCGTTTCCTCCAAAACGAGCTGCTAGGATTAAAGGTGATTTCCCGACCATCACTTTTCATTTTATTCATATTTTGCTTCTAAACTGTTTTCTTTAGTTCAATAGTCGCTTATGTTTGTTTAGTTTATTATTAATCCATCTGTCAGCCAATATTTCTTTACATAGTTCATCTCTATGAATTAAGTTCCTTGCGATGAATTCTGTAAATTACTTTAAAATCGTACGATGCCAAGACTTTCGATTTGCACGCATCCCACCTATGTCGCGGCATGACCTAATGTCAACGTCTCATTCGAACCGTGAAGCTTCGGAACATACTCATACGAACAAACCAGATCCCGTGAGGTATTTATGGTCGCACTGGGATTTCAACTGCGAAATCTCAATTTTGAAGGCGAGTACTTTTAAACACAGATATTTGACACATTGAAGTAAATTTGTCTTACGACTTGGTGACAGCTTCATATACGGCACATTTCACTTCTGCCACGGCTAGTCACAAGGTGCTGAACTGGAGAAAACAACTGAACCTTCTAAGACTTAGAATGAGAGAAAATTGCTTTAGGGACCTAGACCCGATCCAAAAAGTATGTTATATTAACTGCGTAGCATTATCCAAATTACGGTACATTGCGCATTTCCTCCCCATCCCACGCGAAATAGCAAAGAGAATGGATTCGGCAATAGGATGGTTCATACAGCGCGGAGAGATACTCAAGATAGAGAATGACTCACTGAAGTTACCCTTTGAAAAAGGAGGATTACAACTGATCGATGTAAACACAAAATGTGCTGCCATACTCCTGAAAAGTACATATAAAATGTGGAAAAGTGATACACCCGGGTTCTGCGAAAAGATTATGGCAGCCACAGAACCTTGCAGCATTGAAGCTCCAATTGACATCAGTCATTTAAACTAACATCTAGTTCATATTCGACAATTCTACGTAGAATATACCTGTAGTTATATAAACAGAGAGATCAAGAACAACAACCCTACAGCAAAAACGCTTTATAACAAATGACACTCAACAAATACACCAACAGCACGGAAAAAATGTATAGCAGAATGGACTGGAAGACCATATGGGAGAACGTACAGAACAAATTACTGCGCTCAAATGTTCGGGCAGTATGGTACAGAATAGTAAATAGAGCAATAAACACGAACAGCAAGCTGTATAAAATCCACCTCTGTGCCTCACCGCTGTGCGTAAAATGCAAGCTACAGGATACGATAGAACATCGACTTCTGTGCTGTGAAGAACCAAAAATTTAGAATTGGACGAGGGAAAAGCTAGCTTTAATAAACAGATCAGGGCCAAACATGTACACACCCGATAGCATCTTGCTACCAGATCAGAGGCAATTTCCACCAAGCAAAAGAAACGCTCATGTTTGGCTTATAGGAAATTATACTTATTACATTGTAACAAATCGAGGAAGGGCAAAACTGGAAGACTACTGGCATTACCTAATAGTAGAACATAATATAACACTGAGACTAAACACGTATAAGGACAATTTTGCTGGATTCCTGCAGGTAATAATGCCATATTGACAATCAACTTGATTTTTTTTTAAAAAAAAAGTTCTTGTAAAATAAAAAAAGTGTTAGAATGTACGCTGGGCTACAGCAGATATGCGCTTCATCCAGCAGCCAAGAGAGGAACTGAGCCGAGAGCTTGAACGATTCCGGGAATCAATGAACCTGAGCTACAGTAAGACTCACATGTTTTTTTTTTTTTTTTTTTTTTTTTTGTAACAGTTTAACGTCCCTTTTTAACAACGTGGTCTTTAGAGACGGGAAAGGATGGGGGCAAGGAATGGGAAGGAATTCGGCCATGGCCTTTTGAAGGAAGCATCCCGGCATTCACCTGGAGTGATTTGGGGAAACCATAGAAAACCCAAATCTGGATGCCCGGACGGGGATTCGAACCGCCGTCCTCCCGAATGCGAGGCCAGAACGCTATCCATTACACCACCACGCTCGGTACAGTAAGACTCACATGTTCAAAGTTTATCAAGTATGATACATTAATGTAAATATGTAATATTTATTCTCTCAATAAAGATAAAAAAAGTGAAAAAAAGTTGATTAAGGCGCATGACTGTGGAACAGAAGGTCCTCGGTTCGAATCCCGGTCTCGGCTGGTATTTTTACGAGCCCTAAAACTGATCTTCACTTCTGGCAGAGCTTTGCTTTGTTCATGTGGAGCATGCTAGGACGCTCTGTCGTTCGGATTCCACGTAAAGATGTAGGTCCCCTTTCCCCCGTGGGATTATTGGGGTAGGGCATGCGCGGCTAATCGGAACTCTGTCACGCGGCGGCCGAACAATCCTTCGGGATCTCCCCGCCAATAATGCCATACGCGTTTACCTTTTACAAGTTTAATGTTGATTCCGAGCGCACCGGCGTAACTCACACGATCAACAGCAGATCTTAAAGATTCCGGGCCCCATCGGGAATCGAACCCGTGAACCCAAATTTCGAAAGATAACGACTTAACCACTGAGCTACCATATCAGACTGGGCAATCAGGGAGACCTTAATCTTTGAGGAGTTTTGAAGATCTTAAACCCATAAATCTGTTAAATATCATCCGGGACAGGGATTAAATGAGTGTCAGCATATACTGACAGACCGAATTCATCGCCGTGTTATCGTCAGGCTGTGAGCTTTTACAGCCTCGTGACGAATAGTCAGTGTTATGTGTGCCTCCAGAAAAGAGATAAAACTTTATAGCTATAGTTATTAAATTGGTAAGGACCGCGCGAGTGCAGACAAACGACAGCATAAAGGTGCGCCACCAGAGTAAGCGCTTGGGAACTAGATTCACATAGCCGTGTGAGGGAATAGGTTATATCCCTTATGGCTTTACACCTCGTCGACGTCGAGGTGGAGGTCATTCCAAGCGGGACAGCACTAGGAGCAAGGAACGTAAAGGAATCCGGCCACGACCTTGTAATAATCTCTTTATTGGGTGGTTCTATTTTAAAAATTCTTAGGCGCACTGTATTGTGCCTACTTGATATTACTCTACCAACTTGAGTATTACTAATATTGAGACCCGCACATGACATGTCTCAGGGGTTTACAAATGATTAAAAAAAAGTTCATAAAGAAGTAATAAATTTAATTCACAAACCAAATTATTTATACAGGGCGTTCGCCGGGAAACGCAACCCACTGTTGCGCTACTAGGAAGAAACTGCTCCCGGCGAGCGAGCGGTCAGCTTCCGGCATTGTTCGACCGTCGGCCGCGGACTATTTCATAATAATTACGCTTCATAAACTTCATAAACTTGTATGTGCTAAGCATTTAAATGTGACGTAATTCATTAGCTTACCTTATAAAAGATGCTGGAAGTGTTGACCCTCTTGTGTAATGCACATTTCACATCTTCTGAACATATTTCGAGACACACGCTGCCCTAACTGACTTAATGATTTTTTGGGTGACTGTTCTAGTCGAAAAGCGATATCGTCAATTTTCTCCTCTGTGAGAATACGATTGACCGACAGTCTCTTTTTGTTAAAAAATGAACCCGTTTCTCTTACTTTTTTAACCAGACGCAGAATTGTTGATTTAGCTGGCAGTAAAGCGCCAGGAAATTCGCGACGAAATTTACTGCGACACTTTTTAAACGACTTCTTCTTCACATATGTATCTTAGAGAAATATTCTCTTTTGCAAACTATAACGTACCATAATTTTACTCACACTCAAACACGGTACAGATTAATAAGAGTATGAAGCCCCAAACCAGCCAAACCGCAAAGAAACGTTTATTCACAACACTGATTAATAAGAGACTGAAGTCACAAACAAGCTACAATGCAAAGAAACCGTTCTTAACAATGTAAGGGTCACTGCACTGCACTGTTGGGGCAGCGGAGGTGTTAAACAGTGCGGTGATTCACGGTGCCGTGTGGCGGAAACTGCTGGCACCACTGACCGAGCAAGTTGCCGACGGCAACAGACTGGGAGGGTTAGCGTTTTCCGGCGAACGCCCTGTATTATGACACCTATACAGTCTTGCAGAGTGTAAATTCCAGTAGGATCATGTAACTGGTCTCCAGCTAATCAGGGTAGCTGCTCAGGGGTATTTGACGGGCCCTGACATGTTGCAAACTGTCGCACTGTTTTGTGGCACAATACCGAGTCCGTGCACTGCTGTCGACACTGCCGGTGACGGGAAACGCACCTCGGACCCACAGATGATGGCGGATGGCGGTGCCGTCTGCTCACCTCCACACTCAAGCCAGAAGTAAACAGCCAGCTTCGGGGCAGCGTTCCATGAAACAGCAAAAGAAAATATCCGAGTGGTGTGTCCGTGTTTTACAGGCTGGTTGTCTCCCTGCGTTGCTTGTAACTTCCCAATGCTTTTGTCATCGCGATTGGCCCTTCACACAGCTCCCATTCATATTGGCGTCAGCCCTGCAGGTGGGCTGACGAGTGGCCTACAACGGCGGCAGTTCGCCGAAAAACAGCTTTCACTGGAACATACTCCATTGCCCAGGCTTCGGGAACGCGACTCATTAAGCCGCGTTCCCATGATCTCTTGTAACGGAGGCAGGACGGGACGGGACCTCATTAGCCGAAGTGTAGGGACGAGCGCGCGCCGCAGGTTAGCCCTAGCTTACCTCGCCGCCACCTCCACACCATGTTGCCTAGTGTCGTTTGGCAGCAATAGAAGGGTGCGAACCGCTGCTGCAAACTGATGGCAACAGCGCACCGCTACACACGCCTGTGATGTTTACCGACACAGAATGGGTAGCTGCGTCTCATCTCCGCTAGCAGAGGCGGCCCTATTCCCATGGCGTGTTGTTGATTATTCGTCCCATCCCGTCCCACCTCCGTTACAAGAGATCGTGGAAACGCAGCTTTTCAACCTTCCGGATACACTAGCTTTTGCCTGGAGTGATTTCGGAAAGACATGGAAAACAGAAATCTGTTTGCCCGGACGGGGATTTGAACCTGTGTCCTACCGAATGTGTGTCAGAACCTTTCCGCCCACCCATCACGCGCGGTATTTAGGAACCGAACAGTGCGCGCAAAATAGAAACAATAGGTTTATCTTCAGTCAATACCGGATGAACCACAAAGCAAGAGTTATTTTGTCGTATGGTTAAGCAACTAATACAATACATATAAATATATACAATGACAAGAATGTTGTAGCGTTCACAAATTGATGTCCAGTTCTTCCAGCCATTCTATGAAGGAACTTGTAGCTCTGAAAACATCTCCAAATGGTCTATCATACTTTCTTAGAGGGCATTCCCTGATATGCTCCACACTCTGGGAAGGAGCACCGCAGTCACATGCAGGAGAATTCTGAAGACCCCCACTTATAAGTTGCATTTCACATGGCCTGTTCTTAGGCGATATAATTTGACCCACTGGTCTCTAGGTGGAATCCCGGAACTTCAGTTGTGGGATCTTTAATATTTGGATGTTTCACAGATGCCGAGTTCCAGCTTTGTCGCCATTTTTCCTTGACATCAAAGTCGAATACATCTTGCAATACTGGATTTCTGGATTTAAGACGAGTTGTGGGTAAGTCATTTAGGATCTCGTTGGATTGGGAGATCCTGTGGGTAGTCAGGATGGTAGTTTTATCCACTCACGTGCCGTTGTTTCTTGGCGCCTTATCTCTGGAGGTGGTATTTTGCTGATCAGGTGCAACCAGCGGACTGGGTTGGATTTTAGGGTGCCAGTTATTACTCTCATACACTCATTCAGGTGGACGTCAATTTTTCTAGCATGAGTACTACATTGCCACACTGGAGCACAGTACTCGGCGACATGGTACACCATGGTGAGAGTGGTTGTTTGTAGCATGTCCGTATCAGCTTCGCACGAAGTACCAGCTAGCTTCTTCATGATGTTGTTTCGTGTTCTAAGTTTCTGACTTGTGTTTTCCAGGTGTTTACTGAATGTCAAGGAACGGTCTAAGGTGATGCCAAGACATTTAGGATAGAAATTATGTTTCGCTCTCTGTTGGCAGAAGTTCACTTTGAGCTGCCCATTCTATTGCTCAAGTGGAATGCGCATACTTCTGTTTTCATCGGGTTCGGACAAAGTAGCAGGAGTTAGCAAATGTTACGGGCCCCGCGCCTTCTTTGGGGGAGGGGGGGGGGTGGCGCAGGGCCTTCTAGGGACCCCGCCGCACCTAGGATTCTCGGGAACCTCCACGTCAGGACAGATGGGCAGCCTTTTTTTAGCTCTACTACTATCCCGGACGGCGAAAACCAAGGACCCCTTCTTCACATCTGCTACGGGCCCCACGCTGTTTTAATCCGGCCCTGTCTTCAGTGACCTAACATGAAAATGACGACACTGGTAATGCAACGGGTAGAAACGAATTTCCTTCAAAACAGAACTGAACTGAGGGAAAGGGTAAGGAGAGGGGGGAGGGTAAGGAGAGGGGGAGGGTATAGAGAGTTGGGAGCAGCAAGCTTTCCGGCAAGTAGCCCGTTAACAAGATGGGTTCACTTACCGTCATTTCGCCAGAGTTCAGGGACCTAAAGCGCTCCATACTTCAGTGGAGATTAAAGTAACTTATGCAACGTCTGCTAACTACGTTTATACCAGCGAGCTTTCTCTTCGATAATTGGCTTATCTACAGTACTCCATCACGCCAATACCTTGTACTCTTTAACTCGTCAACAAGGGCAAGTTTCTTAAAAGATCTTGTAGAACATAGAATTACTGCAGCATTTCTGTAATTGTTTTCACAGCAGGTCCGTGTATTCACACACACACACACACATATCTATATATACAGGGTGTTACAAAAAGGTACGGCCAAACTTTCAGGAAACATTCCTCACACACAAACAAAGAAAATATGTTATGTGGACATGTGTCCGGAAACGCTTACTTTCCATGTTAGAGCTCATTTTAGTTTCGTTAGTATGTACCCTATGTTCTTCCACCTACGCTCAATGGAGCACGTTATCATGATTTCATACGGGATACTCTACTATATATATATAATCTACTATATATATATATATATAAGTTTAAGCCCGTGACCATCTTTTGCCTATCGTCACGGGTCTAGAATAGTTCTAATTTTTAGGGTCAAAGATTATGACAAGTTGACTCGATCTGACCAACTACGAGCTTGACCAATGTTTCACCCTTGGGGTGAATAAAATGTCTTGATCTTGATAAACTCAGAACTATTAATAGGCGTATGTGTTAAATACAGAGAAGGACGATCGCGCTATCGTATAATTGATTCACATACAAACTGACTATATTTGGCCCTTAAAGTTCAATTTGAAGAATTCTTGTTTTCTTCGAAAGCATCACGTTGTTTTGGAGGCTGGGCATTCATAATGTAATCTTTGGTTATAGTGTCTGTAACGTGCAGAGAACTTAATACAGATTCCAGATTATTAAACAGTCGACCAACTCCGAAGAAATAAATTGCCAGAATACTCGATTCGGAAACATATTTTGTCTGATGTCCGCTTTAAGCAACTACTACTACTAAAAAGTAAATAAATCGTAATGTAGAAACTTTGGCCAGGCAATCACATTAGCGAAAAGTTTTAATTACATTGACATTTAGCCTAGGCCGGAGTGACAATTGTCATTCATGGTAGCAGAGACCATGAGTAATTTAAGTTTTTAAAGTTTTTTTTTTATGTTGCTTTCGTTAGCAACATGTTATTGAAAATCAGTTCCACATTTTTTCAGCCGTAAAGTTTATCTATCTTTTTTCAACTAAGAAATCCTACGAAAAGCAAACGTAATGAACGTATTATGGCAACCAATTTGGAAGCAGTTGCTTAGCTATTAAACTGTGGACATAACATTGAATTTCTTGTAATGCTATCTCTGGGAGCTGTCAATTTTCAGGCGAAGGCTGACACGTGACACCCTTCTCCAGCCAATAGCTATCGAGGTGAGTGAGCGAGCTTAGGAAATTATATAGCAGATGCAGGGTGGCGCAAAAATAACGCATGGATTTGATTTGAGTAGCATAAGTGGTGGGAGTGGGATACAGGAGTGGGGGATCTGTTGTTTTGTAGGTTAGAGCGTCCAGTTTCAGCAGCATCGCGTTTTCGCTGTTCAACATTTTTGCAAAAGTATTGAATCTGTTATCACAGTTAAACGTCTTTTCCGAACACAGTTCAATGTTCCGCGAAATGGTTTGGTTCCTGATCGCAACACAATAATTCGTTGGGTTAACTCTTTTCCGAAAACTGGAAGTGTCATAAGTAGAAGTCGTCTGGTCGTCCTCGTACGGTGCGAACCTCAGAAAATGTCGACAGAGCAAGAGCGTCTGTTCTTCAAAGTCCTCGCCGCTATACTAGGCGGCGCGCTCCAACTCGTCGCTCACTGCAGCGCATCCTGAAGGATGAGTTACAGTTTCATCCTTATAAAATTATGATCGTGCAGAAGATTCACGAACGTGATCATGAGCAACGGAGACTGTTTTGTGAGAGAATGCTTGATGTTCTTGCTAATGATGATGTTTTGTTTATGATGAGCGATGAAGTTCACTTCCATTTAGACGGATATGTAAACAACAAAACTGTCGGTATTGGGCAGCAGACAACCCACAAGAACTGCATCAAACACCACTGCACAGATCAAAAGTGACCGTTTGGTGAGGGGTTTCAAAACTGAGAATCGCTGGGACTTATTTTTTTTTGAAGAGGGTGGTGTTAGTGTAACAGTGAATTCTGAACGTTATGTTGCAATGCTACGTAATTTTTTGCGGTCACAACTTGACACTTTAGGGATCAACATGGCAGAGATGTGGTTCCAACAGGATGGAGCCATCGCCCACACGGCGATTGATTCCATGGCAGTTGTACGAGAAATGTTTCCACAACACGTGATATCACTGGCCTGCACGCTCACCAGATTTGTCGATTTGTGACTTCTTTTTATGGGGTTACTTAAAAAGTAAAGTTTACTGCAACAAACCTCGTACACTCAATGATCTGAAAGTTTCAATAGGTGAAGAAATCGCTGCTGTTCCACATGACACTCTGAAGAAAGCAGTGGGAAACTTCGAAGAAAGACTTTCAATGTGTATACACGAAGAAGGCCATCTGTCTGTTATCGTTAAGTGTGAAGTGCAATTCATAAACTGGATAAATTACACATTGAATTGATGTGGGTACATTTTCTGTGTGACCAAAAGCCAATTTTAACAGTTTGAAATTCATGCGTTCTTTTTGCGCCACCCTGTATATATATATTTGTTTTGAAGCTCCTGACATGCACAGGTGGGCACAGTTAATCCAAACGTTAACTTCGTTAATCATTATTCCGCTACTTAAAAAGTTAACTTCGATAATCGTTAAAGCGTTAAATGTTTATAAATTTAACTAAAGTTAAAGTTATCCGTTAAAAGTTAACAAGTCAAATGTATTAGTATTATAGTACGGTAGGTATAACTGCTCTATCTCAAGGTGTTATGTACCATGATGCAAATGTGGATTTATTTATAAAAATTAACAAATTGTGGTTACGCTATCGCCACAACAACGAAGTGGTATTCCTGTCTGTTTTTATCTTTCTTGAGACTGTGATCAACATAACACTTGCAAATTGTCTTACGAGAGACAATTAAGGTACTCGTGACTTTATAAAAAAAAAGTAGAAAAAAACAAACAAAAAATCATGAATGCAGAATTATAGAAAACAAGTTGGACTGGGACACCTGAATATGTGAAAACTGCGACCAGTGAAATTTGCGGCCAACCTAAAATCTACGACCAATGCCTGTTACGGTTACCTTTGTGCCACGGCCTACCTGTGACCTAAAGGCCCCTTTAGACGACCCGGCCTGGTTTCACTAAATCATGGCCTGCATGTTTTTACGTGAACAAATAGAACGGAAGTTAGTCAGCTACATCCTTTTACATTACACGGCCGAAACTGCCAAACTAGCTTCTGCTTTTAAAAAAAAAAAAAAGACACACAAATGTTTCGAATTAAAATTGCACATCACCTTTTTCGTAACTTATGTATTATTTCTTTGAATTTTTTCGCACTGGTTACTGAAAGTTGAGTTTTTTGCTGATCTGCAACACTGTTTGCAGACTCCAGTGCGATACTAACTATCGATCAGGCGGTCGGTCATCCACTGGCACAGAATTTCGTCCGAGTAATGCCCGATTTGACGGTCGAACAGTTTGTCCGATTAACCTCTTCCGACACACAATGCCGATCCGTCACTGTTGCTTCAACACCAACTGAACGCGATGTTTTTACTAAACGTATAATAACGACAAACATTTTGTAAAAATGTTGATTTGTCAATAAGATAGGTTATGACGCTTTTTAGTTTATTTACGTTTGCAGAATTCACAATATAAAATAGTCACGCCGCCGCCGGCTGAAAATGCTTGGCGCGCCGCCGCCAAGATTTTAGCAGGCGGCGCCCACTGCTACACCGAACATACGAGCAGCGCTGCCAGTACAGCCAACTTATATTATACCGCTGTCTCTTTGAAATTATACAGAATGAAACCCATTATACAAAGGGGTCATCCATTGATTACGTACGTGAATGAAAGTGCTGGGAGCAAAAAAAGTCCACGAAAAGTAAACAATGTACACATTGATAAATTTTGAATAACAAAAAGGAAATAGATATGCAGGAAGGGTTGCCAACTCAATGAAACAAAGGGCAAACACTTTCAAAAAGGTGCTGGAATGTACTTTACTTTTAAGTGCTCATTTTTGTATCCAATTATACAAAGCAATCTGTTATACAAACAGGATACAAGAGGTAACCAAATTATACAAGTTTTGTATCCAATTATACAATCTGACAGCCCTGCATACGAGTGGTGGCGTGGCGCACAGTTCAAACAAACGAAAAGACGTCAACAACCTATGTAACGGACTAAAGTTAACGGAACTCCAATTTAACGGAAGTTAAGAAGACCGTTAATGATTTTTCAGGTTAACTTAAAAGTTAAATTTTCGCAATTTTTTTAACTTCGTTAATTAACGATTAACGGATTAACTGTTTTGTGCCCAGCTGTGCTGACATGTCTAGGCTACGATATTTCATTGCCTTCTTTTTCTCTTTTCGCATAAAGAGCCTGAGCGAATGGGAAGGCACAGATCTTGTCGCTATTGTCTGCGCGTACACAGATACTACAACGGGACACCTGCAACACCGTCTGAAACGGAACTTGCGTTTCCGACTGTTACATAAACACTGTAAGCAGTGCAGACTTCACTGTCGTTGTAAGACGCGTTTCATTGCCGAACAATAACCACTACCGAAATTATAAAGCGGTAATTAATATGCTTCTGTGAATTCCATTACTACATGATGGAGATTAGTAATGACAACCACAAGCCGTATACTCTTTGCGTAGTTTTGTGGTTCGATGATGATTTAGCGCTGTAGATCGGACTAAAAAGGATAAGATGTGCTGTGCAATCAGATAGTTGCCAGGATATGGTCAAGTAACGCAACACATGAATGACCACATAGGCAGTTCCAAACTCTTTGAATAGCAATTTCAGGAAGCCAAGTAGTCCCGTTTACCTTGAAGGTTGTGCAACCACGCAGACAGTTCCCACATCGCGAACTTGTGTTTTGTGCAGCTCTCACGGCTGTTAGTAGTTTAGGGGCCATCCACAAATTACGTCACGAATTTCATGATTATTGGACCCCTCCCTCCCCCCCGTGTCACAGGTTGTCACATTTGTGGGACCCCCCTCCCCTGGTGTGACGTCACATATTTTGCAATTTTAAATTTATACATTAAAACAGCACTTCCAAAATTATTTATGTATTTCTAATTAAAAAATTATATCAACAATAAATCAAACATTTAAGAAAATATTTAAAAAAATATAAAAATCGAATTAATTATACAAAATTGAGTCGTCATGTGTCCATGGATTTTGAACCCATTCCTTGATACTGTTTATTATTGGCATAATAGTCACTTCATTCTTGATTTCGATAGTGTTGGGAACATTCGATGTGTCAACATCATCATCATCTTCCGCCACGAGTCAAAAAGTGATACAAATTATGCATGTGATGTCACAAAGTTTATGACACGCCCTTCCCCCCCCCCCTTGTCACACGATGTCACACTTTGTTGACCCCCTCTCCCCCCCCTCAAGGTGTGACGTAATTTATGGATGGCCCCTTGCAAAATTCACTGTATTCGCGATGGCTCTCTTCTAGAGGTCCCGAGTTTGTTGCCTACTTTAGTTGAAAACAACTTTTATTAAGAAGCCTGAAAGTTGTTTACACGCTTACCCTTTTACTGATTTCTAAAGCTAAAGGCACGTCTTTAAGTTCCTATCACATTGAGAAAGGCTGAACAGATAAAAGCAGATCGCAGTTCGCAATACGAAAACGTACTATTCAAATTATTATTGATCGTTATGAATCTGAAAACAGCTATCGAACCATTTCAATTATCTCTGCGGTCCCTAATGCGTTCGAAGTAATTTTATTTTCGTTACTTTCACTGGAGTTCGATGCAGGAAACGTGGAACAATTCCCACAGGATATCTGGTACTTTCAAAAAAAGCTTGATGCTCGGTAACGGAGGGCAAACTGAAATAAAAATTTGCTCCGATTATTTAATATCTTGCGCTTAAGAATCTTATCTTTTTTTTTTTGTTAAGGCTTAAGTCCTCGTCGATGTCGCGATAATTAGAGACAGGAAAGGACTGGAGACAAGGAACGGGAAGGAAGTCAGCCATGGAAGGAAGGAAGCATCCCGGCATTCGCCTGGAGTGATTTGGGGAAACCATGGAAAACCAAAATCTGGAAGCCTGGACGGCGATTCGAACCGACGTCATTCAGAATGCGAGGGTAGAGCGTTAACCGCTCACCCACGAGGTTCGGCAAACGTTTTTTCCGGTTCCATGAATTTTCTACTTATATTGTCTGTTTAAATTTGATACCAGTGTATTTCTTTGTTCCGAAAAATTGGCTTCTTGAATGATGCCATTAACTGCATCTTGCTGTTCTTTTATAAATCACAGGTTAATCGTATGCACTGCGATAATCAGAATTTCAAGGCACTTTGGAATGGTTGTACTGTGCATATTAAAAGTATAACCAGAGTTTCGGTTAAGGCTCTGATTCCAAGAGGTTCGTAAAGTAAATATAATTTCCTTTCGCTTTTTAATTTACTATTATGGAACTTTGGCTAATTTGTGGAGTAAGCTACCCAAAATTTCAAGCAATACTATTCGTCTGCCCTACAGTGAAAACTAATCACCGCAGTGTAACCATGAACTCTGCCTCATGAAAAAGTCTATCAAGTGGCCATTATTTTTACTCGTTTTTCATAGGAACCGATACATCAATTCACTCCATATGACTGATACCATATGGCAAAAATACGATATATGTCTTTCTCTAAAGCGGAATTGTGTTAGCTATAGATGTCAGATGTTTACGAAGATACCAGCAATCCCACGAATAAGTCATATTTCTAGGAGTATCAGTACTTTGGAAGCACTAGCGCTTCTATATATTCATTCAAGTTATACGTACGAGGGGTTACCCAAAAAAAACCAGAATTATTTTTTAAAAGCTATATATATCTTCAATTTTTTTACAAAAACAACCTTAGCCCCTTCAGAATACTCTCCATAACAACTAATACATTTGTCCCACCGGTGCTTCCACTGTTCAAAAGATTTTCTGTAGTCATCTTTAGAAATGGCTGCCTCGTTTTTTCTTGAACTCTTCAATGTTGTCAAATTGGTGTCCTTTCATGTCCCTTTTCATGCGATGAAATAAGAAGATGTAGCACGGAACCAGATCAGGTGAGTAAGGTGCGTGGGGCAGCGGGCCCCATGCCGTTTTTTAGCCAAAAACTGCCTAACTGAGACAGCTGTGTGTGCAGGTGCATTGTCGTGGTGGAAGAATCAGTCTGCAGGATAGGGGGAAGATGGGTGTGTAGGGAAATTGCCACCGGAGCCTGTGCTCCATTGCAATTAAATTAAATTAAATCGGGTCTTTTTTTGGGGAACATTGTTGCGTAATCTTCTTAAAACTTCCAAAAAAAGGTTTGATTGACGGTCTGATGTTAGGGAACAAACTCTGAATGAACAACGCCCTTGGCATCAAAAAAGCAAATGAGCATTGTTTTCATGTTTGATTTGACTTGAAAAATTTTAGAACGGGGTGACAGTAACGTCTTCTATTGGCTTTGTTTCTGGGTCGTAACCATAGTACCATGACTCATCACCAGTAAGGACTTTTGGCAGGAAATCTGTATCAATTTTAAACTGTTGTTTCAAAGCATGAAATGGTTTAACTCCATTTTTTTTTTTTTTTGGTCGGAGCCCGAGGAAAAAACTTGGCAGCAACCCTTTTCATTCCCAAATCTTCGGTTAAAATTCGCTGAATTAAGCTCCAAGATAATCCACTAATCTCTGACAGTTGATCAATTGTCTGTCGACGGTCTGAGAGCACAAGCTCTCTATTTTTTTTCAACATTTTCGTCGATGGTTGATAGACGTCCATAACGAGGTTTGTCATCAAACGACATGTCGCCATTTTTAAACAGAGCGAACCATTCGTACACTTGAGTTTTTCCAATAGCGTCATCTTTGTAAGCTGTTTTCAATATTAAAACAGTTTCAGCACCATTTTTACCGAGTAGAAAACAAAATTTCACAGTTGCCTGTTATTCACATCAAACTTGCCTTCATCAAAAACGAAACAATAGACAAAACGGCGCTAGCAAAAACAATCACTGCAGATTAACAGAACAAGCCCGGGCTATAACACAGGCAGCACTGAACTGGCAATGAGTTGCGCTATTAACACCTAGCGGTAGAAACGCGTACTACACAAGCTGCGCCCACGGCAATTACTATTCAGGTTGTTTTTGGGTACTCTTTCCTATTCAGTAATTGCTGGTCATACCCAAGTAGTATCACAGAGATAACAGCTATCACAGTTAATCTACATTCGTCAGCAAACTTTTCTAGCAGTAAATAGTAAATCTTGTATTTCGAGCAAAAAGTTGCAGTGATTTGTGAGGCAGAAAATCTGAAAAGTAAAACTGTGTGAGGGTTGGCACTAACACCTGCCACCGCAAGCCGCCATTTGGAAAGGCAAAGAGAAGGTGCTACAAGCTGGAGTGGAGGGTAGCTCTCGTAAGAAGATAAGAACATCAATGAAAGACGAGGAAGGAACACTCTGGAGAGCCAGAACCTCTCGTCATCCAACAAGCTCTGCAAGAGGCCAAATTAACAGACACCTACGTTAAAATTTACAACGACCATACTAGGCCGCTTCAAGAAGCGAGCAACAAAAGTAGATAGGAGAGGAATTTTACACTTAATTATATAAGATAATAAACAAAAATAATAGGCTCCACGTTAATAACGTCAAAACCTTACAAATATTCTCGCATCGTATCTGAAGATTTGGTACACACATTCCTTAAGCAATAATTCTTGACTAAAAGTGTATAAAAGTAAGCTTCGAATAGGTGGAAATGAAGTAAAATCACTCGAAATGTGGGTAGATGCATATATTACGCAAGAAATACACGTTACTAGCTGTTTATATTTATTCCATGTTTTTTTAAGTCTTAATTGTTTGATAAAAACTGCTTTCCACATGAAAATTTGATACTTAATAAGTGGGAAATCAGTAACATTTACAATTTCTTTGTGCGTAGCTGACATTTTGGATTTCTTGCTGAGATATATTGCATGGCAGCTACCTTCGAAGATGAAACATGGCGTCTACCGTAACCGATGTTTGATACAGAGCTTTTAAGTTAGTTTAATTTTTTGCTAATAGCAGTTGTAGTTAGGTACAAACGCAGCCTGGACCAAGAATTAATAGTAAGAAACACGCAGAACAAATATCAATATGTTATGACGTGTACTTCTTGCGTAATAACATGTATGCATCTACCCACAGTTCGATCGATTTTACTTCAATTCCACATATTAGAAGTTTACTTTATACACTTCGGATGTCTTCTTGGGGTATGTATCTCTACGCCTGCATGTCTTGTGCAGTCAGTTGTTGCAGAGTTTGTGCTGCGTGGCCGTGTGATTAAAGCCTTGGATACACTAGGGGACAAATGGAGCGACATGCCGCGGGACATGTCGCTGGACAACACACGGAGACACTGCCGCGGAACATTTAGCAGACACACTAGTCGGTTGTTGTAGAAATATTGCCAGAGGAGGCAGTGTTGTTAGTGCTGCGTACATACTTATATCAAGTAGTTCAGCAAAATGCGAGAGAAAGAAAAGATGGGGGATGCGGAATTACTTACAATAGCGAGAAAGAAAAGTTAATGTTGTGAGTGACCATCAAGTGTCTGACGGATCATTTGGAAAATTTACTCGACTGTCGATATCTGAATTTGGAACTTTGTTACAAATGATTGGACCTGTCATTTCCAAACAAGAAACAATATTACGGAACGCTGTTGGTCAGACTTGCAATTACATTGCAATACCTGTCTACTGGAGACTCCTATGCTTACTTGTCATACACTGTTAGAGCGTCGAGACAACTGAGCAGTCGAGTAATACCAGAAGTTTGTAAGGAAATGGTAAACGTATTACAATTTTTTTAAAGGTAGGTGAGTAAATGCAAATAATATTTAATTTTTATAAATAAATGTTTTTATTTATTTGATATCAATAGGAATCGGTAACTTAAGAATGCAAAATACGAATAGTGGTCGAAATTTAAAATTATTGGGTGTTCGATGAATCCAAGTCCGAAATTATTTGTTCAAAGTGTTCATCGAAATGATCTGGACCGATATTACTAGATGCAGTACTATCCAGATTGATATCGCACTCATACGCAAACCATGCACTAGAATTCACATCATCTCGTTCGCTACCAGTAGTTTTCGCAGGTTTTAACTTCTTTTCTTCACGAATATAATGCGAGTGGATGGTATGCACTTTGGCCTCTATTTCTTTTACTTAGTAATTTTACAGAATTGGCAATATACTCCCAAGCGTAATTTTTCTTTTTTTTTTTTTTTATTTTCTTTTTTTTCTTTTTTATCACGGTTTGAAGCGTCTCCCCACAACCCGTAATTCTGGTAAAGCTTGATTAGCTGAAGCACCATTTCGTTTGCCCACAGCACTGACATGGCAGGCTGCGCACACGACTACACTGGGGTAAAAATGACGCGGGATGCCGCGCGATGTTTTCGATCTGGATGCGGCAACACACAACATGCCCCGCGGCACGTAGATGTCGCGCAAATTGTTGCACGCAACGTAGTGGGACAGCGTGGAATGTTGCAGCGTCACCCAGACTCTGTGTTGCACGTCACATTTGTCCCCTAGGGTAACCGGGCCTCAAAAGTGCACCCCTGGCATCTTAGACGCGCTCTACTGGAGAAAAGTCTGGGCACGTGCGGTCCAAATTACCCCTTTAAAGGCTTTTGTTGCGTTGGCCTTAGTATGAGGACGGGCATTATCCTGTTGGAAGATGCTATTTGGATGGTGAACATGAAGGGTATCACAACACGGAGCAACACCACGTCCACATAGGGGTGGGCTGTCATTGTGCTTTCAACGACAAAATCTACTCAGTCCAGCTGTCGAAACTGATTGCCCCCAAACCATGGCACCAGTGGCTGGACCTGTATGACATTCTGAAATCACAGCAGAGCAAGCCGTTTCTCCACTATGGATGCGTACATGTTGTCGATTATCACTTTGCCAGACAGAATCGAGACTCGTCTCTAACAAAAATGTACGCTATTCACCGGTCCATTTGCGTTTTGCATTACACCAGATTAGACGATGGTCGCAATGGAATCAGGTTAATGTTCAGGGGTCAGAGAAAGTAACCCAGCTCCAAGCAATTGGTCTACAATTGTCCGGAGATGACTCTTTGTAACCACTGCTTGGATATGGCCTGCAGTAACCTGCCAGCCAGCAACAGCCACCCACACAATTCAGCGGTCTTCACAAGCTGTTATCCTTCTGTGTGGAGGTATGCCTGCTTTAGGAATACTAGAGTCTTGTTTTTTATCCACTGCATAACAAGTCTATATACTGACATTGCACCACGGCTAATCCTTGGAGAGATGTCACGATATAATGCACCCATTTCAAACACGCCAATTCTCTGACCTCTATCACGGACATTTGGGTGTAGAGGGTCATCATTCTTCGCCTTGGCCTACTTGGTCAACAAGAACTTGCGGACCAAAAATGTGTTACGTTACATCCACACTGTTCTACTATTACAATTTCTCCGCGATTCACTAAAAGTATTTGGCGGAGGGTGCATTGTACCTATCAGGAAAGGTAATGGTTTGGAAGGGATATACGGGATATGGCAGGTGGCGCCCATGGGCTATTGTGACGAACCATCCCAGCATTCGCCTGGAGCGATCTAGGGAAACCATGGAAAACCCAGATCAGGATGGCCGGAGTGCTTTATCGGAAGCTACTCCTGTCCGATTTTGTGTTTACTCGCCCGGTAAATCCATTATATTCCATTCCCTAATCGCTCGTGGAAAAAATGAGTAGAGAAATGAATCGGTTCTGGCCCTGATTTCTCTTATCTTATTTTCGCGGTCATTCCGAGATATGAATGTTGCTGGTAGCAATATTTGATTGCTGTCATTCCGAAATACGTCAGTCGAGAATTTTTCAATTAGCTTCGGTCGAGAGCAACGCCTTCGGTGCTCCAGGTCTTCCCAACCTAACTCCTTCAACATGGCACTTATGCTTTCCCTCCAACTATATATACACCGAAAACATAGCAATTTGCTTAATAAATAACCCCGCAATTCTATATTACATGTAAAACTGTCAATTTTTAATCATTTAATACTCTCCATATGGGAAACTTGGGGCGAAATTTCACTCGTCACAACTCCGCCTGGAAGCTGCATTTTTTTTTCTCGCCAGTGTAAATGCTACTAATCGGCATAAATGAATAAATTTCCGATGCCATCCGCAGACTTTTAGCTGGATGTAATTTCAGCCTTTTTTAGGAGAGCCAAATATCGTCCGTGGTCTGATGTAGGCAACGACCCAAAGCAGGCTATGCTTACGGCCCATTAAATAGCGACAACCTCATAATCCCTACGCAGACAATACTGTGAATAACTGCTAGTCTACGCAGTGACGGATCTACGAGTTTTCAGAGCCGGGGCAAAATCTTTGAGATGCAGCCTCCATTGTCACCGCGGGGAGAGTAGTGGAGCTGAAAAAAAAAAGGTCGTTGCTGCACCGCCCCTTCACACCCTGAAGATGCCGCCCGAGACAAGTGCCACCCCCCCCCTCCCCGCCCCTCTCCTAAGATCCGGCACTGAGTGTAGGTTGATTCGCCAAGTCTACGTCATTTTTCCGCTCTACATGTTTGATTTCTCAAGTGCTTTTGTTCACCATGGTACAGATAACACATGTCGAACAGAGCATTTAATTAAAACTGCCGATGCCAGGGACCTGACTCGAACTGGGGACCCCGCAACTCCTACCCTGCCATGCTTCAGACCATGTCGACATTACCACTGACGGCTGCCAACACCTGGAACATCGACTCCCTAGTTACGGGATATGAGGCTGTAATGTATCAGTAGTTTAATCAACGAAAAGAGTTTTTTTCCAATAAGTAATTACAAGTTACGTTGGAGATAGTAAGATTTTAAGTGTGGGAGAGATGGGGAACTGCTAAATTATATCGTGTAGGTACCATGAACTCGCGGTTAATGGTCAGTCAGTGCACTGCCCAGCGCTTCAGCCAATCATAATCGAAACGAAACACAATGGCAAAGTCCCTGCAGTCGAATTTTCTGGATACTTTATATCAGTGTTTTTCAACATGGTGGTCGCCAAGTATTACTGGAGGGGGCGGGGGAGGGGGGAGGAGGGGGGAATTGCGGTGGCAAGCCAGGGAAAAGTAATAAGGGTTGTAGGTCTTACACTACAGTAAAAATACAATATTTTCAGTGAGAACGCTATGCCTGTTTATTTTTTCATAAATTGTCAGTAGGTTATAGTCTCAATAGAAAGAACATTAAATACTTCGCTTACACTACACTAAAAATACAATATTTTCAGTCAGAACGCCGTGCCTATTTATTTTTTCATAAATTGTCAGAAGGTTATAGTCTCAATAGAAAGAACATTAAATACTTCGCTTACACTACACTAAAAATACAATATTTTCAGTCAGAACGCCGTGCCTATTTATTTTTTCATAAATTGTCAGAAGGTTATAGTCTCAATAGAAAGAACATTAAATACTTCGCTTTTGAAATAACTGACAGTTTTATTACGGCCGGGGGTGGGGGGAAGGATAAAAGGGGTAGCATGTTCAGGAAAGTTGAAATACACAGCTCTATATTACTCTATCCTAATGCTTAATTCTTGCAAAGATTAGAACTGCATTAATTGCAGAACAGTTAACAGCCATTGATATACATACTGTCATTGATATAATCCCAAAATTATTTTTTAGCAGTAAAATAATCTAAAACGGTTATAATTAGCGAACCGAGCGTGGTGAGTGAACAGTTAACGTTCTGGCCTCGCATTCGGGAGGACGCCGGTTCGAATCCGCGTCCGGGCATCCAGATTTGAGTTTTCTATGGTTTCCCCAAATCATTCCAGGCGAATGCCGGGATGCGTCCTTCAAAAAGTCCATGGCCGAATACCTTCCCGTTCCTTGTCCCCAGTCCCATCCCGTCTCTAATGACTTTAGCCGTCGACGAGACGTAAAGCAATAAGTAAAAAAAAAAAAAAAATAGAAGTGGAAGTGGAATTAGCGCACGTGCGACTCCCGACCTAAATTAAATAACTTTAATGACGACTGTTACGTCACAGATTGTACAGAGTCCAAAATATAGATCGGTGTTTTGTAGTAAATTTTCTTTTGTCGCGGAGAAGAGAAGAGAGCGCACGTAATATTCCGTTATTTTACTTTGCTGAACCGGTGGTACATAAGAAATAAAATAAGGTGTAGCATATTAGCCACATCTCAACTCTTGCAGATTAAAATCCTGTTGTCCTCTTGTAGCCAAGATCCCATTGAAAATGGGTATGATAGCAAAAAAGCTTTGCTAATTTTAATGGACAGATCAGGCTCCAGGTGTCCACCCTTAACTTCTTTAACTTCCATCGAAAAACCTGTGTATCGATAACATATTCAAACGAATTACGGCCGATGTACTTGGATGTTTTGAGTGCAACAACCCCATCCTGAAACCGCATGTGACCTGGGATTCAAATTTAAATCTGGGTTTTGTTTGTATCTTGATCTCTACTATTTGGCCGAGGACGCAGAAGCGACATGGCAATTAGGCGCTCAACATAGGGTCAGATGTTTGGAGCTCAGGTAGTGGAACGAATTTTCTTCATTTGGAACTTGGCGTTCAGGGTAGTAGGCCTACATGTGTTGGTGCATAATCCTCAATCACCGAAATCTTGAGTTGAATCCGAAACCTCCCTGCAGAGTATATGGAGTGCAGGCAAACGTCAATGGTGATGATTCTGGAGTCGCACTGGGATATTAAATTAGTTTGCCTACTTGGCACTTTTGGGAAGAGCAGACCTGAATGATCTGGTTTCAGGTTTCGTCGTCTCTCTTGTTTCATCTCCCATCCACAACACAAGGCTCACACCGAATACACACAACTTCAGACATCCCCAAGTACGGTAACCGCTTTATAACG
This sequence comes from Vandiemenella viatica, assembly GCA_031002005.1. NCBI lineage: Eukaryota > Metazoa > Arthropoda > Insecta > Orthoptera > Morabidae > Vandiemenella > Vandiemenella viatica. The sequence continues at coordinate 175,479,148 of JARYHS010013631.1, forward strand.
AAAAACTCCATAAATCAAACATTAACCTTCGTCCGTCTTCCATAAATACTGCAATTTCAGTGAGGAGACTGCTTAGTCCAGTGGTTCCCGAATGGTGTTCCGCGGAACCCTGGGGTTCCGTGGAACAGTCACAAGGGTTCCGTGTTCCGTCCGAGAATTAAATAAAATACTCATTGAAGAGAGTCATAACCACGCCGCGAGAAGGCTATCATGGATCTGCTTGCGTTTGTGACGACTTACCGATGCGAGACTTTTTTTTTCAGCATACGCTTATAAAAATGGGGATCCGCCAAAAAATGTATGATCAATTGGCGTTCCGTGGCCAAAAGTAAATTGGGAACCACTGGCTTAGTCATTACAGCGAGAGTAAAGGCCATTGTTTAGACGCTAACAGTGTTTATTTTCTAGGTAGTAAGGTGTTTAAAAACGTCAGCAGGAGTATCTTAATTTTTTAAAAAAAAAAAAAAAAAAAAATATGGCCTTCGGTCGTTGCGACCATTTTAGCCAGCTACAATTTGTTTATGTTCCCACTGCTGTATCAGGGCTTCATTATGATATTGTTGACACTACAATGAGGACAGCACAAGACGAACACAACACTTAATTAAAACCACCCATGCCCGAGGCCGGACTCGAACCGCCGGCCCTCGCAATGCGAGGCCAGCGCGCTAGCCACTACACTGCCAGGAACGGCCAGGAGTATCTGAACTCTGTAAACATTCGCCCGTCTTTTGTTTATAGAGAATACTGTGTCATTCAGTAAATGCTAGTCATACTTACGGCCATGACTTATCACCGAGCTATCGTTCGTCAGTCAGTGCTAACCTATTGTTCAACAAACATTGCCAGTTGTAAACAAATCTTATTCGGCCAAAAAGCTGTTTTGATTCGTGAGACAAAGGTGAAAGCAAATTACTGCAGACTAAAGCGAAGGTTAGCTCTTGTAAGAAGATTTGAACATCTGGGTGGAAGCTATGGTGCCGTAGTTGCCGTGATTTCGGAAAACCCCGTGAAACCGAGGTCTGGACGACCAGACGGGGACTCGAACCCGCGTCCTCACGAATTCGAAGCTAAAGCGTTACCACGCTCGGTGCCAATTAATGGATCTATTGTTAATTCAGAAGCTGCGAAGTTGGGTGAACAAGTGGGTATTACAGACTTCAAGGCTTAAGAGGACGGCTCAGAAAGTTCAAACAGCGCCAAGACATTAATTACGGACAGATGAGCGAAGAGGCTGACTATGTCAATAACAACGTCACCAACGGAGGCATAAAGGTGTTGAAGCGGATTAGTATTAATACCATTGAGGCAGCCATTTAACAAAATGACGCCAGACCAAACAGTAAAGGTTAAAGCTGAGAATTGAGTTGTTGACAAAAACGCAGCAGCCAAAAAAGATTTTTTTTTTTTTATCTGCTTAACGTCTCTCTAACAGCGAGGTCTTTAGAGACGGGAAAGGATGGGGGGGCAAGGAATGGGAAGGAATTCGGCCATGGGCTTTTGAAGGAAGCTTCCAGGCATTTGCCTGGAGTGATTTGGGAAACCATGGAAAACCCAAATCTGGATGCCCGGATGGGGATTCGAACCGCCGTCTTCCCGAATGCGAGGCCAGAACGTTAGCCGTTACACCACCACGCACGGTGCCAAAAAAAAGTGCAAAGAAAAAATAAAGTAAAGTCAGAAAAACCACAGTACTTCGAGAGTACATACTAACGAAACTAAAATGAGCTCTAACATGGAAAGTAAGCGTTTCCGGACACATGTCCAAATAACATATTTTCTTTGTTTGTGTGTGAGGAATGTTTCCTGAAAGTTTGGCCGTACCTTTTTGTAACACCCTGTATAATGCGGATACGAATCAGCAGAGGAGTTTTTCCTGCTTAGTGGTGCATTAGATAGTTTGATATTATGACAGTCCTAGTTACACAAGACGTGCTACAAAACAACTGCAGTTAAAGAGCTGTTGACAGCAGTGGAACTAGGAACTAACTCACGAGGAAATCCCCATTACAGCTGTGAGGAAAAACAGGACGACCAATGTGGCGAATTTGAATTTTAAAATATTCAGAATTTCAAGTCCAAGCAACAAGTTCACATACAACGCAAGCTGACTCGAATCAAGGCCAAGGGCCATGAAGCGGGTTCTTTTTTTTTTTAATATGGCTTTACGCCTCATCGACAGCTAAGGTCATTAGAGGCGGGATGGGACTGGGGACAAGGAACGGGAAGGAATTCTGCCATGGCCCTTTTTGAAGGAAGCATACCCGCATTCGCATGGAGTGATTTGGGGAAACCATGGAAAACCCAAATCTGGATGCCCGGACGGGGATTCGAACCGGCGTCCTCCCGAATGCGAGGCCAGAAAGAAGTTAAAGATCTCATCAAAAATTAAAACCGCATTTCCAGCGACACACACGGCTCCGCTGAAAGCCTTCATCATGGTCTGAAAAGAGTACATCGGGTCTCTGCAACGCTGCTCGGAGGGCAGACAGTCTCCCAAATAAAGAATGATGAACTCCTTCATTCAGACGAAACTACAACAGTGATGAAGTCACGATTACCAGAGTTTTATAAGATTCTTATTTTTTTCCCGTCTGGCTTTACGCCTCATCGACATCATTACTAACCGAGAATGATTGTGGACAAGGAAAGGAGTTCATCCATGGCCTTTTGAAGGAACCATCCCAGCATTCGCCTGGAGTGATCTGGGGAAACCACGGAAAACTCAAATCCGGATGCCGGGACGAAGATTCGAACCCGCGTCCTCCCGAATATGAGGCCAGAGCGTTGCAGCTCGCACCCCACACTCGGTATTTTCTTAAATAAAACTGTGGGAAAGTTTAAAATAAACTTTTATCCGAAAGCAACGTCTGGTACAAATAAATGCGTACAGCACTATTAGCCCGAGAATCAACAATTGATTCCCCGCCGAGTTATAGTTTCCGACTCTGGTGCCTTGACCAAACCCTGCAACTCTGCGAGGTAAGGTGAATATAGCTTCCTAGTGCAATTCATGTTAAAGCTTTGACAGAGGTGAAAGTCAGTTTAAACTCTGACACAGCCGGAATCGAACAAGTAATTCTAATATCACTTTTTTACGCAAACTTAGGGGGCGTCTATTAATTACATGAGGTGAAATGGGGGGGAGGGGGGTCCGGAGAAATCTCACCAAGGGGGAGGGGCGGTCGACGGAAATCTCAAGTGAGGTTTTGAAATTCGTAAAGGACAGTAGATCTAAAAAAAAAAAGAAAGTCTACAAATAGCGCAGATGTCGACTTTAGGAGGGATAAGGTCTAGAATCGACGCGGAAACCGACTTTAGATGTGATATAACCAACCTCCAGAAAAAAACTTTATTCGTTACTGTTACCTGAGGAACGTTTCTTGCGTTGAATTTTCCTGTTTAATTTGTGTGTGAACCAAACAACAGACCAGTGTCTAATGTAACCAAATGCAGTAATCATTTGCATAAAATTAGACTACCTTAGGCGGTTTCTTTCCTTCTTTGTACCACTTGCTGATTGAGACGGTCATATTGCTTCGAGGATTTGGCTTAGGAATATCTGAACAAGCTAAAGCTGCATGAGTTGCCGTAAGTAAAGAATGATTGATTGAAAGAATTCAGTCATTTAACTATACTCGTATCCAGTCTCTGTTGTATTCATTTTCTACACTATTTTCGATCCATCTCATGAAAGCGTATCAAGATTATCTTCAACTTAACTCCTTAATACAATTTAATATCTTGTCAAAAATAGGCATAAAACAAATTCAGGTTCTTAGCTATTGAATAAAAGTATCAATAAAGAGCAGCTCGTTTTGTGAATGCTGGGTACAACATTTTTAAAAAAAAAAAAAAGTCACAAACTAGTTGCAGAGGTTAGGCTTGGAATGTCTGGCAGACCGAAAACAAATTCAGGTTCTTAGCTATTGAATAAAAGTATCAAGAAAGAGCAGCTCGTTTTGTGAATGCTGGGTACAACATTTAAAAAAAAAAAGTCACAAACTAGTTGCAGATGTTAGGCTTGGAATGTCTGGCAGACCGATCAGGTAGTTAACGACTGAATTTATTCGAAAATATGCGAACATCCATCCATCCATCATTTACGGCTGCGAAGAAATACTTCGCGCACCAAATAAGGAGGGTAGGAAGGAATTACTTAAAGACCTTGGCTATTAATATGAGGGTGGATCAAATATAAACAGGGCTTAATTTTTTTTTAATTATTTAGCATAGCAAATGAATCAAGTAAATATTTCTTAACATAATCTCCTGTTTTAGAAATACATTTTTCCCAGCGTATCGGAAGCTTTTTGAAGCCTTCATCGTAAAAAAAAGGGGGGGGGGGGTTGCGTCAGTAGTCGACTGCGCACGAAGCCCTCCGCCGCGTTGTCTTCAAATCTTCGGCCTCCTAGTGCTGCTTTCAGTGGTCCAAAGAGATGTAAATTACAGAGCGATAGGTCAGGGTTGTAAGGAGGATAATCAAGTAATGTCCAGTTCATTTTCTTCAATTTTGTTTGAGTGAGTTGCAGTGTGTTGCCGGGCGTTGTCATGGAGAAGAATCACATCTCTTATCAGTTGGTCAAGTCTTTTCGGCGATAAGCAAGCTTAACTTCGTCCAAAAGGTTGCAATAGTATGCTGCATTAATGGTGCGACGTCCATGAAAAAATAAAGTCACAAATTGTGCGAATGTTCTGCTCTGTAATGCACGTGCGTGGACGACGTCCGTGAACCTCGTTACGACCTTTCAGGCATTCCTTATGCCAGGCGAACAAACGACTCCTCGACAGTGTTCGATTCCCGAACTGTGCCTCAAATCTCCGCAGAATTTGGGTTGGTTTCTCGTCTTTACAAGTGAGAATTTTAATAATTACACGTTGCGCAATGGAGTGATGCACATCTTGCTCCGACATTATTAGCTGTACTCAGTGGCGGATCCAGGTGGTCAGGGGGGGGGCTCAAGGCCACCCCCCTCCCTTAAGTATTCAGGTCCACCACCGACATCGTAATTTGAGATTTGCAGATCTTCTTTTAGCTCTACTGATGTTTTAAGGGCGGCATGACTATAAAGCCTACCCTTACCCGACTCAAGCACCCCTTATAGAAATCCGCTCAAGCCCTCCCAAAACCAAAATCCGTTCAAACCCCCCCCCCTCCCCAAACCAAAATCCTGCTCCGCCACTGGCTGTACTACTGATTGCACGTGACAAGACCAGCAATCACCACCCGTGATATCCACAACATGTGTAGAAGCGCGGGACCATTCGGACCATTACTGAGCCCCGTTCATATTGATCCACCCTCATATGGGTATTTTTTCTTCCCCGTGCAATGGCGATTGTAATGCAAAGAGATAAGTTTCGTTGTAAAGTATTCTCAGCTACCCACAATTTCATGAATCGCACAGATATAGATATGAACGCCAGTGGCGTAGCTAGGTCAATAAGGGCCCCGGTACAAAAAAATTTATTTTGGGCCCTCAGGCTGATGGGTAACATTTTTTCTTGCTTTGTGTTGCTGGTAAGGGCCCCCTGAGCTGAGGATGAGGCCCTTGAGTTGTGCTTAGGGCCCCCTGAGCAGTTTTTGGGTCCCTTAGTGAGGGGTTCTGTGTCTCAGGGGCCCCCTTAGACGACGTAGAGCTAAAAAAAAGTCGCCAGTTTTGCCATGAATGCTCGTGTGCTCCTGACACTGCGCTTGGGGGCCCCAGAGCGTAGGGGCCCCGGTGCACTGCACGCCTAGCCCCCATAGTAGCTACGCCCCTGATGAACGCTCTGGAGTGATTTGGGGAACTATGGGAAATCCAAATCTGGATGGCCGGATGGTAACTCGAACTTGTGTCCTCCTGAATGCGAGGCCAGAGCGTTACAGCTCAGCCAACACACTCGTTCACATGGTGATAAAATGGATGGGTCTAAGTATTTTAACAGGTGTACGAAGAAAGGACATATCCTTGACGAGGGGATATCATAAAGACATGTAATGCGATAAAACTAGTGAATGCAGAACCTCCCTCAACTTTCAAGCTGCAGTGTGCTGGGGACAATACAGCTGCACTTGCCAGATTCTCCGCTGCCACCATTTAGTTTCTATTTTCTGACTCCAATTTACTTTCACGTTTAAATTTATACCGCTATAATTTTCAAGTTTAAAATTCCATATAATTCACAGCCACTTACTGAGTTGGAAATTATAATTAGTACCTTTTTTTTGTAATTGCTTCCGACACAGACAATCATATAAGGTGTAATTGGTCCTGTTAAAACATTCACTATTTCATACTAAAAGAAGCAGTTATTCGTGTATTTCCAGTAAACTTCAACAAAAGGACAGTTTTACACATCAGCTGGCGCATTTGCCCTAACATTTAATCATGACAGAGACCCCTAGAAAGTTAACAGACTTTATTTAGCTTTTTGATAACTTAGCAGAGAGCAAACTATGATTTTACTTTTTATTTAAAGTAGACTGACTTTGGAAAAGAGACGATTTAAAAATCAAATAAAGGAGAAATTTTACATTCATAATCACACTAGTGCTCACAGCTTCACGCGCTTGGATCTTGGCGTGTTTAGAAATGGACATTTCATTTAAAAACTTCCCCTTAGAATAGGTTTTCATGTGTCCGAAAGTTTTTTTGCTAGACTTATATGTAACGCAGTATAATAAATGAAATATAATAAATTAAAGCTACATGAAACATTATCGGTAACGGCCCAATTAGAGCGTACCGAGAAACAATTGTCCCCTTGATCAGAAATTTGCAACACACTTACCTGAGGACATACCTTGCGATAAAAAAAAGTTCACATTAAAACAAAAATAAATTTACCTTAGATACAAGGAAACACGAAAGTTCCGTATGTGATAGTGTAGGCAGTACAGTCGGCATATACCTTTGCCGCCAACCATAGCATCTGCAGCAACGAAGATAAAATCGCTGGCAAGTTTTCGTAGTACCATATGAATACATTCCTATTCCGTAGGTAATAACATATATTTCTTGTTAATAACTTCTATGCAAGTACCCATATTTCAAGCTATTTTACTTCATTAGTATGCATTTTGTAACTTTTATATGCACATTGTGAAATTTCACACCAAATGGACGACCGATTCTCGGTATGGTCTTGTTGGACCACTGCCAAATTGTCCATATTAATACGTAGAGATGATTATTTTATATTAGAAAATTATTTGCCGTTTGGAGTTTTATTTTGACGATATGTTAATTCGTTCAACTATTTCTGCTATAAAATAGTCATTCGCGTGGATTAAAACTAATCTTGCGGTATCGCGCAAGTTCGTTAAGAATTGTTTTTAATTTCCTTTTCTTTCACTGACTTCATATTACCGATGTCATTATTTCAGCCGTATGTAGGTAGTTCCAACGAATCAAGTTTCGATCGCGATACAGTGGACGTATTAAAACGAATGTGAAAGAAGCTATGATTTTCGAACGAAACTACACAGACGGAAAAAAAAATCCCAACACCAAGAAAGACTTGTGTTAGATAAACGAAATTTGGTAGGCGTGTTTATACATCTGAAAGATGACATCGATTCAAATTTCGCGCTTCGCGCATAAGTGTGGCGCTAGTAGCGCTACTCAGAGCTTGCAAATCAGGTTTGCTTTAAATACGCGCTGTAAAGTTTGTGAACGTTATTTACCGCTGAGATTTGACATAGTGAGTTGATGTTAGCCAAGAATGCCTTTAAGAAGACGAAGAAGCCATTATCAACAGCTCACCGAGTTTGAACGAGGTCGTGTAATAGGGCTACGAGAAGGTGGATTTTCTTTTCGCGATATTGCAGAAAGACTTGGCCGGAATGTATCCACTGTGCATGATTGTTGGGTGCAGTGGTCAAGGGATGGTACTGCCTCAAGAAGACCGGGTTCCGGGAGGCCACGTGGCACTACTGAGAGGGAAGACCGCCGTATTCGGCGTACAGCTGTGGCGCATCGTACTGCGTCTGCGGCAGAAATTCGAGCTGCAGTTGGTACCACAGTGACACAACGAACTGTTAGAAATCGGTTACTTCAAGGACAGCTCCGAGCCAGGCGCCCTGTAGCGTGCATTCCACTGACTACAAGCCATCGCCGTTTGCGACTCCAGTGGTGTCAAGCCAGAGCTCATTGGAGGACGGAGTGGAGATCTGTTGTGTTTTCTGATGAAAGCAGGTTCTGCCTTGGTGCCAGTGATGGCCGAGTGTTGGTCAGAAGGAGGCCAGGGGAACGCCTGCAACCAAACTGTCTGCGGCCTAGACACACTGGACCTACACCTGGAGTCATGGTCTGGGGAGCAATTTCCTATGACAGCAGGAGCACTCTTGTGGTTATACCAAACACACTGACTGCAAATTTGTACGTCAGTCTGGTAATTCAACCTGTAGTGCTGCCATTCATGAACAGCATTCAAGGGGGAGTTTTTCAACAGGATAACGCTCGCCCTCATACCGCTGTTGTCTCGCAACGTGCTCTACAGAGTGTCGACATGTTACCTTGGCCTGCGAGATCACCAGATCTGTCTCCAATTGAACACGTATGGGATATCATTGGACGACAACTCCAGCCTCATCCACAGCCAGCACTGACCGTCCCAGTATTGACAGCACAAGTACAACAAGCATGGAACTCCATACCACAAAGTGACATTCGAAACCTGTATGACACAATGCATTCACGTTTGCAGGCTTGCATTCAAAATTCTGGAGGTTACACCGGCTATTAATTTAACAGTATTTCACATTTGAAATGCATTTTCTTGAGCTTAAATTAACCTGTGATCTTGAAAATTTAATCAATTAAACATGTTAACTTGACAAATGCATTGTCCAAATTTCATTACTCTACAATAATTTTTCTTGGTGTTGGGATTTTTTTTTCCGTCTGTGTATTAGTAGAGGCTATGGTTAGGTTGAAATGCAGCCTGCACCAGAATGACAACTGAAAAGCTTTGTGCGCTTTGTGATTACATTTCATAATCATGGTTATGAGCGTTATTTAATGACAATTTTATTTAATTAAGCAAGTACGAAAATAAATTCCCAGAGCACTGTATTCAATCCATTTCTGATGGGCTTCGAAAATGATTAATATTTCATACTCTGGAAGTATTAGTTTATCAATAGCATTAATTCTCGCGCTTTCAAAAAGGAACGGAACAAATCATTGAATACGTCATAACGATCTTGCTTTGCAGTGTGTTAGGTATCTGTGAAAAGCCTAATTAAAGATAACAATACCGGCTACAAATTAAGAGGTTCTTTGGTTTTGGTAAAATGCGAATTGATAATGATAATTCACAAACGAACTATTCGTTTTAAGTCTTATTACGCTCAGTTTTTGTTGTTGAAATCTCATTGGTAAGGAATAAAAATGATAATGCCATGTAATCATTTAGCTTAGAAAGTACGGTAGCTTATCCACAAGTCGCTGTGATTCATTTCCGTTTTATTTCTTTTGTTGAGTTTACTTTAGGCTAGATGACCATGACCACAAGCTAGGCATAAGGGAATCGGAAATTTTTCTTTCATAGGTAAGAGGCTCAGTGATTGGAATAAAACCAGGGGAACGGGAAGTGATGAATTATTTACGAAAAACTCTGAAATAATTTAAAATTCGTAGAGGGCACAAGTAGGCGAATATAAGAAAGCGGAAAAATTGGTATGATGGAGGTTCGACAATTTTAATATATAGTAGCATTAAAAATATTAGACCGAGCGTGGTGGGTGAACGGTTAACGTTTTGGCCTCGCATTCGGGAGGACGCGGGTTCGAAGCCACGTCCGGGCATCCAGGTTTGAGTTTTCCATGGTTTCCCCAAATCAGTCCAGGCGAACGCCAGGATGCTTCCTTCAAAAAGCCATGGCCGAATTCCTTCCCGTTCCTTGTCGCCAGTCCCATCCCGCCTCTAATGACCTTAGCCGTGGATGAGGCGTAAAGCAGTAAGTAAAAAAAAAAATACAAAACAGGTCCATGACTTTCTTGAATGTGTCAGTTTTTCAGTGTATGTTTTTCAGCATATGATTCTTTTCCCGAGTTTTCCGAGAATTTTTAATACGCATGCAATATGGAAATATATAGACTACCTACAAGAAATTGGTAGTACAGAAACAAACTAAACATGGCAGTATTATTCTACAGCAGCGTTTCTCAACCTTTTCCAACGAGAGGACAAATTGTAAAAAATAATGCTGCTGACCACTAACTTACATTTGCATAATTTTTACCTATGTATATATTATTACCATATGGGACACATTTTACTGTACCATTATAACATAATAAATCTAGAAGCATGTTTCGAATTCCTATGGAAGCAGTCACGAATCTGAAAGTGAACTATTTAAAGTTGCCCAGAATCTTAATATTTGGTAACCAACTGAATAACAATGTTGCAATAGGCTGGATGTTACACTATACCAGCGACCCACATGCCCAAGGTGGGTTTACACGCTCAATCCATTTGCACAAACTGGCTTGCGCAAGCCAATTTGTGCAATTGAACTGAATGAAATGTTGCCGTTCACACGTTCAGTTTGGCTTGCACAATATATATATATAAGAAAAAAAAAAGAATTTGGTCGCTAAAAATGGATTTTTTTTTCAAACCAGTAGCTGAATTGCGCAATGAGCCTGACGATTTTCGTATCTATTTGAGTAAGGAAAAAGCCACATACCAGCATTTGCCAAATTTAATCACGCCAATAATTCAAGAGCAGATACTGCTTGCAATTTTTCTGCCACAATGTTATGCCCACGAGATTTAGCATTGCGCTCACTGTATTCTTTACTGTCAACCAGGGTCGGCATGATCAAATCATTCTGATTAAAATAACATTTTAATCATGATTTAAATCAAATGAACTTTTCAATTAAAAATCAGGGATATCATCATATTGTCATTTAGTGGACCAACCAAAGAAAAAAGTTAATCAATGTCAGAATTGTAATACTCAAAAAGAAATGTAATTTTTCATGCTCTGTCTCAAACCTATTTCGTAAGATAAACTGGACAGTCTGAATGTGGAAAATACTCTTTTCACAGACACTGATAATGTTATGGCTCCAACTAATTGCCTGAAAATTTGATATAAATTGGTTTGACCCTCTTCATTAAAACGTGGTTTTGCGACTCCCGCCACTCCAGAGATGTCATTTTTAAAACTTCTTCAGTTAACATCACAGATTTGAAGGATTTTGATTTTGACTATAATTTTATAATTATTGGCAGTAAACCTCAACCTTCATCAAAAGCACTCTTTTCCTCTTCTTCTGTCACTCTGAATTCAGTTTGAGTTTTGGGTCTAATAAATACGCCAAAAAAGTTGCTGGGCGGCATAGCTTTGTTGTATCCCTTTTTAAACTTAGATATATGGCTAATACTAGTTTCATCGAATTTGGCTTCAAGTCTTGTCCATGGCTTTACTGCATCTGTCAGAGGCCCATTACTTTTTTGTAGGATATCCATTGCGATTGATACTTTTTCAGTATCTCAGTAATTATTCAATAGATTTTATTACCATGTTTTCGACCTTTTACCGAGTTACAATGTCTATTATATTTCTGTTCTCTTCACAAATCTTTATTAACTTTTGCCATTCAGAAATGTGTACTCCGAAAAAAATCAGTCAGTCCGTGTTCCAACGAACGTCTTGTAGTAACACAAAAGCTTTTCCATCTTATTTTCTAAACAATTTGCAGCATGACTGTATCTGAAATGTTTGTACAACATGCTCCTTTGTGTTGGCCATTTCCACTTCCAAATCCCTTGATAGTAAATTCAGAAAATGTGCTGAACAACCATATGTTATAGTACAGGGCGTTCGCCGGAAAACGCTACCCTCCCAGTCTGTTGCCGTCGGCAACTTGCTCGGTCAGTGGAGCCAGCAACTCCCGCCACACGGCACCGTGAATCACCGCACTGTTTAACACCTCCGCTGCCCCAACAGTGCAATGACACAGTATAATGGGACCCTTACATTTTTAAGAACGGTTTCTTTGCATTGTAGCTAGTTTGTGACTTCAGTCTCTTATTAATCAGTGTTGTGAATAAACGTTTCTTTGCGGTTTGGCTGGTTTGGGGCTTCATACTCTTACTAATCTGTACCGTGTTTGAGTGTGAGTAAAATTATGGTACGTTACAGTTTGCAACAAAGAATATTTCTCTACGATACATATGTGAAGAAGAAGTCGTTTAAAAAGTGTCGCAGTAAATTTCGTCGCGAATTTCCTGGCGCTTTACTGCAGCTAAATTAACAATTCTGCGTCTGGTTAAAAAAGTAAGAGAAACGGGTTCATTTTTTAACAAAAAGAGACTGTCGGTCAACCGTATTCTCACAGAGGAGAAAATTGACGATATCGCTTTTCGACTAGAACAGTCACCCAAAAAATCATTAAGTCAGTTAGGGCAGCGTGTGTCTCGAAATATGTTCAGAAGATGTGAAATGTGCATTACACAAGAAGGTCAACACTTCCAGCATCTTTTATAAGGTAAGCTAATGAATTACGTCACATTTAAATGCTTAGCACATACAATTTTATGAAGTTTATGAAGCGTAATTATTATGAAATAGTCCGCGGCCGATGGTCGAACAATGCCGGAAGCTGAGCGCTCGCTCGCCGGGAGCAGTTTCTTCCTTGTAGCGCTAACAGTGGGTTGCGTTTCCCGGCGAACGCCCTGTATTTTCATTTTTAATGTCTCTTCTAATTTTAGCCATATTGGAAGCGTTATCTATTACGAAATTTACTAACCCTACCATTAAACTTAGATTTCAGATGCTTTATTAAAGCCATAGCAAGTTTAGTGAGATATTCAGACGTATGTAGCTTTCCGGATGTGTGCATAGTGTCAAATAGAAATACCTCGTCATAATTCGTATAAATAGGTTTTTTCAGCGTCAGCTGACAAAACAAAGAAAGAGAAATGTCATTTCCTCTGCCGCCTACAAATGCGTTTCGTTTTGCACACATAACAGTTGAATTGTGGTGTTATTGAAAAAGTGAAAAACATGATTAATTTTTTTTTTTAAATGATATTTTTTTATTTTTATAAAAACAACGTGACTTTTCTTTCAACCCTGCTGTCAACTTTCCACCAACACGGAAACGACTTGTATTGTTCAATAAATTCAACAAGAAATTATTTCTCTTTGGACTTTTGAATAATACAATAAACAAACTAAACATCAATGAACACGAACTGAATGACTAAATAATAAAATAAGTGAATAAGATTACTGAATAGATAACTGCTAATTGATAAGGTCGGGGAACAGGTGGTCGAACATCGCCATCACCCATGCGCATGCGCAAGGTTGGAGCTGAGGCTTAAGCCTTGTTCAGACGCTCATACCAACACTCCAACCTCAAGCCAATTTTCTGTCGGGACAGATTTTACTCAAGCCAAACTTTCTGGCTTGCACAAACGTCACGCCAGCGTTCACACGCAACGATTTACTTGCACAAACTGGCTTGCGCAAGCCAATTTGCGCAAATGGCTTGAGCGTGTAAACGCACATTTATGTTACCAATCCTACCAGTACCGCGATACCTCCCACCTTCAACAATACCCTCAACAAACGGTCATTTATTTAATCTTTAGACGAATTTCATTTTTGATGGCAACTAGAAATGAACGGACTATTGTCGGAACAATGCCGTCCTTTAGTACTCAAGCGCTGGAAATTGTTAGATTTTTGTCTGGTCATTGAAATATTCGCGGCGTTTAAAAAGTATGGGACTTTCAGTTTAAGCTCCCTTATTGCCTTACGCACAAGCAATACGGTATCTAAATTTTTAATATTTTCCATTCGGACCACCAGAACCCTCGTTCGCGGACCAGAGGTTGGGAAATACTATTATACAGTATATAAGATAGTATGCACATACTATAAAATATTATTTACTGAGCGGGGCGGTGTAACGGTTAGCGTTTCTCGCCTCGGCATTCGGGAGGACGGCGGTTCGAATCCCCGTCCGGGCATCCAGATTTGGGTTTTCCATGTTTCCCCAAATTACTCCAGGCAAGTGCCGGGATGCTTCCTTCAAAAAAGACCAGTGGGCCGAATCCTTCCCATTCCTGTGTCCCCCATCCTTTCCCGTCTCTAAAAGACCTACGATGTTAAAAGAGACCGTAAAGCAGTTACAAATATATAGTATATATATATTAGATAGATATTATTATATATATAAAAATATTAGTCAGATACGATACGATGCAAAGCAAACAAATCGAAGAACAGTGTTGCCATATTAACAGTGGTCAATTATTTTCTTTCTCGTTCGGAAAACTGATACTTTCCGTGTACTATGCCCTCCAATTGCGGGTCTCGGCGCTGCCTAGTTTGCCTAGACAAGTTCGTCTCTAGTCAGCAGCTTTCATTAAATCTCTGTAATTATCGTAGGTGTAAGAGCATTCGAAAGGAAAATTCTGTAATTACAAAATTAACTACTTGCGTTGCTGAACTTTACGTCCTTCGAAATTCGAGGTTGCGAACTTGTCGGTCCACAGCGAGCCGGAAGTAGGCAGTTATCGGCCACAAAGCCGCTTGATAAAACGGCGATACAGCACCTGTGAGAACGCTACCACAGCCTGTAGCTTTCCGGCTCACGTTAAAATAATGGGTTGCGGAGGTCGAACAGTCAGCAGATAACGAAGAACGCTGGCGGATACTACGGTCAGCAAAGCCTATCAATAACAACGAGAGATCTTTGTTAGTGGAGGGAACGGACGAAGGAAACAACTGTAGAGGTAGACAAAGGTTAAAATCATGGAGGAAGGAAATATATGGAGGAGAAGTGACGTTAAATTGGTGAAGCAGGCTCGCGCATGCGCAGTGGCGGCAGCGGCGATATTGCGCTTCCAAACAATTGCGATGTTCCCAGTATATCCCGAAAACTAAGCAAGATATCAAAAAATTTTATTCTTTATTTTTGATTTGTCTCGTCATGTTACATAAGAATTGATCATTAAATTTGACTTTTGCGAAAGTTTTCTTCTCCATTTCAACTCAAGACACCTCACTTTTGATACAGTATATCTCTAGAACTAGGTGAGATATCGAAAATTTTTATTCTTTATTTTTCATTTTTCTCGTCTTTTTAAATAAGAATCCATCATCAAATTTGACGTTAACCAATTTTTTCTTCTGAATTTCAACCAAAACCATTTCACATTTGGGACAGAATATCTCGAAAACTAAGCAGGATATCAAAAAATTTTATTCTTCATTTTTTATTTCTCATATCGAGTTACATAATAATCCATCACCAGATATCGGCGTCACATTTATCCTAGAGTCCCCTTGAGGTTTTTGTACATATTCCCCGTGCCTGTATGGAAGCGGCCATGCCCCCTCCACTCCGGCCATGCCCCCCCACTCCTCCACCGCCCTGCTTCACTTCAATGCGTGGTGAAGGTCTCTTGCGTAGTCTCCATATATTTCCTTCCTCCATGGTTAAAATAAGTGAAGCATATAATTGAAGACGTAGGTTGTAAGTGGTATGTTGAGATGAAGACGTTAGCGCAAGATAGGAAGGGATGGAGGGTTGCATTAAACCAGTCGAGAGAGTGATGACAGAAAAAAAAGAAATGGCACTTTTGGGGACTGCCGACAGAAGTGAAAACTATGAATATCATACGCACAACAAGTCACAATTATAGTTACAGATACACTGTTAACGTTAGTAATTTTTTTGTTTTCTATTTAGTTTTTCCCAGCCGAAGGCTGGGAGGCGGGCTGCTGGAGGATCTTGGAGATCCTTTTCAGCCTAACTACACTATGGGGAGGGAGGGAGGATGGAAGTCGGTCGTGGCCTTAAAGGGAACCATCCCAGCATTCGCCTCAAAGGACTGCGGAAACCCACGGAAAACCTCAATCACGATGACTGGACGGGATTTGAACCCCGTCCTCCCGAATGATAGGTAGCAGAGCGATTACAAAGAAGAGTCAGCTAATTAGACACACAAATAAAAAACAAAAGGTTAATTATGAATATAAGGTGGGGAAAGAATTGCTTGCTGAAGACTTGAAATGTAAATATCTTGGCATTACATTTGATAACAAGCTTAACTGGGCAGGACACATTGGACTGGTGGTAGGAAAAGGTTTCAAAATCCTGCACTTGTTGGAGAGAGTGATGAGGGGATGCACGAGAGAAGTTAAGGAATTGGGTTACAAAACTTTGGTCAGGCCATTCCTCGAATATGGTAGTGTAGTGTGGGACCAACATTTTGAGTATCAAATACAGGAGTTGGAGAAGGTGCAAAGAAGGGCTGCTAGATTTGTTTCTGGAAATTATCGCAGAATGGAATCAGTGACAGATATGATAAAGGAGCTGGAATGGTATTCATTGCAAGAAAGGAGGAGGATGAGGAGGGTGATGGGAGTGTACAGGGAGTATACTGGCGATGAGGCATGGAAAGATATTGCAGTAGGTATGAAAAGTTGTTCATGGAAGGGAAAAGATGGCCATGACCACAAGCTGGCACTCAATTTCAGGCACAAGGGTGTGGGAAGATTTTCTTTTTTAGGTAAGGGAGTCAGGAATTGGAATGAGTTACCAAGGGGAATGATGAATAACTTACAGAAAACGTTAAAAGAATTTAAAGTTAAAATTTGTAGAGGGCAAATGTAGCTGGGTGCAGGATAGGGGGAAGTTGGGTGTGTAGGTAAATTGCCACCGGAGCCTGTGCTCCATTGCAATTAAATTAAATTACGCTCTCTTCCCAGTATGTTGACGCGAACTCTTAACATTTTACCCGTTATAAAATCGCCCAACGCGTCAAAATAAGTTTCGCTTCAAAAACGTTTCTCCGATTGTGGATTCGATCTGGTAACCTTCCATTCTTTGGCACATTGCTCTACCACTTCACCCACGGGGACAGCCAATCGAAGCAAACTTATGATAACGATTAATGTCAAATATATTACAAAAAACTATCTTCAAGATGGTCAAAAAACTTTACGCAGTTAGTATATTATAGGTACGATGTATAACCTTCCACGCCGGACTGAGGATGCGTGGTATGTATATATATATAATCTATATTTTCACTGCTGTCCACGTGCAACATGTCGTACTTATAACTACAGATATACTGCTACGACAGAATGTTGGTGAGGAACTCTTACGATTTTACCCATCCAAAAATGGCCAACGCGCCTAAAGAGATTTTCACTCAAAAATACGGAATCGATATATCGGGAAGAGAGTTGTCGATAGCGATCACAACAAGTATGCGCTTTCATGGCAAAAATATCTGGGAGGGACAAAACTGGGTCACGGCGTAGCTAAACAAAGATCCGGTTAACAGGAAAATTATGAAATAGGGGAAAGTGCCATTACGGGCGAGCTTTTCCTTACCGGAAGCGCTCCAAAAATTATTAGCTGGAAATTTGGCGAGCTATTGGAGCATGTCAACCTACATGCAGTCTGTTTTAACTGTGCAAAAATCTCCTTCCGTCAGCAGTCTCTCAACTCAATTGATGCAGTCTTCCATCTGATTCTATCATGCACCCAATTTCAACCTGCGTTAATTATATGCTTCATATATTCCCATCATGATCACCTTCAACGTTTCCCTCCAGTAACAAATTAACCATCTAGCATGACTTAAAATGAGACCCACCATCCTCTTTTTCATTTCACAGAACATTTCCACAAACTTCTTTCCTTGTTCATAATTACAAAAACATCATTTCGCACATCATGTGTCGCATCATTTGACAGAGCCTGATGAGAGCGATAACACTGTGGTTTTGCATGGTGGGTCGCAGAATCGAATTTCCGTCCAGTCATCCTGATTCCAGTTTCCCAAAATCAGTACAGGCAAATGCCGGGATGGTTCTCTCAAAAGGCAAGGGCCGAATTCAATTCCTTCCCGATCGCTACCCCCGTCCTTTCCCGCCTCAAATGGCCTCAATGTCGGGGAGGCGTAAAGCCACTATCAAAAAGAAAAAGAAAAAATACTTAATTTGCAACTTACTTCTCTATCATCTCAATTCAAATGCTTCAGTTTCATTTTTTATGGTATTCCCGGCGTCGAAGATTAACTGTCATAAAAACTGTACTCCATTCATGAAGTTTCACAAAGTTCTTATCACTACGTCAATATTTTAATTTAGAAGATTTCACTTCTAAAAGAAAAGTTTGTACACGAGAGTGTACTAAAAAACTAAATTTTTTAAAAGCTATATATTTTCAATTTTTTTACAAAACAACCTTAGCCCCATCATAATACTCTCCATTACAACTAATACATTTGTCCCACAGGTGCTTCCACTGTTCGAAACATTTTCTAGTCATCTTTAGAAATGGCTGACAGCTCCTAGTTTTTTTCCTTGACCTCTTCAATGTTGTCAAATCAGTGTCCTTTCATGCCCCTTTTCACGCGTGGAAATAAGAAAAAGTCGCACGGAGCCAGGTCTGGCGAGTAAGGTGCGTGGGGCAGCGGAACCATGCCATTTTTAGCAAAAACTGTAACAGAGACAGCTGTGTGTGCAGGTGCCAGGGGCGCAGCTACTATGGGGCCCCTACGCTCAGGGGGCCCCCAAGCGCAGTTCAGAGGCCCACGAGCCTTCATGGCAAACTGGCGACCTATTTCTTTTTTAGCTCTACAGTCGTCTAAGGGGTCCCCTGAGACACAGGAAGCCCCTCACTAAGGGCCCTCTCACTGCTCAGGGGGCCCCTAAGTACAACTCAAGGGCCCCATCCTCAGCTCAGGGGGCGAAAAATAAATTTTTTGCACCGCGGCCCTAGTTGACCTAGCTACGCCACTGGCAGGTGCATTGTCGTGGAAAAATCAATCACCTGTCTGCCACAAATCAGGTTTTTTTTTTTTTTTTTACTAACACTGCTCCAAGACAACTCACTAATCTCTGACAGTTAATCAATTGTCTGTCGACGGTCTGAGAGCACAAGCTCTCTAATTTTTTCAACATTTTCGTCGATTCGGACAGTTGATTGACGTCCAGAACGAGGTTTGTCATCAACCGACATATCATTTATAAACAGAGCGAACCACTCTTACACTTGAGTTTTTCCCATAGTGTCATCTTTGTAAGCTGTTTTCAACATTAAAACAGTTTCAGCAGCATTTTTTACTGAGTAGAAAACAAAATTTGACAGCAGCACGTTTACTTGCCATCAAAAACGAAACAATCACAAAATAGCGCTAGCAAAAACAATCACTGCAGATTAACAGAACAAGGCAAGTCGACAACACAGGCAGCGCTGAACTGACAGCGAGTTGCATGAACTGACAGGGAGTTGCATGAACTGACAGGGAGTTGCATGAACTGACAGGGAGTTGCATGAACTGACAGCGAGTTGCATGAACTGACAGCGAGTTGCATGAACTGACAGCCAGTTGCATGAACTGACAGCGAGTTGCATGAACTGACAGCGAGTTGCATGAACTGACAGCCAGTTGCATGAACTGACAGCGAGTTGCATGAACTGACAGCGAGTTGCATGAACTGACAGCGAGTTGCATGAACTGACAGCGAGTTGCATGAACTGACAGCCAGTTGCATGAACTGACAGCGAGTTGCATGAACTAGCGTGTAATATTGCTGTTAATATTGGGCACTTAGGAGAGTGGTACAAGGTAACCATTTTATTTGAACAAATTAGTAACAATGTACGAATGTATAACAGTAAGAATTACCGATGCGACTGTACAGAAGGATCAAAAAGAAGCGCAATCTACAGACACCATGTGAAGCTTTTTTTTTTTTTCAGATTATTAATCTTTGACAAAGTTGCAAAATAAACACAAGTCACATTATTTAAATTCAAAGTTCAGCACTCAACGCTTTGTGTGGTTTTTCCTCAGCATTAATCTTTGATCAATTTCCGGAACAAGCACAAGACACATTTTTTAAATTCAAAATTCATTACTCCATGCTTACATGAAACACAAAATGAAGATTCCACAATGCAATCTGCTTCCAATACCATCTAACAGAACTTTCAAGTAGCAGGCGTGACGAGTTTTGCATACCTTTACGCCTTGTCGACGTCATTAGAGGTGGAAAGGGGCTGGGGTCAAGGAATTCTTTTTGAAAGAACCATCCCACCATTTACCTGGAGTAATTTGAGGAAACCACGGAAAACCGAAATCTAGACGATCGGAAGGGGATTCGAACTAGACTCTTCCCGAAAGCGAGGCCAGAGCGTTATCGCCTCGGTGACCTATTTCCGTCAACGCGTATGCGGAGATGGCTGTAATTTCAACCTTTACAGACAAAAGTCAATAGATTCGTCTTGCTTTGTCATTTTAATTCATGGTTTTGGAATTCGCAGTAATCATCGCATGTAAACTAAAAATATTTTCGTATATCTTAATTTTTTTTAATTTTTTTTATTGCAATGGAGCACAGGCTCCGGTGGCAATTTTCCTACACACCCATCTTCCCCCTATCCTGCACCCACCTACATTTGCCCTCAACAAATTTTATCTTTAAATTCTTTCAAAGTTTTCGGTAAATTATTCATCATTTCTCTTGGTAACTCATTCCAATCCCTGACACCCTTACCTAAAAAAAGAATCTTCCCACACCCTTGTGCCTGAAATCGAGTGCCAGCTTGTGGTCATGGTCATCTTTTCCCTTCCATGCACTACTTTTCATACCTATTGCAATATCTTTCCATGCCTCATCGCCAGTATATGCCCTGTACACTCCCATGACCCTCCTCATCCTCCTCCTGTCTTGCAATGAATCCCATTCCAGGTCCTTTATCATATCCGTCACTGATTGCATTCTGCGATAATTTCCAGAAACAAATCTAGCAGCCCTTTTTTGCACCCTCTCCAACTCCTGTATTTGATACGTAAAATGAGGGCCCCTTACTACACTACCATATTCGAGCAATGGTTTGACCAAAGTTTTGTAACCCAATTCCTTGACTTCTCTCGTACATCCCCTCATCACTCTCTCCAACAAGTGCAGAATGTTGAAACCTTTTCCTACCACCTGTCCTATGTATCCTGCCCAGTTAAGTTTGTTATCAAAAGTAATTCCAAGATATTTACATTTCGAGTCTTCAGCAACCAATTCTTTCCCCACCTTATATTCATAATTAACCTTTTGTTTTTCATTTGTGTATCTAATAAGCTGACTCTTCTTTGCATTTATCTTCATTCCATGTTTACCAACCCAATTAGATATCCTGTCCAGATCACCCTGCAACTGTTTACAATCCTCTATCGTTTTGATTCTTTTATACAGCATTATGTCATCTGCAAACAAGACAACTCAGCCAATAAGAGCAAGAATAAATAATCAGACATATCTATTTTATTTGACATGGAGTCATTTTCTGTAATGAAATTGTGGCTTTAAAAAGCGCAAGATCAATTTCTGCTTCAAGAATACGCAGAAAAATCATAAAGAAAAAATATAAAAGCTATCCGCTTGATTATGTTTCTGTATATACAACAATGTTACAAGTTACGCACACCGGTTTAACAATTACAAATTTGTTGATTCCAATGGACCCATTTTTCCCCAAAAAATCTCATTCTTCTAAAAGGTAAGAAACTTAGAATACATCAGACAGCAACAGAAATCAAATTTTACAATTCATGAATTGCTTTGTGAAACTTCACAACTAGGAGCTTAAATTTTTCGATATATTTACACCTTGCCTATGTACATTATAGTTTTGACACTATAATGTTTATTACTTTACGCCCATAACTCAGCTGATTTCTCAAAAACTAACAGTACATTTGATTTTCTTGTACCTGTGATAAATGTGTAAACAGTATTTCATTAAAATATCAAGATGTTCTCATCACTCCCCACCCACCCTCCAAAGCCATTATGCCCCATTTGTTGATCTCATCCCTTTCCGGCAATTCAGGCGAAATCTAACCCGGGGCGCACATTGAGCTGCGTGGCGCAGTAGGGGCAACGCAGAGCAGGACAGGGCAGCACAGACTGGCAGTTACTCGGACATATTAGAGCCCAGTTTCGTGCGGCAGTTTGTGTTGTACGAAAAACCGACAATAAAACGTAACCAAAAACAAGTCGATGCAAAAACTCCATTTTTGATTTCTGAATCAGATTGGGATGACGAGCTTGGAAAATTGTTATTGCTTTAACAGAAGCTGAGTTAGATAAAACTATGCAAAAGTGAGTATATGAAAAGAAGAAACTCTCATCTGGCTTTTGCAGTGACAAGAGAATTCTCAAAAGATAATTTCCGGATGACTCGAGCGGAGATTCACGGCATAATGTAACCTGTTATTTTCTCGACAAAGCTCAAATATCTATTAGAACTGAAGAAAATCTCGCTGTATTTTCGTGGTTATTTATTTAATTATTTAGCGTTTGACGGTACATGACATTTATAAGAATGTTTCTCTCTTTTATTTCATATTATATTTTTAAGAAAACTATATAACAGAACTAAACTAAAAAAGCAGTGTCAACAAATTAAGTGTTTCTCGGGGACGCTATTGAATGATGTAGTACAAATAATAAGAAAACAAATAATTTGATAATAGCCTATATATATCAATCTTTTTCGAAGTTTTATTAAAAATGAATTCAAAAAAAAGAAAAGTGAAAATTGTAAGTAGACAGTTGTATGATAAATAAATGCTGAATTTACTCGCCACTTGTTGGGCTCATTGTCCAAATCAGTTGTTTAAATTTAATTTTTATGTATTTTTTATAACTGATATTGTGAATCGCAGGTTGGTTATGCACCAGATTAATCAATTTTTCTTATTCCATAGTTGAAAATGATTATAAGTAAAGCAAGATTATAAATAACGCAAGAAGTGTTACGTTGTAAACCGGCACGAGTGAGCTGCGTGGCACAGTTTCTGTGTCGTGATCACAACGTGCCGCAGTACTGCGCTGCCCTGCTCTGCGTCTCAATACGCGCTGTTCCGCCCCAAAACATAGAGACACAGAAACTGTGCTGCGCTTCGTCGACTGCGCGTCAATGTGCGCCCGGCCTTAGTCCAGTTTTGATTCTAGAGGATACAGTTTATACTCATTAGCTATGTTCAATTGCAGGTGGGGGGTAGGTAAAGGGGGAGAGAGGTTCTCATGTGTCGCCATCTGAAAGGAAATAGTGAAATTTTACATTGCGTGTTAATTTGTAGTATTCTTTTTGACATGGAAATCGGGGCTCGTCCTAGCTCTGGTCTAGGCGCTTACGGAATACCGCATAAAACCATTAAGTGCAGTCCAAGCACAGGCTTGCACCGGTTTCTGGTCAGCCAGAACACTATGACCACCTACCTAATACGCGGGATGTCCGCCTCTGGCACGGATAACAGCCGACTGTCATATCGGATAAATATACTCACAGTATTATGGAAAATCTGAAAGAATGGAGCGTCCTTCACATAAATAAAGCAAAGCCAGAAGCTTGGTGTCCTGAGTTACGCAAAGAACCACTTTACTCCGCAAGTGTTACGTGAATCACTAATATCAAACTATATCTATAAAACGAAAACCGGACATATTGGTCGTATAAAAACTCGGAAACTCGGGGCAGATTTCGATGGAGTTTTCACCGTTTTAAAGCTCAGAATCTTAATTCACTTGTCTGGCATGTCTTATGTTTCAACGTTAAATAATGTAGGAGCATTAAATGAAATTCTGAACGTATGGTGAGAAATTCCACAGGAGGAATCACTAGATGCCGCATACTCTGCACTAAACACACAACACAATGTCTCTGACCATAGCCTTTAATTAAAGCAATAAGATAACTTATAGTAATAACTATTTTGCACACTAAACAAAACTTTAAGTATTCTTTCTTTTAATTCGATATATTCAATTTTTAAAAGCCATAGCTTGAAGTATTCTCTCCTTTAATTCGGGATATCAATTTTTAAACGACATATATAGCCGTAAAAACAACAGAGATTTTCTTTAAGCACGATCTCTGAACAATATCTCTGGCCTTCAGCATTAGTCTTCTGTTTATGATAATATTATTCCGGATTCACTTTTGATATTTTATCTGCGGAGTTAAAGGATCCGGCGTTTCGAGCCACAAGTATATCCATTCACTTCGCAATTGAATCAAACATAGTCTAGGGTTGTTCAGTAATGTAGTAATGAAATTTCTTAACCAAATTATCGAAGCTTGATATACATGAATCTTTTGGGACTAATGAAAATTGTATACGTGCAAATAAACTTCAGCCCACCAGTTTCTTGGTAGGGGGCGGGTGAATGTAAGTTTGCTTTAATTCCGAAAAAGTTGGCGCGTATTTTATGAAACTTTGTACAAATGTTTTGCGGGAATAAAAATAGGGTACGGTTAAATCTACGCTAACTATACCGGGCAACGCCGGGAACTCCGCTAGTATCAAATAACTCATACCTACATCTGAATAGACATGTTACAAAGGAATGAAGTCTAGCAGTACAAATTTCAACAACCGTGTGAATAAAGACAAACAGACTATGCACTTTTTGAGGATTGGAAACTACGATAAACTGCAAAAATTTACTATTTCAGTCATACAAAGATGAACTCTGAGGGTAGCCGTCTTTTCGGTGTCGTTCGCAGACACGGGTATCATCAGTAACTGATATTATACAGGAGCTGGATTGGAAATCATTGGAATTAATTGTGTGAGGTGTTTTTTCGGAAATCCGGACCCCCTCCCTCCTGTGGTGAAATATGATGAGATCTTGAGGAAATGAGCCTGCAAAATGTAAAGTATTCGTTTTCAATTGTAGATGTCACTGGCTCCAAATTTCATTTAATTTCGTATAAATAACGCTTCGGTGGCAATCTCCCCACAAACCCATCTTTCTCCTTTCCTCTTCCAACCTACTTTTACCCTCTTCTAATTCTTTCAGTGTTTTTGGTAAATTATTCATCAGTTCTCTTGGTAACTTATTCCAATCCCTGACCCCTTCCCTACGAAAGAAAATTTTCCCGCATCCTTATGCTTGAAATCAAATGCCAGCTTGTGGTCATGATCATCTTTACCCTTCCACGCACCTCTCTTATGGCTTAACGCTTCGTCGACGTCGAGGTCATTAGAGGCGGATGGGACAAGGAACGGGAAGGTATTCGGCCATGGCCTTTTGAAGGAAGCATCCCGAAATTCGCCTGGAATGATATGGGGAAACCATGGAAAACCAAAATCTGAATGCCCGCACGGGGATTCGAACCGGCGTCCTCCCGAATGCGAGGCCAGAGCGTTAACCACTTATACATTACCATGACTCTTCCAACGCCGCGGCTGTTTACCTGTTTTGTGGTATAATCTACCGTTCCTCAAATATACAAAGCTAGCTTTACCAGAGATGGTCCATTCTTTAATTTCCATTCTTTAATTTGAAGGGATTTTTGCCACGGTACCAAATACCCTAAACATCAGTTTTTACGCAAACTTTTAAACTATTTCGCTGTTTGAGGTTTCATCAAAGGTGATTGCGGAAACCCGTGCCGAATGACAGCATGGAACTGTTTTGCCATCAACAAAACCATAAAACATCAATCAAGTATGATTGATTCTCACGGCCAAGGTTTACGTATCAAGACTATTTATTCACTAAACAGAAATGGTAAAAAACACAATAAGTGAATTCTAAATACAGTGTATTATTCGTTTCTCCAAATTGTATTTCAAATGGCATATAAAAATGACGAAAAATTGATTTAAAAATAATAGTGGCTCTTAGGAAAATCTTGAAAATGTTTGAAGCAGGATTTTCCAACTTGTTAAATTTTCTATCGAATCACATTCTTTTGTCTAAGAATATACATTTTTAACAATCACATTTATCAAAATTATTAATTTAGCATTTTTTTCGAAATCCATTAATTCCAAACGATCGCTACGTTTTCCTTGGTTGTCTAGATACCACTGCAAATTACGGAAGAATTTTTCGGATAGCTAATTCCAGAAATAAAGAGGAAGAAATTTGTTTATTGATTTCCATTAAAAAAATCAAGCAAATCGTGTATTAAAAAAAAAAATTTCAAACTTTTCAGAGTCGGCGAGTTCATCAAGATTATCTAATTCTTTTCTCCTCACATGATATTTTACGACATACGAAACAAAATTAAAGCAAACGAAGATAGTAGATCTCAACACCTTCTATTTCTGCAGACCTAGGTATTTGAAGCAAAGTAAGAAATGCAGAGGAGAATGGATTGCTGGAACACCAACACCTTGAGTAGAAGTAAGGAAGTGGAAATAAAAATGAGTGGAACGAAGAAATTTCAGGGACATACTTAATAACGATGGTTTTGGAAAGCTTCAGTTATCATGGAAATGTTTCACAGCATTTAAGGGCAGAACAGGGTAAACAAAGGGCGGAACCTAAATTTTAATGAGGTAATTACTTTTTAAGAGCTTAACAAGAAATATTTCTACTGCCTGTCACGACATAGTTTGCAGGTATGTGCAGCTAATGGGGGAGATATAACTAAACTAGAAGCCAGTAGAATGTAGTTTCAGATCAGTTGTAGAAGAAAAGAGAAGGGACAAAGTCAGAAATAAATACATAAAAGGTTGACCTGATAATCGAACTGGGAAAGTGGTTTCACAAACTGATGCAAGTGCACTGAACGAGCCAGTATTTGTACTTTCTTTTTTTTTTTTTTTTTTTTTTTGCTTATTGCTTTACGTCTTGTCGGCGGCTAAGGTCATTAGAGGCGGGATGGGACTGGGGACAAGGAACGGGAAGGAATTCGGCCATGGCCTTTTTGAAGGAAGCATCCTCGGCATTCGCCTAGAGTGATTTGGGGAAACCATGGAAAACCCAAATCTGGATGCCCGGACGGAGATTCGAACCCGCGTCCCTCCCGAATGCGAGGCCAGAACGTCAAGTATTTGTAATGTGACTGGATAAAGTTAAATTGAAAGTTCTAGAATGAGATGACTGGACCAGGTTAAGGACAATTTACAGGGCAGAAAGGAGAAGATACTGGAAGAAAAAGTTATAAAGCTAGAACTCTGAACAGCAGGATATAGACGCAAATGTTAGTTTCAGAGTATTGTTATAGATGCCTTAACCTTCATTTTGCTGTAGCTGATGTTTTGATCAATATCTTAGCTCAATGCTCCAATCTCGACAGCCAGTAATTGATACTGCGATACATTTGGAGAATCTGGTAATTGAGAAAATAGTCTCTTGAAAAGCGTGATGAATAAAAACCAGGTTGTAGAGTCAATTTGAACGGTACTCGCGTTTTCAAATATCAGCCGCGCGTTTTGTAACTGAATGTCGGAATTCATCACTTGCTCCACTCCAACTTCACATAACGCAATGAGGCAAGTCGAGTCTTTCAGCAAGCAGACCATGCCCCCAGCTAGATATTAAATATCAGTGGTGCAGACATAGCGAGCCACTTCATCTGCTTTAGTTTACTTTTACTGCTAACAGGAATGCTATATGAAAAAACTGATGACCATAATTATCTACGCATATTATAGGTTTGACTGTAATTTGGAAAAAAAAAATGTTTTGTTTCATCTATTTCATGTGTTAAGAATGCAAGTGGTCAATCATTGAAAAAATCTCCCTGCCAGAGATTTAAAATATTTCGTTTATTAGATTCACTCACTCATAAGGGAGCGTGCATAAACCACGTAGTTCCATTTGGGCCTCCTGTGAACCCCCCCTCCCCCTCACGTAGCCCTACGTGGCTTTTACCTCTACCCCCCCCCCCCTCACGTAGCACGTAGCTTTTTTCCCCTTTTGATTCCATAAGACATTTTGTACTGTTTTCTCTTGCCAGACTATTGTAAATTACATACGGAGATAATTATTGAGGGAAATAAATGTTCACATGCTGTTGTGAGTTCTATTCCTTATTTTAACTGAAAACTTTTATGAAAGGAAAGCTACGTGGCTTGGCTCGGAAACCCTCCTCTCCCCACGTAGCCTTCCACCCCCCCCCCCCCCCCCCATGGACCGAGCCACGTAGTTTGTGCACGGTCCCTAACAGAGATATTAGCGGTTACTTGCTTGGAAGGAGAGTGACTATTAGGTGAGAACTCAATGTCATATTGTTTTATGCGGGAGTTTAAGAAGGTAACCCCAACATCCTTATTTCCTCCTATATTTTCTTCTACCTTCTGCTTTATAAATCTCTTGTCATCGAGGTTTAAATTATTTATTTAACATTTACAACATACGTTATTCGAGTAACTAAAAATATGCATTAGCTCTCTCATGGAACGATAAGACTTATTCGTATTTCTAACAACCACGGTGGTTTCGAGTCTAACGAAGCTAGTTACAAATAAAACTACTTATTTTATGTTCAGCAATTACAACTACTTTTATTTAAAGTAATTATTGCAACGCACATTATGCTTGCGAAAAAAGAGCAGATGTGAAATCTGTCGTTCTATATGACATCACATTCTTCGGAAACTATAATTAAAACAATATATACAGGGTGATTTAAAAAAAAACGTGGACAAAATGACATGGTAGATCTGTCATACAATAAGGATAAAAAATCGCATAGGAACAGAGGATCGCAAACGCCTGTATACTGTATTGGTCGTGGTGGACCAATCGCATGGCCACCACGATCACCAGACCTGTCTCCCTTGGATTTTTTCTTGTGGGGATTTTGAAAAGGACTTGTGTATGAAGCACCTGTTGAAACGCCGGAAGACTTGGTAGGAAGAATCGTTGCGGCAGCCGGATGTGTTCGAGATACACCTGGTATATCTGAGAAGGTGCGCCGTTCCATGCAACGGAGATGCAGGGCTTGTATCGATGCATCTGGCAAAAACTTTGAGCATCTGCTGTAGGCTCAATATTTGGCTTGCATTAGTCGCATGTGAGTGAGTAATTATCAATAAAATGATCTGTAATGGGTTTTTTTCTTCTCTTCGTGTCAGTATTATTGCAGACGCCCTGTAGCGGCTCCGGATCGCAGTTGCGACCCTCTGTTTCTATGCGATTTTTTATTTTTATTGTATGACTGATCTGCCATGTCATCTTGTCCACGTCATTTTGAATCACCCTGTATAGGGAGGTACGAAGGCTAAAGAGGTTGGTAAGAAGATAATACCGAGCGGGGTGGTGTAACGGTTAGCGTTCTCGCCTCGCATTCGGGAGGACGGCGGTTCGAATCCCCGTCCGGGCATCCAGATTTGGGTTTTCCATGGTTTCCCCAAATCACTCCAGGCAAATGCCGGGATGCTTCCTTCAAAAGGCCATGCCCGAATTCCTTCCCATTCCTTGCCCCCATCCTTTCCCGTCTCTAAAGACCTCGATGTTAAAAAGAGACGTAAAGCAGTTAAAAAAAAAAAAAAAGATAATACGACAAAGTTACCAGACAGCAAGGCATTAGAGAACACTTGAAACTAAAAAAGGAACCAATAACATAAAAAGGAAAGCTAAAGTGGGAATTCGGAGAATATTATGGTTGCATGGCAACCACTGAATGGTTGGTGCTTCTAGAAATTTATTTTGGTGTGTTAGAAAACTGAGGAGACGGGAAGGTATTTAGATAATTTTATCTAGGGATGCAAAGATTATTGAGTATTGGTATAATGTTTTGGATTACTAGCCGAGTTAGGGAGGTGTTTACACTCGATATTTCGGCGATATATAATCACTGTCGCCATCGTCTGGGGAAGTCTTCACCAGAAGATGTAGACAGTGAATTTGATCACCGAAATATCGTCTTTAAACACCTAGCTAACTCGGCTGGCATCCAAGAACATTAATTCTCAACGCCGAGAAACTTCTCTCTTATGTATTTACCGAGTATTTTAAAAGAAAAAACAGATTAGGAAAATTCCGAAAACAGGAGGATAATTTTTATTTAAATAGATTTTCTTTAAAATGATTTGATTTAAATTTATTTTGTAATTTTTTGTATCAAACACTCGATTAAATTATTGTTTCAATATTTTAACTACATAATAAAAAACATATTTCATGTTAAGTCACAAAGAACTGTGAGGATAGCAGTATTTCTTCAATCTTAATCTCTGATCAACGTCACGGTCGATTAAACGCGCTGAGTTTATCACGTCAACGTGTAACGTGTTGCGCTCTTTAGGAAAACAGCACCATTAAATACAGGGAGGAGTAGACGGCATAACATGTACACGGCACAAAATGCACGTCGCTAGAAAAACCGGCCTTAAGGCTCGGGAAGCATCTGACGTGACTTAAAATAACCAGGTAATCCTATAATCCCATTTAATTTTTTAATTGCTTTGGGCATTATTACTAGCAATTAAAAAATACAATAAAGTTTGATTTTAAGTGTGTAATATTTCTTTATTACTGCTTTTCGGCTAGTCACTAGAATCGGGAAGTAATAGGACGGAAAATGGAAAGGAATTAAGCCTTAGTATTTTGAAAGAATCTTGCCAGCATTTGCCTGGAGAGCTTTGTGCAAAACCTCTCACTTGTGAAAATCAAACACTAGAAAAACCTCTATTTTCTTGTAATCAATAGTGTCGAAAATGACTGAGGAATTACACTTTTTACGCTTCTGAAAAAAGTCCAAATAACAAAATAAAAAAGTCCAAATATTTCTAGAGCCGGTGGGTTGTCAGCTTTCATTTTCTGTTAGTGTTTGGGGTAATGCGCAATTAATAAGTGGTTCTGAAATTATCAGGCTAACAGACGGACGAATGGGTTACGTCTTTCATTCAGAAGGTACGGCAACAAAAATCATCTGGTTTTCTGTAATACCACAGTAGCGCACTCAGATTTCCTTATACTTATGAATGTTCCTCGGGAAACAAACCGAGTAATACTACCATGTATACACAATATTTCGGCGTTTTAAAACTCCGTCGCCCTCTTCAAGTGTAGTCGAAGACGAAGTTTGCCTAGAGCACGTTGTTTAAATAACGTGCTCTAGGCAGATTTCTTTATACTTAAGGATAAAAAGTTGGTCCCGTAATGCGAACCACCTCAGAACGAATTGTCCTTTTGTTATGAACTTTGACGGAGTTGCCCAAATTTCCAACGAATTTACTCGTTTAGTATATATTTGATGGTTATAAAACGTACAAATTTTCTTAAATCATATCAAGGAAACGTGCGTACAAATTTTTACAACAAAAGGACAATTCCTTCCGAGGTGGCTCAAATGACGGAGAAGCCGGTAGACTAGGGTTTTCAAGATTATCCCCTCAGTTTTCGTGTCTTTCATCTTGAAAAATTCACCATCTTCAAAGATTTTGAATCTTAATAACTAAAAAGCACAAGATTATAAAAATTTGAAATGGACCTTATTTTATACCAGACTTTATGAAAGGGAGAATAAGTGCATTAAAAAATACTAAGGTTAAACTTTTTAACTTCTGTTGCAGAAAATCGTGTAGTACCTTTGTATAGAGAGAGAAGCTTTTACATTTCGAGGGATTGGTTTTGTATGTGATGGTACCAACTGGATGTTTTATTTTTTAAAGCTGTAACTAATGAGCATTATGTTAATGCGCCGGGATGCTCTCTAAATGCTATCAGCATTAGAAATGTTCTCACGCAATAGCTAGTATAAAAGGTCCACTTTTCTCAAAAAATAAAGCTAATTTGGATTCTTAGATTTCGGTACAGCTTTCTCTGTGTATATATATATATATTTATATATTTAAATCAGTGGGTAAAACAAACACATTTATAGTTTGATGGACAGATTCTGCACTTATAGATTGATCTTAAGGCTGTGTTTTCACAGAAGCGACACAAAATACAGGTTTGTGTTAAAAAAGAAAAATACTTCCACCGCTTTTATTATGCTCCATTATTGTGCTTCGCAACTCTTCTATGAAAAAAAACGTTTATTTCTGAGAAAAAAATGAATGGACTGTGGCTTATGAAATATTGGAACATTCACAAGACCTGTTTTCCGGGAACCAATGAAAATTAAATTCTGATTATCTTACTACTGAAAGTACTATTTCAACAGCATAGGTTTTACAATTCACTGTCGCGGAGTTAGAAATTTTCCGGTCGGCTACTGAAGGGTCCATTAAATGCGGATATCGCTCACGACTCCTTAAAACGGAAATAGCAACGCTGGACTGGCCGGGATAAGCCGCTAGGATTCAGAGACAAACTGCCTGCCGAGAGACGGAGAGAGATGCTTTAAAAATATTCGCTGACTGCCTTTCAACTTGGTCCTTGCAAATCCAACATTATGCTGCTAATTGTTGGCCTCGCAAAACACATGAAACTTCGGAAACACGACTCCCCGTTTTAAGTGAGGTCTTTAATCTCAGCAAGTACAGTCAGATTTTGTACATAATATGGACACAATCTTATTTGCGGTAAATTCGTTTTTTTTTTGTTTTTTTTGTTTTAAATATTTGTTTTACTGAATTCAGGGGCGGAATACTGCAAAATGAGGTTTCGATTTGTGATTTTTCCTTAATGTGTTAGGCTCAAATTTTTAAAATGTCTTGCTCTTCAATATAAAATGACAATTATTTGCAAACAAATTAAGATCGGTCCCGAATTTTAATACACAACTGCCATTAAAATAAACTACGTTTGTAAATAATTGCCATAAAAGTTACACACAATCAGATGAATAATTGACATTCATAATTAAAACTGAAAAACTTGACATTCAGTTAAGCGTGTTCTGTCCGCTTAAATAAGCCGCCTCCTTTGAAACAATGTTTAGATAATTGATGTTTGTAAATTATTTTCGGTAACAGCAGGAAAATCATCACCACTGTTGTTACTAAAACCAAAAAAATATATTTCACTTTAGGTACGACTGTTACAGTGAAAAGTTAATTCTTTTAAATCCAAAAAAGGTAAACGACAGTGCTAATTAAGTATAAAATGTACCTACCAAATGAAATCCTTGCAATGACTGCAGAATGTTGGCTGCTTGAAGAATCGCGGTATGAATTTGTGGTCTTTAACATTGTACACGTTTTTCTTTTTTAAAGCACCTTTCCTACCTCGAAGCCGGAGGCCAAAAACCGTATTCGTATCGCCCGAACCGGGAGCATCATCAACAACATTCTCCTCGTCAGCCATATCTGCAAATGTCAAGAGACCTGCGAGGCAAGTGACTACAGCGAGAAATCGTATCGATCATTTAGCGGGTGCAGGTCATACGAAGCTATAGATCTACTAGAAACAACATATTTCTCGCTTATTTTTAATACAAATTAATTTTACTGAACAATATTTTTCAGCTGAAACTAAACAAAATCATTATTATAATAATAAAAAGCTCTTATCATAGAACGTAGTGAGCGCGGGAATTTCAATTACTAATTTATGAAAGACAGCTCTCAGAAATTTGTGGATAGATATCAGTTCTTCTTAACTATCGTATGTATGCTTCATTCAACATAAAGTATATCTTCACATTAAAACCTGAAGTAGCTGATTTGAAATTCAGATATTATCAAATTTACGTTTTTTTAAAACAAAAAAAATCCCATCACACCAAGATATTTTCAGTACCTTACTTGAGAGTTGATCATCACTCGATCTTTTCTTTTGTCTTTATTTAGAAAATAACTTTCAATTTCAAATAGCTTTATAGACGCTAACAGTAAGCTTTATTTCCTATAGTGCAATTTGGCATCAGATTTATGCTTTCGGTGTAATGTTTATATCGGAAGTATCATCCCTATCCAGAAAATAAATAATGCTAGGGCTATGTAAATTGAAGTATTTTCCCTCTTTATTTAATTATTTTTTCCTAAGCGTTCCTGTCGGTTCCATTTACGTTTGTAATCTTTGGCAACTGAATGACAAACAACATCTTTGTTATATTATACCTGAATCGTAATTATGTTTGTCAATACAGAGAGACAAAAGGAGATAAAATTTTGGGTTAACTTGAAATATTTGTCTGCAGGTTGTTTCTGACAGTTAAAATATGCCGAAAAGTGACTTATAATACATTGGCTTATTAAAATGGTGTAATAATGTTGTCAAAGCAAACTGGTTAATATATTAAATTTAATCAAGTATTTATGAAACTTTTTGCTGTAATGAAAGTGGTCAGAATAACGTGCATTAAAGTGATACATTCCACGAGAAATCGGAGTTTATTTTTCGTTTATTTGTAAGCCCCACCAGTTCCAGTAATAAACACTGAAGTATGTTTTAGGCCTATTTGTTCCTAAACTAATTTCCTTACTGTAAGTTAGTGTGAGCTTTGGTGAATCAATGATGTCAATTAGTTTCACATTTTATCTACGTAATTACATGCAAGTGCCAGCAAAAGTCATTTACCATGTATGCCACAACTGTACATCCTTCTGGTGTATGTATTACTTTGTTATGTAATTGTTTATCTGTAAATTGACAACTTTCCACAGAGCCAGTCCCTTATATTGGGATCAATGGAAAATGAACGTATTGTATTGTATATCTCAAATTCGAATCATCTGCGAACATCAAAAATACACAAAATTTGAATAACAATATCCACCTGCTCCTCTGACCACATTTTGTGCTCTCCGTTAAAAAATATACAAATTCCGTGGGATGTTATGACAAATATTTTAACTAGCACCGGTTGTGGAATGTTTGATTTTGGGCAGCCTTGAAAGAAGTTGTAAAATGTTATTAATGTGTATGATTTCCTTATTTTGTCACTTTTTTAAGGAAAAGGGCTGTTATCGTGTTGTTAGGACTTTGGAAAGTGTCAGAAACATTGTTTTTGTATCCCTAGTGCCATAAAAAAATTGAAAGAATAAAATTTCTTTGGAATTTGTTTGTTGCAGTATAATGACACAAAATTAATTCTTCATAATTTGCTGCTAGAAATTGTTTTAGATTTTGGCTTCAGTCTTCTTGCTCAAAATCTACCCATCTACATTTTAGCTTTCTTCTATCATTATGTTTGGGGATTACTGGAGACTGCGACCCCACAAGGAATTGGCTTCATATTACTGCGGCAGTCAAATGCAAGACACCACTAGAAATACTTTTTGAAGTAGCCTGCTTTTAATGGTGTAATGCTGGTCCAGGGTGTATTACAATCTAATTTCTGCTTGTAAATAGTGGTCCAGGCTGTATTAAAACGAATTTACTGCTTGAAAATAATAGCTCTTACGATTGACTACAGCGGTATTATGATGTCATTGGTGAATTTTGTCATAGCAGAATCGCAATCTCCAGTAGACCCAATGTTTATAGGCCCCTCAATATTGATTTTGGTTGTTTCTCCTCTGTTAGTTTCACAGAAAACTTTTAACTAGAGCTCCAAAAAGAAAGGCACAAAAAGAAAAGGTTGTTAGTTTACATTCTAAGCACTAATGAACAATATCATTTACAATTTCAGCTGGAAAAAAACCTGATTAGACAGAAGGTGACGAACATTTAAATAAAATAATTCTGGTATGTGTTTCTTAATACAGAAAGGAAAATTTTAGAATCTTCACTATACAGTAGAGTTCCAGTTAACTGAATAAATTGGGACCAGATCCCATTCGAATAATAAAAAATTCGGATAATTGTATTTTTCCAAAAAAGGGTCTATTTTAATTAATTGCTGTATGTATGTTGAAAATGGGAGAAAAAACTATTTTAATAGAAAAAGACCTTTTAATTAATTAAATTAAGAGGCAGCCTTTTTCATGTTAAGCATACTTAGATGTAATGTGCATTAGTATGTAAATAAAAATCATTGCTTGCTGAACATCTCGGTTAAAGTAAGCTGTTTGACTGTAATCATCCGTTTTCGCTCGTCTGCTTGACAGTGAGAAGTTGCATGTGGTCACACACGGGCTGATGCTCCATCCACTTGAATGCAGTTTCAAGGCCGGCACTTTGACTAGCTAATGGTCCTGTGTCTGCTTCAACTTTGACACTAAGGTCATCTTGTTCCTCAACACTTTCTTCTCTCACACTTTCAATAAGTTCATGATCCTTTAGAATTTCAGAGTCTGACGAATCACACACCACCCTACCTCCTATATTTTCAGCACTAACTTCTGAACATCCAGGAATTTTCAAAAGAATGTTTCTGAATTACTCAAGTGACAAGTCATCCCCATCTTCCCCTGTCTCTTCCCTTTCCTTTTCTTAGGCTTCTTTTTCAATTTTCTCCTTTGCCTTCTCTTCTTCAGTTGGTATACCTTTCAACTTGTTCCACACATGTCTTAATATGACTGCCTTAACCAAGCTCCAAGCTTCCCCTACCATGTAAGCGTTTCCGTCTTAAGTAAAGCGATTTGGATATTCAGCGATTCGGATAGTTGGAGTTCTATTGTACTGCTATTTTAAATACCAAATTTGCAATTTTAAAAAATTAACTAATGCAGAACTTCTAAAATCCTTAGGAGAAGAAGGAATTGAAAGATTATTCAAGCTGATATCAAAAAGTTATGAAACGGGAGAAATTCCAACTGATTTTAATAAAAAATATCATCTTCACACTTCCAAAGAAAGCACAAGCCGACAAATGTTAGAATTATCGCACCATTAGTCTAACATCACATGCTTCAAAATTACTGACCAGAATAATATACAGAAGGATGGAAAGGGTAGTAGAAGAGATAGTAGGTGAAGATCAGTTTGGGTTTAGGAAAAATCGCAGTACAAGGGAAGCAATTCTGTCTTTAAGATTAATACTTGAAGGGCAGATCAAGAAAACCAAAGATTCTTTCATGGCATTTGTTGATTTAGAAAAAGCTTTTGATAATGTTAGGTGGGAAAAGATGTTTAAAATTTTAAAGAAGTCAGGTCTAAAGTGTCGAGATAGAAGAATACTCTAATAAACTATATAAGAATCAAGTGGCTATAATAAAAGTAGAGAATCATGAGAGACATTCATCAGTTAAAAAGGGTATGAGACAAAGATGTAGTCTATCCCCGTTAATATTCAACTTGTATGTAGAAAAAGCAATGAAGAAAGTCAGAGAAAATTTTCCATGTGGGATAGTTTTTCAGGGAGAAAAAATCAGTATGCTGCGATTTGCTGATGACATTGTCTTGTTAGCAGAGAGGGCGGAGGATATTGAGAAGTTATTGAATGACATGAACAAAATACTGAAGGAAGATTTTGGACTGCAGGAATGATGTTAAAAGCAGAATAGCACTAGCAAAACAAGCCTTCATGAAAAAGAGAAACCTTTTAGTTTCAAATATTGACTTAGAAATTAGAAAGAACTTTTTAAAACTCTTTGTGTGGAGCACAGCACTTAATGGTAGTGAAACATGGACTTTAGGAATACCGGAAAGAAAGAAAATTGAAGCATTTGAAATGTGGTGTTACAGAAGAATGCTGAAAATTAAGTGGACTGGCAAAGTAAGAAATGAACGAGTTTTGGAAATGATGGGTGAGGAAAGTAGTTTGTGGAAGAAGCTTACAGAAAGGAGAGACAGGGTGATAGGTCATATTTTGAGACATGCTGGATTGGTTAATTTGTTAGTGGAGGGAACAGTCGAAGGTAAGAACTGTAGAGGAAGACAGAAATTAGAATATATGAAGCAGATAATTGAGGATGTGGGTTGTAAGGGGTATGTAGAAATGAAGAGGTTAGCACAGGATAGGAAGGAATGGAGGATTGCATCAAACCAGTCAAAAGACTGACGACAGCAAAAAAAAAATAGATAGTGAGAAGCTTATTTTCACATTGTGTAGTTAATTCCCAACCTGTCTTATATCATTTGTATAACAAGTTTCATTTCATATTGAATCTGATAGTCCAATTCCTGTCCAGCCATCCAGATTTCAGTTTTCGATGGTTTCCCAAAATCACTCCAGTTGAATAGCCTACTGGATTGGTTTGTTTAAAAGGACAAATTCGTACCTATTCCTTGTACACCATCCTCCTCAGGCTCTATTGACCTTAACTTTCAGAAGGCAGAACCAAAAAATATTTAACCAGTGGTCTGACCCAATTCCCTCACTTCTGTAGTACATCCCTTCATCTTGGTCAGCAATAAGCGGAGGATTTTGAAATCATTCCCTACTACCTGTCTAATGTGTCCTGCCTAATTGAGTTAACTGTCAAATGTTATAAGTAGATATTTAATTTTAAATAACAGTGCCTCACCCTCCCTATAATCGTAAATAAAATAACTTATTGTTTTTATCTGTGCATAATTACTTCACTGTTCTGGTCATTTATCATCATTCCATGCTGACTTATCCTGGTAGATATGCTCCTATAGTTCATGACAGTCCTCTTCTGTTGTAACCCTTTTCCATAAAACTATATCATCAGTAAACAACTTCTGACCATAAACCACAAAACAGTCTTTTATTAGAATAATAAACAGCAATTGTTGAAATACATTATACTGTGGCACTCCCATTTCACTTCCACCTCTTTTAATTCTGCATATCCAACCCCAATTCATTGATTTCTAATTACTAAGAATTCCTATATCCAAAAGTCACTTTTTCATCCACTACCACTTCATGCTTCACTTTGTTAAATATCTTGCATATAGTCAACTTTCTTTGCCAGCGGACATATGAATGTGCTCTGAAATCTCAGGAGATTGGTTTTCAAGGTGCTTAGAGCTAATTTGTCAGCGTTTTATGTTAAAAGAAGAATAGAATTCAGGGCTGGTATTAGGGGGAAGGAAATGGGGCAAATGTACCTTGGGCCCGATGACCGGTGGTAGGGACCACCAGCCCAAGAATCCAGCAGTTGTACAGCTAAAAAAGGTCATCCATCTGGCCTGAGAAATGGCCCCATCCGATGAATTAATTATGCCAGCACAAACAGGGAAAGGGGAGGGGGGGAGTCTGACAAAATCTCACCAAGCAGGTAGGGAGGGGAGCAGAAAGCTTATGTCATCTTTTCAATATTCAAGAACAGTAGAGCTAAAAAAAAATTAAAAAACTCCAGAATCTGAGGTTGGTCCCAAAGTGGGAAGAGGGGACCCAGCAGAATCTCACCAAGGAATGGGGGAGGGGGGGGGAGGTCCAGATTAAAAAAAAAAACTGCTGACATATTTATTGGTGGCCCCCGTTTACCCTGAGCCTGAGAATCCTAGCGCCAGGTGATAGAACTTGTTAAGAGCCTTCTTGAAAAAGAAGTATTGATCTTAGACTGAAAAAGAAATTTTTAAAACTATGTGTGAAGTGTAGCACTTTACGAAAGTGAAACATGGAGTTTAGGAATACCAGAAACAAAGAAAATTGAAGCATTTGAAATGTGGTGCTATAAAAGGATGCTGAAAGTTAAGTGGGCAGATAAAGTAGGAAATGAATGGGAGTTGATTGATTTGTTATTGGAGGAACAGTTGAAGATAATAACTGTAGAGGAAGACAGAGATTAGAACATTTGAAGCAGATAATTGATGATGAATGTTGTTAGGGGTATGTTGAGATGAAGAGGTTAGCGGAAATAATGAAGGATTGCATCGAACCAGTCAAAAGATTGACTACAGCAAAAAATAAATCTATCCTTCAACTTAACTATCATTGATGACTGGTGCTACTGTCATGCTTTACCAGGCCTCTAGTAAGGTATGGTCTTTAATAAACCAGGGGTAATATTATCCACATTAGCCAATTTGTGTTTTTTACGTTTCTTGGTTCCCTCATAGCATTTACACGATTTATTCCCAATTTTTTAGTCTGCTTATATCTACTTGCCTGTAACAGCTTGTTCTCAAATTTACACCCTCCCATTCTTGAATAATTCTCTCAGGTCTCATTAAACCAGTTACTTGATATCTCTACCTTTTTCAAATCCTCCGTAACTTCTTCCTCATCCTTTTCCAGAATTTTCTGAATACCTTCCCTTTCCATCTTTTGCAGTAGCATCCAGTAGCTGTATCTACCATGGCTTGTTCTCATACCATTCAGTGACATCCAAATTTTCATTGGTAGCTTGAATTCAGGAGATTGCAGGGTATTGGATTAGCGCTAGTTTGTTAGAGTTTGATTTGGTCCCCTCAGCTGATCATGCTATATTTATGTTGAACTGATTATGAACTAACATCTTACACAACTTCAATGCTGAACTCTTGGATTTTAACCTTTTTTTTAGATTGATATGTTATAACTTGTGAGTTTCCTAAATGTTCCTCCCATTCCATTTTTAAATCCACTTGTCTTCAAGTATGTCATGGAGGAATACTAAAAAGTACAGCTAGCCATTCTGTAGGTATAGATTTTACAGTTCCATGTATAGTTTTGTCTTTTAGCAGAATATCAGATCTTATTCTTACGTAACTGCAGTTTAGCCATACTGCATTGCTGTATTTAGCAGCTGGGTAGAACCTTCATACTAACAGGGAGGTGAGGAGGTTAAAGATATTGGTGAGATGAGAACATAACAGAGTTAAGAAACAGCAAAACAATAGGGAAGTCATGAAACAACTAACCAAGGAATTAATAATGTCAAATAAACTGGCTAATGATGAGTTTATAAAGACTATTATTGGTGCAGGAGGACCTCTGACTGATGCAGCTAGAAATTTTTATAGTATATAAGGAAACTGAGGGGAAGAGAGGGTATTGAGACTATTATAGATAAGGATGGAGAAGAAGTAACTGAGGATTTGAAAAAGGTAGAATTATTAAGTAACTTGTTCAGTGAGTCCATTAGGCACAATAAGTCACGGGTTATATCTGAAAATGAGCCTATCCGCACAGTTGGAGGTAAGCAGATTAGAAAATTTGAAATTAAACTTGAAGATATCATGAGGGAACTAAGGAATCTAAAAAAGCGTAAAGGGACCGGTGTTGATAATATTACTACAGTTGTCTTAAAGATAGTAGGATAGGACATTGTACCTTACCTTGAAACATTATTTAAATTGAGTCTGGATACTTGCTTACCATAGGACTGGAAAAGTTTGATAGTAGAACCAGTCCACAAAGGAGGAGTGACAAACAGTTGAAACTGTAGGCCAATCAGCTTGACATCAGTGGTAGGTAAATTAATGGAGAGATTAATATGCAACCATATTAAAAATGTTTGTGAGGAAAGTAAGTGGTTTTCAAGTTGATAACATTGCTTTAAACAAGGATATTTGTGTGAATCTCAGTTAGTAGGCTACATGCAAGATATTTCTGATGAAATGGACTGGGGGGGGGGGGTCAAGTTGATAGTGTGGCACTAGATCTTTCAAAGACCTTTGACAGAGTGAGCCATAAAATGGTGCTAAGTAAGGTATGTTGATAAAAAGGTGATTTGCTGGGTAGGAGAATTCCTAAAAGGTAGAAAGCAAAAGGTTAGGGTAGGAAATACAGTATCAAAAGAAGTAGAAGTGAACATGGGAGTCCCACAGGGTAGTGTATTGGGACCATTGTTATTTGTTATTGTAATGAATGATTGTGTTAATGGTTTACTGTCAGAAGTTAGATTTTTTGCAGATGACATAATGTTATATAAAAGGATTAAAACAATAGAAGACTGTAAATAGCTGCAGGGTGATCTAGCTAGGATAACTAGCTGGGTGAGTCAACATGAGATGAAGATAGATGCAAAGAAGAGCCAGCTTATTAGATACACAGATAAAATGGTTGATTATGATTATAAAGTGGGGAAGGAACTACTTATTGAAGTATCAAAGTGTAAATACCTTGGCATAACATTTGATAGAAAACTTAACAGTGCAGGACACATTGGACAGGTAGTAGGGAAAGGGTTCCAAATCCTTCACCTGTTAGAAAGAGTGATGAGGTGATGCACTAGAAAATAACGGAATTGGGGTACAAAACTTTGGTCATGCCAATGCTGGAATACGGGGGCGTAGTTTGAGATCCACATTTTGGGTATCAAATACAGGAGTTGGAGGGGGTGCATAAGAGGGCTGCCAGATTTGTCTTTGGAAATTACCACAGAACACAATCGGTAACTAATATAATAAAGGAGATGGAGTGGGATTCATTGGAGGATAGAAGGAAGGTGAAGAAAGTCATGGGAGTTTACGAGGCCTATACTTGTGATGAAGCGTGGAAAAATTAAGAGGTGCTTGGAAGGGTAGGGTTGACCATGACCACAAGCTGGCACTTTATTTCAGGAATAAGGACGTGGAAAAAGTTTCTTTCATAGGAAAGGGTGTGAGGGACTGGAATAAATTGCCAAGAGAAGTGATGAATACTTTACTGGAACCTCTGAAGTAATTTAAAGTAAAAATTAGTAGAGGACAAAAGTAGGTTGGAAAACGAAAGGAGAAAGGGGGTGTGTAGGGAGATTGCCACCAGAGCGGGCACTCAATCACAATTTTATAGATTATTATTATTATAATTGGGCAAGAGTTGATTTTTTGAGAGCTGTTTCACGCGCTCTCCAACCCGTTTCCAAATGTGTGTGAAGTATGCAATATAATCCTCTCAGGTATCCAGTTGGGTGGTCGTGTGTAAACACATTTCAACAGCTAGCTCTGCTGTCTTTATCAGGTGTCAGGCCTCTTCTAGCTGTCACAAGCTGGCTTTACCACTTAGACTGGCTTAGCCTCCTATAGAACTTCCTTATATACATTCAGGAATAGTGTGTAAAATCTTGGGCTCATTACGACATCTGCTCCCTGGCTGCCCAGATGTGCTGGTGTTCCGTGAAGCTGGTAGGTCCACTCTGATTGGTCGTAAACGTTGGCTTAATCCGCGGCCTGCTGAGGTGCCTGACTGTTGCAATTTTCGCCTTCTATGACCTGTTGTGCAGATCTGCCTTGCTCTTGTTGGAGATCGCTAATGATTGGTCTCCAGGCTTCACTCAGATAGAGCCTGCCTTCCCTATTTATGTTGTTATCATTTAACTGGATTTCCAATGCCTCGCTTATGACTGAGTTCCGGAAGCAAGAGGCCCTGGCTAGCACTACAGTTTTATTGAACTCTATCCTGTGCTCTTCGTCAAAGGCATGCTTGCAGACTTTTCCAGTTGCATCAGCCTTGGTAAGGCACTCTCCGATCATTCTGATTATCTGACAGATATACACTTTGCTGCATTCACATGGTATGGAATAAATCCCAAGTGTTCTCAAGCCTTAGTCATCTTTTACCAAATGCAGCATATCACATATCTTGGTGGGAGGGCGGAAGATACTTTTTATCCCATATCCCAATTTTTCCTGATGTGTTCCTGGTATATGGAAGGAAAGCAAGAGTTTTCAGTGGTTCTTCCTGCTCCGATGGTGGTCTTGGTGGCTTCTGAATAGAGGCTCATTCTATCTGCCGCCAAAAGTAGCTGTTCTGTTCAAGGACGATCTTGAGATGTTTCATATCTTTCAGCAGACTCATTATCAGTGATTGCTCTTGCCCTGTGTATCAGTGTGGCTAAAAGAGAGTTGCGTTGTGCCAGATGGAAGCTACCTGCACCCAAGTAGTGCTCAGTGTGGGTGGGTTTGTGGTATATGCTTAGTGACAGAGTACCATCAGGTTTCTGCTTTATCAAGATGTCCAGGAATGGGAGGCACCCATCCTTCTCTACTTCCTTCGTAAAACATAAATTAGGGTGGATTCCGTTAAGATGGAGAAATTAATTGAACGCTTGGATACCGTGTGGCCACATGGTGAATGTATCATCGACGTAATGGTAAAAGCAAGAAGATTTGAGGGTGGCATACTCTAGTGCCTTTCTTCAAAATCCTCCATGTAGAGGTTTGTTACTACTGGATAGAGTGGTGACCCCATAGCCACTCCGTCGGATTGCTCACAGTACTTCCCTACATGAAGTAAGTGGATGTAATCACATGTTCAGAGAGGTCTGCGGTGGTCGGCTCAAAATGAAGGCATATCAGGTAAAGTGTGTCCCTTAC
The DNA here is from genome assembly GCA_031002005.1 of Vandiemenella viatica. Classification (NCBI taxonomy): domain Eukaryota; kingdom Metazoa; phylum Arthropoda; class Insecta; order Orthoptera; family Morabidae; genus Vandiemenella; species Vandiemenella viatica. The sequence goes on from JARYHS010013631.1 coordinate 175,522,795, forward strand.
CGGTATGTGTGTGAATAGGGATACCATCTCAAAGCTGACCAGGATGTCAGTACCTGAAACTGTTAGAAAATAAATTCCACCGAGTTCTTGAGATGATGACGGCAATGACCCACAAATGGGCTAAGAAGGCTTTTCAGATATTTGGAAAGCCAGTACGTTGGTGCCCCAGTGGCACTTAATGGTTAATCCTGCTTATAGACCTTGGGTAAGCCATAAAGTCTTGGTTGTCTCAAGATGTGTGGCCTGATTCTCTTGGTCACCTCTTCTGGTAGTTTGGCTTTCTTGATGAGAGCCGCCATCTTATTTGCAACTTTTGTGGCAGGGTCGACATCCAACGGTATGTAAGAAGCGTCAGCAAGAAGGCTCATCACATTTTCATCATATTTTACTGCGGAAAGGAGATTAGTCATGTTAACCTTATCGACTGGTAACATGGTTATGTCATCTCTGTGGTGTAAAGCATTTAATGATTTACACTCTGTCATTATGATATTGTTCTTGCGTGGCTTGGCCTTCTTCAAGAATCAGCATATTTTCCACCCTGGCAACTTCCCAGCTAGCGACAGCTAGAAGAGAACTGACACCTGATGAAGACAACAGAGCTAGCTGTCAAAACTTAATGTTTATACAACCCCATCTGGTTGGACACCCGAGATGATTATATTGCATCAGTATAACGGAAAAGTCCCCACTCACATGTGTGAAGTGTGTTATTCAGGTTTTAATTTTTTTTCCAGCTATTTTATGAATGGGTTCTTTAAATGTAAGTGACTGGTTATTTGACGTCTATAGAGGTCTGTTGTCCATTTGAATAGGGCTGATCTCTGTCTTATTTATGAGGCGCGTCCAGAAAGTAAGTTCCGTTTGGTAATAAAATGAAATTGTACACAAATACAGAAGAAATTTTTATTGCACAAAATTCTACAACTCTTAAACTACTTTTCCACATAACTGCCGAAATTTTGCAGGCATTTGTCATAGCGTGGCACCAGGTTTTGTATACCTTCTTCATAGAAATCTGCCGCCTGTGTCTTCAACCAGTTGGAAACAGTTTCTTTCAGCTCGTCGTCATTGGTGAAGTGATGACCACCAAGGAAAGACTTGAGATGTAAGAACAGATGAAAGTCGCTAGGAGCGAGGTCAGGGCTGTACAGAGGATGGTGAAACATGTCCCAGCCAAATCCCTGTACGAGGTTTTTCTTCAAGTTTTGCAGTGTGTGGTCGTGCGTTGTCGTGAAGCAAAACAACACCTTTTGACAGCAGTCCCCGGCGCTTATTCTGAATTGCAAGGCGCAATTTCCGAAGTGTCTCGCAATAAGCATCTGCTTTGATTGTTTGACCACGCGGTAAGAAGTCAATGAGTAGGATGCCTTTCCAGTCCCAGAACACTGTGCACATCATTTTCCGAGGTGTCATGATTAGCTTCGGCTTAACCTTTGGTGGGGATGAAGTGTGCCTCCATTCCATTGATTGCCACTTACTCTCAGGGGTGTCGTAAGAAACCCACATTTCATCTCCTGTGACTATCCGTCTCAGAAATTCTTCGCCGCTTTCAGCATAACGGGTCAAAAATTCAAGTGCACTACCCATCCGTTGTGTTTTGTGTTGCTCAGTGAGAATCTTTGGTACCCAACGTGAGCAAAGTTTACGGAATTTCAGTTGTTTGGTAACAATTTCATGCATCAGTGATCATGAAATTTGGGGGAAGTCCATAGCGAGAGCACTAATTGTAAACCTACGGTTTTCCTGGATCTTGTCATCAATCGCGTGAACCAGTTCTTCTGTAACCAAAGGTGGACGCCCACTTCGTTCTTCATCGTGCACATCACTAAGCCCGCCATTGAACTGTCGGACCCATCTTCTCACCATCGAATCACTCATCGCATTTGATCCGTAAACATCGCAAATTTGCCGATAAATTTCACTTGGTTTCACTTTCCTCTCATACAGAAACCGAATCACAGACCTGATTTCACAGGCGGCGGGATTTTCAATCAATGCCGACATTTCAAACAAGCACAACAAAGCGTATGTAAGTGACAGCGATCTCCAAATGGCCCACGTTCTTCCCCTTGATACACATCGTCTCCAGCACATGTGCGGAACTGCAATCACAGCGCTGCAGCGGAGATAAATTGAAACGGAACTTACTTTCTGGACGCGCCTCATATATTCACCTTAAGGCATCAGGTGTTGAAGTATTCATGCAGTTTGTGAAGGTCACACAAGATAATTTTTTTTTGAAATTCCTAGATTGTGATGTCATGATTATATTGTTGGCATATACAGTATATAAATTTTCTATCTGCTGTGGATGGAAAGTTTGCGGTGTAGATGTTGAAAATAGTGGAGCAAGGACTGATCCTGGTGGCAGTCTGTTGTTTAATCTTTTGTAGGATTTTCTTCTGTTCCCATTTAGTCGAACTTCAGTCATTCAATTATATAGCTTGTCATTCAACAGAGACAATCATCTCACATGTGATAATCTTCAGGAGTTATAGCATGATTCCCTTTCTCCAGACTGTGCCATATACCAATGTCAAATCTACAAACACTGCCAAGGTCTTCTGATCTTGGAATTGCTTCTCAATATGGTTGATCACTGCCATTTCCTGGTTGCACCAACTATGACTTGGTTGAAAACCTACCTGTTCAATTGATTTTGCTGGGATACTATTTTAAATAATTTCAGAATTTTGTAGCATGAATTCAAGAGGCCTTTTGGTCCATAATCTTCTAGGCTGCAACCAGCTTTGCAGGTTTAAATGTAGTTATTATTTTAGTTCTTTTATGAATGGTTGGGACCTAACCAATTTGTAAGATGTTACTCAAAAAAATTTCAATGAAGTCTAATGCTTGTGAGCCACAATCTTTTTAAAAAATCTGGATACATTCCATCTATCCCTGCAGCTGTACTGGATTTAGTTTCACTTATTGCCTCTGAGTTATTCTTGGGACTGACATCTACTACAAAAGGTGTGGTCCTATCAACTTGAAATAATCTGAGCTTTAGTTTACTTCGGAAATGATACTTTTATCAGACTATTACTTGAGTATGGTGGGGAAGTATGGGACCAACATTATGGGTACCAAATGCAAGTGTGTGGGGATGCAAAGAGAAAAGAATTGTTTGTTAAAATTACTGTATTTTAATTTCAATTTTGATGGAGCACACTTGCTCCAGTGGCAATGTCCCTACACTCACACCTACTAAAGTCATTATTTTTCACCACACACCTACCACTGCTCTTTACAAATTCCAGCTTTAAATTACATCAGTGGTTTTGGTAAACTGATAATTATTTCCCTTGGTAATTTATTCCAGCCTCTGACTCCCTTACCACAACAGTCATTCTGTGAGGCAGGCTCCCACAACACCCACCCTCCATAATGTTCTCCTGATAATAAAGGGCTAGAGCCAAAGCTTTCTGTATCACATGTGCTTTTGCCTGTTTATGCCCCACAACTATCTAAGGTAAGTGGGGGCAGGGCCACATTTAAGCATAGACTACCTAGGCTGTAGCCTAGGGGCCTGCTCCACAAAGAGGACCACACCACAGCAGGAGAACAGTAGTAGAGCTGGGGGAAAAAAAAAAACAAAAAAAAATGGTTACAGGGGCCCGCACCACATGTATAGTCTAGGGTCCTGAGTGGCAGTTCATTTCCCTTACATAATTTGTAATACCTAACAACTTTTATTTAATTGTTTACTATATCTGAGAAGTCATTGTCAGAATATTGAGCCGTTTAAAGAGTTGTCTGCAATAAGTTCTTGGTTTTACCCTACACAGCTTCTTAATAGCTCTTTTCTACGCCATAAAACTTTACTTTTGAAAACTTTTCCAACAAAATGAGGGTATGACTGAATGAAAATAAGAGGAGTACACCTATTTCATTAAATCCATATTTGCTATTAGAAAAAGTGTTCTTGCTGCAAACGTGGCACTACTTTACTTCTGAAGTAGTATTGGAATATATTCTTGCCAATTGGGATTCTCATTTATTTGAATGTCAAGGAATTTTATACTCTTTGTTTCCAAGATTGTGTTATTTTTATTATTTATATCTAAAACATGCTGCACATAATTTTTTGTTTTAAACCTATTTTTTAAAATAAAAATGTAATTTTAATGAGTTTCCCTCAAACAAGTTTGCTACTTCACTGAGTTACTCATTTGCTTGTAAAAACAGATTTTTTCCAATCTGGTTAGTGTCATTTGTAAATACCTTCCACTTACCTTGTCAGATAAGTTTTCAGGAAGATCATTGATGTATAATAAAAACAGAAGGGGTCCTAGGACAGAGCCTTGTGGAGTGCCATGTTGTATTTTCTCCACATCTTTACTTATTTTTGAAGCATAAAGGGAGACTTTTGCATTCAGCTTTCCATGTAGGAATTGAATCATTTACCTTTGGTTTGATATATGCAATTACAATTAATTCTTTATCAGCACTGTCAAATGCTTTCACAAAATCTCTAAAATTCCTTTAGGGCACATTCTATTACTACTCATATGTGTTATTTAAAAATAAATTTTTAGTCATTTTTGCAGATGACTCATTCTATAATCCAAACTGTTAAATTAGTAAAAATATTATATCATGGAAGTTCTTTAATTCTTTAGCATACATGACTTTTTCATGCTGTGGAAGAAGAGCAGTAGCACAGTGCAAAGGAATTGGGAAGAGTTCAACAAGATAATAATGATGGGGGAAGAATTGTTTATTCCAAAATGAAAAATAAAAAAGTTACAGAGCATGCTTACTGTAATAAGGAGATGAGAATTCTAAAGACATTGGTAAGAAGAGAACACAACAAAGTTAAGAGACAGCAGGGCAGTAGGAAAATCTTGAAACAACTAAACAAGTATGTAATAGCAACAAAGACGGAAGCTAAGAATGGGTTCATGAAAAAATATTTTGGTTGAGGGCGACCACTGAGTGATGCATCTAGGAGTTTTTATGACTGTTACAGAAGTATGGGAAGGAAAGGTAACTAGAAAATTGGATAAGGATGGAGAAGAAATTACTATTTTTTAAAGGCATAGATACTAATTAATTGGTTTCATGAAGCTGTTAGGCATAATTATTCTGGAACAAGAAAGAAAAAATTGTAGGAGAAGCCCCTTCAATTAAGCAATAATGAACAGCCTACTAAACTGGAAATAAATTCTAAGGATATGATGGAGGAACTAAGAAAAATAAAAAAAAAGCCTAATTGGGCTGGTGTGGATAATATTGTTAGAGATTATTAAAAGTTGTGGGATATGATATCGTACCTTATCTTGTAATAATATTTCTATCGAGTTTGTAGTCTTGCTGCTTACCATAATAATACCAGTCCACAAAGTAGGTGAGACAAACAGCATTGAAAATTACAGGCCAATTAGTCTGACATTAGCGATGGGAAAGTTGATGGAAATATTGGTATGTAACCACATCCAGAATGTCTCAGGAAATGAACTGATTTGCAACAGCAAACTGTGGGTTCCTAATTATGTTCAGGATTGGTGCTTAGCACCCTCTGCCACTCACAATATTTGTGAATTGCAGACTATAGATGTAGATTTAGCAACATGAAGACTAATGTGAATCTCAGCTAGTATGTTAAATGTAGATAAAATGGACAATGGAGGTCAAGTTGATAATGTATTGCTGGTTCTCACCAAAGCATTTAACAGAGTGAGTCATAAAGTGGTGGTAGATAAGATAAAAACCATTGGAGTGATGGGAAAGTGACTTGGTAGATATAAGAATTCTGAATAGGTGGAAAGCAAAGAGTAATTAGTCTAGGAAATGCATTTTAAGTAGTTGGGATGCAGTATACACTAGATTGGAATGACAATTTTTAACTGTTAAATTTACAAATGCCTCATTTTTTTTTATTTTTTTTTTTTGCTTCAGGTTGCATTTGATATGAAAGGTATATAGAAGTGGGAGATGATGGAGGAGGTCAAGCTATGAGAAGGAATTCGGCCATAGCCATTTGAAGGAACTAACATGGCATTTGCCTGGAGTGACTTTGGGAAATGATGGAAAATTGGATTTGAACCCACATTTTCATGAATGTCAGTCAATAGTTTTACTGCTCACCAACTGGGCTTGGTCACAAGTGACAATAAGCAAGCAGAAAGTCAATGAAGTGTTATTTTATATGTGAAATGGGAACATTTACAATGAATGGATTCCAAAAATGATAAAAATATGTACCTCAATCACACCAATCTATCAGCAGGCCCAGGTGATGTGGAACTGGTCAATGGCCTAAACCAGGGATGGTCCACGGGCCACTTGCAGCCTGCCATATGTCAGTATGTGGCCCGCGGAGTAGAATAATTATATATGTCAACGTAACAATCAAACACTGTAACACTAAGTTAAGCTGATTTTAAACCTATATTATCACTCACTTAATTTAGGAAGGATGGACAATCAACACAAATCACTGATGTTCATTTGGAGAATTTTTGCAAGTAGCCGTCACTGCATTCGACATCAACATTGAAACACAAACAAAGTAAAATAATTATATTTTTAATACTTAATTAAATATTTATGTTTCATTTATTGTGTTTTCTTCTTCATAAAAATATTGAAGTATTTTTTCCACGAAAGTAGAACGTGTGGTGCAATGAAATATTCTATTTCGAAAATTTGGCCTGGCTGCTGAAAAGGTTAATGGATTCATTGATGATTAGATAGAAGAGTAAAGAATTTTTAAGTATTTGGGATAGAGGAAAATCTCTATTGCTGAAAATCTAAGAGCAAATATCTTACCATAGCTTTGTTATTGAAATGGAGGGCACTTGAATTTGTTTACAGAAAATATTATTGGACACTTATCAGTAACCAATATGATAAAAAGAACTGGCTTGGCCATCACTGAAACGCAAAAAGTGGATGAAGAGAATGCTGGGAATCTATAAAAGACATATTGGTGATGAAGCTTGGATGAATATTGGTAAAAAATTAGAAGTGGAAAAATTTCCTTTTGTTGATAAGGGAGTTATGTATTGGGATTTATCCCAATAAATGACCAGAGTAAATTAACAATTTACCTGAAACACCAAAAGAATTTAAAGTTAAAATATGTAAACAGCAAAGTAGGAGGTTGAAATTGTCCTCAAAGAATTTAGGATTTAAATAATGATAAAATTGGCACCAGGACATATGATGCGTAAAAATTAAATTATTTTTATTACCCAGATCTCTCAGGATCTAACTCCTAAATCTGCTCATTTCAACTTATGTACCAAGCCTGGTGGGAGAGTGGTAATGATTGGTTCTGGCATTAGGAAGGATACAGGTTGAAATCCTGTACGGCCATCCTGATTTCAGTTTCCATGGTTACCTGAATCTCTCCAGGTGAATGCCATGTTGGTTCCTACAAGAGTTCATGGCAAAATTCATTCCCTTTCCTTGCTTTCCATCCTCAATATCGACGAGCTGTAAAGTCCGAAAAATAGCCCCTAATTAGTGTGAGAATTAAGTTTTTCGTGGCGTATGGATGAAATGAATACTTCACAGGTTTTCTGCCTGATAATTTCTTTATTTATTTAACCCAACCAATGGGAGCACAGCAGAAAGCCTCTCCAGCAGCGGGTTACTTATGGGAGCCAGGACTCGCTCGTGAATTCAGCGGAGATAGTTGCCGAAATGTTATTAAATAAAGAAATTATCCAGCAGAAAACCCATGAAGTGTTCATTTCAGCCCCTAATTACATTATTCAGTGTTCCCTCTTCAACCATAATTCATAAACTTAGTTCTGCTATTTATTGCAGTTGTTTGAAGTTTGCGCCACTCACATTCTGTTTTATAACTCTATTGTGTTCTCTTCTTGCCAACATCTTCAGCATTCTTACCTTATTATAATATGTAGGTTCTGAGCTTTTCTTATTTTTTGTTATGTAATGAACATATGTTTCCCCCTTCTTATTATCTTTTTTGGGCTGTTCCAATCGCTCAACTATACTGAGCAGTTTTCTCCTTCCACATAGTGAACTTTTTTTTCACCTGCCTCTAATGACCTCACTGTCGATGAGGCATAAAGCCAGAAGCAAAACAAAAAAATTTCTCAATATATTATAAGCCCTACATTTCAGTGGGCTGGTGATTCACTAATACTAATGTCTCGCAACACATCATATATCTTCTTCAAACTTTCACCTATAATCACTGTTAGTCTCAACCACTGTTTTACTGAGCCCAGCAACTTTCATTGAATTGTTTTATTATCATTTATTTCTATTGTAACCTGAGACACCAATTAGGCAATATTTGGATAATATCCAACATATGTATTTGGTTCTTCTCAGCCACTCTCAGCCAGTCTCATTACATCCATAAGTTATTTTTAAATTTCTGTTCTCTTCTGTTATTAATCTTATTTCCTTCCCAGCCCACAATGGCATATTAAAATTCCATCTAATAATGAGAATCCTATTCCCAAATCTTAATGCTTTACGTGGATTTAGTTTGTCCTCAAGAACTTCATCTTGCTAATTTATTCCTCCAATATAGTAAGCAAACAAGACTCAGCTTTTGTTTTGCCTTTATATGCCCCTAGCAGCTATAACCTATAAATACTAGAAAACTGTCATGAAAAGATTGTTACAAAAAGGGCGCTGATTTTAAATTGCACAATACATTGTTATTTGTTGGCTGGTCACATTGTTATGTATCAGGTTGGTATCCATAAACATTCCAATTAGTGCTGCAGTCTGAATTTCTCATATTGCAGCTTCATTGTGTGTCTAACCATAGAGTACTAATGCATAGCATGTGCTAATTGTAAAAATGTTTTATCAGAACAACCACTGGCACACAGAACAGAAAGTTATGCAGTAACTGTGAGACATCTTCATGCAATTCTAGGGTGTAATGGAACTGTTACTCCAATATTGCCATAGACCTGCCTTCCGCTTTCCAAACTCTTATAACAGGTTAAACCTATTTCTTCCTACAATTTCGGAAGTGTCTGATGTGTTTATTCTCTTTAACAAACTTGCTATATCTCCTGTTTCCAATCCCACACTCTCCTTTTCTCACTCTGCACTGAATTTAAATCTCAACTTTCTGCCTCCATTAGGTAATGCTGAAGGTTTTGTTCCTTTATAATTATTTCTTCTGGCTCTGAAATTTTCCTACCCCAAAAACAGAGTATGCAGTACAATGAAAGAAACTAATTCATATCCTACTTCACCTCACCGATCAGTGCTATGCTGTATCTAATAGTACCATACACATTTGCTTCTTAATCTTGCCTGGAAATATTCCTCAAATTACTGAGTGTGGTGGGTGAGCGGTTACACTCTGGCATCGCTGTCGGGTGGATGGGGATTCGAATCCCCATCCAACCATCTAGATTTGAGTTTTTCATGGTTTCTCAGAATCACTTCATGTGCATGCAAGGATGTTTGTTTCAAAAATGCAAACCAAATTCCTTCTCATTCTTTGCCCCCAGTCCTTACCTACCTCTAATGACCTCATGGCATGAGGCATAAAGCTAGAAGCAAAACAAAAAATTCCTCAATATATTATAAGCCCTACATTTCAGTGGGCTGGTGATTCACAAATACTAATGTCTTACAACACACCACATTGCAAGATGTGCTTCCAAGAACCTCTCCAGTGGAGGAAACTTCCCATCACAGGTCATGGTGGCTGCATGTAGAAGCTTTGGTGGTGTCTTGACACAATCTAGTCTGCCCTGTAGTGGTATAGGAAAATGTTTTGACTGCAAGTTCCTCCACTTAATCAGGTTCTAGCTACGTACATTGTCTGTTCAAAATCCAGAAACACTTTTATAACGTCCATATGATTTTGTTTCTACTTCATAACATTTTTTAAATGACACCACTGTTAATCAGCACCTTTAGCATTATGTCAAGCCTGATTGGGGTGGCTATTTGCATTCTCACTCTCATACTGCTAGGTTGGTCCATACTTAAACTGTAGGCCAGTCGATTAATGTATGTCATTAGTAAGTTTCACTATTAAATCTTAACAGTAAACATAGTAAGTTTACAGGCCATGATGTACTGTTCAATAAGGTAACTTACTGGATAGCTAACATCAGAAAGCAATTGAAGCCACCCAACAGGAACTGTGCAAGCCATGCAGATCAGGCCTTATATGAAGCCACAGGCACAATGTGTGGAGCAGACAGAACATGGAGTAGGAGAGAAGCATTGCAGTGGAGATATTGTATTAGTCCATTTAAATTGGACAATAGTAATGTGGTTCTGGCGATAGTTAGAATCTGATGAAAATAGCAGTGCATTCCATCACAACACTATAAAAAAATAGTATACGCTATGTATCTATTAAAATTAGACATATCACATTTATAAACATATATAAGCCACTTGCTTTCTGTTGGTCCTCTCATGTACTCTGATAATAGCCATGTCCTGTTGTGTACATTGGTGACTTCATCAGCAATCATTAAGACTGGAAGTATCAAACCAGTGATCCGAACGGTGGAGGCCTAATAAAATGTACTGAAGAATACACCATTCATCTTGTCTTTGATGCTAAGGGGAGAGCAACTTGCTGATCAGCAGTGTGGAATTGAGATTACAATCCTGACTTCTATTTTGTGTCTTAGAATGAAAGAGGTAAGACAGCCTTCATTGGCTTTCCTATTTGTTGACGTGGCCCTGTATGCATTGGAAGTTGGAATCTATATATTACTAGTATCCTCATATTCTTACCTTTATTGGAATTTCATAGAGGCTGATTGCAGAAATTTATCAGACAATTTGGATAAATCTAATTGTTTCATTTTACCAATGACTGAAAACTGTGGAAGATTTGTTTGAGTAGTGATTGCTGTTGATTGAAAACATATTCCAAGTAAGGAATACAAACTGGATAGATAAAGATCAGTGAGAAATGTTGTAAAAGTTTTCTTAACAGTGAATATCGTGTAATATCTGATGAATCCTTGCACAACCTTGATAATGCCTAAAGAACAAAAAAAGTAGAAACTGCCAAATCTTTAGACTTCTGACACTCAAGTAAAAAGGTATGGTTTGTTTTGTGAAAACCTTGTGATAGCATCACATCTGGTAAGTGGGTTCCATAATTATATCAGATAAAGCTGCTAACATTGGTCCATGTCTGAAGCTCCAATGAAAAGACAACATTCTAAGTTGACAGGAAAGAAGTACTCCAACTAAAGGCTAATAATCAATAATCTCAGTACACTTTCACTTTTTGTGAAATTAATAAAGGCATCAAGAATGACAAGTCTCTAGGTCTTGATGGAATTCATCTTGAAGTATTAATAAATAGTGGGAAAAGAATATTCATCTGTGGCTGATCAGACATTTCTGTAATATCCTCCAGAGCAGTACAGCATCTCCACAGTTCAAACAGTCTAAAGTCATGGCCATTCTGAATCCTGAGAAACCTACTGATATATCTGACATTTACTGGCCAGGTGCACTATTGAGTTTTTACTACAAGCTATTAAAATTAATCCTTTTAAATAGAATTGAGCTACTTGACCAGATACTTGAATTTATTGAATTAATTTAAATGTGAGGGACACACGCTACAGAGGTGATATCCATTGTCATCTATTTACACCTTTCTCATTATTTTTATCATCATCTTATATAACCCAAATGAGGAATTTTGCCATTTACAAATTTTAAATTCCTCCAGCATTTTTGCTAAATTATTCATCACCTCTTGTGGTAATTTATTCCAATTTCTGACACCTAACCCTTACCCCCACTTCCCTCCCGCAAAAAATATCCACACCCTTATCCATGAAATTGTGCTAATGGTCATCGTTTACCTTCTTTCACTACACCTAATTCTTCGACCAATATTATTCCAAACCCCATAGCCAACATACCCCAAGTACACCTCCAGCCAGGGCCACATTTAGACCTTGTGGGCCCCTACGCTATACAGGCTGTCGGCAGTGACGTAACAATTTATGGGATTTTTTTGGCTGTGGTGCGAGACCCTTGGCTACAGCCTATGCTTAAATGCGGCCCTGCCTCCAGCACTCTCTTTAGTATTCCCAATCCAGTTCCTTTACTGGGCCCTGCAGTAATATCCATAAACAAATCTAGTTGCTCTCCTTTGCACGCCCTCCAACTCTTCTATTTAATACTCAAAATGTGAGTCCCAACCACACCACCATATTCACACAATGGTCTGACTTATCAAATAGGCTGGCCTTAGGCCTCAGCTTTTTAGGTTACATACATTTATGAAGGCAATCCTTTAACATCTTAACTTCTGCCTGCAAATCTTCAACAAAGTGAATAATGTGCAACAGTGGTCCCAAAACATTACCCTGTGGCAATCCCATTTGCACTTCCACCACTGCATTTGCTTTGCTTTCTACTTTTTAAAATTTCTCTCACCAGGAAGTAACTTTTTCATCCTATCTAATGGTTTTTTCATTTTTTATCACCATTTTATATCTTACTCTGTCAAATGGTAAGGAGAAATAAATGCTACAATATTAAATTGGTCTTCTTAATATCCTGCACATAAACCACTAACTGGTACATTGATATCTTTTAAAAATAAATGTTGCCATTTTTAAAACCAGTTACTTTCCTCACAGAAATTTCTGATGTGGTTTCATACCACCCTCTCCACAACCTACCTACCATTGCCGTCAAACAAATCAGTATACAATTTTCAACCCTTTTGTCTTCCCTTCTAGTTCTGGTACTGCTGCAACTTTTATTTCTGTGGTAAATGAGAAGTCTCCATATTAAGTCTAAATATTCCCCTATCCTTAATACATTAGTAGTAGTATTATCTACAATGACCAGTGGTAGTATTATCTATAATGACCCCTTTACACTCTTTACTTCCATATTTCCTCAGAAACTGTATCCAGATTTTTATATTACTCATTACTACCTACGTGCAGAAGCTACTCCTCCGAATTTTCCTCTTCCATAACTGAATAATATTCCGAAATAATCTCTTTAAAGTAGTTATTAATATTCCCTAATAATCTCTTTAAAGTAGTTATTCGATATACCTACCTTTTTCAAATCCATTAGACTAATTTTAAATACAGAAAAAGCATTTTTCGACAATATGGAGACTAAGCACAATACCTGTAAATGGAAAGAGAATGAATAACTTTTTTATTTTTAGTATATAAAGAGACCCTCTATCAGTCATGACCCGACCTCTCATAGCCTCTTTAACATTTGGCTTACTACATAGTAAATTTACAAAATTGAGTTTTTTGTTCCCACTACTTACAATGGAGACATGATTAATTGTTCTTTGGTGGCTGACAGAATCCATACTGAAAAATTATTTTTCTCTGCTGATGATATAACCACATCACTGGTAATACCAGTCTCAAGCTAATATTTCTTTTAAGTGACTATAAACACTATTGTCATAGAAGATATACTGAAACACAAAATGCAGAAAGAGGGATTTGTTATTTCACAGCACAAAAATCTTGGCACAAATACAAGGGAACATACTCCGTCATAAGACCTTCCAAATTGCTGGTGATATTTGGAAACTTTGGCAGGTATGCTACGATAAATCAATAACATTTTGTGCATTGTTACACTGTAATAATGATGCCAGTGTCATAATCATCCTTCATTTGTAGATCTCACTTCATCTGTGACATGACAATGACCTGCTGTTGCTGCATAGATCATTACCATAGTGCTGTAAACTTTTATACATCTCAAGTTATCCAGCCTTGTGACATTTTATACAGAATGCTTTAACAAAACAATTCATCCTTTATGTTAAAAACAAAAATTCTTTATGTTAAATTATTGTTTAATAATGCCATAAATTTATTGCTTAATAATACCATAAACTTGTAGCCCCCTGTGTACATTGAGTATGAAAAATTTATGATTTTTCTTTTTTATCTGTTAATTTGTCCAGTCAAAAGGAGCTTCAGCAAACTTGATGGAGACAAAATGATCTGCTAGTGAGATTCTTTTCTTCTCCCATTTCACAACTCCTGATATTTCAAGAAGTAAATTTAGCTTGCTTTTTTTCACATAATTCGGCAGTAGATTATAATCTTTTCCCTGTAGAGATTTTTGAGCATGGTGCAGCAGTATTATACTCTCCACTGAAGCTTCCTCTTTTTACAGTTACTGCACCTACAGAAATTTAATATTTTGTCCAGGATGACTTTCTGAAAATCACTGATACGAGGTTCACATTTGTTTGGTGCAGGAACAAGTTTCAGTCATCCGAGATAATTAAATTTGTAGATGCTACTTCAAACGTAAGGTTTTGCTATTAAACACAATACAGTGTGAAAGTGAAAATTTTCAGAGCCAGGTCAAAAACTTGAGATTGCCACCTTGAACATTCAAGCTGCCCCTGCTGACATCCTTACAAATGAGAAAATTTTCCCACTCCCTTATGCATGAAATAGAGTTCAAGTTTGTGGTGATGGTCACCTTTCCCTGTCCATGCACTATTCCTAATTCTTTGACTAATATCCCTCCAAGCCTTATAACCAACATATGTCCTCTACATTCCCAGCATTCTCTTCACCCTTCTCCTTTCCTCTAATGAGTCCCAATCCAGCTACTTTATCATATCAGTTACTGACTGGGTCCTGCGATAATTTTTGCAAATCACTCCCTCCAACTCCTGTATTTGATAACCAAAATGTGGATCCCAAACTACACCACCATATTCAACCAATGGTCTGACCAAAGTTCTGTAACCCAACTCCCTAACTTCTCTGGTACATCCTCTCATCACCCTCTGCAGTAAATGAAGGATTATGTAACTTTTTCCTACCACCTGCCCAACTGAATTTGTTATCAAATGTTATGTCAAGATATTTACACTTCAAGCTCTCAACAAGCAATTCTGACCCAACCCTATAATCATAATTAACCTTTATAAGCTGACTCATCCATTCAGATATTCTATCCAGGTCACCCTGCAGCTGTTCAGTCTTCACCTGTTTTGATCCTATTGTATACCATTATATCAGCTGCAAAGAACCTATATTCTGAAAGTAGCCTATCGGCAGTCATTCATTAGAATTATGAACAGCAACGGTCCCCAAAACACTGCCCTGTGGCACTCCCATAGTTACTTCCACCTCTTTTGATAATGTATATCCTACTCTTAACACTTTGCTTTCTGGCTTTTAAGAATTCCTCTACCCAGCAAGTAACTTTTTCATCCAATCCAATAGATTTCAGTTTATTTATGGCGCACTCTGTAAAATGCCTTGGAAACATCTAGTGCCGCACTATCAACTTGGCCTCCCTTGTCCAATTCATCTGAAATATCTTGCTTATAGCCCACCATCTGAAATTCACATGAATGTCCTAGCCTGAAGCCATGTTTTCGATCTGAAAATTAGTTTCTTTCCTCACAGATATTTCTGATAAAGTTGCATATCAATTTCAAGGTAAGGTACAATATCGTATCCTACAATCCTTAATAAATCTGTAGTAATATTATCTACACCATCACCTTTACGTTTTTTTTTGTTTTTTTTTGTTTTTTTTTTTTTTTTTTTAACTTTCCTAGTTCCTTCATAATTTCCTGAGAATTTATAACAAATTTTGTAGCTTCCTCATTTATACTTTTAGGGAGACACTCCACTGATTCATTCCCCCCGCCCCCCAATATCATAGGATAATAGACCCTGGTAGCCTCACTAAACCAGTCACTCAATATATCAGCAATTTTAAAATCCTCAGTGACTTCAGCTCTGTTCTTATCTACAATAGTTTCAATGCCTTTTTTTCTCCTCAGTTTCCTAATATAGCCATAGAAATTTATCAACATCATTCCAGTTGAGAAACAAGTAAATTTAAATAAAGTAAATAAGAGCACTCTATGTTCTACTTAAATAGTTTAATAGCGTCCTAAACATCTTCAAGTAAATCTGACAATCTCAAATAATGCTTAAAGCTTCCTTCCTTTAAACAGTTTAAAAAAACAATTTGTACACAATATCATTACAGTATCCAGAATTTTTACAAACACAATAAATAATCTCCAATAATTTACATACTACAATAAATAATGATTGAAATACAAATTTCATATATTTTTTTTTTTTACAATAATCTATTCAAATAAAAAATACAAACATATTGCACAATCTGCAAGAAGCTATCAATTTGTTTTCAGACCGTTACCAACTACCCTGAAATAAATTAATCTTTTCTTCAGATATGTTAGTAATATTTTAACAATCTCAAGCCAATCTTCTCATGATTACTAATTAACTGAATACCGGTGGCACAACATATTTGCTGACACAAGAAAGACAATTCTCATCAAAATACCCTGAGTAGCTGTCTTTTGGTGGCACGTCCCAAAGTAAAATACGATTGGTTCCAGTAATCGCATAACTGGTATAGCACTCCATAATTTGACAAATAATATATGCCCGATAAGAAAGAGTAAAGAAGTCTGGGCAATGATACAAAAAAGTAATTTCATATATATTCAGGAGATCTAACACAGTCTACATAAAAAGAGTATAAGTGGCACTAAATTGTATGTCACTCAAAATCTTTATATACGTATTTACAGAAACTTCTTGGCTATCACTTTACAAACTTATAAGGAAATATCAGTTTAACACATCATTTATTCTTGAGAAATTGACCCGCAATTTCAAGAAATCTTCACTTAGAACATTTCTTTTTTTTTTTTTTTTAAAACACTATCAGTCAATGTGCACAAGTACAATTAAAAAAATATAGCGTACAAAGTAAATTACACAAATATATCTAATAAAAAAACATCTGAACAAAACTATTTAACATTAATATGAACAGGTTTAAAATAACACTTTCTCCAATAAAGAGCATAAACTGACATAGCATCAGGAACAAAATAGTGGAAAAAGGGTAGTAAAGTATTCATCCAAAGATAATGGTACACTTAAGAGACAAAAGATTTATAATTGTACTAAGAATTCTTTGTAATGCTGTTAAAAACTTTCTATATGTAAGAAAGCTAACCTACTTCCATATTGCTCACAATTTTAAGTACGGTACCTGATTTTTGCCAAAATCTCTTTTTTTCTGTTTCAATATCTCTCCAACAAAGTTGTTACAACACTTTTCAGCAACTATTAATAATCTTATAATTTTTACGACATAAGAACACATAATACTGATACAAAAATGTAATTACTGCACAACATATCTTCTTTTTTCCCCCCCTAAAATTCATTTACACTCTACTTTTTGTAACAAAAACCTTGAAAATGAAACTATTGATAATATTCAAGGGAAATTTAGCAGAAAAAACTGATTGCATCCCTTGATACATATCACTAAGGAAAAAGGCTTGTTAGTTTGGAGATCTCTTTTACAATTTAGTAAATATCTTATGTACATTCAAGATTATTATGTACAATGTTATTTATACGTAACTGTAGGAATACTGCAACATGATAATCTTACAAACATAATATTTCTAATAGCTCCTGATAACTTCTTTCAGAGAGAGAGAGAGAGAGAGAGAGAGAGAGAGAGAGGGGGGGGGGGAAATCTTTCACAGGTTGAGCATACAGGAATTAAAGCAGCAAAATATCTTGCTAAAGCTCCAACTTAATTTGGGTCAATGAGTACTTGCACACCAATTATAAACACTTACAAGTTTGGGAGCATCCATAAACTATGTGGTTCGGTGTAAGGGTTGCCTGGAAAGCTAAAGTGGGCTATGAGCAGAAGGGAGGGCAGGATTTCCAAGTCATGCCACGTAGCTATTCATTCATATTATTTGCTTCAGTTAAAATGAGGTACAGAACACACAACAGCGTGTAAATACGTATTTCCATCATTATTTTGTGGTTTATGGACTCTCTCTTATACATATATATATGTGGCTTAAAAGAAACTAAAGTCTGAATGCTGAAAACAGGTAAAATATAAAATAAAAGCTCTTAAACCTAACATATTTATGAAAGCTTCATTCATTTGTTTACCGTATAGTACCACTTTAGAAAAAAGAAAGAAAGTTGTTAATAATGATAGTAAAATAGGTCTTACGGAATCTAAAAACTCCCTAAATCGAATCGTCTCTATAGATTCATACAAGCAAGGCATATTTATAAGAGTCTTTTACAAAGGTCTACCAAACAACTGAATGATATACAGGAAGCACTTTCCCGTAACAACACGAAATTGATTGGTTATAACATTGCAAGTTAACTGTTAAGGCAATTGTGACAGAAACTGAAGTTACAGGAACATCTATGAAAAAAGAAACTATTACATATTTTGAACTTAATACCCACATGAAAAGCAGTTTGGCAAAACCTGTTATTCACATAACAAAAATAAAGTTCATAAACAGTTAGGCCAAAATGAACATGAAACAGTTTTTGGGGCAATCAGTCACTTGAGACATTTTAGTTCAATTTCTTTTATATAGTTAAAGAATGCTGACTTATTCAGAACAAAACAATAAAGAAAACTTTCAGCACATACAAAATCTCAAACTTCTCTTCCAATCCACATCTTGTCTTTGAATCATGATTATATGCATAAAGAAAGATGTATCTTGGTGGATGCATATCGTCCACCTATCAAAAATTGGTATAAACCTCTTGAAATCAGAATTAATTGCTTTGATATAATGACTTCTTGTTCCTTCACATTTTATGAAAAAAGTTGCACCAAATTATATTAAAAATGCCAAAATATGAGAGAGCCAAGCAGTTGTAAGATGCTGCCACACTGAAAAAATACCACAAATATTGTTGGTACAGAAACAAGCTGTTTGGTTTCCTCCTAGCAGTTGTGTATAGGACCAGAAGAAAATTTTCATAAAAGCCATATATAAAATTCCTTCTGAAACTTTCACCTTGAAATGTCATATTTACAACTGAGAAAACCAGATTCCCTCTATTGATTCAATAGGGCAAGATGTATCTATTATGATGCTGAGTAAAATATTTTTTCAAACAAATCTTGTGACTTTTACAATGTAGGGAAGCAGAAATGCCAATAAAACATAACCAGACAGCAAATAACTAACATTTCAAGAGATTTGTATTAATTTTCCATCACTGGCAGCGTCTGATAGCTGTGCAACACACATATTTTCGCATATTTAATTTGTGGGGACTTTTTTTGTTAAGTGTGAGCGAACAATGTAAAGAATAGTCCAGTCACCTGTACTTCTAAAATATAAAAGTTTTTGGATTTCTGAGGTTACACATCAAAGTACAGTAACTGGAGATTTTTTCAAAACTAATATCAACTATAATTTCAAGAAAAATTTAAAGATTAGAGTTAAACAGAAAATAGCAAAACAATATCATCCACTAATAAAGAAAGTAGCTATGTAATGGAAATTCATCCAACAAATCACTAGACCTGAAGCAGTATGTAAGGTATATAAAAAAAAAAAAGTTCATTTTTATCAGTGTCAATACTTGCAAGCCAACTGAACCAAAATAATAATAAGTTTAAGTGAATTACAGTTAACAAGAAGTAGAGAAACGATTTCATGTTTCTTGAGAGATTGATGTTCCACTAAATCAGCCACTTTTGACTACAATTTATAGATCATGCAATAAAAATGAAAACAATCAGGAAGCTAAGTTTAAGTGCCTTTATTGACAGAAATTAAAAGTGGAATAACGGACGTTTAAAGTAATAGAATGCTGTGATGCAGCAATGTAACCACCCCTCTGTGTGGGAGAGCTTATTTGTTTCTATGTGGTCATACCTTCTGCTATGTTTGCTTATCCACATATGCTTAAAATTATTACGTTAACAAGCATAAATCACTTTCCTTCCTGTGTAACATACAATGATTGTTTTTAATTTGGTAACACACAAACTGCTGATTTCTCTCCATCTTTTCTTGACACTGCTCTTGATATGTATTTTGGATGCAGTTTAAGTATATTATGGTAGGCAATGGATGAAACTTGGCACACTACTTCCCAATTAACATAATTTCTGAGGTACAGTCCCACATACACTACATTCAAATTACATGAAACATGAATTTATGGACAACTGTAATGTATAGAAATATGAAATGACTTGGACAACATTAAAATTTTACTTTTCATTTAGTAAAAATAAAGCCAACAGCCCTAAAGTAGTATTGAGTAAGGACTGTTGCATCAATAATGGGAAAAAAGAAACTTTTTTTAGGGAATGGGGTGTTTTTATTATTATTATTTTGAATGAAGAATGCTTGACCAAATGGTAGTTTAATCCAATAGTGGGGATTACTGGATATCACAATTACATGAATATTTCGCGTCCTGCAGTAATCAAATGTGGTCACTGTTAGAAATATTTTTGAAGAAGGTTTATTGGGGTTATGCTGGTCCAGGATGTATTAAAACTTAATTACTCTTTGAAAATAAAGGTACATGGCACATTTCAATACAATTTCTGCTTGAAAATAATATGTCTTGCATTTGAATATTACAGTATTATGACATCATTAGTCAGTGGGGAGAAATGTTGTTTTTATTGGAATTGCGATTTCCAGTAGACCCCAATACAAATAATAAGAAATGGCAGGCTACTGATAAAAAAAAAGTGTAAAAGCCATTATTTAAACAATGTTTCAAAGCTGTTGTGAAGTTTATGAGATGTTAAGACAATATACATGACTTGCACTATGTCAAAGAACAAATAATTTCAAAAGAACCAAAGTTCTGTTTTGATAATCAGTGAACTCCTCAGCCTTTGAACAAAATAAATTACGATGGTGCTTCACTTGAATCTATCAGATTTTTTTTTTAAATTGTTAACATTTAAACTTTAAATGCGTCCAACTCTCTCCCCATTTTTAAATTATTTTAAAAAAAAAATAGCCAAATAAAAAGAAACCCATAGCATACTGCAACATTTTATACATCCACTTCAATTTCCAGGATTAATTTAGCAGAAACATAGTAACATACTAACAAAATTGTTAGTTTCATACCAAGATTGTACATTATCCACTGGAATTCAGTTTCTTAGGCTTAAATATGGATTTTGTAAGTGACAAACCGTTTGGAGGAAATATTGAAAAGGTTAATCCTATAATTCATTCTACACTCCAGTGATCGAAGAAGATCCACATATGCAATTACTGTGCAGGCATTATCAGTAAATTCTATTAGGAATATACTATAAGAGAATTTCAATAGATTATTCACACTCAAACTTAACTGATGTAACATCATAATGATGCAGAATCCTAGGTAATTTTACACGCACTATCCAGAATAAGGGGAAACAGTTTGTAAAAGAATAAGAACCAATTACTCAGTCATATCGTTTTTAAATAATACCACCAACAGAGAAGGGAAAAGCTCCAAACTGAGAATTAATTGGTGTCTTAGGAGAAGCACACATGTAGAGAAAGTCATCAGACTGTAGCTGGGTACGGTTCAGTGTTGGCTCTGATGCTGACCTATGTATCTTGGGCAACGACTGCAGGGCACTTTCCAGGGAAGCCAAGATCTGCCTGAATAGGGGACGTTCTTCCCTGTTCAGCTTGATGCAGTCCTCCGTTAATCTGCGTAAAGCCTTTGGAGTGTCTGACCTCAAGTTATTAAGATCAGGCCTCAGAAAGCCCCTGCCCACCATGAACAGGATCTGGTCCCTATTATTAATATTTGCATAAGGAAGCTGACCAGCCAGCAATTCATACAGAACTACCCCAAATGCATAAACATCTGACTGGAAACTATACGGACTATCTTCCTGCATCCGAATTACCTCAGGTGCCATCCACAGTATGGAACCACTAGGCTGTCGGAATTGTTGAGATCCAGACCATCTTGTCTTTACCGTCGCTAATCCAAAGTCACCAATTTTGACGGTGAGGTCATCATGAAGAAAAATGTTGTTGCTCTTCAGGTCCCTATGAATGATATTCTTTGCATGTAGGTAGTCCATGCCCTGAGCTGTCTGCCTACCAATCTCAATAAGTGTCAGCAGTTCAAATTTTGTCTCTATAACATGTAGGTGTTTGTACAAACTGGAACCCTCACACCACTGAGTTACTATTGCAAGCTGTGGTTTGCTTACACACCCCATAAACAACAGAATATTTACATGTCTCGTCTTCCTCAGCACTGCTACCTCATTTTTGAAAGCTTGAAGTTGTGTTGGAGTAGGATCTTTAACATTCAGTGTTTTCACAGCAACAGGTCCATGCCAGTGGCCCTTATACACAGTCCCAAATGACCCTGATCCGATGCGAGGACCTATAAGGATCTCATCTGCAGGGATCTCCCAATCCTCGATTGACTCTCGAGGTGGTCTCACTTTGTTGCCACTTTCATCCGCAGAACGTGCCCGCGGTCTCCATGGCCGCAGTGTATTTGTTGGAGAGGCCTGTGCACTTTGGCTATGTGAAGGCTTGGTAGGACTTCCTCCAGGACTGCAGACTGCTCCAACACCAATTGGACCAGCATGAGCTGTTGATCCTGAACGCACAGCTCGGCCAGCAAACTCCTCCAACAGGGCCCCACCATCAGTGCTATGGCCCACCAGGTTGTAGCAGACATTGGGAGCTGAACTTGACCTTTCCCTGGCCCCTAGGGCTGGAGGATGCCTTCTCTGACCGGACTGACGTTCCGTATGAGCCTGGGAATGTGGGTGACCAAACTCTGATGGTGTCTGTAGAATGCCTGCAGAGGTAACAGGATTCTGAGCAAGCAGTATCCGATAGTAGGTGTCCTGCATGCGCACTTGTTGACACAGGGCTGGGACACCCATGGCGCATCGCTGGTGAAAACGGTAACCGCAAGTCCTGCAATAGAAGCCTTGGAATAGAAGGCGGGTGCAACACTCACAAAAAGCCAGAGAGAAGAATGTCTTTCTTACAAAATTGTGTGAAATGCTTGTTGTTATTGAAAAACGATCGAGTATTTCTACGGTTATCTCCTCGCCTTCGAGAGACGATATGTCGGCTTCCCACGGAATAGATATTTTGCTCTGACCACGGTACACTACACACATTTCTGGAGTAAGTTTTCTCAGTTTCAGAGCTTTCGCCAAGGCTTCTCTAAGGCTCTGACCTGGTCGCACTTGCACAGTTGTTCGCTGCTGATTAGGAAGATGTGCGCGCACTACGGATTTTAAAGGAGATCTAGGTACTTGTTTGGGAGAACTGTCGCCACCACAACCACTATTACTGATATGGAAGCTACGATCACTACCGTCTTGTGGGCTTTCACGTCCATTGCTAATTAACTCTATTAGTTCATGTTCTTTGGCTTGGAATTCGTACAGTTTGCTGGTCAACTCTTGATATTCTGTCAGATACATCGATGGTGGGTGCTGGAAACCTGCAAACTTCGCGTTGAGTGCATCGATGTTCTCGCGGGTTAAGCGAATCATGCTTTGGATGTTGTGAAGTTCATCATGTCGTGGATCCACATCTTCAACTTCTGAAGATCTCGTTGGACTATTAAGTGACAGGGTAGGAACTGTTCCGTTAAACCTAGTTTCTCTCATGACTGCCATTTTCCTACTTATGTCACTGCCTTCTTGATTATTTGCATCAAGACATTCTACTCAGTTCCAAATTTTCATTATCAAAGATTCTAGTTCTCGCAAAGAATGTTAACTTATGATTAAAAGTTTAAAAACTTATTTATCCTCGTCAGATGTAATTTAACCATTCATTCGTGTGAGATTCACATCTAAAGAGAACTTGAAGGCAAAAATGACTAAAATCTTGAGTATTTACAGGCAATAAGACGGATAAATTTCCTAACAATTATTCATAGTGTTATATTTATAATAAAAAAATTTAAAGCCGAGAAGTTATTTATACAAATTTAGTTTCAATTTTTCATCTTAATATTAAGCAGCATTCACGCAATCAACTAGTAATTATGACCACCTCAATGAAATTCTAAATTATTCTAAACTTTTTCTTTTACAATCAGGTTTCGATTATTTCACAAGGGATGCTTGTAGTTCTATGGAAGAAATCACATGGTTGCAACATTTTTATTATTATTATGCATCAGTTTCAGATTATTTTCTTTTTGCTAAAGAGAGAGTTAAAATTTCACTTTGTTCAGAAAAGCATATAATTTTATTTCCACCTTAAAAAATTAATCGTATTTGACCTGATACTGACTCGACGAATCGTTCGCACTGATATAGGTTAAGGCCCTTCTTAGTCGATGTTATATCTCTGTGGTTAGCTAACTCTGGTGGCGTCTGAAATCCAGACAAAAATTAGCTTTGGCTTTGTTAGTTATTGTTGTCTCTGTTTTGTAATGCGTTGAAGGTGTGTTTATTACTCTCATAACCTAAGAAATGATAATGTATTTCTAGTTTATGTTCCAGACGTAGGAAAAATAATTTGATTCTTACCAGCATTATATCCAAATCAAATGAAAGCAATGTAAATTTAAAATTTACACGGATTATGGATTCGGATCACTCGTTATCCATTTCTGTTCTAACCCTAGGCTTCTAGGTACCAACTGAATCGCCATTTTTAGCAGATCAATTAGAAAAATATTCGTCACTCGTTCCGTTAAAATCTCTAATTTTTTGCAATATTACTTCATTATGATACACCCTGTAACTCTTCTCAGAAACTTCGTGTCTGTGTATTGGATTCAGCTTCTATCTTTCACTTTCCTGTAATAGTTTGATGACTGTAATTGTTTTGTAGCTCTTCATTTGAGTTTCTTTTCATTCGATTTTACAGATTATGCTAATGTTTCAACATATAAAAAATTGTTTGGCTCTGGGTAAGTAAACTGGAACCTTCACTAAGTGTCCTATCTGTCTGAAATTTGACACACATGTTCCTTAGGCAGTACTATTTGTGAAAAAGTTTAGGAGGAAGCCACCAGTTATATATAAATAAAGTAAAATGCATATAATTTATTATGTAAGCAATATATTTTATTATCTGTTGATGGTGGTTTCAAGTATATTCTTCATTTTGGGATAAAAAAAAAAGAATGGAAGTGATCTGATACCTTTGTTCCGAGAAAGAATTGTGCCTATGGTTTGAAATTTTTCCACACACATTCCTGATAACATATCTTTCAAGAAAAAGTGTATGTGAAAGCAAAAAGAAAGACAAGATGCAAATCAAAAGTTACTGGTACAGTTCAGCCACCACTTCTAAATACATTTGATGGCAACAATAGTATATGCACTCTGAAGCAATGAACGTAAAATCATTAACAAGTTTTCGTGATACTACGGTACATGAATATATTCCTGTGCTGTATTTAATAAAGTGTATTTCTTTCTTAGTAACATATATACAACAATCCACATTTTGAGCTTTTTTTTTTTTTTTTTTTTTAAAAAAGTAGTATATATTTAATTTGCAGATTTTCTTAAATAATACTGCTGTGTGGTCTGAAATCTGGTACACACATTCTGTAGGCAGTATTATTTAGGAAAATGTGCTGATTAAAGCCATGAAAGTTAAATGGCCTAAACTTCCATCATAAATGGTGGTAGATATAGGGCGTTTGATTACTGTTTCAATAAGCAAACAGGTACTGCAGCATAATGTGCAAGAAATTTAATTTGATTAATAACTTAAGCTCTCTTGATTTTCATTTGATAATATACTCACATGATTGTTAGGTTGTAATTTAGCCTTACCACAGTTAATAAAACGTGCACTTTGTTACAGTTGCTCATTTTACAGGTTAGAGAAGGTTTGTGCAATTCAGTGTTGAAATTGTGGGTAATATCTAGATCGCGATACCGCTGCAACCGCTTACGCCTCGTGATGTATACACTTCCCGCTGGAGAGTGTATGACGTCACTGTTTCCATGTGTGACGTGTTCAGCCTTCGATAGATTTGAGGCCATAGAACGTAACCAATAGTAATAATAATAATAATAAAAATATGGATTGCAAAAGTTATTACTTGTACAATTAATAATATTATCAAAATATGTACAACATTCCAAACTGATAATTGATATCGTTCATTAGCGTTAACGTTATTAGTCACAATTCAGTTGGTTTGTATTTGATTCCGTTCGTCTATATTTCCTCGCGTGGCTGAAATTGCTATTAAAATCATTCATACGAAATAAAATATTTCGTCAATAAAAGTTTGCGTTTAGGTTGAAACGCAGCCTGTACCATAGTGACAGTGATAGATACGATTTGGAAATTGCGTCTTAGTAATATCGTGTGCGACGGTTGCATTTCCTTTTGTCCGGCTGCATTAAGATGTAAACAGTGATAGATACGACATATAAATTAGGTATCCGCAATAAGGTGTTCGATAGTTAAGTTTCAATGTGGTTCAGCCTGCATCAAAACCTCTTAGCAAATGAATTTATTCCTGTACTACTGGTGCAAAATTAACGATTTCTCAATATGAGACGTATTAGTGATGGACTACTTTCCGTCGAAGGCCCTGTTAGCAGGGCCGGCGTAAGGGAGGGGTAAGCGGGGCAAAAGTACCCCGGGCCCGGACATCCGAAGGGGGCCTTTCGTCCAGGGGACCTTCCGTCCACGAGTAGTATAGTTAAATAGAAATTAAACTTAAAAAAACTTTCTTAAAAAAGGCATTGTTTGATATTTTTTGCATTAAATTTTTCTTACTTTATCAAAAAAAAACAATGTTTAAAGGTAAAAAATTGTTGGTGGGGGTGGAGGTGTAGGGGGCCCTAAGAACTCGTACCCCGGGCCCAAAAATCCTAGCGCCGGCCCTGCCTGTTAGTGACATTTAACACTGCGAGCGGAAGGTATACGTCACATTCAGTAAGGTAGTGACGTCATACTCTCTCCATCCGGAAGTGTTAACATCGCGAGGCGGTAAGTGGTTGCAGCGGTATCGCGATCTAGATATTACCCAAAATTCTCACCTCAATGGAATGATAAGTGGCCAAACAGGTAATGCACTTCATTTCATTGAGATTTATTAGCTGTCATAGTTTTGAAGTAAATATATTGCTATTGAATCCATGAAAATTTGGCTGCTGCATTATATTAGTTTAACGGTACAAACTTAACTTAGTCCACAACCCGAAGGTTGCTTGGATCCTCCCGAAGGAGGCATACTAAGCCATTTTGTCAGAGGTAGGACGGCCAGTTCCTTTCCTCTGGGACCTACAGTTTAACATGGAATCCGAACCATGGAGTGTCCTGGCAGTTTAACAATATAACAAAATATTCATGTGGTTTCACAAAAGTTTGCCAGCAATTTTACACTTGTTGTTTCAGTGTGCAGATACTATCATTGCCATCAAACATGTGTTTAGAAATAGCAGCCGAATTGTGATGGTAATGCTAATGCATGTGGTAACTTTTATGTGGCATCGCATCTAATGTAAGTTCCTTTACGTTTTTTTGTGCACTTTTTTTTCTAAAGGTGTGGCCTCAGGAATGTGTTACAAATTTCAAACCTAAGACACAATTCATTCTTAGTATGCCTGTATTGGACTGCCACCATAACTGCTTTCCACATTCAAATTGCAGGTAGTTAAGAAGTGGGCCAACCTTTTACGATGAAAGATGGTTTGTCCTGTAAACAGTGGTTGACATTGAGCATTTAAGCTCCTTTGATTTTTGCTTCCAGCATTTATGGTTAGGTTGAGATGCAGATTGGATCAAGAATTAAGGTAAAAACACTTGGAATAAACATCAAAAGGTAATAATGGGTGTTTCTCGCATAATAACTTGTATGCATCTACACAAATTTTGAGTGATTTTACTCCATTTCTCTGTACTTCGTTGCTTTGTCTTACACTTTTTTCACAAATACTGCCTATAGGGCATCTGTTCCAATTTTCAGACTGATGAACCATTTCCTGAAAATTCCAGCTTGATCTCTCAATTGTTTAATTTATTTTCAATGTCCTTGCTCCTTGGTTTGTAACACTAAGTACCCAATGTCTGTTTCAGGCAGAAAGATTCCAGACATATTTGTGTTTTCTTCTAAATGTCACAATATTGATTTTACTTTTATTTTGGCAAGTAGCCATCTGAAAACTCAGTGGCTAAGGTGCTTACTTTCAAATGTTTTCTGTTCAACCAAACTAGTACTGGAGACAGACATCATCCTGTTTGAACCCCTTCATTGCTTTTTATTCAACCACTTGGTCAGTTTTTATTGGGTACTTGTTAATTGTTGTCTAAAATTATGCAGGTTCATTATTTATGCAAGTTTTAAATGACTAGTATTAAATGTTCTGGAAGATCTTTTTTCAGGTATACCTCCCAATTTATTCCATCTCAACTTATTAAAAGCAATATGAGTTTTTTTAATTAAATTTGCTTATTCAGATATTTACAACAGATTTCAGAGCTCGCCCAGCTGTTTTGCCGGTGTTTTGGCTCTGAGTTTTGTTTGTTGATGCAGGTAGAGCTGCACTCCCAGAGGCCGGAGGGGTGTGAGGGGACAAGCTGTAGTGGGACTGCTGGGTGGAACCACGGAGAGTACGTGCGTGTGGACTACAAAACATGGACGTCGCATTTTGTCACGGTACCTTTTTATCGCCGGATGTGATGTGAGTGTTTTCTGTGAGTGTGTTTCGGTACACAGAGCTATCCCTGTCTTCATCCACTACAAGAAAACTGATAAGTGATACCTCTTTCTTTATATCAGCCTTTGTTTCACCCAGTTCATGTTCTATGAACAATTATCAAACGGATGGACTAAAAATCGAATCTTTTGCTTTCCCTAGCCGGGAGTGTTTATCACTGACAGAATCATTTTTGTATGGCTGAGTTCCTTGTTGTTTTATAATAGTACTTGAAATTTTCAGGATTAATATTTCAGTTGTTCCATTAACCCTGTAACTTTTCTGTGGGATGTATTGTTTATAAATTGATTTCTTTGTTTTGTATTAACATTGTTTTCTTTTGTTATTAGAGTGGGTAATGTAAATTTACACCTGTCCACACAAACAAAAAATTATTAAAAATACATGTTTTACATCACGAATCTTGCATCTCATTCAGAGAAAGTGAATGTTTCTGGTTATAAAGTACCAAGACGTTTCAATGGCGCGTCACCATTGGGGCCGAAATAATCAGGCATGACGCGATGTTATTAAGGATGTTTATTTAATTGGAGTGAAGTTTTTCTTTCAGATTTTTGTGACACCTAGAAGTATCAAAAATTTTATGTTTCGAATGGGTTCCCTAGTCGGTTTTCATGTATCTGCAATGAAGCAAATTACTTTAAATCATTTGCCAGTAGTGCACAAAACTATTAATTGTATTTTTATTAATATATGCTAATGCTTCTATTGCAGATTTTTAATGCGGTGTACGTGCTGGAGATTTGCATTGTTTGTGTAGTTTTTTATGTATTTTTATTTATTCCAGATCAGCATGTCGATTTATTCAAAAAAAAATGTTGTTGCTGATTTTTTGTCTCTGTTGTTTATATGGTTAGACAATTTTTGCTTTGTTCAAAATGTTGTAGCGTAAGTTTTGAGTTTTTTTTAAAATATGGTGCTGGATATTCTGACATCTAATGTCGTGATATGTTGTATGATATTATTTTTTTTTTCTGATGTTCGCCTGTAGTTATTATCGGCGGGTTCTATTTTTGATTAGCTGAAGTAGGAGCTATGGATTTGAAATAGATTCTGGTCCAATATACATGCTGCATGGTAACAATGAGAGGCGATATGTTATAAACTTCTGTAGGATTTGATAAAGTCAATCATAGACACTTGTTAGTTATTTGGCATCGGAAGTGGGTCACATGAAAATATGTGTCAGCAGCCGGTATCATCAGCTGGTTCTCAAGGAACAGCTAAGAGCCGTGGTGGAACACATGAAAGTTTATTTCTGGTCCTACAGAAAATCCAGGAGAGTATAATTAATTCTCAAAGTTGAACTGAAAAGATGTTAGCTGATATGAAGCAGGAAATTCGCAATGGATTCGTCTCAGTATGTGAAAACATTAATACACCTGTAACGAGTGTTATTGATGTAGAGGAATCAGTCCAATAAACTTTGTATACCGATACTAACATTGATCACGAAATCAGTAAAGAGCAAATAAGCAAAACATCTGGAACGCGGGGCAGAAATTACGTGTCCCTGAAAGTGAGTTATTCCGTTGAATCAGTAAAACATCCTTCAGAAGTTTATGTCAAGCCATTTGACACAAATAGACACATTCCTTCATACAGATTTGGCAGTGAATATGGGGACAGAAACTACATTAAATTTCTTGAGGTAGAGACAACAGGTGTTTTGCTCCAAGTAATGAGTGGAGAAATGGAATGCCCACTATTGTATGCCCAGGCAGACAGCTGGCTGAGGGGTGTCCAAACTGGCTTTTCCAAACAGATACTCCTGTAGCAGGAACAGAACCTAACAGCTGGGAAGGTTTCGTGACATGCCAGGATAAAATTTGTTCTGAAAGGATACCCAGGGTACGCAACAGAATGATGATTCTGAAGAAGAGATTAAAATATTTTCATTTTCTCTTTGGAAATTGTAGAATTAGATGTCGCAATGTTGCCGTTTTTCATTTGGATGTAAAGGGTTGTCTGCAGACAATTTCTGGTACTATTGTTTTGGGGGCTAATATTTTGGTTTGGTTTCAAGATATTATTACAGACTTTTCTTTCTTACGATAGAGAATTTTTTGCTGGGATATAAACTCTTCACTGTTAAGTTATAATAATTCAGTCTGATAGCTGTTTTGACCAGCATTCATTAATTTACTGTTTGTGGTGGAGGTATTTTTGATAGGTTCGTTTTTAAGATATTATTGCTCTAGAATACAATAGATATGTTTTGAGTTTGTTGATTGGGTATGTTTGATCTTTCTTTTGAGAGTTTGTTTGGAAAACTTAATTTTTCCTTAGTTCCACGTAAATCTGTCCAGACATTAGCGTCGTTTTGAATATTTTATGTAAGATTTCATTGTGGTAGTTTTATAGATGTTTATATGTAGGGTTGTAAGGGAATATGTTTTTCACTTAAGTTTTCATGTAAATGGGAATAGTTTGTCAGTAGTAACGTTTTGTTTCATATTTTCTCGTATGAGATCAAGATTTTATTTGTTTTGCCAACTTTTTAAAAAGATTATTTTTGTCATCAAGTTTTTCTGGTACGGGTGTAAATTAAGATAACACATTCTAAAGGTTTGCAAGAATTTTTGTGTTAATTAATTGTATGTTGTAATAGATAAGATCAGCCAGAAGTTAGTTTTGATAAAAAAAAAAAAATGTTGTAATAGGTAAGATCATTAGACTAAGCAAAAGATTAGTTTCCAAACATTTGTATGATGTTGCCGTTAGATAAGTCCATGAACTCAGCCAAATGTCAGTTAATAATGTAATTAAGTAGAAGTGAAACAGTGCTTCAGACCCACCACTGTTCGTTTCAAAATACGGCCATATTCACACTGGTTTACGAGTTGCATTTGGTCAATTATAGTTGTGCGGTGGTGTAAAAGTTTTGAAGGAAATGAGAACTGAAGTGAGAAGCCAATTATGGGACATCAAACCATGGACTTTCAGTTTTCTTCATGAAGAAAGACTTCAGCCAGTGGTTTGGGGCTATGTATTGAAATGTGTTGGTACTTTATACCCAGAAACATTCATGTTCTCTGCATGAGATACAAGATTTGTGACGTAAATCATGTAATTTTAATTATTGATTTTTAGTTTGCATGGACAGGTGTAAATTTACATTATCCACTCTAATTACAAAAGAAAACAATGTTAATACAAAACAAAAGAAGTCAATTTATAAACAATTTATTCCGTAGAAAATTTACATAGTTTAATGGTTCAACTGAAATATTAATCCTGAAAATTTCAAGTACTATTATAAAAACAGCAAGCAATTCAGCCATACAAAAATGATTCTGTCAGTGATAAACATTCCCGGCTATGGGTAGCAAAAGATTCGATTTTTAGTCCATCAGTTTGGTAATTGTTCACAGGGCGTGAACTGGGTGAAACAAAGGCTGATATGAAGAAAGAGGTTTCACTTATCAGTTTTTCTTTTAGTGGGTGAAGAAGGTGTCAGCTCTCTGTACCGAAACAAAAACTCTTGATGTTTTCTTCCTCACAGAAAACACTCACAACCCATGTGAAACATCCGGCGACAAAAAGGTACCATGACAATACGTGACGTCTACGTTTTGTAGCCCTAATGCACACACCACACGTGCATACTCTCTGGGATTCCACCTGGGCGTCCTCACTACAGCTTGTCCCCTCGCACCCCTCCGGCCTCCGGTAGTGCAACTCTACCTGCATCAAACAAACAAAAGCCAGAGCCAAAACGCTGGCAACTTGTCGCCAGACAGGAATTTGCCACCTTCCGCTGACTCATAAACGGCTGGGCGAGCTCTGAAATGTGTTATAAATATCTGGATAAGCAACGAAGCCAACCTGGTGGAGGCAGGACATTACAAGGTGAACGGCAATGCTGAAAATATCAGAAAGCCAGTTAGAAGACTCTTACTTGTAAACTGTTGGAGTATAATGAACAAAATAAGAGGTTTTCCCTGGTGGTTGTAGAGTGTACCACAGAAATAGAGGAGCATATAATGGAAGGGTATTCATATTGGTGAGCAAAGACTACTATAATTTACTGGTATTTATAGATCATAGCTGTGAGTTGCTAGGGATCAACTTCTGAGATGACAAACATTAAAATTTAGGTGTTGGCTGCTTGTCACAGTGGAAGAATGGCTTATGAAGTTTGGATCTTGGAGAGAAACTAAATAAATATTCAGAGTTTAGAGATGAGTGTAGAATGGTGGGATTTAAATTTAGCAGGAAGGAAGGAAGTAAGAAAGATTACTTACACAAGGTAACAGTAACAGGGTAGGAGGCTTCACACAAGTAGTTGAGCAGAGTGCAAGGGGATCCAATATGTTGGATATATTCTAAATAAATCTGGATAATAATCTTGTGGGGTCTCCAGTAACTGAAGTTGTAAGTGATCATGAAGCAGTTCTAATAAATTTTAGAGGTTTCAGCAAACCTGTAGCCATTATTATAAGCGGTAACAGGTATAATTATGTAAAGGCACATGTTTCAGAAGAAAGATATTTTTGGGGAAGGTTCAGTATATGGAACGAAGGCACAAGTACAGTAGAGTTGAAGTGGGAACAGTATGAAGATTAATAAGAGTAGGAGAAGAAATGATAATTCCAAAACAAAAAAAATGAAGAATAATACAGAATCTACATATTATAACAGGGAAGTTAAGAGGTTAAAGAGGCAAGGAAGAAGAGAAAACGACAGAATTAAGAACTAGCTAGGCAGTAGGAAACACTTGAAACGACTAAACAAAAAACTAATAGCAGCAAAGAACGAAGCTAAACATTGGATCGTAAGGAAAATTGTTGGTGCAGAGGCACTGCTGAATTCTTCTTCTTCTTCTGGTCCCTATCCGTTCCGGATGTCATCAACCATCTTGGCTATCTCGTCTCTGCTGTTTGATGCTCGGATTAACTCCGTAGTTGTCTTGGAGGTCCATGTTCTCAGATTTTTTAACCAAGAAGTTCTTCTACAGCACTTCTCTTTCCTGGTATTTTTCCCTGGAGAACAGACTGCAGGAGTTCTTAACTGCTACTATTCCGCATGATGTGGCCAAGGTACTGAAGCTTCCGTGTTTTTATGGTGGTCAGTATTTCCATATCTTTTTTTTTTTCATTTTGCAGAGCACTTCAGCATTTGTGGTGTGGTCTGTCCATGGTATTCTCAACATTCTTCGATATAGCCACATTTCAAAAGCTTCTAACCTTTTACTGATAGTTTCAGTTAATGTCCACAACGCCATACAGGAGGACAGAGGACACATAGCCGCACAGGAGTCTCATCTTCGTGGTAATTGATAAATTACGATTTTTAAAAAGGTTATTAATTTTATTGAAAGGAATCCTGGCTTTACCAATACGTGACTTTACTTCGTTAGATGGATCCCATTGGCTGTTTACTGTGGTGCCAAGATACGTATACCTTGATACACATTCAATGATCTTTTGGTTAATCATAATGTGTCATTGAGAGTTGTTGTTTTTGCACATGACCATTACTTTTGTCTTATTTATATTAATGTCAAGTCCCTATTCGCGGCTGCTTTGTGATACTCTAACTATAAGATACTGTAAGCTTTCCTGACTATCTGCAAAAATGACTGTGTCATCTGCTTAGCTAATATTGTTTATCCAGTTTCCATTCAACTCCCATCTCCACATCACTCAATGCCTCCCTAAAGATATACTCTGAGTAGATATTAAATAATAAGGGGGACAGGATACAACCTTGTCTTATACCACAAAGAATTTTTACTTCATCCATATTTTCTCTCTTCAGTCTCACATGAGCAGACTGCTGAATGATGCATCTGAAATTCATATGGCACTCTTAGAAAACTGAGGAGAAGGGAAGGTATTCAGACAATTATAGAACTTACTGATAAATTGAATAAGAGAGAGAGATTAAATAACTTGCTTGATATAACCATTAGGGAATATAATTCGGGAATTGGAGGGTGTAAACTTGAGAATGAGCTTGTCAGCTCAGTTACAAATGAGCAGACCGAAAGCTCTAAGAAAGCCAAAAAGAAGTATTATAGAGCTGGTGTAGATAATACCACTACGGAGTGTTAAGGTTTTCTGCTTGAATGGGAGTCGTGCATACAGCTTGCACTTAAACTCTATCTGTTAATGTTGCCTAATGGTTCTTTGTCTTTGGTCACCAACCCCCTGTAGTAACCCCAGGATATAAAGGTATGTTTATAAAAAAAATTTCCACTGTATACTACTAATGAAGTTTCAAAACTGAATGTTGTTCCAAGTTCTTTAAATCATACGGCACCAAAATTTAAGACATCAGACCCTTCCAATGATTGCAGGTTAAACCAATGGTACAAACAGCTCCTGATGACCCCTTAAATTTGTCAAAGTTCTATATCATCGAAAACTCGATCACTTTTCCATCAAATGGTCAAATTCGGCTACTATGGAGGACTACTCTACATCACGATACTTTTGCATTCACTCTCTTCCGCCTAGCTCATGGCATGATCCCCTCCACACACGTACATCCTCTCTCTACCAAGGCCCCTAGTACACTGAGCCCAACATGGTCACTCAGGCGTCTTTTATAGAGAATCGGATCTCTTATGAAATTTTCCTGAGTCTTGCACAGTCGTTATCCTTATTTTTTTTCTGATCTTCCTGAAAATTTTATGTGTTATAGCTACCAGTCTAAATGTCAAATTAAGTCATTATAAATTTTTCTCTAAGTGCAACTGTTATTTAATAAAAGAATTCTTAAAGTTTTACAACCTGAAATTTCCTCTTATTCAAGAAGTCTTTGAGCTTGTGTGATAATTCTTTATTTAATGATGAAATTAAGGAAAATGGGAGCAGCTTCTAGGCTATATAAATAAGAAAAGAAAGAGAAATTGACCCACCACATACCAAAGTTGACAGCTGCGATGAGAGGGAACACTTATGCTGACAAACAACTATACAATATTTCGGCATCTGCCTTGTTCACTAGTAGTAAAACAGGCCATTACAACGAACGTTACCTGGTAAGGACGCATGTGGGTGATGAATTGAGGGAAGACATTAGTGGAAGATTTAAGAGTTGTGCATGGAAGGGAAAAAATGACCATTACCACAAGATGACAATCAATTTCAGGCTTAAGGTAGGGGCATTGGAATGGATTACCAAGGGAAGTGATTATTAATTTACCATAAAATGCAGAAAGAATTTAAAATTTGTAGAAGGCTAACGTAGATGGGTACAGAGAAGGTTAAAAACAACGGGTGTGTAAAGAAATTTCCAGTGGCAGCTGTTTATAACTATGGTTCAGCTGAAGTTGTGCAGGTTCGTGACATAACATTAACTAACTAGTTCTAGCTTTAAAACGAAGGCTTTCACGGCATATTGATGATATTAAAGTCTTCACGGGTTCTCCACCGTATAGTGTTGAACGAAGACAACGAGTTTTCGGCGGCTAACTCTGCCGCCATCTTCAGGTCTGATGTTGTGCAGCTCTGGTGCTCCCTGCATAAAATCAGACCTGAACATGGCGGCTGAGCTAGCCGCCGAAAGCAACACTATACAGTGGAGAACCCATGAAGACTTCATATCATAGTTCTAGCTTGCTGAGAAAAACCATTGATCATTCTGTTTGGTGCGCTGTCTACAGTTACAGGGGGAGCAGCAAAGAGGAGTCAGGAAGTTTAATGAGTTTGTGTTCAGGGTTTATGGTTACTGGTTTCTATTGTATATTGCTTGCAGAAACTTCATATTCCTATAAGTGATGTTAATATATTTAGCAAATTGTTATTTGCATGGTCTTAAATATGTTGTGTACCACAGTTTCAGTACAATATGTATGTTATATAGGGATAGTACAGTGAAACTCTCATTTTCCACAGGTCATGTCGAAGCTGATAAAACGGAAGATTGAGGATGATGGAGGTGAGCCTGGGTCAGTTAGAAGTGGCAAGCAGGATGATCTTGAAGTAACAGGTGTCTCACGTTCAGGACGCGTACGCAAGAAATCTTCCAAACTCACAGATTTTGAATCGCCTGATGACATTGATAATAGATATCGTAGACGTACTGGTGATGTCTTTGGTTCCCCACCTGCTGGTGGTGGTAGTGCTGGAAGGGGCCGCAGCAAGGGTGTGGTACCATCAGTTCAGCACATGGTCCCAACCCAGCAACAACATCATGATGATACTGAGACAGCTTTCTCCAGCTCAGACGAACTCACCGCTGACGATAATTCAAGCTCGGCGAGCTCAGCAGTGTCCTCAGATGAGGCACCAGGTACAGTCGCTTCTGCTTCGGAGTATGACGATGTTGACGAACCGGGTGCCAGTGGGCTAGTGGTGGATGAAGGCCGACCGCAAGTGCAAGTGGCCACATCTGGATCTGCTACTGCACGTGGTGGCCAGTCACTGTATATGCTGGAGAAATCTTCAAAGAAGAAACTGGTTGTGAGAGATGGACGTGTAGTGGGACGTGCCAAAGCGCAACGCAAAGACAAGGGTAAGACGCGGTTCACCGCATACATGCTCTGGGCAAAGGAGGTGCGTCAAGAGATAATGCGTGCCGATCCCGACACAGATTTCGCTTCTGTTAGTAAGCGCCTTGGAGAACTCTGGGCAACAGTGCCCAACAGTGAGAAGTATGCTTGGAAGAGACGGGCTAAAAGGGTGGCCATGGCTAAACCAGAAGCTGGAAGTACCCAGCCTCAGCAGCAGCAGCAGCAAGTGGAGGCTACAGCCTCTACAACAGGTGGAGGTAACCGTTACCGTGCAGCCAGTGGTAGCTCACGCTCTAAGTTCATCAACAAGAGTGGTGGTGGAGTTCGACAGGAGGTTGCACGTCAACAGGTGGTAACTACAGTAGCAGTGGAGCAGCCGTTGAAAACGGCCACTCCTGCACCAGTGGAACCTGCAGTGGGCCCGGGACTGTACAAGGTGGTTGGCACACAACCGGTGGATGTGGCAGCACATCTCAAGCTTTTGGGTGAGTCATTGGGAATCATTGGTGAAAGACTCAAAGAGCATGAGGGGCAGATTGCAGTCTCAGGCTCACTGTCAGTTCTGCTAGATTCATTATTGTGTGCCCTTGGACCACTGATCTGTCTGACTAGGCAGCTGCCAGAAACTGATGGCTGCCCTCCGGAAATGCTCTCCAGGCTGCTTGACAACATTGCGTATTTCATGCCTGGATTGTAAAGGGTTGTGAGAATTGTCAGGATACTTCCCGTGCTATGTTTTCACATCAGCAGTTCTGGATCGATTGAGATGAGAAATCCAAGAACAGTGATATGGTGTCTAGTGTATTGGTGTTACACTTTTTGCCAGATATCGTCTTAGTTTTATTCTATTAGCCATGTTATGTAGCCATGTACTCCATGATTAATTGGTGTTTAAATTCCATTTGATTGTAAGGCCATTATATGATAGTGATAAATCACTGAAATTGCTGTGTAAAATTAGTTTTGTCAACTTATTGCCTACAGGCATATCACTTGTACAGAAGAAATATTTTAGGCTGTGAATGACATTTCTTTGATCTCTATCAGATAATATTTCCATCTATAAAGACATTTCCTTTGTAGCTTTTAAGTAATACTCTTGACCCCACAATACTGTTGTAGATCCACTAATTTCTTTTGTCATTAAAGTATATTTTATGTATGCTGTATACAGTGATGATGTTCTTTATTATCAAAATGTCTTCTTTCACTATTGATAGTTATAGCATATTACAAGAAAATAAAAGAAACTGGATAACAAAGTTGAAATAGGGTAATACGGT
The DNA here is from genome assembly GCA_031002005.1 of Vandiemenella viatica. Classification (NCBI taxonomy): domain Eukaryota; kingdom Metazoa; phylum Arthropoda; class Insecta; order Orthoptera; family Morabidae; genus Vandiemenella; species Vandiemenella viatica. Next base: position 175,561,045 of record JARYHS010013631.1, read on the forward strand.
AATAAACCACCACTTACCACTGATAACAACAACCAGTAACATCACACAAAAAATATAAGAACATGTTAGAGACATTAAAATTTTTCTGATGCATACTATTTTGCAATATATATGTATTGATAGGAAAAGTAATCCCATCATTCACCACAAATGAAGGCAGAACTACTGTGATGTACACATAAACACAGAAAAAACACAAATATAAAATAATTTTCGGGAAAAAACCCTTTGTCAACGAGATAACATTATGAGAGGTGAGCGCAGATCGTTGACGAAGGGTTTTTTCCCAAACATTACTTTATATTTGTGTTTGTGTCTTTTCTGTGTGTTCACGCCCCACATCCATCATCTAAAGGTAAATGGTGGCGCATTTCCCATCCTAATTTGATTCCTTTCCGCTACTTAGCGTCTTTTATTTAATTGTTACCTTACTATATACATGGCTTCAGGAATAAACTTCTGCTCACCATGCATGGTGACAGAACAACATCAACATATGAAGAAGAAAAAAACATGAACATATTTGAAACATATTAATTATTCCTCAACTGTGTATTAAAACTGTTGAAGGATTATGTACCCGATAGTTACAGTGTTTCAAGTATGTTTGTGTGTTGGTGCTGTCCTTCAGTCATGTAGTAGGCTGTTATGCATACACCTCCCTTCGTGTATACCTTGTATGCCTCTGCAAGAATAATTTGTTTAAGCTAAATGACTAAACTTTTCTTTTACCAGAATATTTTAATGTACCGTGCACACCTGGCTTCATCTGTGGTAAGAGACTGATTTATTTTTCCTATCCTTTACTAAACCAGATTATTATAAATGATTGAAGTGATTTCACAAATTGACTGTAGTTATATTATTTGACATATTGTCCCAAAACTATAATGTCATATAGAAAAACTCAAACAGTTTTGTAGCCGTATTTCAAATTTCTGCCCTGAGAGTGCACAGACGAGGGGAGAATGAAAACCTGATGGTTCAGTTATTGGGATGATGATCAGCAAATCCTATCATGGCCACCATGTTCTCCTGACCTGACACCATGCAATTTGTTTATGTGGGGTTATGTGGAAGGTTCAGTATTTGAGCCTCCTCTACAAACAAACCTTAACAAAATAGCAAACTAGGGTCAACAGTGCATTTGAACAGATTGATACTAGTAATAAGTGTTGCAAGAACTTGATTATCGACTTGATATCTGTGGAATCAGTAAGGCAACTTTCATAGAGCTCTTAGAATTTTTTTTTTTTTTTACTTTTTAAATTTTTCTAAATGACAGTAAAGTTTTGTGCCAATATGTCAAATAACATAGCTACAGTAAATTTATGAAATTGTTTCATTCATTTATCTTAGGCCTTCATTAGTGAAGGTGTTTGTTATAGGGGAGTGCCTCAAACAGTGGTGACTGAAAAGCAAGGTACGTCGGAGGTAAGTTCACACAGAGGACAGGAAGAGTGGGCAGTGATCTGAAGAGAATACCAAAGCATTACAAAATATCGAAACTAGTCATGGGCATATATAAGGCATAGATAGAAAAATATTAAATATGTAAAAATAAATAAACATGAACAGAAAAATACGAAATTAAACATCACCTGGTTCAAGTTAAGTAGAGGCGGGAAAGGAGAGGGACAGTAAAAAATTAAACAGTGATTTGGTATGATCTAGAGTTGAGACCATGTGGTTGCCTGATGTCCAGAATAAACTGGTAGGCCAGTTCCCACCTTCTTGATAGGCTGCTGCTAGTTTGGAGGACTTTGATAGCATGGGCAATGAAGCAAGAGTTCAAATTGTTGGTGTCATGGGAGGTGACATGGGCAGTTATTGAATGTTTTGGATTCTGGCCAAATACTGTTTGCCAGTAGCTGTTCATTCTTATGGATACTTGATTGGTGGTGAAAGCTATGTAGGCATCATAGGTGAAGGTATGAGGGCTATGACAAATCTAAAAACATGGACACACTACATTTTGTTGGTATAAACTTTATTCATGACTAAAGGAGGGTATATGACAAGGGAATTGGATGTGTGCACAATGACACACCATGACTAAGCCAAAGATGAACTGGGTGGAAAGTGTGGGGATGGCAGTGACGGTGGGAAAGTTGACCAACGATAGTTACCGGAAAGCATGACCCCCTTAATGACTGGTCAAAGTAAAATAAATTATTCAGCATAGAAACATTATAAATGAAATAGAAAAGGAGACTAATTAAAGTGCATTTATTTCATATATAGATATTTAGATTAAAATAGATCAAAACATAAACACATAATAGAAAGTGGTGGTTCTTGCAAGTAAGAAAGAAAGCAGTAGGAAGGTGGGAGATAACTGCAACTAGAAGTAATCTGACTTGTATGCCTGCAGCTATTTAGCATAAAGTTGTGGAAATGAATCTGTTAATAAGACAGAAGCAGTTTCTTCCAGCTTACTGGTAACATAAAATGATGGCAGCTACTTGTCTCTAATTAATATATATAACAAAATATTACAATTTTCACTGTAGCACCTTAATCAACAATTGTAATTAGTGAATTAAGAGAACACACTTTTTGCTGTCTGTATTATAATGCTGTTTAAATTCAGCATTTTTGAAGATAAGAATATTTAAATTATTACTTTCAGCAAGAGTGGTATGGAAGAAGTGTTGTGAGGTGATTAGTCTTTTTGTCAGTTTTGAAGTTAACAGAAACTAGTTTCTTATTTAGTTTTTAAATATATACGAGGGTGAGTTAAAAATTATCTGGACTTTTTTAAAAAACAATTTATTTTTTAATATAGTCTCCCTCCTTTGTAATGAACTTGGTCCAGCAGTCCACAACCTTTTTTAGGTTTAGAAGGCTTTCAGCCGGATGCAGGGCCACTGATGCACCGCTTCCTGCACCTCTTGGTCTGATGAAAATCGATGACTTTGCAAAGTGTCTTTAAACACCCCAAACAAATTAAATTCCTACGGAGCAAGAGCTGGACAGTAAGGTGGATGTTCCAGCACCTCAAAACCCAATTTGTTGATGGTTTCCAGGGTGAGCTGAGCTGTGTAGGCGGACATTATCGTGCAATAGCAACACATTCTTTGACAGAGACCTTGTCATTTGCTGCGAATTTCTGTTTAATTTTGTTAGATAACAATGCACAGTGATATTCTTTGTTGACTTCTCCCGTTCTCCATTTAACCTTCCAGTATAGGCTCTTTGGCATCCCAAAACACAGTTAGCATAACCTTTCCTGCTGAATGTGCGGTCTTGAATGTTTTGCCTCACTGGTGATTCAGGGTGTTTCCATTCCATACCCTGGCTCATAGTAATGAGCCCACATTTCATCACAGGTTACTATTCTTTGTTGACTAAGTGTTGGCGGACCTGCGTGGGCGCCGGCAGGATTGCTTCTAGGGGGGTGCACCAGGGCTGTAATTGGTGCTCCCCAACCCCTATCGGCCCAAATTTACGGGCGACCCGGGATGTCGGGGGGGTGCAAGTGCACCCCCTTTCACCCCCCTCCCGGCGCCCATGCGGACCTGATGTTAGAGTTTGTGTTCTTCAGTGAGTTGCCCTGGCACCCTTCGCAAACAAACTTTATGGAAGCCGAGTTCATCACGGATGATGTTCAAAGTAGACGCTACGTTATCAATAGTAACTTGCTTATTTGTGAAAACCATCGATCGAGCTTGCACAATTTTGTTGTCCAAGTTGGACATTGACCGACGTCCTGCTCTTTCTTCTTGCGTCTCAGTTGTCTGCCCACTTTTAAACTAGTGCTAAAAGTCCATGAAGAATTTCAGCCCCTTTTATTCCTTCTGACCATAGAAATCGTATCACTGCCATTTATTCTTCCTTCGTGCTAACTGCTAGCTGAGCAGACATTTGTTACAGTAGTATGAACTGTAAATAGGCATTTGTGGAAGGCTGTACAACTGCTGAAAAAGTGTTGTATTATGAAAGTCTGGATAATTTTTTACTTGCCCTTGTATATACTGTAAAAGCTGCTTATTTACGGGGGATATGTTCCGTAAATATGCGGCGAACATGGAATGGTAATTTGTATGGAATTGTGCGGGATACGTTCCAAGATTTTAAAAAATATCAAATTATTAAGGGATTTTAAGAAACATGTTTAAATTTATATTGTCGGGTTTAGGCAATGTTTTAAAGAGTTTAGTAATTTTTCCTTGTTTTGCCACTTTTAAAAGGTCTTTCAATTTGGACTGTATTCACCTGTGGCATTAACAGTTTTCTTTTAAGAACTTCTTTCTATAGACGGATCACTTTTAATGAAGAAATCACAAAGCTTATTTGCCATCCGCAGATCTACACACCAGTTTTTTTTTTTTTTTAATTTCACCATTTCAGTGCTTGTTAAAGCCTCTTCTTCAATGGGTTGGGGATTTAACATTTCCTCCAAGACGATTTCTGTCAAATCTTCGTCTTGCTATTCAAGCAACTTTTGAGTGTCACTTGATTCTCTCTGTTTAGAACCATCTAGTCCTATTCCATTCGCAACCTGAGCAATGTTTGCACAGGTTCTCCATCATTTCTGACATTGAGATAAGGCCACAGTTAACGGTCAAACATTTTTTTTTTTTTTACCCTAAGCGGCAATACAAGTTTTTTTTCCGTATAGGAACTATTTTTTCTTTGCTTTTGCTAAACATTATAAATTGCGACCAAAGCTGAGGAGACACGTGTTATTCACTCAGAATTATTGCCGATTCAGAGCCGACTATGGCGGATCGACTTTTATCAAAGGTCTAGCAGAACATTTAACACAGCAGCAGTGACGGCTTTTGACAATGAACTTTAGGTTTAGTGGCAATAAGATTTGTTTTTTTAGTCGTTTCGGTTAGGGCTCTGACACGTGCCAGCAATACTCAAACGATGCTGACACGTTATTAAAGGATACTGAATCCACTGAATGTACCGAATGGATTCGGGAATAATAAAAATTTCAAGCAGTGAATACAGAAAATTGTCAGAATTATTTTATCTGCGAATACTGAAACTGCGAATAGCGAAACCACGAATAAAAAGCTTTGACTGTACATAAAATCGATGCATTTCTTAAGAAGCAAAACAATTTAATTTTGTATAATTTTCTAAGATATTCAATGGCAATAATTTTTGCCTGACAATTTATGTAGTATCATCAGTGTGGCTGAAATGAAGAGCAATTAAAAAGCAATGCAGCTCATATATAGCAGTGAATGATACTTTGGTTCATACGAGTATGGGAAAGGTAAACTGAATAATCTAATTTACATGGATTCAGGCCAATGTGTAAGGTGTGTTTTATGTTGACTGTGAAGGCTTTACCTTTGAACTAAATTGTACTGATACAGTGTTGAGCCCCAAATTTTGCAGTTACTTGTAAGTAATTTCATTGTGAAGATTCAGTAGTAATTTATGTATTTATTTAGCTTTTGACACTTCATGACATAAAAGGGAAAGCAAACAATTATACTGTAATTAATGGAAGGTGTTTTTAAATATTTACATAGTTGTGAGGACAATGCTTTTAAATTTTTGAGATTTCAAGGGAAGGCACTGAGTGGGAAATCCAGTACAATGTGCAACACGGTTTGTGCGACTTTATTTATTTATTTATTCCAACGAAAAAACAATTTTATATTAATATATCTTATGATAGCTAGTTAGTAAACACAATTATCACTATTTGTGAACAATTAGTTACAGTAAAAACAAGATGATGACAGAAAATATCAAGTATAGGATCATATTACTGAAACTAGAAAAATAACTACACTAGAGAAAATTATTAAATATTCAAAAACTAATAATAAGACTCAACATACAACTACAGAAAGATAAAAATTATTACAGGAAATAAGAGACAGTTCTTGTACTAAGTCCATTGCTGACTCAACTCATGTATGAGTACCCCTTTGAAAACAACAACACTGTCAATGAAAAAATCAAGTTCAGGCGGTATACTGCTACATAATATCTGTATGCCTTCTAAGGCACTGCTAGCCTCATAGTGCGTGCACAGATGTCGACAACCAAATAGCCCTCTCAACCATGTACCAGACGGCATACAAAAATACACGTGTGAGAATTTCAGAGCAGTCTATAACACCTGAGAATACTTTATGTGGAAATAGGACACCATGAACATTCCATCTCAACTTCAAAGGACGGAGGCCAAGGTAGGTTCCAACAGCAACCAACAGAACGTCTTTGTAATTAAAGCCCATGTGACAACATATAAGCCTTATGAACTTATTTTGAAGATTCTGAATCTGTTGAATTAGAGTGATCTGATGAGGTGACCATGCAACGCTGCAATACTCTAGTATAGGTTTGACATGGGTGCAGTACAAAAGCCTGAGTGTCTGAGTATTATTGACAAATCTGGAAGTGCATGTCACTGCAGTCAAAGTATAGCGAATAGGTATAAAAAGCAGAATAAGTTATTCATGTGTCACATTTAATACGATTTAATTTAGTCCGAATAGACCATGGCAAGTTGAATCTTGGAAGTTTTGAGCAGTGATTACTAATTTGCACAACGTTCTGTGGTGTTAACGATGCCCATTCTGCTGTCCAGCTATCTGTAGGGCTGAAGGAGTTGGATGTTAAACTCACAGCAGTTTTCAAGGCTGAAAAGTGCAACTTCAGCCACCCTAATATCTCTGTGGATGGGAAGAGCCTCATTGTTCAGGATTCTTGACCAGAGTTGAATAAGAACCTCCTGCCTTCTGATGTGAGGTCTACATCTACATTCATACTCTGCAAATCACAAACATTGTGGGTGGCAGAGGGTGCTAAGCACCAATCCTAAACCCGCCCATTCCAATCCCGAATAGTGCGAGGAAAGGAGGAATACATATAAGTATCAGTACGGCATCTTATTTCTCTAATCTTATCCCTCCGGTCATTGCGACCTAAATAGGTGGTGGCATGTTGGTGAGAACTGGCAGACACTGGAAAGGTGTAGATAGAAGGGTACCATATTTGAGATTAAGTGCATGTGCTGAATGTCCACTATCTGGATATGAGAGCTAATGTGTCACACACTAGAGCAATATTCAACTGAGGAGTAAACCAAGGTGAATGCTGTTATGTATTCTCATCAAATCTCCATGAAGTCCCAGCCAGCCACTGAAGTAGATTGTTCTGATTTTTAAGCATGGTAGTCGTATTCTGAGGGTGCATTTTATAAGTGAAATACCTATGTAATCTTATTCCCATGGGGTAATGTTATATTTTAGGATCTAGTCCCTGTACGTTACAGTTGGCCAGTGGTTCATTTGTTTGTTGCTTAGGTGCAATGCAGCTATTTCTATTTTCTGTGGGTTATGCTGATGGTGCCATCTTCAAAAATAGGCATTCATTTCCTGAAGTTTGTGGGTCAGGATTTCTTCTGGATTTGCAAAGTTATTTCTTTGTTCTGTAAGGTTGATATCATCAACATAAATGAACTTGCGAGAGAGACTATCTGGCAGGTCATGAGTATATAAGTCGAAGACTATGGGATAAAAAAACAAGCCTTGTGATAGACCATTATTTAGCTTGTGAAGTCTGCTTCTAATGAGGAAAAGGCGTTTTCTAGTAAAGTTATCATCTTTTTGGAAGAACAGTTTGAGTAGGAGCCCCTCTTTCCAAACAATGTCGTAGACTTCTGAATGATGTAGGAAGACAGATACATTTTCCATTTTCTTCTGGTACACTGCTTCCAAGTAGGTGGTAAGAGATAGGACCTGATCAATGCAGTCCCAACTGAGTGTGTGGGAGATTTGGAACTTTCCCTCATTTTTGGAAGGCAGTGGTTATTGTTCTCTTGAAGACCTGAGGCAGCCTTCCATATTGCACTATGGAAGTTGAGAAATAAGGCAAGGCAGTATGATATAGCTTGTCCACAATTTTTCAATAGCTGTACAAATCTAATCCTGCAACTTTTCCATTTCAAAGGGTTTTTAAACCTTTCTGAACCTCTTGCAATGTGAATGGACTGGAGTATATAGAGTGAGGTGGTGTTTCACACTTTTGACGCTGAAGTTCAAATTTGACCCGTCTAGTGAACTGCCTGTACCTTTTTTGTTCTGGATTTAGATACAAGGTGATTTGCTATTGATCCCACATTAATGAATGGAGATTATTGATGTAAGATCTAATTTACGGATGAGAGACTGGACTTTTCTGCAAGAAGGGGTAAATTTCATATTTTTAAGAGTTTTTATCCATATCTCTTTTCTAGCATGGTCACGAGATTCAAGCAGTTCTTTTGCCTTCACATGAAAGCTGGTTTCCTTGTATTTTTCTTTAAGTCTGGTTGATTCCTCACTCTACTGGAATATAACCTTTCCAGAAGACTCATGGGATAGCTCTCTACACTGCCATTTTTATTATTCCTACAAACATTGCATAATTCTCTGGGATTGCTTTGATCCACCGAATGTCGCTGAAAACATTGGGAATGTAATAAAGAGAACTACAGAATCCAGTAGAAACTGTGCATGCATACCTCTGAGGTATACTGTTGGAGCCCATCAAGGAAAAGAAGATCAAACAACAGATCATCAAAATACTAAAAGTGAAGTTAAGGCTAATAAAGGAAAACAGTGCACCCCAACAAGAACTCAAGAACCTGCAACCAGCCAAAGGATTAGAAGTCAAGAAACTGCTACCAGCCAAAGGAGTAGAAGTCAAGAACCTGCAATCAACCGAAGGAGTAACAGGAAAATCGTCTCATCACTGAAGAAATCAGATGATTTTTATACTGGACAAACAACGGCAGAATGTGCAACAAGTGCTGAATGGCAGTAGACAACATCACAGTGAAAATGTTGACAGTAAAACCAAAACAGCCAATCAAATAAACCAATGTTCTGATACTGTAAGTAGTAAGCATGGCCTTAGAATTTTACATTTAAATATACAATATATATCTAATAAACTTGAATTGCTGGAAAATTTTATGAATAGTGTCAGTGCAGATATTACTATAATCACTGAGCATGGTCTAAATAAAGAAAATATCAAATTTTGCAAGATTAGAAATTACAAACTAATAGACTTCTTCAATAGGGCAGATCACAAGGGTGGAGGAGTTGTAATATATGCAAAAAATGGGCTGAAAGCAAACAAATTGAAAGGTGTTGATAAATTTTGCTGTGAAATGTCATTTGAGACTGCAGGGATAACTATATCAAAGGGCTATAGTAA
>JARYHS010013631.1:175571230-175590227 GCA_031002005.1 Vandiemenella viatica
TAAGAAAAGAAACCTCTAATGTTTAATGTGAAACTGACATGGGTACTATTAATGAAACGGGAAGGGATTATAAATTATGAGGACAATGGTAAAAGTAAATTCATAGCTTACCCATGTTTAACGCAGGAAAACTGCAACAACATTAAAGAAAATATGCAAAAATGCACAATATTTTAAGCGTCAGCTGTTGTTGTTGCATATATGTGATACATTCATTGATTCTCTTCCTCCCCCCACTCCCCCCATCTGTTTATTTTGAACTTCATAGTTATAGTACTGGTCTGGTAAGTTTCGCCATCCATAAACATTTCAAGTTCCCCGTGTGCAACATTCTCAGACACCAGTGTCTGCATCAGGCTTGCATAATATTCCAATCCCTTAAATAAAGTAGTTTCACATTTTTAACTGTAGAAGCTACCCAACACTAGTTTTAGTTCCTTGTCAACAGTCCTATCCCAACACTAATGGTCTCCGACTGATTAATAAACCGCAAATAAAAAGATAAACTAATACCTAAATTTTTCTCTTTGTGGTTTTTTAGTGGGGGAAGGGGATGTAGGACAGAGAGAATATGTCTGCTGATCATGGAGAACTTTATCTTTAGTTGATTAGAAATTTGTTATTATTTTTGTTTATTCCCCTCTTATTTGATAGATCTGGACATTTATTTTTCTGTGTTGGCGTGTTAATTCCATGCTATGAAGATTTGTCATTTGTACTTATTTAAATTAATAATGAATTTCTCACAGATTATGTTCTTGATAATATATTTAATGGAAGAATTTGGCATTTGTTTAATAGAGTATACAGATGATGGTCTCAGTTAGTCAAAAATAAAAAAGTAAATAAAGGCTTTGCCCATAAATTCTTGATTTCAGGCACAAGGGAGGGAAAATGTTTAATTTTTAGGTAAGGGAATCTGGAATCAAAATAAATTATCGGAACTGGTGCTGTACAATTTATCTCAAACTGTAAAAGAATTTAAAGTAAATGTTTCTTGTAATGAAAAAGCAGTAGGAAATTTTTCCATAGTGGAATAAGAGTCATGACAATTAATAGTAATAATAATCTATTACAATTTATGAAAATTTTAATGAAGAGTGTAGTTTCTACTGCCTAAAATTGCTGTATAAGTATGTTAATGATGTAAAAAGAAACCATTATTTATAATAACAGACAGCATGATGGCACTCTTTTCATGTTGGTGAAGGGATTTGTAAAAAACTTTTACTTTTTGTTCATGTTAATGTTTCTACACTGTCATGCTTTCATGGCTGCCTGCTGTATTATTTAATTTAATTTAATTTCAATGGAGCACAGGCTCCGGTGGCAATTTCCCTACACACCCATCTTCCCCCTATCCTGCACCCACCTACATTTGCCCTCTACAAATTTTATCTTTATTCTTTCAAAGTTTTCGGTAAATTATTCATCATTTCTTTGGTAACTCATTCCAATCCCTGACACCCTTACCTAAAAAAGAGAATCTTCCCACACCCTTGTGCCTGAAATCGAGTGCCAGCTTGTGGTCATGGTCATCTTTTCCCTTCCATGCACTACTTTTCATACCTATTGCAATATCTTTCCATGCCTCATCGCCAGTATATGCCCTGTACACTCCCATGACCCTCCTCATCCTCCTCCTGTCTTGCAATGATTCCCATTTTAGCTCCTTTATCATATCCATCACTGACATAATGATGCTAATAGTCATTCTTACCTTGTTACATGTAACATGTAACATTTAGTCATTTAGTGTGTAAGAGTGGAAAAGATGACAAAAGTATAGCATATAAATGGGTAAAATATGGTCTCGTGGCTATCTAGATGATGTCAGGTCATTGTGTAAATGTCAATGTTTCGACCATCGTGCATTACAGCCCAAATGTTGACCTTTTATACAATGGCGCAGCATCATCCAGACAACCAAGAGCCCATTGACTGTGGCCATTGGGGCCTACGATTTCAAGGATAAGTGCTTAATGTTCTTGCCTGGCTTTTAGGAGGACATGAGTTTGAAATTCAGTCTGGCCACACAGATTTAGTTTTTCATGGTTTCCCAAAATAATTTCATGTGAATGCTAGTGTGGTTTCTTCAAAAGGTCATGGCCAAGTTCCTTGCTATTTCTTGTGCTGGTCCTCTCCTTACTCTAATACCCCTATGTTAACAAGTCATAGAACCCTAACTGAAAAAAATATTGATAGAAATGGTATCAGAATTAGTTGGTGGGTATTCTTTTGTGATAAAAAATGAGCTAATCTTGTCCACAGAGTTTTAATGTTTGTGTGAATTGTGCAAATGGGGTAGTTTCACATCCACATTTTTGGTTAGTTGGTAGAAATCCTAGACTGAGAACAATAATGGATGCGTTCATCAAATTACCACTGAAGGTCACAATTATTTAGTCATATATCAGTTCAGTCTAAAACAAGATTGTCAAATGTCAAAACATCCCTTTATAAACACATTTGTATTCAGGAATCACTTTATAAGTAGTCCAGGAGCACACTGTGAGTGAGTCAATTGTGGCAGGAGGAGGAGACGTTGGACATCCTTAGTGCACGTGACCTCATGGAAGTTAGCGATCCCAGTGACAGCGATTCGACACTGCTGGCCAGTGAACACAACAGCCACACGACAACGCAGCCAGATACTGAGCATCGCATTGTTATTCAGGTGCAGGGGGCCTCCTGACTCATCAGGCTACCAGGTTAGTTATCTGCATAATTCACATAATTACAGAATACCAAAAAAAAATTTGTGGAATGACTTGGAAAAGTGGGGGGAGGGAAGTCTGGTGAAAAAGAGAGCTGTTGCACAATTTCTATAATTTTTTTCTGACTGTGTATAGAGGATATTTGTTAATACCAACCATTTCTTTTTTCATTTTGGTTACAGAAATGATTTTTAATAATTCTGTATAATAAGTGATCAATTTCTAACACCTTGAAGTTTTTTAAGGATGTATTCATTAGTCAGTGTTACCTGTTCAAGTTAAGATAGAATATATTTTTTTTTGGGTACACATTGATCAGCTAATGTGTAGATGTATTAATCTTATTATTAATATTATATTAGTGTTTTGTAGTAAATATTGCTGATAGCTGTTGAACCATGCAGATAAATGGTAATTAAAGTGTTGTATTCAGGACAGTAGGCCTATGTGTTAAGTACTTTTATGGCATTGAATGATGTATTACAAGAGAGGGATCAGAATTTGATCACATTGTTGCGGTTTCGTGGGTCGTCCACCCTCATCTGCTACCACAATGTTTTACTTTCAATCTCGCTCACTGAAATATAATGTGCATAGTTTAAACTCTTACCGCAAGTTCCTCCTAAAGATACAGATTCTCTTGACCGGCCGCCACTCAGTTTCCAACTGAGAACATTTAAAGACTACTGAATGAATAAATATTTCACAAAACTAATTTTAATTCATTGCCTTCAATTTTTCCAACACCACCAATTTTATAAACTTATCGGACTTCTATCACTCCAAAGTTGCAGATCCAGTTAAAGTAGAACGGCTATTTGTACACCTTTTACTCACATTCACACGTTTACAACTTTCAACTTAACACCAACCACACTTCTCCACGTCCTGCGACCAACTGCCCACCTTGTGGCTACCACAGCCCCCACCATGCGGCCCCGGGGCTCACCCTTCCGTGGCCACGGACATGGTGCCGATGACGTCACAAACCGGCGCTACTTTCAAACACAAAGTGGTACCGCTACAACATTTTATCCAATTGTTCTTGACCATTAGAATTATATGAAGCTTCATGTTACAACTTTTTTGGGGAAAAAGTCACTATTCACTTTAATACTGTAAGAAGTTTGTGGGATTGGCTACACTAGCATAAAAAGAGATAAATTATTTTCATTGCTTATGGAAGAGACTTGTTCATTAACACATCCAGTTCACTGGAGTGGAAAATCAATGATAATGACGACTGTAGGCCTGATTGGAAAACTAATGCTTTTGAGAAATTTGAGTCTCTCTAACTTAAACTTTGCTACGTGTACTTAAAAAGTGCAACACTCATGTAACCACTATAGGTAAATTACTGGTTAATTATAAAGTTATTGTGTTCATGGCACATGTGATAGATTTAGTATTAATAATGGAATTTATAAATAAAAGAATAAACACAGTTTACTGAATTAAGAAGTTATGAAACTATAATTTTTCATTTATTGTGAATAATTTGAACATTAGAATTCAGCTATGAGCATGATCTTAATCATGAGTAATGATTGCTTTGTGTATAACTGTGATGATCAGTTATTGGTATCTGTTGATGTTTAAAAAATTGTGGAAATGTCTGCCATTAGTACAGAAGTGTTGCCAAGACTTTGATGAGTGAATAGGCTGGGCAGAGAAAGTACTCTCATATCTCATGCTTCGTGTGAGAATCCTTTGGTGGTGGTCCAGTATTTGGGGGCCTGTCTAGTGAGCCACATTGTCACCAATATTTATGCTCTTATCGCGCTTGTTTTGATACTCTTGCCAAATACGAACACTTGCCGTCCAATGGGGCTCAATATTTCTCTTCTCATCACCATTTTATACTCCTTTGGTCATGGCGAGACATGCCAATTAGCCAACCTAAAACGGAGAAAATATGTTTGGTAATCATGAGTGCTCTGTCTTCCAAGAAGGTGGAAAAATAAAGGTTCCTGAATTCCTGCAATATAATGAGAAATATTTCCATGACCCATTGCCAAGCTAGTACACAGTGACATAAAGGTAAACGCCAATGGGCAATCTAAGTTCACCACTGTCTGATATGTTTAATTAGCCTAAGTCCTGTTTTGTTCACAGGCATTTTTTTCCAATGTCCCATTCATTAAGTCCTGTAGCCACATATAGCCTCAATGTCTGACAGTTAAGATGTCAGCTGCTAGAAGAGTAGACACATGAAGAGTTGCTGTTGGAAGACTGCTTACCAGATGAACAAGTGAAAGTCTCGAGTGTTTGTCAATACTCAGAAGGAGTGCCTTTTATCCTGTTTAGTTCACAAGAAAGTGATCGGCATTTTCCCTCCCACTAGAAGCCACCACATTTGCTGGCTATTGACACCTATGTTGCCTCCTAGTGGTGCGGTGCTGACTTTGTTATAGTTGTGTGGGCTTTTCAAATCTTCCTATGACTCCATAGCATCTCATCCTCTAGAATATAGAAGTCTCGGTGACTGCATCTTCTGTCACCATGCCACCTTAGTAGAACTAGAACTGGATTGCTGCACTTTAGAGGTACTCTTACTTTTGCTTTCAGTAATCTCTGTGGCGCAGCTCACCTCAACCTGAAACGCATTTGATATTGATAGGTCGTTGGATGTTCATTCCAGGATTGACTGACCACTACTATTCATCTGATTTTCTATCCATCTTGGTCTTATTTATTCTTGCTGCCATATTGCTTCCACCAATTCTGTATGGACTATTGGGTACTTACAGCTGAAGCTCACTTCATTTGAGTTTTGAAAGCCTTAACAAAGCCTTTGACATATTCTAAATCTGCTGCCTTGTTTTCCTTTTTCAACCTCGTGTGACTGGGAGAAGAGAGAGCTATGCAACTTGTTGTCCACTATGTAACAACTGGGATGGACTGTTTCCTTCTACATCTGTTAGGTACGTGTAGGAAATGAGTATCCTAAATAATTCTTTTTGTTTGCTGGTTCCCACCTCTTGTGCTTTCCTCATGGTGTGTATGAATGTCTGAAGAAAACATTCTGCCTCACCATTTGACTGCAGATGAAAAGGTGGGGCTGTCACATTCTTCACTCAGTTTGTACAGCAAAACAGTTGAAAAGCATATGATAAAAACTTGGGATTATTTTATGTTTTAATTGCCTTCAGGAACCCTTTGGTAATGAATATTTTTTCCAATACTTGGATCATTGCCACTGCTGTTGCATGTTTCATCTTGACATCAAATGGGTACCACAAGTATGCATAGCCAACTACTATCCACTTCGAACTCCAAAATGGTCCCACAAAATCCGTGTGGTTCCTTTCCTATAACTTTCCAAAAATAAGTCGGGGGGGGGGGGGATTAGTTATTTTCTTGGAGATTTTTCATTTAACTTACAGGGTTCACATTTCAATGTGTCTAGTATGTGCGCATCCAGTGATAGTGCCCCCCTTGCAAAAAAAAATCTCCTTGCTAACTGCTTTGTCTGTGCAATACCTTAAAGCTACATATTAAAGTAAATTAAAAGATTTTTTCCAGAAGCTACTACCCTTACATTATCACCTGATTCTAGTAACTTTTTCATCCTTTACTGACAATATATCCTTCAGTTTGGCCTAAATGCTTATACTTCTAAACTATTTTCTGTTATTTTGTCAGCCATGTTTGACCAGTTCCTAAATTTGCTTAAACACTGATTGTTGTTCATAGCCAGTACTGTCTGCCTAGTATCAATTGGAAATTTTTATAGCTATTGGACATCCTGTAAGACTGCCTGTAAGAATGCCACTACCAAAATGTGGTAGTACTAGGAGACCTGGGAAGGACTTTTCGATTTGTGTACAATACTGTTTTGAAATGAATTTGGTAATCAAAGTCAGTTAAAAATAATTCCCAGCCTTGCATATTTCCTCTGGAATTCGTCTATTTGGGTCAAATAATTGTATCAGTGGCCTATATTCTGCAATTAAACAAAGCTTCATCCTATATACAGTATATACGTGTCGAAATTTTTAACCCATTCTTTCTCAGTTGAGGCATTATTCCTGTGGTGATAGTTCAGGGTTTTAGAAGTGAACACTATAGGTCATTCAATGGCCCTTTGTCGCGCGACTGGTTATAATTATAAATAACTCAGTTCTTACGCTTTTAACAGATTAACATTTATTGTTTCCAATTCTTATTCTTCTAGGAACTACAGTGGTCTTAAAGTATCCGAAGAATGCAAAGTTCTTAAGCAGTGAACTGGTAACAAAGCAACCTTTCGGCTTTTACGTCGCTAACCTCTTGCTATCTCCTGATTCTCCTATCGCCATGGCAACTTACATTTCCTTGCTATAGGAGTAAATATATCAATCTTTGTTTAATTTCATGGCACAAAAATATGGTTTTCTTATGAAATTATTCTGTTCTGTCACATGCCTCCTCAAGTTCACCATGTCTTTGCTTAAAAGACATTGGTAAACTTAAGAAAATAACCTTGCATCCAGCGATACTCTTTCCTCTGTTCCTAGTAGAATTTTTTACAAAACATTTTACAAAACAGTCTCTTCTTAATACTAACAACATAATGAAATGAACTAAAAAAACATGTATTGTCTTAACGAAAACATACATACATACAGCATTCTAGCTTAACATCACACAAATGTAAGTCCTGTCGCGGTATTGTCTTGAAATATCTAATAATGTAAACATACATACATGCAGCATTCTAGCTTAACATCACACAAATGCAAGTCCTGTCACGGTCGCCATGTCACGCGACTGGTTATAATTATAAATAACTCAGTTCTTACGCTTTTAACAGATTAACATTTATTGTTCCCAATTCTTATTCTTCTAGGAACTACATTGGTCTTAAAGTATCCGAAGAATGCAAAGTTCTTAAGCAGTGAACTGGTAACAAAGCAACCTTTCGGCCTTTACGTCGCTAACCTCTTGCTATCTCTTGATTCTCCTATCGCCATGGCAACTTACATTTCCTTGCTATAGGAGTAAATATATCAATCTTTGTTTAATTTCATGGCACAAAAATATGGTTTTCTTATGAAATTATTCTGTTCTGTCACACCTTTCATCTTTTTTGAATAAAACTGCTCCCAAACTGTATCCAGACATGTCCGTAGCAATTGACATCATTCTACCTGGAACAACCATATTCAGCCTCACTGCATGTTGCAGTCTGTTATTTAACTCCTCAAATACTTTCATACATTCTTTTGATCATATAAACTTGTAAGCACCTTAGAATTTTGGTAAATTCTAGTTTGCTTACTTTAAAGCATAAGGGAGGGAGTAAGCTTTCTAGTATACATATAATTTTCATTGCAAGTATAGGATGGGAGAAACGTTTTATGCAGAAGCTGATACCATAAGCCAATTCAATATTTAAACCGATGTTTAAAAAAACAGTAAAGACCCACAACACTTATTATAAGCAATAAATAAACATTTTTAATAGTAAAGAATCTTTAAACTAACCTGTAATAGGTTAATCCATTATTGTCCAACTTGCAAACAATAGATTTTTGCTACGTGATAATTTCACTAATCCTCGACACTTTTTGATGTAGTAAAATAATTTTAAAATAATAATAATTCAAAAGAAACATAAATTCACTAAAATTCCATAGTTTCAGACCGTGTAAATAACGTAATAAATTTTTAAACACTTCGATAAATACACTTTCACTTTCAACATTTTAATCATATGTTTTCGATAATTTCTCGAACTAGAAAGTAGATTTCCTGAAAGAACGTAAAATCTAGTATAACATATCAAAATTTCAGAACATTCCATGCAGTAAAACAGATTTTATATAAATTTTAAAGCTATTTCGTCACTATTCACAACGTGGTAGTTTCAAGATTTATTTGCAATTAAACTAAGCCCCTTCTGTAAATAAGATGACTGTTAAAACATGCAATTAAATTCAAAGAAAATTCAGATAACTCTACTTTTTCGATATAAGCAGCAGAAGGATAATTATTGAATATAAACCGAGTTAACTAATGAAACATTTCAAACCTAATCTTCACAGACTAATAACTTTGCTATCTAACCACCGATAATAATAAAAATTACACCATTGGAATCGGGAATTAATATAGAACACTTTAGCACTAATTTTATTTAGATTACTTGTAATTCAGTGGGGTGACCTAAAAAGTACTTAAATTCAACATATATCTCGGGGAATCACCACTGAACTTTCGGAGACTCTTTATCAATTAGTCGGTTAAACTAAATTCGATTACAAGCAAACTAATAATTTGAAAATTCTCACTAAACACTTTTTATGTACCTTAAGGACAAGACTACATGCAGTTAAAGTTTGAACACTTTCTATTATCACAATCATTTTACACTATTTTGGGTAAGTAGTTGAATACTCAATGTCACTCGGATGGGGTATATAAGCGGGGACCTCAGAGAGGGGGTTGTCTTTACTCCGGGAACGTTGTAGTTTTGGTGTGTGTCAGGTAGGAGCCGGATCTAGTTGAGTCAGGCTAGGAATGTGTGTTGGCCATGATGATTTTCTTTACCAGAGCATGGTGCTAACAACTACTATGAACTATTTTCTAAAGGGGTCAGTTGGTTCTTTTCTCTCCATAACCTTGCAATTTCTGGAAACGTTTGTTCGATTGCCTACTCAACTGTAGAATGCAATTTTTAAAAATGTGACTTTGAAAATAAACTTCAAATTTTTTATTCAAGTGAACTTTTTTGTGATTTCGTAGTAAACTGAAACCTTTTCTAAGCTTGTGGGTTAAACAAACTTGGTGGTGGCCGTCAGGCATTTCAGTTGAGAATTCCAGGCAGGCTACATGGTCATTTAAAATTATTAACTTAAAGTTAGAGAACATTTTTCTTTTCAATTAAACATTCAGTTAAGGTACTAGGCCTATACTTCACCCTGGTATAGCCTACGTCCTTACAAACTGAAACCTTGTTTTCTTTGTTTCAGCAGTGCTGCTATCCTTGTGAAGTAGTTACAGTAATTAATTATCCCTGTAAAGATTGTAGTTAATTGATATCCTTTTGGCTCTGGCATATTCTGGATGACTTGCTTCAGACCTTTAACTGGGCCCAGACATTTGATATGTGACTCGACTGCACTTATCAAGGTTGATCTTTATTTCTTCTGCCTGCAGTACTTTCAATAGTTGTTGCAACTTCTTGAGGCGCTTCTTTTCAATCTTCTCTGAAATCAAAATATCATATAAGTAATTAACACACATAGGCATTCTGATAGTTAACGATGTAAGAAAATACTGGAACTTTGTGGTTTAAGAAATGATAACAAAAGGTAATCTGTTGTACTGACAGAGATCCCAATTTGTATTGACAGCAGTTATATTCCTAGCCTTTTGGTCCAGTGGAATTTGCAGGTAAACATATTTTAGGTCAGTTTTGCTAAATGTTTGGCTGCTGTTCATTTGTGAAAAATTTCTTGAAGACGAGTTATCGGGTGTTTATCTATATGAAAGTGACTGTTCATTGTTGACTTAAAAGTCATTACATAGGCAGATATTTCAAAGTGCTTCCCTTACTGCTACTAATGGCATCAACCAGTCACTGCATTTGCCTCTGCACACATTTTGGATGTGGCATTTATTCCCACACCTGAACCATCATGCTTTTCTAAAATGACACTGCTTTCTTCTGTGATGCCCATAACAGTGCCCACATGATATCCAATCCTCACTCTCTTGTTTTCTTTGTTATGAAGACCTGGAATTTTTTTTAGATTGCTCAGTCTTTGAGTAGTCTTCTTCTTTTGACATACTTCCATTCTTTCCGTCATGTGATTTGAAGTTGTGTAACCTCACATGATGTGGCTAACTTTATTATCTCTTCCAATGATGTTCTCATTCAGAATGTGATGACTATTGCCTGAAGATTAAGTTGACATTCCACAGCCCTTTTTTGAACACTTAGAATTACACATTTTTACCAGCTCCCTCATTTCTGTCCATTTGGACTTCATTCAGCTCTGGAAGAAACTATATCTGCCTGCCATGAAACGTGAAACCTTTTAGATAATACGCCTCATATCCTTCATGTCTGAAATGTTCATTTCCCATTTATGGCCTTTACTTGTGCAACAAATTACATGTTACTGAATCAATGTTATTCAGAAAAAAATAATTTCTTAGTTGTTTCATCTGTTGCTCTGTAACACAGAAAATGCTGTTTTAAGCAAGCTAAATAGTCATGTGTAAGCACCTTAGAATTTTGGCAAATTCTAGTTTTGCTTAGGCGGGACTTACAAATTTCGAGAAGTGCAGTTTTCAACTAAAAGGAATTTCCCTGTAATTTTCCCCTTAGTTACAATCCATCATAAAAATCATTTTAAAGTGTAATTATCATATCGGGGAAACATTTGGTTTAAGAGATATTCCGCTTCATTCAAGTTTTGAAACACGCGATCGGAAGAGTAGAAATTCTAAGATTTGCAATATCTTTAAATTGCGTAAAGCTACAACCGAACTTTTACCACCAGTTGTAGTCAGCACTATCCCCGATATTTTGGCAATAAAATTAAGTAACTCAGCAAAGTCTAATTAGCGATTTTAATTGAGAGAAAAAAATAAGCTTTTTTATTAAAAGAGATATCAATTTAAATTTTACATCAGCAGATAGCCCTAATTAAGACGATTTCATACATATATGGGTTTTCATAAAAAGTTTTAGCATTTGTCCGGAAATTAAGTATTTGTAAAATAGATTGTCGCGGATTGTTGTGCACGCGCGTAAAAAGTTCTAGAACACTTAGGGATTTTACCCAAATTTGAATGTATCACTATGCGGAGTCTTAAACAGCTGAAACTTTAAAATTAATTACTCTAAATTTCTCAAGAGACTGCCGTCAGACTTCTAGTAGATAAGTCCAGATACTGTCAAAGTTTGAACATTTTTAATAGTTGGGATTGTCAAATAAATTACACATACTTTGAGCTACGCGGAAGCAAAAAGATGTGATACAGTTGCTGACGTCACTGGTTCTCGTGGTTTCGATAAAAGAGCCCGTCGCCATTATGGTTTGTCTGTTCCTGTCCGCGGTCTGTTCCTGTCTGGCATTATGTGAGTGGACCTGCGTCTGTCTGTCGTTCGTCTCGGTTGGTCGTAACTCGCCATGCCGGCTAGTTCAATCATGTTGGATCGTGTCGTGTTATATCATAACTTCAATGACTGTTAAGAACTTGTGAATTTGCTAAAGGGGTTTCGGTCGGTTAGATTTCTCTCCACAATCTGCAAACTTTTGGAAACGAATGTTCGATATGCCTGCTCAACTGTAAATGCAATTTTGAACTTTAGACTTTGAAAAATAAAACTTTGGATTTTACTAACAGTGAACTTGTGTACTTCAGTTGTTAACATAAAACCCTTTTCTCAATTTGTGGGTAACAAATTTTGTGGCGACCTAAGGCATTTAGTTGAGTCATCCTGGCTACATGGTCAAACCAAATTTAAATATTCAGTAAGTTTTCATCGAACAGTGAGGTGCTATCAAGAGTGTAAGTTAAGGCACTTAGGCGATACTTCAGCCCCAGTATCGGCCTTTGTCCTTACACATGTTGTTGCTCTTTCTCTTGTAAACTCACCAAATGAAAGAGGTGAGGTTTGCATTTTATCTGTTACATAATTTTGAGAGTTTTCATAACTGTTTGTGACTGCTGTTTACAGTGCTGTAACTACTTGTTGTAATGCTACCGCTGCCTGTTCCAAACTTTGGAAATTTTTGCTTGTCAGTTTGTTGTGGCTTCAGAAGAAAGTGGATGAATAATGATTCCTGAAATCCTGTGAGACAATAGTAAATTATTTCCACACTCCACTGCTAAGGCAATACACAATAACATGTAATCAGATACTAATGTCCAACCTTACAATGAGATCTCCACTGTTTGTTATACGAGATGTGATCAAAAAGTAATGAGAATTTTGAAATTGTTCATGCTGTATCTTGTTTATCAAGTTGATTCTTTTTGTGTTTGTAGGAATGGCAGTAATATACATTTAAATTTTTTGGTAGCTACAATGTTTAGTTTGTGTTTGGCACATGAATGAGTGAGATGTGTGTTAGTGTGTTCGGCAAATTTTTTTTTTTTGTAATAAAATGTCAAGTTAGAAAGTTTGTGTGAAATTTTGTTTTAAAAATAGCATTAAGTGCCATGAAGCATTCAAAAAGTTAGTGAAGGCCTTAGGTGTTGATGCTATGTCAGAACCACAAGTTTATGAATGGTACAAAAGCTTTCAGCAAAATCAAAAATACATCAAAGATGACATGAGTTGTGGACATCCTAACATGCCCCTCAGTGATGAAAATGTGGAAAAAATTAAACAGATTGTGCTTACTAAGAATTACTGTTAGAGAGGTCGTATAGTTGATAAAGAGTATGACTTAGAAATTTTGTGCGGTTTGTGTGAGGCAATCTGAAAGGGATTTGGAGAGGGAATTTGTTGATTTTGCTACACGACAACACAACAACAGTTCTTGGCTAAACACAACACTGCCATTTTACATCAACAATCCTATTCTTCAGACATGGCACCCTGTGACTTTTTCCTCTTTCTTAAACTCAAAAGGACATGTAGAGAGCAATATTTTTCAACAATAGAAGAGATAAAGCAAAGTTGCAGACTGATCTCAAAATCACACTGAAAGAGGTGTTCCAATAATGTTTCTCAAACTCAAAACTGCATTGACATAACTTCATAATATCAAAGCAGGACTACTTTTAAAGAGGGTGTGATAAACATTTAATATTCTACATCTACATCCATACTCTGCAATTCACAAACATTGTGGGTGGCAGAGGATCCTATGCACCAATATTAATTCTGTGCATTCCAATCCCGATTAGCACAAGGAAAAAAAGCACCAGTACGGCATCTTATTTCTCGAATCTTATTGTGACATAAATAGGTTGGCGGAAGAAGTATTTCATGCACTCGTAAGTCACGAATCGGCGGCTCTCCTCTGAACCTTCTCCACTGAGTCAATCAAGCCCTTGCAATATGGATCCCCAACTCCACAACAGTAATCCAGATGCGGACGCACTAGTGTTTTATATGCTATTTATTTTGTATGAGCATTACAATTCCTCAAAATACGACCTATGAATCGTAATTTAGATTTAGTTTTGCCTACAACGGAAGTTATGTGCAAGTCCCATTTCAAGTTGCTTTGTACTATTTCCCCCAGATAGTTCAGGGAATCAACCGTGTTAACAGCTGGTTTGTTTACTTTGTACTCATAAACATACTGATTCTTTTTGTTACTTATTCGTATTGTCGTTCACTTTTTACTATTAAGTGTAAGCTAATGTTTACGGCACCATTCAGAAATATCCAAATCATGCTGAATTTTGTAGCAATTATCAGAGCACCTTATTTCCCTGTAGATAACTGCATCGTTGGCAAACAATTGCAACCAGCATTTAACATTGGCACCTAGATCGTTTATCAAAATTAAGAAAAGAAATGGTCCTATTACACTTCCTTGAGGAACGCTCGAAGTAACATCTAGCTTAGAAGAGGCTTCCCCGTCAATAGTGACATACTGCGACCGCCCAATTAGAAAACCACGTATCCATTCGCAAATCTGATATACCGTATGCTCGAATCTTTGCTTGAAGTTTCTTGTGTGGTATAGAATCAAAAGCTTTCTGAAAATCCAAAAAAATTGCATCAATCTGTGAACCTGCATCAGTAACTTTCATTACGTCATGGAAAAATAAGGCCAATTGTGTTTCATACGATCTCTTCTTCCCAAATCCGTGTTGACATGGTGTAAGTAACGGATTCTCCTCTAGAAACTTCATAATGTTTAGTGCATATGGCATGCTCCAGAATTCTACTGCATACAGATGTTAGAGATATGGGTTGATAATTCCTAGGATCACTCTGATCTCCTTTCTTGAAAACTGGAAGTACCTGGACTATTTTCCATTCAGAAGATACTTTTTTCTCTTCTAGAGATTTACAGAATATATGTGACAGAAATGGTTCAATTTCCTCCACATATTCTGAAAATACTCTTGATACTTTTGATCATGCCTTGTATTTGATCAGCCAAAGTCTTGTTTGGTGCACAGGCATGTTTCTTCATTGTCACGTTTACCAATTTCTTATGCCAAATCTCTCTGTATAGTCTTACTATTGGCAGTAGAGCTGTTTGCTGCCAGAAGGGTGGTCACCTGAGGAGTCGCTGTAGGAAAAGTGCTCGCCATATGAATGACTGAGTGTCTCTCTGGTATGCTCAAAAGGAGCACCTTTTATTCTGTTGTAAATGAGGGGTAGGGCAACTGGCTCACGCTACACCTCCTCTTAGAGGCTGCCACATTTACTGACTGAAACACTGAACACCGAAATTCACTGTCCTTGCATAACCTCTGCCGGCTCGACCCTGTGCCAAAACAATTTGTTGAAAAAGCACACTTAACACTTGTGTTACAGGTGACATTTCAAATCTTGAGTGTTTAGCAGTGAGATTGAAGGTATGCAAACTATCAAGCCCATAGTGAGCATTCACTTTGCTAGTGACAAGTTTAATGTACATAAACAATCACCAAATGTCTAATCACCAACACTACATCTCTGTCAAACTCTTAAAGTGTGATGCCTGTTGGCATGAGTGCTGGAATCTTAATTTTGATGTGGTCCCAGATGAATAGAATGGTGATAAATGTCTGTTCCAGGAATTTCACTATGTGCACATGTGGACTTGTAACTCTCTTCCCACTGAATGGAGCTGGATTCCTCAATTCACTATTGACCAAATGTACAATGCACATAGACTCAGTAATGTGCAGACTACTGGTTGATTGTTGCATTATGAAGTTAAACCAAATTTAAAATTTGGCAGTAAATATGCTTGACTACCACATCTCAGCATGTGGGTTTGGTTCATCCTATTTTATTTACTTCGATTCCCTTTTTATCCCCTTTAAACATGTTTTTTGATCAAGTTTCCTGTGGATTTTGCTAAAATGATACTTTTAGCTGAAATATTAGTTTTTGAAGAATGTCTACTGTAGTGGGAATATGATATGTTCTTTTGGAAGAGGAGGAAAATTTTCAGTTTTCAAAAAAGTCAAGGAAAATTTACATTTTGGTAATGGTTAATATCAATCATCACTTGAAAAAGTGAACTAATGTGGTGTTTTATAAGACTGATGATCAATAAGATGTAACTCATCAAAATAATTTCTACATGTATTTACAGTTTTTCTTTCAAACACAAAGCATGACATCTTTCTTTGTATTTCATGGGACTATTTTTGGATGTGAGTGATGACCCGATGCCATACACAATGGGCTTCCTGTAATTTGTGGTACATTCAAACAACTTGCTCATTTTCTTCCTTTATTTCTGCCCCAGTTATATGTTCTGAGCTTGCATTGGCATCAAAGTATGAAATGTCAACTAAGCCACGACTGAGACAGTAATTGAATACCATATTGATATTAGAGCTTCAAGAAGTTGAGCATGTAATTTTCTTTTTTGGTGATTAGTAAATACTAAAATTCCTGTCCAAATGTGGACTTGCTGTCTGCATTGGCTCAAGAAGTATAAATGTTTAGCTGAACCTTCTATTGTGCACAGTTATAAAAAAAAATTACCAGATCTGTGCTGTTGTATGTAAATCCACTTTTTTCCTTGAGACCCAACCTTTTTCCAGGAGCTGCGTGAATCAGAGGACGAATTAACGACATTAAGTGAAGATGTGACCGGACTGACAGCCAAGGCAGTATCACCACCACCCTCGTCGGAAGATGAGAGTGACATCGAGAGCCTTCACAGCTTCCACTATAGCCCAAAAGCTGTTGACGTCCCATCAGCAGTCCGGCTCGCCAAACGCCTCTACATGCTTGATGGCTTCAAAAAGTCTGACGTTTCCAGACACCTCAGCAAAAAGTGAGTTTTGTATAATTTGAATGAATGAATAAAAATATAAAATTTGTATAGAATTCCAATTCTGAAAACCACACTCACTGATACAATCAATTTATAGTTTTCTAAAACTTCTAGATGTCAGTCCAGATGGGTGGTAATATGAGACTTAAAATATTACATGGTTATTTTCATTTTCATGAATAAAAATGGTTGCAGATTCACAACCTAGATGAGGAAAAGTTGATCATATTGTGTTCTAACATAGATGGATGCGTCTAGAAATTTTTATGGCTGTGGTCCCCGACATCAGTACTATTCCTTATAAACCCATCTTTAGCTACCTTACTTCTTATTATTAATTCATTATTTATCTGTTTCAAGTATTCCCTACTGCCTTGCTGTCTCTTAACGCTGTTATTTTCTTTTCTTGCCAACCTATTTAATCACTTCACCTTTCTGTTATAGTATATAGGTTCTATTTATCTTTTACTGTTTTGGAATAAATATTTCTTGACCCTTTTTTACTATATCCTTGTCCTAGGTTGGCTTAACTGTACTTGTGCCATCCTTTTTTTTGAAACTTTCCCTCAAATATATGTTCAATTTCAGTATATGTGCCTTTTTATAATTCTACCTATTTCCTCCCTTCAGTCATGGCCACTGGTTTACTGAGTGCTCTTATATCCATCATCACTGTTTGATGATCCCTTATTGCTGCAGTTACTTGAGACACCACAAGGTTATCTTCGGACTTTATTAGTGAGATATCCATCATGTTTTATCCCCTTGTGCAAAACCTCTTTCCATTACTAAGGTATTTGGAAATCTCTGATCCCTTGTACTATTAATCTTACTTCCTATCCAGTTGATGCCTGGTAAGTTTAAATACCTGCCAATAATGACCATTGTACTCTCACTTCTGATCTCCGAGTATAAATTTAGCTTCTCCCCTAGAGCCTGTGAGATAACAACCGCAGAATTAGTTAACTCGTGTAAGTAATAGATAAAATAATATAATGGGGTGTTTAAGTTGGCTAGCGTGTAAACCAAAGATTTATGCAATGAACATCTCTGACTGTATTTTGTTTGGTTTTACTCGTTGTTATAGTAGACTGGCTTAAAAAATTGTTGGATTGAGTTTTTTGTTAAGCTTGTGAAAGTTTTAAACATTGAGAGTACAATAAAAAAAAATCAATGTTGAACAAAAGAAACCGATGGAGAATTATTTTTAATGACTGATGAATAAATTTGTTTCAAAGAGAAAGGTCTGTATTAAACAACGGCGAGGCGGCCAACGTTTGACATTTTTGGCTAAAATCAAAAGTGCATAACGGGCCCTATTAAACAGCAAAAGTAAGTATTAACCTCGCAAGCCTCATCTTCATCATTCATTTTTGCACTATGGTACGTAGCTTACAGCATGTTTTTTTTGGGGGTTTATTATACCAAAAATCTACAAGTACCCTGAACCAGTGTGCGGCCCCTCAGCACACTGAGCCACTCTGGCAGGCTAAAAACAAATTGCTTTCTAAAAAATAAAAAAAGCAAAAATACAGCCGTTAGTCATGTGATGTTAAACACCAATTGGGAATAATGTAAACAAAGAACACCAATTAGAACATTTGACATCACGTCTTAGTAAGCAACAATATCCATCCATGTGTTAGGCATCTGTTGATAACCTATGTGTCGTATATTTAACGTTTTAAGTCTAGTTACAAATCCATTAAACAAATAATATTTACAGTGAAAGCTGGATTAGTTGGATTTATCAAAGCAAACGGCTTTAATTTGTCCAAAATTGATGTTATGATACTTGGAATTTTTTCCATTTTTTTTTTTTTTTTTTTGCATGAAACTATTTCTGCTCAGCAGAATTCTGGAATGGCAAAGATTTTTGCTCAAAATATACGTACTCAAAAATTGAAACTGTACTGTTATGATGTGAAGTGTATTTACTGTCATATAATTAAGAAAATTTATATAACAGTGAAGTCTTCCTGGGAAATGCATTTGAATGTTAGGGTTTAGAGGCATGAATTTCAGATACTTGTATGTCCTAGGAAGAGTTGTTATAAGTCAAGATTTGTTTTATAGGACCAGTATTAAAGAGGCATTATTTAAGTTCAAAAATATTGCTTAATTTCTGTGTGCATAGGTAGACAATGATCTAGCAGCAAGCATCCATTGTGACAATATACCAATCACAGTCATTATTAATGATGACTAGAGCACTCTTAACAGTCGCAACATTATGAAAATTACTGACATGTTATGGAAAGAATCTAATGCACATGTGTGCATTTAAAATCATAAAACAGATCACATAGATAATCACTGACTAGTTTCAACAGGTTATAAAGCCATGTTTATGGGAGGACATAATAC
>JARYHS010013631.1:175591227-175846024 GCA_031002005.1 Vandiemenella viatica
AAACTTTTCAGCCAGTTTAGTTTTGGACAATAAGGACAGCATCCTAATATTTTTATTAGTCAGAAATTGAGTTTAATATGAGCCTTGCCACAACCAATTTACTGTTTACTGTAATTAGGTATTCTTTCACAATGTTTTTTTTTGGAATAAATATAAATTGTTTGTCAATTATAATGAGATGTAATTTTATCCCATATTCAAAACAAAATCAATATTTGAGTAATTAGAAATTTTAATTAACAGTAGGAATTTAATTAACAATCCCAGTAAGAGAGGTAACGTTACAATACAGAGCTGTCATAGCTAAGCTTTTTTTTTTGCTTATTGCTTTACGCCTTGTAACGTGACGTTCTCACGCCACGATACAATTTTTATTTTTATTAAATTGTGATTTATTTTAATTTATTCAGATTAAAATTAATTTATATTGATCTCGGGCAGCCCAAAATTGTATGAATATGCAAGGGTATTTCCTTTGAAAAAGCTCAGAAAATGTGTGAGCATAGGATTTTGTTTGAAGCAAAGGGTCGTATATCGGAGCCACAGGAAGTGGACGGACAATAGCCCGCCTTGCTGTCGCCACCCCAAGGCCAGTCAGTCACCTCAAAACGGTTCTTGCAGCAAACAGGTGAAGGTCAACCTTCCCCCCCCCTCCGCGTCAACAAGCATGGACGCGAAGAGGGACGCTAGCGAAAAGCCGCGAATCTGAGTGTGCATCGATACCACGTGATTTCCAACCTGCCTATGAAATCATCGGTAGGGGTCTTCACATGTGAATACAGGGTGTATTTCTTTCTGCCCGCCATGTTCCTGCGCGGGAGAGGGACGCCATCACCTTCCGGAGAGAAGGAAGTTACTTCTGGTCAGACCGCGGTGCCGTGCGGTCGATTGTGACTTCTGCCCGGACCACGGGCGAGACAAGTCGAGTCTTCTGGTCAGACCGCGATCCAGTGCGGTCGATTCTGACTTCTGCCCAGACCACGGGCAGAGAGAGGTCGAGCTGACTTATTGCCAGGCCAGATCACTGGCTGGTGATCGTTTTTGTCACGCTGAGCTGATAGCGTGACGAACTTCAGTGTTGCTGCCTACACTAGGTAAAGTGTTAAACGCCAGGTCTGGCATCGTTGAGTTCTTGTGAGACTGCGAAAGACCCGTAAGCGACTTGAGCAAGAGACTTATGTTCTTTGAGCTAATTTTGACCCTGAGCTAGCCGGCATTTTATTGAACATTAATGGAATCTTTGCATTTCGCGAGTTCCTTGCTTTTCTAATTGTTATTTGATGGTGCCCGAGATTCATGTTTATCTCATGTATTCTCTTTGATTGATGATTGTTTTCTTGTAGTAGCGTATTGCGAACATTTGTTCCCGCTCACTAAATGTAACTTCGTCAGAGTATTTGCAAGTAAAGTAAAGTTCATATAATTGTTTGCTTGAGTAGATCGGCCAATTGTAACGTCTAGGCTTGCTTGACATTGCATTAATTTATATTAATATTAAATGTAAATGTGCCTAGCGGTGTAGCAGCCTATTGAACTTAATAAATTTATTTTATATGTCAGGTGTCCATAACGACCCGGCGTATGAAGTATTAATGATGCTTGCCAATCAATAATTCAATTTTAAGGATTTTATTATTATTAAAAATTAAAATTTTATAAAATCCCCCCTCCCCTTTTTTTCTCATCCTATTACAATGGCGCCCAACGTGGGGCAATTAATTAATTAATCCGGGGAATTAATTAATAATCAAATGTTCAAAGTCTCAAAAGAACCAAGTTCATGACCTTAGGCATTTATTTTTGTAGCATAGAAAGTAAATGAATACCTTGTCATTGCTTATGTAAAGTTAAATTCAATCTGAGGGATGAATTTCTTTTGCAAAATGATAATTTTTATGCAATCTGATTCATGTTAAAGCAGTTTCAGACTTTCATTTGCAAATTAATTTTTGATAAATTTTAATGCAATCTGATTCATGTTAAGTCAGTTTCAGAATTTCAATTGCAAATTAATTTTTTTCAATATGCAAAGTTCATTGTGAACGCATATAATGTCGAGCCAGTGCTTTGTCTGTGTAACATGTTAGCAATTAAGAACTTATTGGTGCATATTTTGCTCATGTTGGTTTGTTGTCGCATGATTCAACGTTGTGATGTGGTCTTGCACATTTTTTGAATGGTTTGATGCTCAATATTCTTGATGGGATTTGTGCCTATGTTTTGTGAAAATTCTAAGATTTTGACTTGTATTAAAGATCGCGATGTTTGTAGTTTAACACGTTGCCTGCTAAAATCTTTAATCTTCATTGGAATTTTCCTGTGCCATTTAATAGTCCTATGCGTTTGAGAACCGGACATAATCTAAAGAAATCAATATGGAAGCCTCACCCACCATGCAATATCCACCAGAAATGCCTCCCTGGGCCCGAGTGATGATGGCTGAGTTGATAAAGGGACAAGAAAGTATCAGAAAGGGACAAGAAGAGATAAGGGCAGATATAAAAAGGATGTTTTACACATTGGATGGGAATAAATTAAGCAAAGATAGTGAGGTTGAAGTAAATGTTTCTAAAGAGGATTGCAAAATTACGAGTATAGTCTCAGGGCTCGATGTAGCTCAATGTAGAGCTGACACTGAAGGCATTAAGGGGTATTTGTTTCATAATGACGTATCGGATAGTATTTCCCAGTGTGAAATTGGTCATTGTGAAGGCATTAAAGATTCTCAGGGGTATGGAACTAAAGATTTAGTGGGTGCTTATAGTTTCCAAGATGGAAGTACGTGCACACAGAATTCATCAAAAGAATCTTCGGGAGAAAAGGTGAATAGGAATATGGAACATGTTATACATGAAAATATAAACAATAAAGTTCCAATGATAATCCAGGATGATATTGATTTGCAGGGGGAGATAAGTGAATTTTCTAGTTATCTGTCTGCTGCTGATATAACTGTAAATGCTGATGGGAGTTACTGTGAAATTGAAAGAAGTTTGTTTGAACCAGATCAATCCATAGCTACATTTAAAGGGAGAGCAGATATTAGATTACAAATAAATGAAATTTCCCAGAAATTGTTGCATATTCAAAGGGAAATAGCTGAGATGTGTTGCTCGCCACGAAAATCAGTTAAATTTGGTGGTGCTCACAGAGATCGTGGTTACGCGAATTTTATCAGGGAAAATTTATCGGGTCTGATTTCTGTAGGGAACTTCAGAGAATCACGACTTAGAATTTCCTGGAATTTGGGTAGTGAGACTCTAATGACTGTGGCCTTCCAAACTGTTCATTACCTGAGAGGCGGGTTGCTTGCTAGCTTTAAAGAGGATATTCCTATCGGCAGATTTCAGCTGACCAGTTTCTTGAAACGAAACTCGTTAGAAACAAATTTCGAGAGCTCTGTTTGCCGAAAAACGATACTGAACAACAGCAAATTAAAATTTGATGTAATATTGAATGTTGGTTGTAGATCCAAAGACAGGACTTTATTCCATTTTAAACATGGGACGTTTGAAAATGGAATGGAGAAAACAAATTTTGGATTCTCTCTTTCAAGGAAACTGAATTGTTAGAGTATACGGGTATCTATGCAGACAAAATTGTAGGCAAATGAATTTTGTGGTATTATAAAAAAAAAGGTAGGGAATGGTTCTGGGTTAAAAGTAGGAAGTAATAATAAATTACCGTTGTATGCAGAACTCATCATTATCAAATAAATTTCTGACGACTGTTGCGGTCAAATAAAACACTTCGCGATCTGAAAGAGCACAGCTTTGTGAACAAGTGTTTACTGCTTGAGTAGAGTCGTCTCTAAGTAATTATGGGATGTTAACTTTTTTTAAAAAAAGGGGGTACGATTGTTTAGCCATCTGATAAAGATTGTCACGGCCTGTCGTATTTTAAAGAAAACCTTCAGAATAGTAGTTGGGGAGAGAGAGATAAGATTCCTTTTCTTTTCAGTATTTGGGTCCTTACAATGTTGACTGCTGAAATAATAATTATGTAAGATCGTCTTGTACCGCAAAGGTGGCGATTCTTCTTTTGTTGGCATTCATGGAATATAAGTCCAATGGTTTTTTATATTGCTACGGCAAATGATAATTACGTATACTGTAATTATCTGTGTGGAAAATTTAGTCCACATTTATTGGCAGTTGTAAGAAGGACAAGTTCACTGACAAATGGGAAGGAGAAGGTTGTGTTAAAAGTAAGTTAGAGGTTAAATCTTTCACATACGATGACGTGACATTGAATTATTACCCGAATGGATACAAGTAGTTTTAGATATTGTTATCTGTCGACCATTAAGTCCCATTGATAATTTAGAGATTGGTAAACAATAATTGCATTGAGATTATTTACGCGATTGTCGGAAGAAATTAGCTCAATTTTCACGAAAGCTAAAAAAACAGAACAGGACGGTATTGTCATATAAGAGTTCCAATTTCTGAAATGTGAGTTGTAAATAAATTAGCGATGATTATTATATGAAAATTCGCACAAAATTAGAAGTAGTAGATCCTACCATTCTGCATAGACCTGTTATGATTATGATGAAGTTTCCTATTAAGTGATACATAAATTGATAAGATTAGGAACAAAATGTAAATACTAATTGTTGAATTAGCGAAATAGAATTTATTTTGTAAGAAGCCTTGTGGAGAGCAAGTGTTGTTGACATTAGTCTAAGGATAACGACCGCTAAACAGTTATTACAGCTGAGTGCCTGCGACTAAGTTGCGGTATAGATTCTTATCTAAACTCAGGTAGAAGGGAGCCGCCCCCAGAACAGAGAAGAGCGAAAGTGTACAATGCCCGGTCCTAGGGATTATAACGGTATAACGTGGACGAAAATATTTGTCTGACCACTCCAGAAGCAAGGAGGGTTTAAAATGT
The DNA here is from genome assembly GCA_031002005.1 of Vandiemenella viatica. Lineage (NCBI taxonomy): Eukaryota > Metazoa > Arthropoda > Insecta > Orthoptera > Morabidae > Vandiemenella > Vandiemenella viatica. The sequence goes on from JARYHS010013631.1 coordinate 175,596,124, forward strand.
TGTTTTGAAATGATGTGGCGTCGGAAAGATGAAGTGTGAAAGAGATATATTCCTCAACGTGCAGTCTAGGATTGCTGTTGGTTTGCGAAAAAGAAGGCGGATATTTAATTTGTCGCTGTCACTATCATAATAGGTCAGGACACAAGTCAGATGTATGATTGCACCATTTCGGCAATGGGAGTAAAATGTTCCTATAAGGTTCCCACCGATGGGCTCGTACATCACCTGTATTACCGCCACAAAGCCTTTCAAATTTGCAGCTAAACGGCTGACAAAAAAAAGGGATATGTAAAGAAATCACTTACTGACGCTTTGCATTGTGTAGAATACACTTATTGCGTGAGACACATACTCGAAACTCACTGTTATACGGGATGGCATATGGCCCGGGTATTTGAATGAAGTCATAAGACCCTCAGTAGAATCTTCAGGGAAATAATTTGAATGGAGATGTTTTAATTAAAAGTCAATGGCGGTTTCTTTTACTTTATGTTTGGGTAATTATAACGATGATCTTGGTGCATTCTTAAGTAGGAGGATGGCACAATCCGGTCTAGAAATGCAACATCATTCCAGTTTTCCGCGGTTTCATTTTTTTTTTTGCTTTAGTTCTTGGAGTTTCATAAAGGTAACAGGACTCCGACATGAGCAGAACTTGCAAAATAATTAGGCAAAGAAATATTTCATTCACATGTAAATAATTTTGTGTTTGTCAATTTTTTTTATTTTTATTTCATGTTCTACTATGTTTTGTGTTGTTTAAGATAAGAATCTTTAATCGATAAGTTAATATGAAAAGGCAGGAAAGAAATCATGTATGGTTGTCCACATGTTGTAAAACAGTCCAAGGTCATGGACGGTCGTTCAGTTTAGTATCTGTGGCAAGAATCATAGCATCGTGGGTCCCTGTATATGTAAAAATATCGATTACTGGTTATAGTGGAAGGGAGTTAAAATGGCTTAAAATAAAATTATTGTAATAATTTTATTTTCCCGTAGTTGGCCGTATATTGTAACGTGACGTTCTCACGCCACGATACAATTTTTATTTTTATTAAATTGTGATTTATTTTAATTTATTCAGATTAAAATTAATTTATATTGATCTCGGGCAGCCCAAAATTGTATGAATATGCAAGGGTATTTCCTTTGAAAAAGCTCAGAAAATGTGTGAGCATAGGATTTTGTTTGAAGCAAAGGGTCGTATATCGGAGCCACAGGAAGTGGACGGACAATAGCCCGCCTTGCTGTCGCCACCCCAAGGCCAGTCAGTCACCTCAAACGGTTCTTGCAGCAAACAGGTGAAGGTCAACCTTCCCCCCCCCTCCGCGTCAACAAGCATGGACGCGAAGAGGGACGCTAGCGAAAAGCCGCGAATCTGAGTGTGCATCGATACCACGTGATTTCCAACCTGCCTATGAAATCATCGGTAGGGGTCTTCACATGTGAATACAGGGTGTATTTCTTTCTGCCCGCCATGTTCCTGCGCGGGAGAGGGACGCCATCACCTTCCGGAGAGAAGGAAGTTACTTCTGGTCAGACCGCGGTGCCGTGCGGTCGATTGTGACTTCTGCCCGGACCACGGGCGAGACAAGTCGAGTCTTCTGGTCAGACCGCGATCCAGTGCGGTCGATTCTGACTTCTGCCCAGACCACGGGCAGAGAGAGGTCGAGCTGACTTATTGCCAGGCCAGATCACTGGCTGGTGATCAGTTTTTGTCACGCTGAGCTGATAGCGTGACGAACTTCAGTGTTGCTGCCTACACTAGGTAAAGTGTTAACGCCAGGTCTGGCATCGTTGAGTTCTTGTGAGACTGCGAAAGACCCGTAAGCGACTTGAGCAAGAGACTTATGTTCTTTGAGCTAATTTTGACCCTGAGCTAGCCGGCATTTTATTGAACATTAATGGAATCTTTGCATTTCGCGAGTTCCTTGCTTTTCTAATTGTTATTTGATGGTGCCCGAGATTCATGTTTATCTCATGTATTCTCTTTGATTGATGATTGTTTTCTTGTAGTAGCGTATTGCGAACATTTGTTCCCGCTCACTAAATGTAACTTCGTCAGAGTATTTGCAAGTAAAGTAAAGTTCATATAATTGTTTGCTTGAGTAGATCGGCCAATTGTAACGTCTAGGCTTGCTTGACATTGCATTAATTTATATTAATATTAAATGTAAATGTGCCTAGCGGTGTAGCAGCCTATTGAACTTAATAAATTTATTTTATATGTCAGGTGTCCATAACGACCCGGCGTATGAAGTATGATGCTTGCCAATCAATAATTCATAATTGATTTAAGGATTTTATATTAAAAATTATAAATTATAAAATCCCCCCTCCCATTTTTTTCCATCCTATTACAGCCTCGACGGCTAAGGTCATTAGAGGTGGGATGGGACTGGGGACAATGAACGGGAAGGAATTCAGCCATGGCCTTTTTGAGGAAGCATCCTGGCATTTGCCTGGAGTGATTTGGGGAAAACTATGGAATACCCAAATCTGGATGCCCGGATGGGGATTCGAACACGCGTCCTCCCAAATAATAGGCCAGAAAGTTAACCGTTCACCAACCACGCTCGGTCTTAGCTAAGCAAACAATGACGATGCCTACTATCTACCCAGCAGGACAGCCAAGTTAAATATAAGGAAGGGTTTAAGACTGATAACCAGAAACAACAAAATGTAAAAACGAGAACACTTAGCTACAAGAAATGCATATATCACAGAAAGTATATCACCATCTCACATAGAGAGCAAAAAGACAACAATAAATTAAATTGTCCGGGCAACAAGAAAATGACAATTACGATTGTATATTGGTCTTTAAGATTGATTCTTTCACCATTATCTGATGCCTAATTTGTTGGTGTAATTTCACTACAACCTAACAATCTGTAAGCAGCTTCCACAGTAAAAACCTGTTTTTAAACAATATTCGCACTTATTAACATCTGCTTGAAAGGAATGCACACTAAGTGTAAACTGATGAACGAGACATACCGTAATTTTAATGCAATTCTGAATGTTAAATTAAAAGCACAGAGCCAATAAGGTAATTTAAGATCAATTAATTCAAAACATAAGGAAAATTTTTTGTTAGCGCTACTGTTTGTCCACAGGGGAACAGAGAGAAGAATTAGAATTAAGTGAATGTATTCACTACAACAAGACTAACAAAAAAACTTCAAAATTTCTAGATTTTTTGCCATAATTGAGAAACAAAAATAATATGAACAGGATGAATAAACACAGTCAATCATGTGACAGTGCAACTTTTTCCCTGCCATTCTTCAAGTTCTTTAGGCAATCATAAGCTGTAGAGGAACACATTTTAAATATTTTATACTTTGACAAATTATAAGAAAGTAATTGTATAACTCTTATTATAACTACTTGTATCCACAGTTTATTCAACCAGTGTGATACCTAAAAATACTTCTATCCTGAAGGTTACAATAAAAAAAAGATAACAATAAATATCTAAACAAGAAACAGATTACCCAAAAATAACACAATAGAGTCTATACTTAGATTTCTATGCCAAATGCTGTGGTAACAAGGTCCATGGGATGTGGTTAAATTGGATCCATATCAGGTGCAGACTAGCATAGTTTTAGCACTGATACAGTGCTACAAATTTTGATTAGCACACGAGTAAAACGTTGTTCTTGCCACCTTCGCTTGCAGTTTCAAGTTTTTTAGTGTGCGTGGGCGCGCGTGCGAGTTTGTTGGAAGCAAAAACATATGAACCCAAGCCAAATAGTGTTTCAAAAGTTAAAGAAAAATGAGTCCAAATACATAAAATAAATATCCGATGATCAAATATGAACTATTCTTATGAATTCGTCACATGAAGAAAAATATGCTGATGAATTTGAAAATTAAAAGTGTAGTATAACCAACCGTTGAACAATTGTGATCATATAAAAACCCACGTTTTAAAAATCTAGACTGCCCCTAGCAATACACAGGCAATGTGTTAAAGCGGAAATTCTGTTTTTATTGGTATAATATAATCAAATAATTATACATTTTTGTTTTGACGTGTAACATCTGAGCCAGATTATGGTGATGGTATAGTAATGGCTGAATCTTCCTGCCAGTTTATTATTGTCAGTTTGTCACATGACAGATGGTTAATGGTGTTCATCACAGATCTGCATATGAAACAGAGTTTATGAGATCATACCCAAATGCACCTGATTTTCTAACGGACACTGCTACTCTATAGGATTCTCTCAAAGCCTGAATTTAAATTTCAATCCCTTTAAGTTTCAACAGTTCCCAAACATTCTCTCTGCACACGGTGCAATATGCTTTCACAATGTCCGCAATACCATGATTAGGTCTTCACAATTTCAGTAGCGCTTCTCTTCCAATAGCCTTACTGCAAACATTAAGTCAATTGTATAAAAGCTTCTCAGATTTCAAGTGGTGTCAAAATTGAATCATCTGGAGACATTTTGGAAGCTTGCACATTTTCCATAGTCAAACCGCACTTGGGTCGGCTTGAAACCAAAGAAGCTTTTATACAGCATTGCCGCCATGAAAACGCAAATAGTTATTAAGTCAACTGTTGATCTTCCCAGTGTGAAGCCACTTAGTAGGCAGTAACATAAGCCAACAATGGTTGTTAGAGCTGTTCACAAAACTGCGATTTTTTGTCATCAGCTAAGTTTTTGTAGACTAAATTACTTTAAAATCTTGCTCAGGCACGGTGTCCTTCATACCGTAGTCCACATCAAACCCACTAATTTACAGCAGTATCTACACTTTGATAGCTGCCATCCATTCCATACCAAACGTTCCCTCCCATACAGCCTTGCCATCCGTGGAAGTCGCATTTGCTCTGACGCTCATTCTCTCCATCAATACTCACAAAACCTACCCCAAGCCCTTATTTCCCGTTGTTACCCCAGGGATCTTGTACATAAACAGATCTCCCGCGCGATCAACCACCCTCCATGTAACCACTCTCACTTGTCTCCTACAAAAACGAACCATAGCCCTGCCTTTGTCACTCAGTTCTCTCCTGGCCTCGAGTCCATCAACCATATCTTGCGACAGGGGTATGACTTCCTTCGCTCATTTCCGGAAATGCGTACTCTCCTACCCAAAATTCTACCCAATGTCCCTCGTGCATGTTTTAGCAGACCACCCAATCTTAAGAACATCTTAGTCCACAAATACCCTCCGTTAGACTCTCCAAAAGCACCATATGGATCTTATCCTTGTAATAGACCCCGCTGTAAAACCTGCAGCATGCTACCACCCACCACTACATAATCCAATCCCACCACAGGATAAACTTTCCCCATTATTGGACATGCCACCTGTTCAACCACTCATCTTATATACCAACTAACTGGCCGCTTTTGCACCAGTTCTTACATAGGCCTCACCACACAGCAACTCTCTGTTAGAATGAATGGCCACAGACAAACAGTCCATACTCGTAACCTGTACCTTCCAGTACCAGAACATGCCAATAGCCATGATTCCAACAACCTCAACGACTGTTTTACTGTGAGAGCAGTCAAGAGTTTTCCCTGACAGCACCACTGCAGCAGAACTCCGGAGATGGGAACTAGCGTACCAGAATATCCTGGATACGAGACACCCACCTGGACTTAACCATCGGTAAATTCCAATTAACCCATCACTACCCTTTTTTTTACCTTTTTTTTTCGCCATGTTTATACCGTACCATTACTACATTTGCTCATTTTACCATCGCCTGCCAAAATATTAAATATAGTATCTCAGACATTGTATACCGATATCGATAGTCTACTCCTTATCCGTCCCCCCCCACCACTACACGGTTAGTCATTAGGTAACGTTCGTTGTGCACACACGTTCCAAGCCTAATGGCCTGTTTTTCTATTTGTGAGCAAGGCAGATGCCAAAATACTGTGTAGTTGTTTGTCAGCATTAGTGTTCTCTCATCGCATCCATCCACTTTGGTATGTGGTGGGTTGATTTCCCTTTCTTTTCTTATTTATATCGCCTAGAAGCCGCTTCCATTTTCCTTAGTTGCATCATTAAATTATCATCTAAATTCTTACTTACCGTAACTCATTCAAATCAGTATTTGAACAGTAATATAACAATTTGGTAAAAATGAATAGTAAATACTCATAAATCACATCCTGTTGTTCACAGTAGGTTGATACAGTATCACTCTAAATTCCACAATCGATATTTAAAATTCCACAGTCAAATTTACAAAAACAAAAGCGTACATTGAAGTAATTAACCTGTTCTGTCTTCTGAATTATTATTTTAATGCATTTCTAATACAATAAAATAAAAATTTCCTAGCTTTTCTTTAAAAAAATTAGTAAGTAACTAATTAGTTCTTATCCATACTAGCACTAATTAATCTTAAATTTATTTTGAAATTCATTAGTGTAAATTTTATTAATTTGTTCTTAAGTACTTTTGTTATCTAGTTATTACTTAGAATGTTTTAATATAATGATATATAAAAGATTTAACAGTCAGCGGACTTTAGAAATCTACAAGTTAAATTCATTGGTTTGTTCTGTTGGAAATATAATTGTTCTTAGATTATTTTTCAATATATTAAAACAATAATTACTTAATATTCAAAAAAATATTTTCCAGTAAATAACTGATTAGTTATTATTATTATCACTAAATAGTATCACATTCACATGGAATTCAATCTTCAGTTTAATTTTGAAGTTTATGTCCATAAGTTTTATTTTATTTTCGCCTAGCTATTATTTACGATAAAGCGACTGAAAAGTTAAACTTCAATAAAAAAAATCAACGTGCAGTTAATATTTTCTTCTATTAGACTATCAATTAAATTTAAGATACATAGAATTTCGTAGTTTAATCCTTAAGGTTCATTTAAAAGGTAGAAGTAGGCATTGTTTTGAGAAAAATCATGCAGACGTGTGATTGCAATGGATGTAAAAAGTGGTTTCACTGGGAATGTAGAGCAATGGGAAAAAAGGAAAGTAAATGAGGCTCTTCAGTGGCATTGTCTGCTCTATTTTAATGGTAGGAATCTTTCACAACAGGATGGGAAAATTTTAGAGCAGGATAAAATGATCAGGGAATTGTGTGAAAGGCTGGGATCCTTGAGGCTTAGCCTGTGTCAGCTGTGCCTGTGGAGGCTCTGCCTTTGGAGGCAGAAAGTAGAGATGGTAGATTTAGTGAGGAGGGTGAGAAGAATGCACGGGAACTAATATCAAGTCGTAGAAGAAATGTGATCAACAGGATGAAGAAGTTAGAAACTCCAAAAATTGTGGGGAAAAATAGGTTTTACCTTTTACCAGAGTCAGATAGGGAAGAGCCTCGTGTAGATGTAGGAGTAGGTAATGTGCATCAGGCCTTTAGGAATATAAGTATAGAAGGAAAAAAATAGGAAGAAAAAGGTTCTGCTGCTAGGTAGTAGCTATGGGAGAGATGTAGATTCTCTTCTGCAGGATTAGGCACAGGCTACCAGGTCACAAGTAGGGATTGCAATCCAGCAAAGCGGGATCCCGCAATCCCACGGGATTCCGCATCATTAGACAGTCTGGCGGATCCCGCACAAAATTAAGCAGATCCGCAATCCGCAAAATCCGGCGGAAACGCTTGTCAGTCTGCGTGACTCGCTGACCCACTTGGTCTCTGTTGGATATTTTGCACTGTTTGCCTGTACCCTTCCAGTTGGCATTTGACTGATGTGAACATGCATTTGTTTTTGTCTACCTTTGTCATTCGTAAGTAAATAAATACACTTTTACGTATTCATCAAAACTTACGTTTGTTTCGAGTACACATTTCTGTAATTTGAGTTATGGTGCGTATTCAGTACGATTTTCTAACTATATAATTATCTTTTTAGTGTCGCACGGTTACAGCTTTTTATTCACGGCTTCATTATTCCCATTTTCTGTATTTGCAGATGAAGTAATTGTGACAATTTCCTAATTTGTGGCTGAAAATTTGATTATTCGTTAATATGAAACTAATGTTATCGTAATTTTAACGATCGCGTACCTATTTATTTAACAGCTATCAAAAGGAAATTGTAGGGTATATCCTTTGACTTATTGTTGTTTTGGCAAGTGCCTCAATGCGTTTCTTTGACGAAAGCCACCTTCTTACATGTGCCGCTCAGACTTTCGATTAATCCCTCTTCTCCTTGTTATTATCTCGACTAAAGGTAAAAAAATTTATTATGAAATTTTCACGGGTGTATCGACGAATTGTGTTGTAGGAACACCATACTTCGGCGGCTGTCTCCACCGTCTTCCTCACGTGTGTAATTTCGTGTGTTTGTAATGAAATCCGGAGATACAACCTATGAGGACTTCACTGCAATCATTCGCCGAGAAAGTCTCCTTTCTTACTAAAAAATAATAATTTCCACTCTAAAAACGTCGTTACGCCACATAAGTAAATCTGAAATACTTGAAACCTTACGTGTAGGTGAGTAGTTTCTTTTAATAACATTGAATCAACTGTAATATCAATCAAGGAATCACGAGATATAATAATGAATCACGCAAAATAAGGCCAAGTCTCGTGCTTGTGCAGTGACAAAAAGTTATGATATCTTGTTCTGAGCCAAGTCTACACTTTACAGAGTATATTCACTTCACTTTGTGAAATGAAATCCTTTTATCGATGTTATGGAACGTTTATTTAGAATTATTTTTTTTTAAAAAAAAACTTTGGTAATTTGGCCATTAAGCAAACGATATTTTTAAACTTATGTGATGTATTTATTGTAAGGCACATAATATGACCTAAGAGTCAATATTTTCCATTTTTATTATTTATTTAAAAATTGGTTTAGATTAAAAAACAAAAATGTAAAACATCGAAATACACTTAAGAGACGCTAAAAAGTTTTAATGTCATTTTGCCAATCAAAATATTGTTAACTGTTATTTTTTATTATTTAACGTTAAAAGTTATTTATTACTTTAATTATTACTTAATTTATTAACGTTTTAAGTAACTATGTTTTAAATATATGCGCTAAAAACTGTTTGTACCAATTCCGCGGGATTGGCGCAAATCCCGCGGGATTGAAAACACTGCGGGATTGCAATCCTTAGTCACAAGCTTTTTCAAACCCAGAGGTACATTATGAGAGGTAATAGAGGATGTATGGAGAGTGACTTGAAGGTTTTGAAGGAGGCTCAGCATACCAGGGTGGAACTCATGCAGGTTCCAAGTCACCATGATTGGCCACAGTTGAACCACACTGTGAGGCGGGTAAACATGGAAACAGAGATGCTATTTGGAAGAGGCATTAGCTGTTTTAGGGGTCGTGCCTATGCAACACCATTGGTAGCTGTGGTTTTACTAGGCATGGCATACACCTAAATAGAAGGGGGAAAGGAAGTACTTTCTGAGTTGTTAGCTAAAGCTGTAAGGGAGCCCACTTCCAGTCATGACTAAGCCTTTTGTCGGTTAGGGGCTGCAGCTGAGGGTATAAAAGTAAGTGATCAAAGGAACACTGATTGTAGATGCACTATGGGAAAAAACAAATGGTAAAGAAACAGATGAAGCTATTGAAATAATAACAGAATTTTGTACAACTGGAAATAACAGGTTAATGCTGAAAATACCGTAGAACCAAAAATAATGATGTTATTGGTGAACTGTAGAAGTACAATGAACAAAGTGATAGATACATGAATCACTAGTGATTATAGGGGTAAAGTTTTGGTTAAAAGGAGTACTAGACAAAGAGGTTTTCCCTAAATTTTACAGAGTGTACCACAGAGGAAGAGGAACAATTGGTGGAGGGGTATGCATACTGGTTAGCAATATTACTATAGTTCTCTAGTGTTCATAGAACATTACCATGAGCAACTAGGGGTAGATTTTTGTAATGATAAAAAAGAAAAAAATCAGAACCCTAGTGGAAGAATGAATTATCAAGATGAGATTTTTGGAGAGGAATTAAAGTAACTGTTCAGAGGTGAGCGTAGAATGGTTATTAAATTTACCAGGTGTTAAAAGGGTAGGAAATAAGATAAATAACACAAGGGAACAGAGATTTGCAAATACCTTACTAAGGAAAGGAGGTTTTACACAAGGGGTAGAGCAAAATATGAGGGGACCAAACATGTTGGATACCTTTCTAATAAAGCCTGATGTAAATCTTGTAAGGTGTCAAGTAGGGATGTAATGGATATTTGCATCCGCAAGTGCGGAACTTTCACGTGAAATCCTACATCTCCTTTCACATCCACAATTTTTAATGCAGATGTTTTGTTTACATTGAAACATATAATATTCTTTTCCTTTTAAACAAGATTCTGCCCACCATCGCTTAGCTAACAACAAAGTAGTTGGATTTTTTTTCTGACGATCTTGCAATAAAAGTAAAAATCAACTGATCGACAAATTTACAAGTTTGAACTTCCATGTAAAGTAAAGCAGCCTATTCACGGTCCAAGTTATAGGAAATCCGTGTAGAACTACCGTAGGATGCACTCACCCATTCACGCTAATAGAAGGGATCCAACAAAATGTTCCAAGCAATCCTTTCCACTCATACTTTCTCTCGGCACACCATGTATCTTTATCGCACACTCATAGAATGTTCCCTCCAATAGCATCATCCAATATCCATAGCTTGTTGAACAGCAAGGATCCGTTTTGGTTGCCTGGTAGTAAACACATCCTACATGTAGTCCTGTAACCCCTTTCACGACCCTTCAAGAATTCTTTATCAAAAATTGGATCATTGTAGGATTTGACATCAATGATAGACAAAATGATGGAGAGATTGATATGTAACTGTATCAGAAATGTCTGTGAGGAAAGAACTGGTTTTCATATTGACAACATGGCTTTGGGGAAGAAAATTCATGAGAACCTCAGACGGTAGGCTATATGTAAGATATTTCAGATGAATTGGACAAGGGAGGCCAAGTTGATAGCACTAGATAATTTTAAGCCTTTTGACAGAGTAAGCCATAAACAAAAATCCATTGGATTGGATGAATAAGTTACTTGCTGGGTAAAGCCAGAAAGCAAAGTGTTAGAGTAGGAAATACACTATCAAGAGAGGTGGAAGTAAATATGGGAGTGCCAAAGGGTAGTGTATTGGGTCCGTTATTCTAATGAATGACTGTTTTAATGGTATATGGTTAGAATTCAGGATTTTTGCACATATATGGTAGGAAATAGGATCAGAACAAGTGAGACTAAACAGCTGCAGGGTGATCTGGATAGAATATCTACAGAAGAGTCAGCTTATTAGGTACACAGCTAAAAAAATGTTAATTATGATTACAGGGGTAGGGTCAGAATTGCTTGTTGAAGACTTGAAGCTTACATGTCTTTGCATAATGTTTGATAACAAACTCAACTGGTCAGAGCACATTGGGCAGGTGGTAGGAAAAGGTTACAAAATCCTTTATTTACGGGAGAGGGTGATGAGATGATGTTCCACAGAAGTTAGAGAATTGGGTTACAAAACTTTGGTCAGACCATTGGTTGAATATGGTGGTGTAGTTTGGGACTTACATTTTGGTTATCAAAACAGGATTTGGAGGGTGTGCAAAGAAGAGCAGCCAGATTTGTTTATGCATATTATTGCAGGATTCAGTAAGTAACTGAAATGATAAATGAGCTGGATTGGAAGTCATTGTAGGTTAGGAGGAGGGTGAAGAGAGTGCTGGGAATGTACTGGACATATGTTGGTGATGAGGCCTGGAGGGATATTGGTCAAAGAATTAGGAATAATACATGGAAGGGGAAAGGTGGCTACAGCCACAAACTGGCACTTGATTTCGTGCATAAGGGAGTGGGAAAATTTTCTTTTGTTGGTAAGGGTGTCAGGGATGGCAACAAATCACCAACTAAAGTAATTAATAATTTACCAAAAATGCTTAAGGAATTTAAAATTAAAATTGGTGAACTGGAAAAGTAAATGGCAGAGGAATTTAACAATCCAATTATAGAAGATATTTAAAAAAAAAATAATAATAATAATAAAAGGGGCAATTAGATGATTAAGGGAATTGCCACTGGAATGTTAGCTCCATCACAATTAAAAATTAATAATGAATACTGCTACACTCTGCTTATTCTTACTACATCATCCCAGATATTTTCAGATTATGAAACAAATGAGTGGTTCCTCTGTGGGTCTGACATTTTCCATTGTCCCCCATTTTAAAGATTGGCATAATGATAATCCTCTTCCAGTCTTGCGGCTGTTTCAGCTTTCCACACTAATCTCATCACTGTATTTCCACAACAACACTTGCTGCTCTTATGTCCATGGATCTTCTTCCACGCTGGGTTGTTTTTCACCCTTCATTTCCCTTAATCCATCCTCAACTTCTGTCTTTGTTGCAACTTCTGTTATCTGTCAAAAGCTGTAATCCACTGTAATAGATGCTGTATGTCTAACTTAGCCGCCTGTCCTACATTTAAAACGTCTCCAAAATGTTCCTTCTACAACTGTTCTCACTATACTACCACTATCAATCATTCTTTCACACTCATTTATGCTTATTTTAATTTGACAATTGTATATAGCACTTCTCTTCACAATTGGCCAATCTTTCTGTCCATTTTTCCAACCATTTCTTTCGTCCCGTATTGTCAATTTAGCCTCCTCGTAAGTATCTTTATACATTTTCCTGGCTTCCTCGGCTCTAAACCTGAACCATTCTTTAAAGCCTAGTACAAACCGGGATTCTTTGTTGTTCGCTGTTGCAGTTCTGCATCCCAGGTGAATCTGAACAACGATTTGTGACAAAGACTCCCACCTCAATTGAATCTCAGGTGTTGCGAAGCAGAATATTTGCGTCAAATTCAGAATAGAACGCTCGGACAGATTGTGGTGAAACACGTGCAGTGTAGATGTGTTCCCAAAGGTTGTCAAATGAGGCAATTTTAGAGGCTGTTATTCGAATAGCAGCGGGTAATTGTTTCACATGACAAACTGCTCGCTGCTATTAGCTTGACTACTAGCTATTAAAAACTAGCAGTGACTTGATTTTAACATGTTAAATTCTAGTTATATACAATGTTCAATTGCCAGTAGTGCACGAGTGTTCTGGTCGTGACCTATTCCCAGCTACAGAGCACTGCTGTCATCTTGTTTGCCAGATCAATCACTACTTGTTTTATTGCTGTCACAAGTGGCATTGATTTGCTTGTTTCCTCCCCCCAGGAATGTGTCCAAATGATCAGGCAAGGAAGTTTTAACCTTTTTTTAGGTTTATCAGAAATAGGAAGAACTGTGGGACACAAATAATAATAACTACACAACTACAAATGTGAGTAAAAATAGTTTTATCTGATAACTTTTAGAACTGAATCGAACAATCCATATGAGAAAAAAAAATTAAGAACATTAAGGGTGCATACATTGTTGTTGGGGCATTAGGGCATGTCAACAGCGAGGTCTTAGTGCCCTAACAATATCCAGCTAATACTGCGACTTAAGAATATACTAAATTACTCTCTGCATAGTCCAATGTAAAACCATACAAATACAAAAAAAAAATCACAAAAACAAGACGTGGCTGTAAAGGGGCCACCATTATCTGAGACTTTACAATATCTGGATGGCTGTAAAGGGCCCAAACAGGTTTACAAAGGAATTAAAAACACACGTTTCACTGGCTGTATAATGGCCAGCGAGACAGGCATTACAACAATATAAAAAGTAAAAACAATGCACATGGATGGGTGGCTGAAAACGGGCCACCCATCCATCTTAAAAGTAGGCCGATCTGCCTAAAATTTTAAAACACTGGCCACATTGCTGGTCTCATTTAAAATAATGGACAGATTGTTGGTCACAACGTCTGCCCTTAAATCTAAAACAGTACACAATCAAATTGTGGCACACTGTCAGAGGTACATGACAAGCATCACATTCCAGTGGGTCCTTCCCCGGCACAGAAGAAAGCTATGCATCAGAGGACAGTACCCTACACGGAGGTGAGTAAAGAGAACTTCATCCCTCCTCGCCCACTGATAAAAACATTGTCAGCGGTAAACAGCTTGTGTACTGTGACAGTTCTAAAGTAATTCTGGGTCTCTTTAAAAGTCAGGGAGGAGATTTACTCCAACCATGGTGATAAAAAGAGGGCATCTCAAACACATATTCCTCTAAAATAGCCCTTGTGCGGTAGCTGAACGGTTTGGTTGCTCGTTGGCGGTTGGTGTAAAGCCATTCAAAGTTAGGATGAATAACTACATCGTACACGGGAATGCCAGAAGTTGCGGCAATATGTACATTGTGTTGCACCATGAGGAGATGCCAGCGGATGGAAAGTGGCAGCTCACCAGACTCAGCACAAATGCTGGTGTGGTAGGCTCCTGTGGGGAGACAAATTCCTGAATGGAGAATGCTATATACAGAGATAACTGTCCCGTGCCAAACCAGATATAATGCAACCGTACTCCAACCGCAACCGTACAAAGGCTCTATAAAAATGTAGCAAGCAGGAGCGGTCCAAGACCCCATGACCTGCCACACAGACATTTTAAGACATTCAGAGCTTTTAAGGCTCTCACTTGTACATCTTTCAGATGCTGGAGCCAACTTAATCAATTGTCAAAAATGAGGCCCAGAAACCAAATACTTTCACTAAATCTTAAAACACTGTTCCTCAGGGTAAGGTGAGGCTCTGATAAAAGACTTTTGCTACGAGTAAGAAGTACACACTGGGTTTTCTCGGCTGAGAAACAAAAGCCAGTGTGTACTGACCATTCATCCAGCCTGTTGAACATAAGACGCAGTTGCTGCTCCGTGACTCTCAGACTAAATGACATACAAAAAATTAGAGTGTCATCAACATATAAGGAGTATCGAATGGGCTTCCTTATAACAATTGAGATGCTTATATAGCAATAGCAAAAAGGGTCACACGTAAAACTGACCCTTGAGGAACACCATTTTCCTGGACAAAAATTCTGATACTTCACTACATACTTGATACCAGAAGCAACGTTGTGATAAAAATGATTTTTTAAAAAATGATACATTTAGAAATAAATTGAACAAAGAGAAAATCAGCAAACATTATTTGTAATTTTGTTAGCAACTTTTTTGTTTTAATAATTTTGAAGTCAATTTATATTAGACTATGATTAAGGATAACTAAACGATAACGAAAAAGAGGTTTTTTTATTTTTTTAACATCACCTGATTATTAACATTCAGAAGATGTAGTTTCAACCTGTCCTTGTGTCATGATTGCATCAGCTAATGTTCAGAATGCATTGTGGCTTTTCTTAATAACCACAATTTGTTGTGGTCAAATATAAAGAGAGCCATGAAAAGAATTTTGTGTTATGGCATTTTGAGCTAGTCACGTGTTCAAGCTCACAACACACTTTTTTTTTTTTTTCTTTTTGCCAGCGAGCGTTTTAGTTTTTTCAGCCTAAGATATACAAATAATAGAAAATAGGTAGGAAACAAGTAATGAAAACCATAAGATATGCTAACGCACAGGACTGTGTAGGCTGATAGCAGAACTCTGCAACATGATTGTAGAGCAGTTTCCCCTGGGAATAGTCTTTACCATTAAAAATCCAGTCTGTGCACAAAGCTACTGTTATAAAGGGAACTGAAATGTTGAGAAAACATTACAACAAAAGAAGTAATGAACATTTCAAGAGATCTGCATTAATTTTGAAGTGTTGGTGGCACCACGATCTAGAATTAAACTGATATGAACATACCATGAACAGTTTTATACACTGCTGAAAATATATGGTAGGCTGCTGATAATGAATTTAATATCTCATGATGACTACTACTCATCAGCTAATACTGTACATTCTCAGAAATTTCACAATGCAGAACATGTTTCTGTTATGTGGGTGTTGTGTCAAATTTTTCTTAAACAATATAGCCTGACGAATGCGTGAATGGTGTTTTCAGCGGGAAAGGATATTCTTTTATAGTGGCCCAGCATTACAGACTAACGGAATTCCAGAATTTAATTTAGATTTACATAGTTTTCATGAGTCCTACATTTCGATCATGATTTCTTAGCCATATTTAATTAGCACCTTTTATGTGGCAAGAAAAACTGCAGATTGCAGAAATTATTTCTCAGGTCCATAGCTCTCTCTGCTCTTGGGTATTACATCCTTGCATTGGTTTAGGGTAACTGTACATAGCATTAATGTGTGTCAAATTAGTAAAACCAATACTTTGCCTTCGTATGTCTAATCACAACTGCATCATTTGAGCATATATATCACGAAATCTAGCAATCATCGTGGTAATATCCATTATTAGGAACATTGCCTCCTGCTTTTACCATGTATTACAAGACCAAGAATTTCAGATTGCGGTGTAAGAAATGTACTGTACCTTTTGTCTGAAATTTGTTTCTCACGTTCCTTTTGATAAAGAGGACACATTAAAGCAAAAATAATCTTAAGCACAATGCCATACGAAAGTTACCATATATGATAACATCGGCAGTATAGTCACTGACCATTTGTCAACACAGCTGCATGTAGTAACCATGTTGAATTATGTAAATCCCTTTTTTTATCTTTATATGAACTTTTTCTAGAAAGGTAGGTCCTCAGTAACGTGTATGTGTCACTCTTATTGCATTACCAATATTTCTATTTTACTTCATTACTTATTTTGTAGCTTTGATATGCACATTTTCTTCAATGCTGCATAGGAAACGCATACCAAATTTGGGAAATTCGGCAGTTCTATCATTACCGTGGCGCCAAAATCTGATGATGAATTCTTGCAGAACTTGACGAAATAAATCGAAAATAAAGAATAATTTTTTTTGATATCTCGCTTGGTTTTCGAGATATAGCATGTTAAAAATCAGCCATAGGTATAGTTCCGTCTGCTTTTGATGTTTTTTCTTCTGGTCCAGGCTGTATTTCAATCTAACAACAATCACTAGGAAGAAAATAAAACACCTATAATGCATTTCCACCATGTAGATATGGTGGTTTTGGTGAAAAAAAATTTTTGGTCCAGGCCGAATCTCACCCTAACCTCATCATTTTTGAGATACAATATCTCGAGAACTAAGCGAGATATCAAAAAACTTTATTCTTTATTTTCCATTTGTCTCATCGAGTTACGTAAGAATTCATCATCGAATTTGGCTATAGCGAAATTTTTCTTCTGGTCCAGGCCGTATTTCAACCTAACTACGTCAATTTTTTAAGATACGATTCTTGAGAACCAAGCGAGATATCAAAAAATTTTATTCTTTATTTTCGATTTGTTTTGTCGAGTTCTATAAGAATCAATCATCATTTTGTGGCGCCACGGTAATGATAGAATCCCCAGAAATTCTACAATAACTGTGGCACCACAATATGATTATGGATTCTTACATAACTCAACAAGTCGAAAGAGAAGAATCAAATTTTTTGATATCTCGTTTAGTTCCCGAGATATCACATTTCAAGACCCGAGGTGGTGAGGTAGAAATATGGCCATGACCAAAAGAAACATTGGGTAGAACCAAAGAGATGTTCATTCAAATTGAGAGTTAATTTTGGTAGCAATAGAAAGCATTTATCATGCTGAGAAACACATTTTTTTCATTTGGGTGTACAATCCATAAATGAATTCAGTATAAGTAGTTTTTGTTGGCACTATCTAGCAATGCGAAGTACAATTCGCGGCAAATGGCCGCTTGCGATTGGCAGTCGGTAGCCTTTTGGATGCATATTTTATGTATTAATCTGTATATTGCAATTACTAATCATCTACTGAGTAGTAAAATTGCATTTGATAAACACTCAATTTAATGAGAAAGACCGTAAAAGCTATTCTTGAGCCTCTTAATCCAACATCCATTGATTTAAATTTTGTTGCATTCTTCTGAATATCCTAGCATGGCTAAAATTGCTATTAAACTCATGCCTCTGAAATAAAAAAAGGTTTTATCCATATGCAATTTTTTTAGGTTCTATTGCAGCCTGGACCACAGTAAAAGATTTGAAAATTGGGTATTCGCAATATCGTGTGCTATGGTTACGTATTCCTATGGAGCAGGCTGCATTACAATAAAACGCATGTTTATAAAATACAATTTCATTAATAATCGCTTGAGTTTATGTTGTAATGCAGCCTGGACCATAATAATAGCAATAGATATGACATGGAAATTGGGTACCCACAATATCATGTGCGAGGCTTACGTTTCACTGTGGTCCATGCTGCATTATGCATGTACCACTAGTGCAATTAACAACAGCACCATATAAGAAGTATCATCAGTGCAGAACCAATAGTGGAAAATTAACACTTGGCTATAGGAGACATCACAGTTATGATAGTGCTGCCCAAATTTGATAACAAATTGACTATTCCTTCTAATATGACGCTATTGGATCAGAACTGAATTGCAGTGTAAACAACAAACTACTCACAAGAAGATGCTATCAAAATTTCCATCTTTTTCCACATAAGTTAACACATGTTCGACCATTTTAGTACCAATACCAAGCCTTCGATAATGGTACAAGCAACCCAATGTCATTATATACAAGCGACGCATGTTCTCAGAGGTGTCGATCCTGCAGCATACCGCTCCCACAACTATATCATTGTAGTAGGCTGAAAACAAAAAAGACGTCTCAAGCAGAAAATAGGCATTTATTGTGTTAGTAATGTGTGCACATGATATTTATACATTCTCACCTAACTTTGCCAATTCTCCTGCTTCCAAAACGTCCTTATAGAATTTGTCATTGTATGACACCGGAAAGACAACTTGATTAAGACGTTTCAGTTGCTTAATATTGTGAGGAGTAACATCTCCTAGTTCAATCTTGGAGCTTAAACAAATTTTTAAACAAATTTTTAACAAAAGTTTTCTTTAGTGAAATAATAGTCATTTTTTAAAACTATAGGTACACGTTACATAATAAAGTAGAAAAAGCTATAAATATCTCCAACTAACCGTGTCATTTTTTTAAACGTTAAGTTCTGCTGTAACCAGCCAGAACTTACTCCTAATGAACAACGCGTTTATTATACCTAAAACTAAAGCCTAACTTCAAATCGCGATCCATTTGCATGCACACCCAGAGAGGTGCACGCCTGATTTGGAATCGGCTTGGAACAAAGATGCTGTTAGTAGAATTTATCAAGGCATCCAGAGTATCAATAAACTAGTATAATTTTTTTTTTCAATTAACAAGTGGTTTTTGTATACCCCATTTAACCACTACAAAGTGTTTTTGGCGCATATTTTATGTTACAATTAGATGACTCTGGTTGCAGCTTATTAATCTGGAGGTCTCATATCTTCCAGTACTTTTTCATTTTCATCGAACTAATCTGTAGCCAATTAAACATTTTATAATTTCAGTTCTTCCGTTTCGAATATGAAAAACAGCTTCGTCTAGATGTTTTTTGATGGTGTTAGAACCTGAGGATTTAACTGGTGAAGAAAGGTTATTTATTATATTGGTTAATATAGGTACGGTACACAAAATTTGACAAGAAAATTCAGTAATTTGTTTCGAAAAGCAATATGTTTTAATACGATCAAAGAACAAATTACGAAGGTCAGCTATTTCTGTGAAAGGTTCTTCTCACTAATGCATTTCAGTCACTTTCATACGGCGCAGATAGGCATGAACATCAGTCTGCTCATCAGCAAGCAGTGATGTCAGGATTTTATAGGAATTTCAAATTGAGCTGAACCTCTTCCCTCTTCATATTTAGTTCTTTCCGTAGTCCATTATTAATGAAATCCTCTTCACATTCTTCTAAAGAAACGTGTTCAAGATAGCGGAATTGCATGAAGGGTCTATCCAGCCATCCCAGATAATCGATGATTGCGTTGTTAATTATTCCAGAGGGTATACATACACAATAGGTGTGATTAGAAGATTGCGGTTTCGCAGGGTATAGTTCTTACCTGCCGCCTTAAAGCAGCACCACCTCTGTTGTAATATTTTCTTGCCGTTTCAGCTTTTCTTCATTGTAAAAAGTCTAACCAAATTAACAAATGTACAATATTTATCTGTCTTGTAATACGGTGATGCCCGCCATCTTATATTAAAACGAGCAATCGATTGCTTATGTTGTAAACAATTACGCAATTTCCTTGATGGTAACACATGTTATTACGCGGTAAATACGCGTTATTACATGTTGATATTAATCTGTGTGTTTTTTTACTCTTAATGCTTGGTCCAGGCTGCATTTCAACATAACCACAACTGCTATTAGCAAAAAATTAAACCACCTTAAATGCAGTGTATGAAACATTCGTTATGTAGACGCCATGTTTTACCCTAGAAGGTAGGCTGCCATGCAATATATTTTAGCACTGACAAACAATATGTCATCCTGCGCAGAGAAATTGTAAATCGTACTGATTTTCTATTTATTACGTATCTGCAATTTGCTTGTGGAAAGCAGTTTTTATTCAATAGTGAAGATTTAAAAACACGTGGAACAAATATCAACAGCTATTAACGTGTGTTTCTTGCGCAATAACATGTATGCTACTACCCTCATTTCGAGTGGTTTTACTTAATTTCTACATGCTTGCAAGCTTCTATATACACTTGTATTCAAACATTATCGCCTAAGGAACATATGTGCCAAATATCAGAGCGATGTGACAATTATTGTACATTCCGACGTATTGACGTGAAGCCTCCTTGATAGAAGCCGTAGAGCGAAATTTCGTAAAAAAAATTTCTCTTGGTCCAGACCGTATTTCAACCTAACCACGACCTCTATGACAAAACGAAACTGTTTAGGTTGATATGATCCCTGTACCGATAATTATGTTATTTTTGCAGTGCTGATAGCGTTTCGTAGTTGCGCAGTCTCCCACATTTTAGCATTTCTAATTAAATTCCTGGCAATTTTTCCGCAAAACAAGAGCGCAAAACGTGAAGAGGCCATATTGACGAAGCAATTAAACCAAATTTCAAAAGGTTAGAAGCAATTATGCGTGGTTCCGAAAGTGGTGCAGTCATCTAAAATTCCAGAACAGAAAGAGAGTTCAATCGACTAGAAATTTACAACAAAGGTATGGAAGCTGTAGAATGTGGTTTGACACTCGCATCTCATCTGTGATTACAGTTACTGTTGTGGTAACCTTCCAAGGTGGGGTAATGCTGAGTTCGATAACATCAAGTGCGACTGTGGAGAAGATCATAGTGTTCAACACATGCTGCAGTGTTGACTGTGTCCAGCCACCTGCACGGAAGAAGTGTAATATAAGGCTTCGGAAAATGCACTGGAAGTGGCCGACTGTGGTGTAGTACAATTTTATGCCTTTTATTGTGTAACTATGTACGTTTCAGACACGAAATAAATAAATAAATCACAGTTGTTACCTTAAAATACGTGCAGCAGGCTTCGGAGTGTGGCGTCTCTCGAAACGTCGGCCTTTGAAAACAGCCGATGCCGTTTAGAACCTTCATTTCAGTTTAAAAAATAATGGTGCCAACAGTAATGGTCATACTGTAATTTCTGATCGTTCTCGTATTTACGGTATACTCCGTACCGAATTTGGGAGCCTGCCATAACAATGTTTCTATGGAAACGATTAAATTTCCAGCGCAATACATCGCGTTTCCTAGGAAATGGTCACGCCAGATACCGTGGAGGAACCATCACAAGTACCTAGGACTTACTATCGAAAGAACTCTCACATTTCGTCAACATATAGCAGAAAACCGGCTAAACGTCCTAGGTTTTATCAAAAACTTATTTCCTCTGCTGATAAGTCATTAACTGAACCTAAAAGCAAAACTCCATATGTACAAAACATCAATATTACCAGTAATAAACTAATAACATATGGCTGCCAAATTTGGGGAACAACGTGTAAAACAAATCTATTGCATTTACAAATTTTACAAAACAGGTGCCTCCGTCTAATCCCAAATGCTGACAGAAGAATGAGAATTACTGAATTGCACGAAGTATCACAAATGGAAACAATAGACCGAGTCGTAAAATGACAAACTAAATCCTTCCATCAACGACTTGAAACACTACGCCAAACAGAAGATAGACTGCAAAACATTGGAATAACCGTTCCGAAACGGTGGCACAAGTAAAAAGTGACACTATCAATTATTCACCCACCTATTTGAAATTACCAACACATCAAAGGGGTTTTTGCAAAGACCTCCGAGGAGGCCGAAATTTTCCCCTTAAGGTGAAAAATGGAAAAACCCCAGCTAGGACGCCAAAGGTGTCGGTGTCAGGAAAACAAGCATATATATATATATATATATATATATATATATATATATATATATATATATATATATATATATACATATAAAAAGAGCGGACTCCAGACTCGGGCGGGACAGTGAGCAGATGCGTCCGGGCCTCCGGCTGCCCAGCGAGTCTCTGATGTGATGACACGTGCGTCACCTCACTGGAGCTCGCTGTCCTGGCGGAGTTTCCGGTTCGCCCACCTGCTGTTCCCGTCGTGTCTGGAGACCGCGGTGGTGCTCGCTGCGCCGTTGTTTCCGCTGACGCAGCTGTCGCAGGATGCTGCGGTCGCGGGGCCGTGTGGCAGGGCGCTGCGTGCAGGGTTCTAGGGTTGCTGCGTCCCGGGGCAGTTGCCTCAGCTGGCACCACCGCCGCACGCCTCACAGCGACCACCACCGGGCGGCTACGGTCTGGATGGGGGGTCCGCAGAGGGGGTGGGAGGGGCATGCTGACGTCACACTGTTGCAGGAAGAACCAGCAGCGGCCTTCGGTGGCGCTGTCGCTGCAGGCGACTCCTTGCGGCTTCCAGCCTGGACGTGGTTCCTGGATAACTCTCCATTCTCGTTGATTTCAAACAGCTGGCTCCACTCCGATTGTGGTCTACAAATACTGTACACGATCTTAACTGCAACATGTCATTGGATATCTGAAAATAAAAATAAAATTTTGTAAGCTATTTAATGTATGATTTATTAGTAACTCTTATGATTCTCATCCGCATAATTTAGCGGCATAATGATATCATAACCTAATCTGACTGAGACATACGTCTTCAAACAAAATGTAGTATGCTATAGGGAAGTGTATGTGATTAGTTCTGTTATAAGCGCATGCTCCGTTCGTGTATTTACTACGTATTCTCATAAAACGCAATCTGTAACGACGTGGCGTCAATCTATGACGTCTTGCTATCACGCCACGCGTTTCGTCCTTCTGTTCCCCAACTTACGATGAGAGATGTTGTTCTGGGTTATATACGTTATTTAATTATCGTTCTATTTAGCCAAGCATCAGTAAATAAAGTAACTGTCGGAACACTGAAAGAATAGTACCTATTCCGTTTATATCGACATGTTAATTGCTTTTTCTTATTGAAAATTCGTCTGATGTAGAACTGCATTCATCACGTCATTTTTGACTGGCTTACAAGATTTTTATATCCAATGCAGCTATTTTAAGTCACTGTTATAATATACTATAAGGAATGATTTGCCAAAACACTGAAATACAGGTATGTACTGCGCTTAAATTAATATATTAAATATTAGTTGCTTTTGTTACTGATGTAATTATTCAGATACATGTAAATATTTCCAGTGTGCCAAATTTAGATCGCAATACAATGAACGTATTCGTACCATGGGTGAAGGAATATATGGAGACGACGCAAGGGACCTTCACCACGCACTGGAGTGAAACCGGGTAGAGAGAAGTGGGGTGGGGAGGCCACCATATTTCTTGGCCGAAGAAACGCGGGGAATAGGCATAAAAACCTCAAGGAAATCATAAGATAACCGTGGCATCGCAATTTGACGATGGATTATCATACAACACTGTTACGAAGTAATAAAAGTAACGCCTGAGTGTTAGTAACGCGCAAGTGTTAATATGGTGCAATGGGTAGCAAGGGAAGCCAACAGTGAACGTGTGGTTACATCAGAAAGAGGGCTGCGTGGCGCGTGGGTGACGAAATACGGGCGTAAGCTTCTAGAAGGACGCGCAGGGCAGCGGAATGCGTCACGCGCGGCTATAAAAAGAGACCCGCCTCCAAGGGAGGGGCATTCTCGGGACTACTTCTCAGAGGTCTTCGGTCTTCGAGAGTCAGCGAGTGAGCCAGCAAGCAAACAGCGCAGCGGAGAAGACAACGTGTATTCAGCTACTGTAGTCGCCGTTGTTACTGTTAGGCTCTTCAAGTCTATGGTTCTTGGTAGATGACGGACCAGCAGATAGAGGGACCTGAGCTCGTTACTCCACAGGGGAATTATGTACACTTCAGATTTCTCATACTGTTAGCCTTGTGGTACCAGTATAACCTGGCAACCGGAGAATTTCCAGAGGAACCGGCGGTTATGTTATTTCCAGAATCTGATGATTCTGATGAGGATTAGGATATCCCTACTGCTGTTTTGAATATTTTCATAGGGAGATTGTCGGCCTCGTGAGTCACAAGTGTGTTCATCATAACCTCTTGTGTTCTTCAATTTATTTCTCCTGAACTCTTCCTATCCCGAGTTCCCGAATTGTAAAAATCGATACCCACTTGTTTCAGTTTGGAGTCTTTTCAGCTCTCTGTTGCACAACAAGACGCAACAACACGACGAGACAGATAAAAAATGAAGAATAATTTTTTTTATATATTGTGCTTAGTTCTTGAGATATACTGTCTCAAAAGTGAGGAGTTTCGGCTTGAAATTCGAAGAGAAATTTCCCCAAGCTCAAATTTGATGATAGATTCTTATGTAACACGACAAATCGAAAGTGAGGAATAAGTTTTTTCGATATCTCGCTAAGTTCTCGAGATATGCTGTCTCCAAATTGGGGTGGTTAGGTTAGACTAAGTCAATGTTTAGAACTTTTTTTTTTAAAAAATGATCACTTCAAAAGATCTCATAGCTCCTGGGCTTACTCAGAAGATATTGTACTATTAGTGCCCTATGTAATTTTGCGATCAACATCAATGCATTTATCTTCTTCCATCAAAACTTAGTAGCTTAGATGGGAGTAGTTTACATCGCGATACACGTTGTGTCTCTAACATGGTGCTTATGAAATTACTAAAAACTAATAATAAATATATTGTTTGTACCCTTCTGGTACAGGCTGCATTTCAATCTACCCACATTTTCCATTAATATTGCCGCTATAAAATCAAACTATGTGGACAGATCTAATCACATGAAATGCACCGCGAACTACATTTCGGGTAACAACAACGTTTGCTTCATCAAGTTTAGTAATTCACAAAGCACAACTCATCACAATTAATTTCGTCTTACACTTTCAGTGTAAAGTGAAACTGGATTAAAGCATGCGCATTCCCTGTATCGCGATGTAAACTTGACCCACTTAAATTAGACTTTCAACACTTCTTTACAATAAGGTTAGCCTTTTAGGTGCAAAGTAGTAACATATGCTGATTGTCTATACTACACCAACAAACATTTGAGAACGATATCATCCTATTGAGAGCAATGAATAAATTTATAGCGATAGGCTCTAATCTTGCAGTTATCTATCAAGCATTGCAAGAACAATAATTTCAATGTGATTTAGTTACGAAACGTTATTCCAGGTTGTTTCCTATCTTGTCTGTTTGTGCAACCATAAGCAACACAACTTGGCATTATAAAAAACTTTGAAATATTACAAAATGAAATGTTCACAGCAGGATACTTAGTGCAAACAGCCCAATGTTTTAGGGTGCCTATGGCCACCAGTAGCCGCCGCGCATGCACAGTAGGAGACGAGTTTGTTTTATGAGGTTTCACCGATTTGGCGTTATTTCGTCTCCATATATTCCTTCCTCCATGGCCGGCATTACACTGTAAAAGATCTTTGTCGAAAAACGTTGATAAAAGATATTTTATAAAATATTTTACATTGTAATGAATTATATTTTATAAAAATTTCTTTTATAAAATGTAAGACGTTTTATAAAAGATTTCGCCACCCTGTAAAAGTAAACAAAGAAAATGGCGCAAGGAGCGTTAACAAAGTTGGTTATGAGTGCCGAATGCACGAAAATCTTTATTTCTGAGTATGAACAGAAGGAAATGATGTAAAGTCAGAAACATGTAGACTTTAAAATTAGGAATAAAAACGTGAACACTTACCCAAAGTTAATTAGTGCTATGATAAAATGCTGTAATTACTGTAGAAGACGTAAAAAAGAAAATTAATGTGTTGAGAAACTAGTATTTGACAGGTTTCTGGAATAATAACAGATGGAATTCGCAGACCAATGCGTGTGCTATATTGAAGACTGGTGTAGATCCACCACCAGCAATCGAGTACAACCCATGGCGCATACACTGTAAAAATAAACATCCATTAGTATATATGGGGAAATAATTCTTATGTAGAAATTTGTGAAAATATTGTGGTATGAATTTATTGGACCTATCGACCATAATTTTTATAATCTCCCATGTCCTCACATTGCATCTCTTTCACTAAAGATTGATGAACTCCTATCATATCAAGTCTCGTAATTCCGGTCTAACCTAAATATGTTTACTTCTCTACTTTATCTTCAATAAAATGTATATTGTGACAGTTGCACTAACTGCGTCTGCGAAACTTGCAAGTTTACTTCATTCATTTTAGAGAAGTATGACGAATAATTTTATATAGTGTAATGGGACTGAAAAAATATCATAAAATATCTTTGCTAAAATAAATAAGATAATATCTATTATAAAAGATATTGGACAAAGATCTTTTACAGTGTAATGCCGGCCCATGATTCGTACCATGACCATGATTCGTACGCGGGTAATAGCATCTATGAATTTTGAACAGCAATATACTCTGTGCACTGGAGGCGCCTCCTTAAGGCGGCAGGTAGGAATCATGGAGGAAAAAATATATGCAGGGCGACGAAAGAGACGTTCACCATGCATTGAAGTGACGCCGGGCGTCGGAGGAGTGGGGGGGGGGGGGGTGTTTGGCCACACCCATACAGACACGGTGTATATGTACAAAAACTTCAAGGGGACTCTAGAATAAACGTGACGTCGCAATCTGTTGATGGATTATTATGTAACTCGATGAGACAAATAAAAAATGAAGAATACTTTTTTTTTTGATATTCTGCTTAGTTTTCGAGATATGCTGTCTCAAATGTGAGATTTTTTGGTTAAAATTCAGAAGAAAAAATTGGTCAAAGCCAAATTTGATGATGGATTATTATTTAAAAAGACGAGACGAATAAAAAATAATGAATAAAAAATTTCGAAATCTCGCCTAGTTCTCGAGATATACTGTCTCAAATGTGAGGTGTCTTGAGTTGAAATACAGAAGAAAAATTTCGTAAAACTCAAATTTGATGATGGATTCTTATGTAACACGACGAGACAAATTGAAAATAAAGAATAACATGTTTCGATATCGTGCTTAGTTTTCGGGATATACTGTCTCCAAATTGAGGGGATCGGGTTGGGATGCGGTCTGGAACAAAAATTAATTCTGCAAAAGCCACAATGAATTACATGGTAGACATGGAGAATGGATATTTCAGATTTTTTACTACCACTTGTGGTTAGGGTGAAATGCGGCCTAAATCAGAATAAAAATAGTTATCTTGTTACCATACATAGTAAGCTTAATTGGGAATACCTGGAAGTAGTTTATATTGCGAAACACGTTTTGCCACTAACTTGGTTCTCATGAAATTACTAACAGTAATAGATAACTTCATTGCCCCTTATGGAACAACAAAACCATTCTGGTACAGACTGAATTTAGACCTAACCACAGTCTCCATTAAATTGCCGCTAAAGAGTTAAACTATGTAGACACACCCACAGACGCGTATTTAATCGCAAACTGTATTTGCGGTAATAACATCACTTGCTTCATCAAGATTTCTAAAATGCAGAGCATAATTTAACGCATTTAATTTCATCATACATTGTCAGTATAAACTGCAACGTGACAAAAAAAAGCGCAATACTAAATTCAATTAATCGCGATGTAAATATCACTCCTTTAAATCTCATTTTCAACCCTCTTTAAAAAGTAAGCCAGTCTATTATGTGCAAAATAGCAAGGTATGCTGATTTTCTACACTACACCAACAAAAATTTGAGAAGTCTTCCCATTGAGAGCTATGACTAAATATGTATTGACAGGAACCAAAGTTTGCAATTCCTACTGGACACTTCAATAATAATAATTAGAATTCAACTTACTTATGAAAAGATATTCCAGGTTCTTTCCTCTCTTGCATATTTGTGCAACCGTATGCAACACAAGATGGCATTATAAAACACTTATAAACATTACAAAATGAAATAATCACAGCATCTAACACAATGTGAACTTTGCATTTGTATGGTTTCGCAACATGGCCGCTGCCGCCACCGCGCATGCGCGAGAGTTTAAAGCCGGCGTTACAGATTTAACATCACTTCTCCTCCATAAACTTCTTTCATCCATGGAGGTAGGAGTAGGGGGGAGACCAGGTGTCGCTTAAACTGTGAAGCAGCCTGTCTCCGGAGTCGCCATCTTCGTGAGTTCAAAACATTGGTCTGTTTTCATTAGCTTCCTGCTGTGAACATTTCATGTTCGGATATTTTAAGGTGTTTTATAATGCCAAATTGTGTTGCCTATGGTTGCACAAACAGACCAAGTAAAAACAACATGGAATAACATTCCATAGGTAAGTCACGTTGAAATTATTGTTCTTGAACTATTTGTAGTGCGTCGTCTGCAAGACATAATAGATGTCATTAGAGATTTACAGTGCCTGTTAAAAAAGTTTATTCACAGCTCTCAATAGGACGACGGTGTTATCAAATATTTGCTGATGCAGAGAACCATTTTATCTTACTATTTTTCACGTGTGGATCAAGTTTACATCGCGATGAAGCGAATACATTATTCTATGTGTTTTAGTCCAGTTGTACCTAATTTATGTTGAAAGTAATAGTGATAATTTGTGATATGCGATCTAGTAATCGTAATTAAGTCCATTTTGTTGTTATCTTAAATGTAATTCACAATACTGTTAAAGTGTTTGGTTGCATTTGCGTCGTTTAACTCTTTAGCGGCATCATTAAGTCAAATTGTGATTAAGTTGAAATGCAGCCTGTTGCAGAGTATTCTTTTTCTAGCATAAGTAACAAATTATTTATTTGTTATTAGTAATATATTGAGCACGTTGTTAGTGACACAAGCTTGCGACTTTTGATATATGGTAGCAAGATAATTGCACTGGCCAATTCTATCGTTACCTTGGCGCCATAATTTGATGATGAATACTTATGTAACTTAACGAAACTAACTGAAAGTAAAGAACATAATTTTTTGATATCTCACTTAGTTCTCTTTTCTTTTGGTCCAAGCCACATTTCGACCTAACCACCCCCTTTTTGAGACAGTATATCTCGAGAACCAAGCGAAATATATATATATAAGAATTAATCATCAGATTGTTGACCCACGGTAATGATAGACTCCCCTTGCACTGATGCTGCTGACGAATTTAAATAGGTCTATCGAATACTAGTGCTATATCTTCTGAGTAAGCTGTGAATTCTTTTGAAGGTTTCAGTAGTTTTAAAGTCCTAACCATTCTATTTTAATAATTTCATATAGGACTTGCTTCTGCTTGTAAATAGGTCTAGACCCATTTTCTTGATTTTATAATCTTTTTCATCAAAGATTTTGAAAGGATTAAAGTTACTGAAATGGAATGTGGTAATATAATCTATTTGAACAGCTATCCAATCTATTTGAAATAGCAATATTAAGCTTATGTCTTGTTGTATTTTTTTGCGACTGTAGGGAGAAGAAAAGTTCTGTTTCGGCATACAAAATTCCTATCAAAAATTATTTAGCAGCTTGTTTTCCTTGAATTCTAATGTTTATAGGTTATATCAATTAGGGTATTTATAAATGTGACCCCATAAGACTTCATTTTTAGTAATGCGATGATTAAAAACGAAGAAATTCTTCCGTTCCATATACATTCCTTGTGTTTCTTGACCCTACCAATATGGTGACCTCCCCATCCCACCGCTCTCTTGTCGGCTTCACTTCGTTGTATGGAGAAGATCCCTTACGTGGTCTCCTCTCTTTTCTTTGCTCCATGCTTTCCATCGAGGAAGGAAATATATGGAGGAGAAGTGACGTTAAATTGGTGAAGCAGGCTCGCGCATGCGCAGTGGCGGCAGCGGCGATATTGCGCTTCCAAACAATTGCGATGTTCCCAGTATATCCCGAAAACTAAGCAAGATATCGAAAAATTTTATTCTTTATTTTCGATTTGTCTCGTCGTGTTACATAAGAATCGATCATTAAATTTGACTTTTGCGAAATTTTTCTTCTCCATTTCAACTCAAGACACCTCGCTTTTGATACAGTATATCTCTAGAAATAGGTGGGATATCGAAAATTTTTATTCTTTATTTTTCATTTGTCTCGTCTTTTTAAATAAGAATCCATCATCAAATTTGACTTTGATCAATTTTTTCTTCTGAATTTCAACCTAAAACGATTTCACATTTGGGACAGAATATCTCGAAAACTAAGCAGGATATCAAAAAATTTTATTCTTCATTTTTTATTTGTCATATCCAGTTACATAATAATCCATCACCAGATTCACCTTTATCCTAGAGTCCCCTTGAGGTTTTTGTACATATTTCCCGTCTGTATGGAAGCGGTCATGCCCCCTCCACTCCGGCCATGCCCCCCCCCCACTCCTCCGCCGCCCTGCTTCACTTCAATGTGTGGTGAAGGTCTCTTGCGTCGTCTCCATATATTTCCTTCCTCCATGATGCTTTCATCCATGGTAGGAACTATATCCTTTGATACCATAGCCTTCTAATCACACCTATTCAGCATGCGTGCCTTCCAGGTGACTTAAATGACGCGACGTTGATTTCTTTATTTCATTGTTTACATAATTTATAATACGGATTTAGGCAATTCTACAGTAACCGTGATGCCACAATTTGATGATGGATTCTTATGTAAATCGAAGAAACAAATCACATGTGAAGAAAAAAATCTTCGATATGTCGTCTAGTTCTCGAAAAATGGAATGTCTAAAATTTACATGTCAGCAGATCACGAAAGATGATACCTTCTCGTGGTGCATTCTGGATATAAATAAAGTTTACATAATCTACAGCACAATTATCTTAATACTTATAATTACCATTTGAAAGATAATGTCAATGTAACTGTTTAATTTATTTATTGTTGCGTCGTACGCACAGGGCCGGCGCTAGGATTTTCGGGCCCGGGGTAAAATGGGCGACCTTTTTTTTAGCTCTACAAAATGGCTAGGCGACAATGGGCATATTCTTAGCTTTATGGCCTGAGGGCCCCTATTGTCGGTGATCGGGCCCCCCATCAGCCGGTGGGCCCGGGTACTTTTGACCCGCTTACCCCCCCCCCCTAACGCCGGCCCTGCGTACGCATTTCACCTCATTTTTCAACTGGTAATTAACTAAGCAACTGCGGAAACATGGCCTGCAACAACAGTGCATTAATACTTAATAGTTCCTTCTGCTTTTGGTGACGTTTTTCTTCTGGTCCAGGCAACATTTTAATATAACCACTTCAATTTTGAAATATGATAGCTCGAGACCTAACTGTGATATCGAGAAAATTTAATCTTCACTTTCAATTTTTCTCATCGAGTTAAATCAGAATCCATCATCAAATAGCAGCTGCACGATTATCGTAGAATCCCAAGGTTATGCGCCGGTTTTCCAATATTCTGGATTTTTGTTTGTGGGGAGGGGGCTTGAGCGGATATTGTTTTGGATGGACTTAAGTTGGGTAAGGGTAGGCTTTATAGTCATGTCACCATTAAAAGATCAGTCTTCAAATCTCTACAATAACGATGTCAGGGCTGGGCCTAGATACTTTTAGGTCGGCTTGAGCATCCTAGCCTACCTCCCCTCCCTCCCCCCCCCTGGATCATCCGTTGTGCCAAAACATTGTAGCTGTCTGTCTTCTGTCGAAATAGTGGGTTTTGGGTTGGTTGTTTTAAGTTAAAGTTATATTTCTTTCAGTATCATGTTATTGTCAGACGTTGTAATTTCTGGTTTGAGTTTTAGCTGGTTGATTTTCAATTTCTCCTAAGTCTTGGATAATTTTATATGGCGAATAATGTGATTGTTGAAAAATCTAGTCGATTTGTCTTGGATACAGTCTGTAAGCCATGGTATGCCTAAGTCGTAGTGAATTTGTGTGTTTGGCATATACCCCGTGGCGCTGGCTATAATTCTAAGAAAATTATTCTGTATCACCTGCAGTTTCCTGGTGTGTGTTTGATGCCTACAAAAAGTTCGGAGTCGTCTAGAAAGGTCAACCTAATTATTGTGGTGTAGATCTTTAAACTGGTTCTAACACTAAGCCTATTCCACTTGTGGAGGGGGTATAATTTAAAAAGTCGGGTCAAACATTAACTACATGCGTTCCTGAAAAGTCCAGTCCAGGTTAGTTTTCTGTCAAATTTCAAGTGGAGATATATAACCGTGTTACACGATGAGAGGTCCATACCATCAAACGAACTTTGGTAGCTGTATCCCGTCATTTTGGTAACGATCATGATAACTTAACCTTTGTTTGAATAAGTTTTGATCTTCCAAAGGTTGCCCCGTTGAGTGATTTTCTCAACGTGCTCTGACCGATTTCATGTTGTGTAATTTAGGTTTCGACTGGAACTGTAAATCGTAGCCTTGACTGCAAACAGCTTAGGTTCTCCGCCTTGTTGTTTGGGTAGGTTGTTTGTATATACGCTATACAGAGTTGGAGCCATGACCGATCGTTGTGGTACGCATGCATTCATTGATTTCAACTGGCTTTCATGTCCGTGCACTACAACAAAGAGTTTTCTGTTACGAAGAAAGCTTTTTATTATTTTCAATAAGTGGCCAAGGCAATCATATATATGTAGTTTATGTAATAATCTATCATACCAAACCCTTTCAAAAGCTTTCTCAATACCAAATACAACAGGACATGTACTATGCCTGATAGATCGCGCCCAGCAGGTATGTTATACCAATCGTGTAGTTTGGTCAATTGTAGTATGCGGAGCACGAAAGTCAAATTTTTACGGAATGATGATATTGTTTTCGTCAAGGAATTTTGGGAGGGAGGACAGTACGATTCATTCTAGGAAGTTGAGGAGTGAGATGGTTTTGGGGTACTAGATGGCGCTTCTTTGGATTAGGGAGTGTCACTACTTTGGCGATTTTCCAGGTCGAGGGGAAGCAGGATAGTTTGATGCAAGTGATATATATTGCCGTGAGATATACTGTTGCAGGTTGTGGAAGTTTTTAAGCATGTGGCTTTTACACAATCCAGATACTTAAATGTTCCCGCAAAATAAAAGGCACTACCCTATCTGCTCTTTCTTCGTCGATATTACTATCTTCGCCATCAATGACATGAGTCTGAAACTGGAGTCCTAAAGAGTTTTGGATTGTTTCGGTTCTTTTCCCACTGCTGTGTTTACAATATCCAATTGGTCCTTGTAGTGGCCTTGATGGCAGGGGCGGTTCTTTTTTAGCCTTTCACTATTTTCCAGAAAAGGTCGAGTTTTCGCTCCGCTTGACTAAGAGTATCCTCCCAGTAAACTGGCACCGTGTTACTACAGGTGGCATTTGATTTGATTTGCTAGTCTATTTGCGATTGTTCGCCCTGTTGGATTTCCATATTGTTGACAACGTTTCCCATGGTGTTTTCAAATTTATTAGTTCTAAAATGTTTCCTACCTGGATTTTGCCTTATTTCTACTGTAGCTTTCGTCGCGCATTCTTTAATAATATTCATGAACTGTTATTCATGTCTCTTAACTTGTCTTTTACTTTCCAGTTCGGGCTTCCCTGTAATATGGTGGTTTACTAATTCTTGGTATTTTTGCCAGTTACTAATTAGAAATAACTTTTTACTCTCTGTTCGGCTCACGGCTGCATTAATTTATAATACCACTGGATTGTGGTCAGAATCTTGGTTATTAAATACAGTGGATGCAACGCATCAGGTGATATTCTTGAATAAAAATATGTCCAAGATATTAGGCCCGAGTCTGCAGTCCCTGTGATAGTGCGAGGGTTCGTCAGATGCCACTACAGTCACCTCCGTGTTCTTTGAAACAAAATTGTGGAGAATACGGACGCTTGAGTTTGCAGCCCCACTGTCAGCATTTTGGTGTTAAAATCACTCCTTAGGATTATTCTGTCCACTGTAGTTAGTGCTACCAGGTTGGGCTCCGGTATTTTACAACATTGATGGGTGGTACACAGCTGTATGTAAATTTAATTGCCTGGCCATTTACACCGACCTCAACAAGCATGGCTTCTACACGATCGAGCGTAGTTAAGTCAATTGGTTTGCGTTCTACGTAATTTTTAATAAGTACTGCCGTCCCAACACCTGGTTTATTTTTTGTGTTAGTCCTGCACAGCGTACAGATTTTCACTTAGAATCTGTAGTTGGATGTCAACTGAGTTCCTGATATCAGTAAAATTTCTATTTCGTGCTCATCAAGATAGTTTTCGAGGGTTATTTTTTGATGGTAAATGCTGTCAACATTCTAATTCATCATGTTAAGGTTTTTTTCCCTACGACAGCGTTAAAGATTACTTCGAGTTTTGACTCGTTTTCTGGGGCTTGTTCTAATTCCTAGAGTGCTGGTTTTACTGTTGTTTCTTTTTTGAATTTCTGATGATTTATAGCCATATCCTTGAGGTCAGCAATTGGGGAAGAGGAGGAAGTGTTTGAATATTCACTTCCTGCATTCTGGTGAGAATGCTTGATTGCTGATTTATTTTTGTGATCTCCAATGTATCTGTAGACGACGTTGTGTGCTCGGAGCTATTTTTTTTGTGGGTGGCAAAGGGAATGTCCATTTGTTAAGTTGATCTAGCTGCTGTCAGTGTTTTTTGTTGTTTATCCAATCTCTTTTGTCCTTTCCTTTCTTCTATCTGCTTTTGTTTTTCGACACCTACTTTGAGTAGTTCTAAGTAGGTTAAGCTTTTTGTTTTAATAATGAATAGGGTGTGACTCCTGACAGTAAGCACACTTGGGTGGTTAATCGAGTATTTTTTTGGCAGGTGCCCTGCTTCCACATTTTACATTTTTTTGCATTTATGCGGCAGTTTCTGGGCCCGTGTCCAAATATTTGACATATATGATACTGAACAGGTGCAGTATGAGCCCTATTTGCATATATCCTCACCTTAAGATGGAGAGATACTGAAAATTATAAATATTGCAAGCTTTTTGCGTACGATTTAGATGCACTAAGAAAAACTGTAGCAGCTTTCTAATCCTTACCTCCTTTACTATTGTGAATAGGGAAGCTTTATTCTACGAGAGCTTCTGTTATTTTCCCTACTGGGATATGTGGAAGAAGGTGACTGATAATCACCTTCAAAATTTTCTGAGAGTCAGCATCAAAAATGTGATACTGAATGCTTTTTCTGATCAAGGCTTTAAAATCATTTTAAAATCAGTTATGCTTGACGCCTGGTATTTGATACAATTACCCCCGAATGTAGTGTGGAGATTACCTTGTTCTGTGTATATAGTTTTGATTTCCGTTTTGAGTAGGTTATGTTTTTTAATTACGGCTGCGGATCCCTATTACGGGGCGGCAACAGACTGGTGCAAATTGTGGCTTCCCTACATTCAGTTTTAAAGTCATTTATCAATAGTTAGTTGCCTGGCTTTTCCTTCTACAAACGCGTTTTTTTTTTTTTTTTTTTTTTTTTTTTTTTTTTTTTTTTTTTTTTTTTTTTTTTTTTTTTTTTTTTTTTTAACGCGGGGAGGGTATGGCTTGCCAGTTCCTTAGCTAACCAGCCCTACGTTCAGCTCTCTGGACTCTTACAAAGTTAGCTTGTTTCTCCGAATGAAAACGATTTGCTTTGTAACGGCGAACCCCAAGATGCTCGCTCAGTAGTGGCGAGCGATGGTTACGGACAGACGGATAGCAATCAAGTCAGTCTTGGGGTGTCTCCTTTTATAAAGCATGGTTTATTTTATGATAATTATATATTTGGAGCTTTCCTCATCCTCTCTATTAATTATTCAACATATCGTGTCCACGTAAGGCTGCTGCCTAAATAAAAACCGTGTAGTTTTTCATATCATCTGACTGAAAGATAATTTGGACCTAAACGCAGATGGTACCCTGTGGTGAAAACTGCGGAATATTTCGATGGGGACAGATTCAAGTGATTTTGTTCCATCCACTTCCCCTGAGCTCTTGTTTTTTCTTCTTGTTTCATTTGCATCGCAACAAATTTCGTGGACGATATATAGATGAAAATGTCTTCTAAAGGATGTATGATATATTGTCTGCAGGATGAATGATCTTTCCTTAACAGTATACTTTTGTTGCATAATGTATTATACTTAGTATTGCGCCTTGTGGGAGACCTTCAGTTACTACTCGAGTATGAAACAATCCTTATATCTCTCAAAGACAAACTAATAAAATTAATTTAATTGTGATGGAGCGCATGCTCAGATTATAATTTTAAATCACCTTTGAATGAAAATCTAATGCCATCTTGTGGTCATGGTCATTTTTTACCTTATTCATTGCTCTTAATTCTGTAGCCAATGTCTTTTCAAGCCTTACCATCAATATTGGCCTTGTACACTTCCAAGCTCTCTTCTCGATGTTCTCCTGTAATAATTTCCACTGGTAAAACTAGCTGCAAAAACTTGCACCCCCTTCAAATACTGTATTTGATAATCAAAATGTGGGTCCCAAACTATACCACCATGTTACCAACGTTTTGTAACCTAATTCCCTCATCATCAGCTCTTATAAATGAAGGACTCTGAAACCTTTTCCTACAACCTGCCCATATGTGCTGCCCAGATGAGTTTATTATCACATATTATGAGAAGATATTTACACTTCAAATCTTCAGCGAACAATATCCCCATAGTCTGTACAACAATAAATAACCAATCAATTTTTTTCTTTGAACCTAAGAAGCTGACAATTTATTGAAATTTATCTTCATTCTATGATAATCTAACCAGATTGATATCCTTCTTATGTCACCCTTCATTTACTCTCAACCTTCTCCGGTATTTATCCCATTATATCATATTATGTCATTTGTCAACTACCTAATTACTGGCAGCAGATTGTTGACATAATAATTAATAGCAATGGTTCCAATGCACTACATTGTGGCACTCCAATTTTCACTTTTGACTCTCAAAGCCCTACCCGAACTCTTTGATTTCTTTCTTTTAAGAATTCCTCTACCCAGCATGTCACTTTTTTATCCACTCCAAAGGATTTTGCCCTATTTGACACCATTTTACGTATCTACTGCTACAATATCTAGCAGATCTCTCCTTAATTATCTTGCATAATAACGCATCAGTTGAAATTCAGAAGAATATCCTCGTCTCATGCCATACTCGATTTGGAAACCGGAATTTTCCAGTTCTCTGGTAAGCAGCAAGTCTCCATGTTTGTACCTTAATATTTTCGATATAGACGCCTTTAATTTCTATTTTGTGTAAAGATCAGTAAGCTTATAAGTTATTGCTATCCAAAGTTAATTGATTTTTTCTCTCACGCACAAGTCTATACTAATTACCTTAGTCACAGAAAACTGTAATTTTTTATACGCATAAGGTTTTACTTCTAAATCATAAGTAATCTTAAAATTGGCGATTTTCCAAGGATCTGAAATCGCTTTCTATCCTAAAATCATTAAATATCGAAGCTTATTAAG
The DNA here is from genome assembly GCA_031002005.1 of Vandiemenella viatica. Classification (NCBI taxonomy): domain Eukaryota; kingdom Metazoa; phylum Arthropoda; class Insecta; order Orthoptera; family Morabidae; genus Vandiemenella; species Vandiemenella viatica. Next base: position 175,633,807 of record JARYHS010013631.1, read on the forward strand.
TGTAACAAGTGTGTTACACCTTTCTTGGTTCTTCTCCTTACTTTAGACATTCAAAATCTTTAACCGACTGTGATACTCCGTCATCATTACTCTAGAGTACTGTATGTGGTTCGAGATACAGGTAATGAGGTACACATATATGGTTTAACCCCTAAATCATAAGAAAAATGCAAAATTGGTGATTTTCCTGTATTTGTCCCATTTTGACCCCAAATGTGAAGCACTTAGGCGCATCTTTGCTCTCAATGGAGCTATATGGCTCGATTTTGTGTTATGTGAGATTAGCAAGCTTAACTAAAACAGGCCATACACGTTACGACGGTCGCACGGACTTGGGTCGTATGCGACAAATCCGAACGTGAATGGGCTGGTCGTAAAGCGGACTGTACGACCAAGGTCATGTCGCAGGTCCGTTGAAATTTCCATCGAACCTTGCGACACGACACGCCCCGATCTTACACGACACGCTCCGATCGTACACGATCGCACCAGTCGTAACGTGAGTGGTGTTGTTTGAGACTCTCCGTGCAACCAAGCTATCAGAACCGGGTAGTGTAAAATGTCAAAAATTGGCATTTTTATTTTTTGAATGAAAAATAATCTACAAACTTTCCTGATCACAATGATATACAGTTTATTGGCATAATACATTTCTTCGTGGTGTTATTGACGGTTTTCATTAACCCTACACTCAGACACACACCTACTTGATTATTTCTCAAATCTCGTAAATTTCTACGTTATGTACCTTCTTCTCAGAATGGAATGTTAAATTAACTTGAAATGATGAATGATTTACCGAAAACTTTTGAAAGAATTTAAAGATAACTTTGTAGAGGCAAATGTAGATGGGTGCAGGATAGGGGGAAGATGGGATGTAGGGAAATTGCCACCGGAGCCTGTGGTCCATTGGTAATGAAATTAAATTAAATAAATTAAATTTGAAATTTTTAACATTTACAGATGCTTATAAATCACGATCTGTAAAGCAAAATTAAAATATCGAAGCAATAGTTGTAATATAATAAGTATCTGAAATATTTGCTAAAAATAGTTATATAATTTCCAATTTATAAAATCTAAACCAGTTTCTTATCAAAAATAAGTATGCTTCACAAGTTGTATCATTAACATTAGATTACACCATACAAATTTTATTAAATTATCTAAAGTAACATCAGAAAAAAGGTACCAACATAACTAGGAGTCAGTTTTTTTAATTTTTTTTTGCTTGTTTACATGTGAACATTAATGAAAATATACAATACATTTTAATGATAGACACTATTAATTAGACACTAAAAGAGACAATTCGACGACTGTGGTGAAATTTTGTAGAACCGTCTATGCGACGAGTCGCAACGTGTGTGTGGTAATAAGACTGTCGTTGCGACGGTTCGACGGACAGTCTTTGCGACCGTCGTAACCATGGTCGTAACTTGTATGGTCTGCTTAATGCATTAAATTTTTCTTTGTCCCTATCCAAAGACTGGAAATTATTGGTACAAAATCTTCTTGACGCACATATACGGCAACCATCTTCGTTTTTCCAGGACGTGCACCCATTGTTTGCAAAGGGCGTGCGCATTGTTTTTATCGGACTAACCCTCCTGGTGATTACAAAACTGAATGACAAGCGTTTTAAGGTAAATAATAATAATAATAATGATTGGAAGATTGCTCTAATCCACCCACTAAAAGTAAAAAAGGTAACAAATCAGACGTAAACAACTATAAATGTAAAAAAGGTAACAAATCAGAAATGAACAACTATAGAGGGATCTCTCTCCTACCAGTCGCATATGAAATTCTTTCAGCCTGTCTTTTGAAGATAACACAAGAGCAGTTAGAACCTAAATTAGCAGAACAACTAGCAGTACTCAGACCAAACAGGTCGTGCCACGAACAAATTTTCAACCTCAAAACCATAATTAAAATGCGAACCCTCAGACAAAAACCCCTAGTATGCACATTTGTGGATTTAAAAAAGGCATACGACTCAATAGACAGGCCTTCACTATTCCAAATTTTAGAAGAAAGAGGATTAGATCATAAAAACACGAGAACTCATAAAACAAACACTAATTGGCACTGAATCTAAAGTAAAATTCATGGGAGAGATACAATACAATACAATACATTCATTTTCCATTGATCCCAATATAAGAGACTGGCTCTGTGGGCTGTGGAACGTTGTTCTAGAAAAGGTTATGGAAGAAATAACTCAAGAAATGTAAGTGTTGGAAGCCAACCCCACTTAACTTTCCCAAAACAACCTCTACATACCATACCTTGCTTTTGCAGGTGATTTGGCGATACTAACAGAAGATAGGTAAGAGACTGCCATCAAACAGCTTGAGATACTCAAATAATGTGCAGAAAAAGTAGGGTTACAAATCTCATTCAAGAAAAGTGAATTCATATGTTCAAAGACAGAAATAGCAAGTTTGAGAACAAATTACAGTAAAATCAACAGGGTCCCATTTATTTATTTATCAATTTTGTTTCATGGATCCCTGCTGAGGAAGGACATCTGGGATGTGAAACATGTCATCCTTAATACACATACATAGGAGTCATAATCATAATGAAAACAATCATATGTTAAAAAGACAAATAAAAAGAATAAAAATTAACACTCATTTTTACAACTGAGTTTTGCAATACAATTAATTACCACTAAGATAATTTCTCAGTTTGTCTTTAAATATATATTTATTATCTGAAAACTATTTTATACTCTTGGAAAGTTTATAAAACAGATGTATTCCTGAATAATTAACTCCTCTTTGTACTAATGACACAGTAGTTTGTGTTTTGTGGAAGTTATTTCTGTTTCTTGTATTGAAATTGTGTACCTGCGAATTAGATGTAAACAGGTTAAAATGTTCTATGACAAAGCACATGAGAGAATATATATACTGAGAAGACAAAGTTGTCTGAAAGAAGTTTTTGGTTTTATCCTACACAACATCCTAATAGCACTTTTCTGTGCTATGAAAACTTTTTTTACTCTGTGAAGAATTTCCCCAAAAAATTATGCCATATGACATCACTGAATGAAAATATGAGGAGTACATATGTTTCGTTAATTCTAGATCTGCTGTTAAAGAAAGTGTTCGTATTGCACTACTTAACTTCTTCAGTAGTAAAGTGATATGTTCGTGCCAACTGAGTTTCTCATCTATTTCAATATCAAGGAATTTTATACTCTTTGTCTCTAAGATTATGTTATTTTTATAACTTACTTGTAACTCCGAATGTGCATCTTTTTTGTTTAAAACCTAATATAATGTTTTTTTTTCATAATTTTATTTTTTGAATTTGCCTTTAACCAATTTGCTACTTCACTAAGTACTTCATTTACATTAAATTCTAGATTACTGTTTGGCGTTTTTTCTCTCAGTCAGGTTAGTGTCATCTGCAAATAAAATACTCTTAACTTTGTCAGATAAGTCTCCAGGAAGGTAATTGATTTATAACAAAAAGAGGTGGGGTCCTATGACAGCCTTGTGGAATTCCATGTTTTGTTTTTTCCCAGTCTAATGAGGCATCTTTACTTATTTTCTCTCTCTTCTTTCATCCACAGCACAAACAACACTCTACACTGAACAAACATATCACAGTTATACACATTAAAAAAAATCATTTTCGAACATTTTCATATGGAGGAAGGAAACTGGAAACTCCCGCAATTCATCTCACACGGCATGTTATATCATAGAGGTAAATATACTCCATCGTAACCGCCTATTCTCGGATACAGGTATGACATTCATAGAAGAGGAAGAAGGTATTCATGATGAGCAGTATCGCGGCGTTACCTCTATCGTTCCACAATAGCTATAAATATGGACAAACGTACGGTTAGGTTTATTTGAATAAAGAATATGTTTCAATTCATGCATTATAGTACAAAGCTCGTTTACGGTCGCTAGATTAAGGAACCCGAGCTTACTAGTTGTTTTCACGTTATATAAATATATAATGTGCTAGCAGGGATCACGATTTTATTCATTTGCGACGTTGTTAAAGTGCTTGAGAAAAGATAAGATATATAATGATACTTAAAAGACCATGTGTATGTATGTCGAGTTGTTGTAACTGCGGTAAATAAAACATTACACGCAGTTCCAGAATCCTGCGAAACCAAAGATTGTTATGGTGTAAAATCCTGACTAAATATATTGTTAAATTTATTTATTATTATTTGTCATAGCACATTTAAAGTGGGAGGCCAGTTCGACAGCCAGATCAGCAGATGGTTTTTTTTTTTTTTTTTTTTTTTTTTTTTTTTTTTTTTTTTTTTTTTTTTTTAAAGACGTGCTAATGGAAAGTTCTGCAGGTCGGATCATAAAGGGATCTCTTTCCAACCATTTATCTTCTGGTACTAATGGACTAAAGCTGCTTGGCGTCTGATCTCTGGGGGACAGCCAGAGCTATATTTGGCAGTGGAACAAATAACGCCAGTGCTCGCTCACCTGAGTACTATGGTTTGCGCTATCCAGGAGGTGCCCACCAATTTCCTCACTACATTTACTCGGGGCTTGATTTTCCCAACAATACTTCCGAAATGCTTGCAGTATATGAGTCATGTATCATTTGTTACGCCAGAGTCTTTATGGTTGGCTTTGAAAGAGTACCGAAGTGAGAGGACAGCTCTTGCCATGTCTACTGACTTGATAAATGAAAGCAACGTGCTCTGGTTTCAGGCGCCTTTTATAGGAGTATTCGTGGAGAATAAAGAAATCTGTCAGTACTTCCTTACACTCTTCCTCGCTTATTTGTTGTACAGTAATCCCAAAGTTACCAGTGAACATACAATTGCGGCATGTAGTGTCAGTCAGTAATAAATGATATGATAAAGGAGCTGGACTGGGAGTCATTGGAGGAAAGAAGGAGGTTGAACAGAGTGATGGGAATGCACAGGGCATATGTTGGCAATGAGGCTTGGAGTGATATTGGTCAAAGAATTAGGAATAGTGCATGGAAGGGGAAAGGCGACCATGACCACAAGCTGGTGTTTGATTTCATGCATAAGAGAGTGAGATTTTTTTGGTAAGGGGTGTCAGGGATGGAAACTAATAACCAAGTAATTAATAAATTTACCAAAAAACGCTTAATGAATTTAAAATTAAAATTGGAAAAGTAAATGGGAGAGTAATTTAACACTCCAATTATAAAAGAAAATTAATATATATGTATATATATAAAGGACTAATTAGTCGACTAGGGGAATTGTCCCGGAGTGTTAGCTCCATCGCAATTAAAATTAATAATGACTAGACGACCCGTGCGAAAATTTCGCGAATAAAATGCGATGAATAGTATGGTTGAATATGATGTCACCAAAGCTTAGTCATTACTCTTCGTACTCCTACTTCATTTATCGATTTTGGTTAGAAATCCAGGAGATAAATGGCTCGAACACAAAGAACGTATTTTAGAAATATTGACATTTTTGCCCTATAAGGGTCGAATAACGGAAAATTCCTTTCTTATATATAATGTTACCACGGCGGAGACCTTATTCTTCAATATGATCCTTTATTTATCTATATCGGTTAGATATCAAGAGAGATAAATCACTCGCGACACAAAAATGCGTTATAGAAAAAATTTATACTTTTTTTCCCTTAAGGGTTGAATTCCAAAAACATACTTTCTTAAAATATGATTTCACAAAGCTGAGACATTACTCCTTATAATCCTACTTCATTTATAGATTTTGGTTAGATATCCAGGGAGATAAATGGCTCGAGATACAAAAAACGCATTTTAGAAAAATTAACATTTTTGTCCTTTAAGGGTCAAATTACGAAAAATTCCTTTCTTATAATATAATGTTACCACGGCGGAGACATTATTCTTTAATATGGTACCTCATTTATCTATATCGGTTCGATATCAAGGGAGATAAATCGCTCGTGACACAAAAATGCGTTATAGAAAAATTCATACTTTTTCCCTTTAAGGGTTGAATTCCAGAAACATTCTTTCTTAAAATATGATGTCACAAAGTTGAGACATTACTCCTCATAATCCTACTTCATTATATCGATTTTGGTTAGATATCCAGGGAGATAAATGGCTCGAGATACAAAACACGTATTTTAGAAAAATTAACATTTTTGCCCTTTAAGGGTCCGAATTACGAAAAAATTCCTTTCTTAAAATGTAATGTTACTACGGCGGAGACCTTAGTCTTTAATATGATATCTCATTTATCTATATCGGTTAGATATTAAGGGAGATAAATCACTCGTGACACAAAATCGAATTGCAAAAATATTGATACTTTTGCCCTTTAAGGGGCGAATTCCGAAAAATTTCCGCCTTAATATATGACGTCACTAAAGCGGAGATCTTAAATCTTTAAAAATGATACTTCATTAAAAGATTTCAGATAGGTATCCAGGGAGATAAATGACTTGTAACACAGAAAACAGCATTTTAGAAATATTGACATTTTCGCCCTTTAAGGGTCAAATTCCGAAAACTTCATTTTTTAAAATATGATGTTACCAAAGTGAAGACCATAAGCTTTAAAAATGACACCTCTTTCATTCGGTTAAGTATGAAGGAAGATACAGGTTTGGTGACAAAAAAATACCTTATAGAAATAATATATATGATAAAGGTATGTTGTTGATTTGAAAACCAGTTTCGTTCCTCACAGATATTTCCGTGTTTAGCGCTTAGTTTTAAAACCAATCTCCATGGCCGGCGTTAGGTATGAGGGGGACTGGGTAAGCGGAGCAAATGTACCCGAGGGGGGAGTAGTAGTGAAAAAAAAAAAGTCACCCATCTGGCCTCAGGAAGAGGTTCACCTAATTAATTTGTCACGCGTCCCAACCGGTTACTTCACTGCTAGGAACGCTTACCCAGGACCCGAGAATCCTAACACTGGCCCTGCCAAGGTCTACCCTCTACCGGCTTGCTGGTTCTGTCATAGCTTTACTAAAGCCCCATCGGATGTCTTTTCTCAGGGTTTCTGTAGGGCTTTATCAGCTATCATCACAGGGCACACTAGTACCCCAACGTAGTTCGCCCGTACACTTCATCTCCTAATCTCCTACTTCATTCACACCATGGGGGTATCCAGCGAGGGGCAGGGAGGCTGCTGCCGCCCCCTTCCCCCCCCCCCCCCCAGAAGAAATATTAAGTTGCCTTTGTTGGAGATTAGAGTACTTGCGTATCATCTATGGACTGAATCAAGAGTACTTATGTATTATCTGTGGACTCTGTTTCTAGTAGTTAGGTTGTTAGTTAGAGAGATTAATAAAGAGTAAAAGCACTTTTGTTTATATGATTTAATACGCTACAGCCTTCAGTACACTTCGACAAGTGAAGAAATGGCTCAGGAGCACTTTGGGAGAGGAAACGTTGATTGGATTATGCCTGATGAGCGTGCATCAAAATGTCGTGAAAGAAAACCATGACTAAAAAAATTTTCTGAGAATCTGAGTGTTTACATAAAATACTATAACTGAGTTACGATCTTAATTAACTACATAGTAGGTCCGTAGATTAAGTGGTTGGATTACTATATTAATCAATAATAAAAATAGTTTCCTCAGTAGGTTTGAGTTTCATTTTGTAATAAATGGTCATATTTCAGTCCGCACCCCACTTCCTCAAAACCAATATGAGTTACACCCTGTTTCGCCCGTCTGCCACCATGTGGAGTTGTAGGGAAAGAAGGCAAAATTTTGTTCCCTAATGTATATTACCAGTCAATAATTACCTATAGCTCTGAAACCTGGAGGTAAAAAGGGGGATATTAGCAAATTATAGGCGGTAGAGATGAAGTTTCTGAAAGGAACTGTGAATGTTAAAGGAAAGATAAAATCAGAATTGAAAACATCAGGCAGAGATTGCAAAGTTGAAGCTTTGCAAAAGATATTGATAAAGAAGAGTAAATTGTGTGGGTTGTAATTGGTGTAGCAATGGTTTCATTGGGCATGTAGTGTAGGGACAACATGGAAAATAAATGATGCTCTCCCATGGTTTTTCCCCACTTTTCATAAGGGATGAAATAATTGGCGAGATGGGCGAAAAGACCAGGGAGAAAGATGAAACAATCAGGGAGAAAGACGAAACGATCAGGGAGTTATGCTAAAGGGTCATGTGTCTTGAGGTTCGACCTGTGGAGTTTCAGCCTGTGGAGGCTCGGTCTGTGGAGGTGCCGTTTGTGAGGTCTCGGACTGAGAAGCTCAGTCTCTGAGGGATCAGCCTATGGGGGCTGCACCTGTGGAGGCTCAGCCTTTTGAGGCTCAACATATAGAGCCAGAAGTAGAGATAGTGGGTTTAGTGAGAAGGGTGGTTGGAAGCTGATAACAGATCTCAGGGGAAATACGGTTAACAGGATGAAGAAGCCAGGCACTTCAGAAATTGTGGGGAAAATAGATTTGACCTATTATCAGAGTCAAGAGGGGAAGAGCCTCATGCAGATGTAGGAATAGGCAACAGGCCTTTATGAATATCGACATGCAAGGAAAGTGTAGGAACAAAAAGGTTCTGCTGCTAGGTAAAAGTAATGTGACAGGTTTAGGTCCCCAAGTTCAAGAGCTGTTAGGAACAGGTTACCAGATCACAAGTTTCTTCAAATCTAGTGCAACATTAGGTGAGATAATAGAGGATATAGGTTCACTATGTACGAGTTTCACTAAGGATGATAGGTTAGTGATGGAGCCAGATTAAAACAGCATTTCCTACCCAGGGGCGGATCCAGGATTTTGCTTTGGGAGGGGCTTGAGTGAACTTTGGTTTGGGGGGGGGGCTTGCCTTAAGTGGATTTTGGATTTGGGGGGGGGGCTTAAGTCGGGCAAAATGTACCGTGGACCTGGGAGGCTTGAGCCCCCCTTCCTGGATCCGCCCCTGTTCCTATCTCTTGCTACATGGCTAATCCGACGCTGGTGATAGTGGGAGGTGCAAGGAGTAGTACTGTAGAAACTCGAGTTATAATATAGAGAGTGACCTGAGGTATGTAGTGAAGCAGGCACAGGATTGAACTTGGGCAAGTCCTAAGTCACCATGACCAACGATAGTTTAATCACGCCATTAGGAAGGTAAATGTGGAAACGGAGCCATTTGTTCTGTCTTAGGAGTTAAACCTGTGGACACCACTATACATGGCTTACACCTAAATAGAAGGGACAAAAAGCTGTAAGGGAGCCCCATTTCCAGTAATGTTTAGGTCAGGACTGTGCCCTTTTTTAGGTTAGGGGCTGCTGGTGAAGGGATGGAGACAAGTTGTAGAGCCATGAAGGAAAATAAAAAAAAATCTAGAGAAATATAATAAGCTTCTGAAAAAATAACTGATAGTGACAGAACACAGAGGTTAATAAGCCAGTAATAAGAATGTTATTGCTGAGCTGTAGTTGTATAAGTAATAGAATTTACAAACTTAATCGAGATATATGAATGACAAATAATTATAAAGACGAGTTTTGGTTAAAAGAAGAAGAACTAGACTGAGGTTTTCCCTAATGGTAACAGAGTGTACTGCAGAGATAGAGGAGCAATTGATGGAGGGGTATTCAAAATGGTTAGCAAATACTACAACAGTTCACTGGTGTTTATAGATCATGACCATGAGTTGCTTGGGGTAGATTTCTGGGGAAATAGAAAGGAAAAAATCAGGGTGTTCGATACTTACCGCAGTGAAAGAATGAATGATAAAGATGAACATCTTGGGGAGAAACTAAATTTATAGATTTCAGAGGTGAGAGTAGAATGGTCATTATTGGTGGGGATTTAAATTTATCAGGTGTCAGCTGGGTGGGAAATAAGATCAATACCACAAAGGAACAGAGATTTGCAAATATGTTAGTAAAGGAAAGAGGCTTTACACTATTGGTGGAGCAGAACATAAGAGGGTCAAACGCTTTGAATATCTTCCTAATAAAACTGATGATAACCTTGCAGGTTGTCAAATAGCTGAAGGAATAAGTGATCATGAAGCACTTTTGATGGATATTAGAAGATTCAGTAAACTAGTAGCCAAAAATTGATGGGGAAAGTAGTGACAGATATAAAATTACACAAATTTCTAAATTGACAAAATATTTTTGGGGAAAATTTCTGCAAATGGAAGGAAAGCACAAGTGCAGTGGAGTCGAAGTGGGACGAGTTCAAGGAGATAATAAAGTATGAAGAAATATTTATTCCAAAACAGAAAATAAATACTATAATAGGGAGGCAAGGTGATAAATAGAACATAACAGAGTTATGAGACAGCAAGTTAGTATGGAATACTTGAAATAACTAAATTAGGAGTTATTAACAGCAAATAAGGTGGCTAAAGATGAATTTCTAAGGAATGTTATTGGTGCAGTGGGAATTTTCTATAGTTAAGTTAGAAAACAGAGAGGAAGGGAAGTTGTTGAGACAATTATAGATAAGGATGGAGACGAAGTTACTGAGGATTTGAAAAAGTTAGAGATTTTGAGTAACTGAACTAGTGAGACTATTAGGGATGATGATTCAGGAATGGGAGGGTGTAAATCAGATAATGAGCTTATTTAAAAATGAACAGATTAAGAAATTTGAAATTCATCCTGAGGATATCATGAAGAAACTAAGAAAGCTAAAAAAGTGAAAAGTATCTGGTGTAGATAATATTATTAATGGATGTCTTAAAGTTAGGAGGATGTGACATTGTACCTTATCTTGAAACATTATTTGGGTCTGGATACTTGCTGTTTACTAGAGGACTGGAAAAGTGTGCTAGTAGTACCATTTCGTAAAGGAGGGGTGACAAATGGGGTCGAAAATTACAGGCTAATCGATTTAACATCAGTGGTAGAAAAATTAATGAAAAGACTAATATGCAACCACATCAGAGGTATCTGTGAGGAACGTAAGTGATTTTCAAGTCAACAACATGACTTTAGGCAAGGAGGTTCATGTGAATCTCAGTTAGTAGGCTATATGCAAGATATTTTGTATGAAGCAGACAGTGGAGGCCAAATTGATAGTGTAGCACTAGTTCTTTCAAAAATTGAGTGAGCTATAAAATGGTGATCAATAAGGTAAAAAACAATTTGAGTGGATGAAATAGTGTTTTATGGGGTAAAAGAATCATTAAAAGGTAGAAAGCAAAATGTTATGGTAGGATATGCAGTACCCAGGGCCGCCGTAAGCGGGCGTGCAAGGCGTGCACCCCACGTGGGCGGCACATCGAGGGGGGTGGCAAAACGAGTGATCGACAGTCGCCGCCGCCCTGCGATAGTTGACACTCCATTGTCGCCGCGACGAAATTTGCAGAATTTGCAGTGTATTATGTAGCAGGCGACCTGAAAGGGGCGGCAATCTCACAGTTTTTTGACCGGGTTCGGAAATTTTCGAGATCCACCACTGGCTGTAGTTAGACAGGGGGCGGCATAATTGGTATTGCACGCGGGCGCTCAAACAGCTAGCGGCGGGCCTGGCAGTAGCAACAGAAGTGGAAGTGAACCTGGGAGTGCCACAGGGTACATATTGGACCATTGCTATTTGTCATTCTAATGAATGATTGTGTTGGTGGATTATTATCAGAAGTATTTGTGGTATAATAATATTGTGTATGATGTTACTGGCTGAGATATCCTGGAATTGTTTGGCCACTGATGGCCGCGCATACACCTCTGTGACCGGGAAATGAAAACCTACATTTTAACATGGAATCAGAACCACAGAAGCATTCTGTTGTACTTCACATGGCACAGGTAAAGGTTGGGTCGGGGGCCTTTGAAAAACCCCACTGAGACAGGATTTCAACTGGAAACTTTTCGACCTCCAGGGAGATTTCTTAATCACAGAGCCACCAGACAGCACTTTTGTTGTGGTGAAGCACGATATACCTGGATAAGGTTTAGATAAAAATTGGCACAGCCTAGAAGTACTACAATACATGTCATACAGGAAATCCTCAACTGGATAACAAAACAATGCAACATGGTTGGAGCAGTATACTCCATTACACATTTGTCATCAACATGAAAAAAGTTATATCGAACATATTTCTTTTATAGAAAGATAATATATAAAGCCAACAGAATCTCCACATTACAATTTATATGGCAACAGGTTGCATTTTCTTGATAAGGTTAGGGATTTAGGGGCCCAGTGATATTGCTACAGAAAAATTTCAGCTTCCTAGATCACACACACACACAAAAAGTTGTCTTAGAAAGCAGATCACAGACATGGAAATACTTCAGACACCACATTATAGATACTGGAATACTTTGATGGTGATAAGCAGTCACCATTTGAAATTCATGTGCATCTGAAAGAAAATTGCAAGAGTAGAGCCTCAATTTTTCAGTTTTTTCAATAATGTTTTTGTTATTTGTTCTTTATTTGTTTTGTTCGATGCTTGTCTTTCTAGATAACATGTTATGAAAAATTGAATAAAGAAAAATGGTAATTAGAAAATATTTCCACTGGGGATGTTAAACTTGCAGGCTCATCAGTGTTTTTCAGAAAGCAGGCCTGAATAAGGCTAGGTTTCAGCCAGCCCCTTCCTTCTGTCTTCTCTATCTTCATTTGCCTTTGCCAAGATACTGAGTGCAACACACATTTATCTTACAAAGTACCTTTATCCTCTACCTGGCCATCTTACTTCACGTTTCCCAAGAATAAATTATAAATATTATTGTGCATTGTACATGAATTAATACCATATGAATATGACCAATTTTTCCTACATAAACTTACTTAAACTGTGTTGTTTTTCTGAACTCATACGATTCAGTCATACAAAACATTTACTTTAATTTAATTGCAATGGAGCATAGGCTCCGGTGGCAATTTCCCTACACACCCATCTTCCCCCTATCCTGCACCCACCTACATTTGCCCTCCACAAATTTTATCTTTAAATTTTTTCAAAGTTTTCGGTAAATTATTGATCATTTCTCTTGGTAACTCATTCCAATCCCTGACACCCTTAACTAAAAAAGAGAATCTTCCCACACCCTTGTGCCTGAAATCGAGTTCCAGCTTGTGGTCATGGTCATCTTTTCCCTTCCATGCACTACTTTCATACCTATTGCAATATCTTTCCATGCCTCATCGCCAGTATATGCCCTGTACACTCCCATGACCCTCCTCATCCTCCTCCTGTCTTGCAATGAATCCCAATTCCATCTCCTTTATCATATCCGTCACTGATTGCATTCTGCGATAATTTCCAGAAACAAATCTGAGCATTTGTTTCTTTTTACCTTTTTTTCAATTTCAGCTCTCCTGATTTCTGCATGGTTTACCCTTTTTTTGAATTCACTTAAATCTGCTGACAAAATTCGGTTTTTACATTATAGGAGCTCAAATAAAAAAGGATATATTATATAGTTATTATGTAACATACCATTGACACCCAGTGCTGTGCAGATGACTTCATTTTAAGAATGATACCCGTAAATTGAAAACAAATGAGAAGATACTAACGTGACTGTTACCGAGTTTCGCAGGAAGAATAATACTACAACAGGTTTCATTTAACATTTTTAGTTTATTTGATCACAGATTAATCTTATTATGTTCACATTATTGGTGGTTTTTAAAGTGGGATATCAGTTTTACTGGCAGTATTAAGGAAATTAATTATTCTTGCTTTTAAAATAGGTCCAAAATGAGAATCTTATTTTTGAAGAATCCCCAACAAAGAAATTAAAAAAACTTTCAGTTGCAGGAAGTGAAAATATGTGCTCCTCCTGGTTTCAGATGTTGACCAGTCACAGCAGTGAACACCAGCAACTTCTGAAAAAAATTAAAAACATTCTATGCTGTTAGTATTACAGGATAAAGATTATTCACCCACATTAATAATTAGACAGGTATAATTTGCTCATCTGATATGAATTGAGCTGTATTCCTTTTTTCCTTCAGAACAATTTCATCTTCAGCTTTCGAAATAACTATTACTTAAATGGTTGCAATGTTGCCAGAAAATTATTAGATACAGATACAAATCATACAATGAGCAAATGATATTATTTACATTGTTTAAATTATTACACTAATGTTCCTAATCACAGGTGGTAAGTAACTAAATAAAGCGATCAGAAAAATGTAACAGCATTAAGCAAAATCAGCTGTCTGAAACATGAGTGCACAAAAAATCAATCTCTTTAGAACATGCCCAAATATAATTACTTAAATTTATTCATGGAAATTTCATAAACCTGAATATCTATTTTATTCCCCCTTCCATCTATTGCCAAGGGAGTAAGGGATTGTAACAAATTACCAAGAACAGTGTGGTGGGTGAGTATTAATGCTCTGTTCTCAAATTCAGAAGGATGTGGGTTCGAATCCCAGTCCGGCCATCCAGATGTGTTTTTTCCATTGTTTTCCTAGATCACTCCAGGCGAATGCCGGGACGATTCCGTCAAAAGGGCTTGGCAAAATTCCTTCCTATTCTTTGTCCTCAGTCCTTTCCTGCATCTATTGACCTTGACAATGAATAATTTACCAAAAATTATGAAAGAATTTAAAATTAAAATTTGTAAATGGCAAAAGTAGGCAGACACAAGAAAGGGGGAAAAATGAGTGGGTAGGGAAATTTCCACCAGAGCGTATACTCGATCGCAATTAAATTAAATTAATAAAAATTATTTCTCCTTAGATGACACAGTTTCTGGGGACTACTGTATTTTTTACCTGTCAGCAACAATGTAGCAGGAATAAATGTCATGAGGTGATATTTATTTAGAAAGAGAAATTGTACCACCACTCATTCAAGTTGAATGAAGGAGGGAAGCAACAACAAAAAATATAATCCACAAACACAAAAGGAACACAAGATTTTGGGGAATGCTTCTTTCAAGGAAATAGACACATGTTTCTATGATCACTGCCTGCACAAACTCAGTAATGTGTGTCTATTTTTTTTTTTAAATAAAAAAGGGGGAATTCCCCAATGTATTGTTTTACCTTTGTGTTTGTGGATTGTATTTTTTGTTGCTGCTGTCCTCTCTTAAACTTTGGTAAGTGATGGGTATAATTCCTTCCATATTCTTAACCTCTACTAGAAGGGATTAAACAATACTTTTATAAATCATTTAGTGTCAGTGTTAGAAAACATATGGCTCCTTGAAACAATACACCAATAAGATGAAAACATATTTGGTAAATGAAATATTGATTGGAAATGCACATTCAGCAATATCATTATGTAGTGAAAATCTCAAACTTGAAATTTAGATAATGATTTCCATGCTGTCATTAGGCAATGAAAATAAGACAGGCTAAGGAAGTTAACCTGTCAATCACCACAGACAAAGGAAGGAGGGCATACAAACACACAAAAACAAACAAACTTTACAATATTTCAGTTAATAACTTACCTCATATAGGAGGCCAAACATAAGACGGGCAAAAGATGTGAACACATCCTGACCCACCACATGAATGAAACAAAAAGGAAGGTGGGAATTGCATCAGTGGTGGGGGAAGAAAGTTGATACATAATAATTTTACTGAAGATCGTCTCTGTGAGGTAAAATATTTTTTTATAAATAATATTATTTCAATATGTTATACAAGACAAAAGTAAATAAATAAAATCAGCAAGATATAAAAAATATAATAAACAATAAGAAAAATACATGCAAAGTTGTTGTAGATTTGTAAATTGTGACATTTTTATAGGTGGGGTCTTAGAGCAGATTGAGGCCAGGAGTATGTCTGGTGTTTAGGATGTGTTGATACGTCAATTCCCATCTACAGATTTCTGAAAAGGTAGTGGTGTCCAGAAAAACTCTGACAGTTCTAGCCATAAGACAGGTATTAAGTTTTTTGGAGTTTTGTGAGCTGGCATGGATTGCCACTGGATATAGTGCTGGTTGGTAGTGTGAAAGATCCTCACAGAATTCTGGAGAGTCAGAAAGTAGGTGATTGTGGACAAGATTATATTCAGATTAGGAGGCTTGTTGAAGCAAGTGCAAGAGACAGTGGGTATGGTTTTGAGAAGGACGAGACTCATTTCAGGGAAGAAACATAGAAAGCCATGCCGATGCTAAAGTATCTGGATAATGGAGGAGAGAACTGCGTGACGAATATTCGTATGCATTCAGGTGCAGAATAGGAGTTGTCTGTGGTAGCATGAGAGATTTAGTTTTGCACAAGATCAGGGTGGTAGCAGTGGGAAATTGCTTTGGATAGTTTTTAGAAATACCTGGGAAGTGATTCGTGACTGCAACAATGCACATGCTGCAAACTGCAAGGTTTTCCAGAAGGAAACATTTGGTGTGGAATGGATGGCAAATGTCAAAGTGAATGTAATATTGTAAATTTGTGGGTGATGTGCACAGAGGTGTCGAGGGCACTATGTTGTAGAGCGATGTCCACATCACGAAAGGTGACACAGGTGTGGGGATATGACCAACTGTTGTTGAGGGATGTGAGGAGCTCTAGGAGGTGGTCTTCCACATGGGTCCAGATCATAAATATATCATCTATGTGTCTGAACCACACAATTGGGCTGAGGAGGTACTTTTTTAAGGAATTGTTATGGGACATTAAAGCAATGTGAACTGCATGTAAGATAAAAAAGTAAACCCCTCACTTGCCAAACTTCAGGCAGGTTAATACAACAACTTTTTTACACTTTTTTCCCTGAATTTGCTTGCTATTCACAGAAGACAATTTTTTTACTTTGCAGTTCTCCCTTCCACTAAATTAGAAGTAGCCATCATTGTAAGTGCCCATGTATGCTGCTGTGTGTCTCCCTAGAATCAGAGTCTATCCAAAAAATTGAATATTTGTTGATTCATTCAAATAGGTAAGTGATGGGTCTATTTTCACTAACCTTTATCTGAAAAATGAAGTATGCATCTTGTAATGCCATAAAATAATTTTATATGGAAAGCACAGATAAAATACACCCAGCACTCACCAAACCAAAGTTGAAGGTAGGAGGGCTGCAACAACACAAAAATTGTGGTATGCATCCACCTACCACTGCCTATAACAACCCTACTACTGGTGAAACCTACCCCATAATAGGTCATGCCACTTGTACAACCACCCATCTCATATACCAGCTCACCTGCCTCCACTGTCCAAGTTCCTACATTGGCCTTACCTCAAACTCATTATCCATCAGAATGAATGGTCACAGACAAACAGTTTACTCCCAAAACCCAGACCTCCCTGTTGCTCACCATGCCAGTACTCACAACACCCATGACCGTAATAACTGCTTCACAGTCAGAGCCAGACACTACCTCCCAATCTGAACTTCGCAGGTGGGAATTGGCATATCAACACATCCTGCAGACTAGACATCCCCCAGGCCTTAATTTCCATTAATATCTTCTATCCTCACCCTCTACACCCATCACTGGCCAGATTGATTATGGACATTATTTCAAAAATTTTCAATTATATTTTTATTTATTTACATTTTTTATTACTATTATTTTTCAATGATTATTATTATTTCCCATTTTAATATTTCTTATGATTTATACACGTGGTTATATTATCGTTGCTCCACCCACAACCTCTGACTGTCTATTTCATTCTATCAGTGGCTGCGTCGAACGCAAGGCTTGCGCAAGCCCAACCACTTCTGTTTACTTGAAAAAGGGTTTTACCCGAAATATTGTATTTCCTTGTTTGTGTTGTTTTGTGTTGTCCCTTCAGCTTTGGCGAGTGTTCGGTGTATTTTATCTGTCCTTTCTATAAAAATATTACCTCGTGGCAGTTCTTTCCTTCCATTGTTACCTATAAAATAATTTTAAAGTGAAATAAAACACAAATAAATATTGCTTTGAAACATAGAAATAAAAATTAATTACAGATAAGTGATGCAAACTCAAAATACATCCAAACTGAATTTAGATGATGGTTTTCAATTTTACACTACTGCACAGTTATTTACTACGTTTTCAGAAAATTTTTGTAAGAAGCACTAAAATTAGAAATCTAGTAGGGAATTATGTTTTTATGATTAACCACATCATGATGAAGGTCATGATGCATATAAAAGGCCAGTGGCCAAAAATCAAGATGACAATTATAAAAAGACACACATTTCAGAATTGATGAGATATTTTAGGGAAAGGTTATGTATATGGAAGAAGATTACAAGTACAATGGAGAGAATGTGGAAAGAGGTTCAGGGACATATTAAGATTGAAGGAAGACATGTTTATTCTAAAATAGAAAATGTAGAAGAGTATCAAACCTAACAACTATATTAAGGAGGTGAGCAGTCTAAAGAGGTTAGCAAGAGAGAAAACAATTAAGCGAAAGGAAAGCAGTAGAGCGCACTTAAAACAACTTAAAAAAGAATTAATAGCCACAAAAAAGGGTGGTAAACTTAATTTAATTGTGCTCTGGTGACAATTTCCTTATGCACCCATTATTCTACTTTAGGTTATTTTTTTTTTTATCTTAGATTCTTTGAGTATAATTTTCCTAGTCTTGCCATTCACAAATTTAAATTTTAACTTCTTAATTTTAAACTCTTTCAGTTTTTTGGTAATTAATTTATCACTTACCTTAGTAATTTATTCTAAATCTCTTACATACAAGAAAACTTTCCCACGCTCTTATGAATAAAATTAAGGGCCAGTTTGAGATCATAGCTATGTTTTCACTTCCATGCACTACTATTAATTATTCTGTGTGTTCTTCCAAGCCTCATAACCAATATAGGCTCCATACTCTCTCTTCACCCATCTTCTAGTGAATCCTAATCACCTCCTTTATAATATCAGTTATCGATTGCATTTTGCGGTAATTTCCTCCTAAAAATCTAGCTGTGCTCCTTTGCATGCTCCCTAACTCTTGTATTTGATGCCAATACTACATCACCATATTCAAGAAATTGTCTGACCAACGATTTGTGACCCAGTTCTCTGGTAAATGCCCTCATCACCCTCTCCAATCAATGTAGAATTTTGAAACCTCTTCCTATCACCTGCCTGATGTGTCTTGCCCTGTTGGGATTAATATCAAACTGACTGTTAAGATATTTACATTTCAGATCTTCAACAAGCAATTCATTCCACACCTTATAATCATAAATAATCTGTAGTTTTTGAAGAATATGCTAAGTATAATAGAACCACTGAACAATGTAGCTAGAAAATTCTATAGTTACATCAGGAAAAATGAGAGGAAGAGAAGGTAATTAGTTGGGAATAAGGTTGTAGAAGAAGTTATGTATGTGGAAAAGAAATAGCATAAGTGGTTTAATGAGACAATTAGGAACAATTATTCAGAAATGGTAGGGTAAATATCAGAATGGGTACTTTTACATAAGCAGAGAGTAGTAACCTATAAAATTTGAAACATCTCACAAGCAACTGTCGAAGAAATGCCCTAAAATAATCGCATATGATCCCAAGGATATTACAAAGGAACAAGGTAAACCAAAATGCATAAATTTATTGATACTATTACTATTGATGTATTAATATAATGAGAGTCAACATTGTACTATACCTTAAAATATGATTTAGATTGAGTCTGGAGAGTTACTGCAATCCAGAGGATTGATTAAGTGGCCTAATATTTCCAACCCATATAGGAGACAAGACAAATATGGTTAAATTTCTGGGCAATTACTTTGACTTCAGTCGACTGGAAAGCTTGATATTCAACCACATAAGAAATGTCTCCGAGTATAGGAACTTGTTTGTAGGTCAGCAATGTGGGTTTAGGAGAGGATAATTGTTTGTGGAAATTATCACAGGACCCAGTCAGAATTTGTTATAATACAGGAGCTGCATTGGGAGTCATTGAAAGACTGGAGGGTGAAGAGAGTACTGTGAGTGTACAAGGTATATGTTAGTGATGGGGCTCGAAGGATATTGGTGGAAGAATTAGGAACCATGACCACAAGCTGGCACTCAATTTCATGCATAAAGAAGTGGGAAAATTCTCTTTTGTGGTAAGGGTGTCAGGGATTGGAAAAAATTTACCAAGTGAAGCAATGAATAATTTCCCAAAAACGCTGAATGAATTTAAAATTAAAATACGTAAATCATGTATGTAGATGAGGTGTGGAATTTGACACTCAAAAGTATATAAAATAATTTTAAAAAATAATAAAAGGGGGGTAATCAGGTGGGCAAATTACCACCAGAGCATATGCTCCATCAAATTGAAAATTAATAAAAAATAATAATAATAATAAATTTTGTTCAGTGGGGTCAATGTATGATATTTCAGATGAAATGAACAATGGAGGCAAAGTTTATAGTGCAATGTGTTGGAGGAAATATCTTGGCATGGTATTTGATACTAAACTCAATTAAGCAGGAAATAATGGGAAGTTGATAGGGAGAGGATTCAAATGTCTTCATTTACTAGAGAGGATGATGAGGGGATGTACCACGGAGTGAAGAAATTAGGTTACAAAAACTTGGTCATACCATTGCTTGAGTATGGCAGTGTAGTACATGACTTGCATTGTAAGTATGGGAGTTAGAGGAAATGCAAAGGAGAGCCGCTCCAGTTGTTTGTGGAAATTAATGCAGAATGCAGTCAGTGAATTTCATGATAAAAGGAGCTGGGTTTTGTGTCAATGAAAGACTGGACGCAGGTGAAGTGAGTAATGAAAGCGTATAAGACATGTATTGGATTTTAGGTCTGGATGAATCTAGGAAGAAGAATTAAGAACATTATGGGACAGGGAAGACAATAATTTACCAAGTTAAGGAATTAATGGTTTGCCTAAAAACTGATGAGTTTAAATTTATATTTCATAAAAAGCAAAAGTAAATTTATAGTCCAACAATTACTCGCAAAGAATTTAAGATTTAAAAACATATGCAAAATTAGATGTATAGGGAAACTGTTACTGAGGCATAAGTTCCAAAACAAATTAAATCATCCTCCTCAATTTATAGAGACTGGTTGGGTTTGTTTTCACACAAGTTTCTGCGTTTTTCTTTTTTCTTCCCACCAACTCTCAAGAAAAGATTCATGAAACTGGTTCATTTAGAGTGCAGAAATTAGCTTGCCTTTGTGAGAAAAGGGTGAAAATTTGTTCACCCAATAAGCAACTTTGAGGAAAAATTATATTATCAAATTTTGTCAATATATTAAATATGAGATAAAAAAAGTGAGGAAGAAATTTTGTATTAATTAAGAGGTAATATAAGATTAATTCTGAACAGGATATCTAATTGGGTTGGTAAACCTGGAATGAAGATAAATGCAAAGAAGAGTCAGCTTATTAGATACACAAAAAAAAAAAAAAGGTTAATTATGAATATAAGGTGGGGAAAGAATTGCTTGCTGATGACTTGGAATGTAAATATCTTGGATTACTTTTGATAACAAACTTAACTGGGCAGGACACATAGGACAGGTGGTAGGAAAGGGTTTCAAAGTTCTGCACTTGTTGGAGAGAGTGATGAGGGGATGTACGAGAGAAGTCAAGGAATTAGGTTACAAAACTTTGGTCAGACCATTGCTCGAATACGGTAGTGTAGTATGGGACCCTCATTTTACGTATCAAATACAGGAGTTGGAGAGGGTGCAAAAAAGGGCTGCTAGATCTGTTTCTGGAAATTATCGCAGAATGCAATCAGTGACGGATATGATAAAGGAGCTGGAATGGGATTCATTGCAAGACAGGAGGAGAATGAGGAGGGTCATGGGAGTGTACAGGGCATATACTGGCGACGAGGCATGGAAAGATATTGCAATAGGTATGAAAAGTAGAGCATGGAAGGGAAAAGATGACCATGACCACATGCTGGCACTCGATTTCAGGCACAAGGGTGTAGGAAGATTCTCTTTTTAGGTAAGGGTGTCAGGGATTGGAAAGAGTTACCAAGAGAAATTATGAATAATTTACCCAACACTTTGAAAGAATTTAGAGATAAAATTTGTAGAGGGCAAATGTAGGTAGGTGCAGGATAGGGGGAAGATGGGTGTGTAGGGAAATTGCCACCGGAGCCTGTGCTCCATTGCAATTAAATTAAATTAATTAATTAAATTAATCACCTAAAATTTTGAATGTTTACGTAGATAAACTTTTAAGAAAAGAGAAAAACGGAATCAGATCCTGGATTCTATATAAGTGTAACACTAACTCTTAATACTCTTTTCTTTGTGGAGGTTTAGAGGAACCCCAACAATCTATCAATTTGTTTAACCGACTGAGTAAGAAATGAAATTTAACACTTTCCACTCACAAAATTAAGGCTACTGCATTTAATGGAAAACATGATGTGTGAAAACCATGATAAGAACATAATATATTAAAAAAAAGAAAATGTTTCACTTACCTGCAACTTGAATTAAATATAATGGAGACTGATTTTGAAAACAAATTAAGCTAATTTCAAGTATTCTGTTGCTTAATAAGAAGAAACTAAGGAAATTTCTGAATGAAATTAGTGAAGCTATGGTGATGATGACGGGAAGAACAGAACTTGTTGGAATCAAGCTGCTGAGTGTGATCACTATCTAAAGCAATGGCAATAAACAGGAGCTGCAAACATCACGAATCCAAACAGTAAGATCGAAATTTATAAATGTAGACAAAACATCTAGGAAGAACAGAATATAGCAGATATACAAAAGTTGCTCTACGCTACTGACCTAGAGTTAGGCCCACAGCTTAAGACAATTTATAATGCCAGAACTAGACAATTAACCTAATCCATGGAAACTGTGTTGTATGTATAAAAGAGTTGTAGGTACCTCATAACAATGAGGCTTAATATTTCAGACATGCTTGAAACTACAATAGAAAGTGGTGATAACTACTTTAATAGTATAGTAAAAACTTATTGCTAATCTGTACAGCAACAGCTACATTGAAAACAAATTATGATTACCAAAGTTTAAAGGCTACAACGACATAAAAAGACCACAAGACAAACACAATTCACAATATTCTGGACAACTACTCAATTATGTAAAACAGGAGCAAGACAAATAACAATAACAATGATTTTAAACATGCCATGTGTAGTCACAGTTCTTCCATTGGATTTACTTCCCATCCTTCTTTCTTTTCATATTGCCTTAAATCACTTTCCCTCCCATTATCATCATCAATATCTACATTGCTGCTCTGCACTCCACATAAGATTCTATTGAGCACAGTATGAAACTGTAAAAACATTATATACAATTGTTAAAAACTTACTTATATTACTAATGTCTATTATTTTGGTTTAATTTATAGAGCAAGCCAATTGCAAGAATTACTCTGCTTGCTACATAGATCTGATGACAAATCAGTTGCATCAAGACTGGAGTCAATGATTTGTAGGCTGTCTTGGTGGTGTCATGTGTCGGTATAAAAAACGTTTTGGCCTACATACTTCCACCTTGTTCCAGGGCATAACTGAATTAGGGCAAGTTCCATGCACTCTAATAAATGCAGCCTGCATCTGGAATGTTCAGTATTCTGCAATGAATGGCCAGTCTGGCCTTTCAAAAGATCAGATCAGTTACATGGTTCATGCTTGAACAGTTGGTGGAGGTAGGGAAATGATCTAATCCCTTCATAGCATAGAGTGCCACATATTTTGAGACTTAGAATCTCTTGTGCCTTCTTTACCTGCTCAGGCCATCACTGATCTTATTTCAAAAGACATACATTATTATCATGGCATGACCAGTTATAGATCCATGCTGGGCAATGGCTGACTTCTGACTTACCTGTATTGTTTGACTTACAGCGGTTGATGCATTCTTGAATCCTTTAGTAAAGCCTGTGGCTAGTATCTTTAATAGAGTCTAATCCACAGCCATAATGAATTTCACAAACCCCCACAGTTTAAAGAAGGTGCCTTCTGTCTTTTACACTAATCAAGAAGGTGCTGGTCTTGCTATCCCACATCAGAAGCATCACAGATCACAATGGAAAATGGTTCAGTAAGACTGATGTTCTCACTGTTAGCTGCAGTTCTCCTGAATTTCAGTGATGGGGGTTAGCTTGGAAATACATACTATCAAACGCTCCCTCCATGAACTTAATCTGTGGTAAACCTTGTTTCCTTTCTCCTCTTACCTCTCACTCTTGACATTTTTATCACAATTTTCTGGGCATTACCTTTCTCTTCCTTTTTCTCAAAAGAAACTACGCTTCCTATAGTTGATATTATAGTACTGAAATTTAATTTAATTTAATTGCAATGGAGCACACACTCCGGTGGCAATTTCCCTACACACCCAACTTCCCGCTATTCTTCACTCACCTACATTTGCCCTCTACAAATTTTAACTTTAAAGTCTTTTAACGTTTTCGGTAGGTTATTCACCATTCCCCTTGGCAACTCATTCCAATCCCTGACACCCTTACCTAAAAAAGGAAATCTTCCCACACCCTTGTGCCTGAAATCGAGTGCCAGCTTGTGGTCATGGTCATCTTTTCCCTTCCCTTATCTTACTTTTATTTAAATTTACTTACTCATGTCTAAAAACACAAACTATAATTATTATTTGTTTTTCTTTTGTATTTTACCAAGTGGTATTAACATAAAATCCATTAAAATTTTAATACAGTAAAGCATCTGTTCATATCCATTGATTCAAGAGTCAACACCAATTACAGTTTTATACCCTGAACAGTATATAATATCCTTCTAATACTGAAATAGGGTTTAACAATTACCAGTTTAAGCAGCCGGCAGATGTGAAAGTTATTACAACATATCACATACTCTGCTTTTTCTCATACTTACTATTATTTCTACTTGTTCAAATATATTTAAAAACAAGGAAAGATAGGAAAAATAAACCCATCACTTGGCACAAATGAAAATAGGAGGACCACAATGAACACAAAAATATGAACACACTTTAGAGTATTTCAATATAAAATTTGATCATCCCTAGAGGTAGGCATATGACAAAGGGATCAGATGTGTACACACTGACACTCACCACATGACTAGCAAGGATGCCATCCGTACAGGAGAGGAGGGGGGGGGGGAAATCTGGATGGGGAAGTTTACCAACGATAATTCCCAGAAAGTACCAGAAAGTAAAATAAAATAAACCAAATTAAAATATTTTTTGAATAAAAACATTTTGGACCAGGTAAGTAAAAAAATAAATAAAAACCAATTGCATATTTATAATAACATAAGTGATAGGTTTGCTGGTGCAATATTAATGGAAGTTAAGATGACAGGGATGCCTTCTATCAAGAATACACTAATAGGCTCATACGTGAAACAGGTATTGAGATTGTTAGAGTTGTATAATCTGGAACAAGCTGCCACTGGCTGGTCTAGGTTGAAATGTAAACTGCATGTGACTTTTCATCTTGATGGGCAGTTGGTTAGTGGTGGGGCCAATATAAGATGCTCTGCAGTAAATGCAGGAAAATTGATAAATGAGGTTGTAGCTTTGTGGATAAGGGTGTGAGGGATTGGAAAAAAATTCCAAGAACCATGATGAATAATTTACCAAAAATGATGAAGGAATTTAACACTCAAATTACGTAAGTAATAAAAATAAAATACTAAATGGGTGATTGGATTACAGATGTGCTCAATTGCAATTAAATTAATGATAATAGTAACGCGATGCACAAGACCTTTAATGACTTTCGTTGAAACTCACTTTCCAAGAGCCTCATCGAAAATCCAAAGAAATTTTGGTTGTATGTAAAAAAAGTAAGTGGTTGTGACAACAATATGCCACAAGATGGTCGGGAAGTTGATGACAGCCGCTACAAGGCTACTGTATTTAACACCTAATTTAAAAATTCTTTCACTAACGAAAACATGGAAAACATTCCCGTTTTTCCACAATGTGTAGAATTTGAGATGGATCCAGTACAAACAGATAGTGTAGGTATCATAAAGCTATTAAAGCTCCTGAAGTGGTATACCAGTAAGAGTATTTTCGGATTATGCGGAAGAAATAGAACCACTTCTGTCAGATATATTTCATAAATCTTTAGAAGAAAGAAAAGTACCCTCTGACTGGAAAATAGCGCAGGTGATTCCTGTTTTCAAGAAAGGAGACCGGAGAGATCCTAGGAATTATCGACCCATATCTCTAACATCTGTTTGCAGTAGAATTATGGAGCATGTCATATGCTCTAACGTTATGAAGTTTCTAGATGAAAACGAGTTACTTACAGCAAACCAACATGGATTTCGAAAGAACCGATCGTGTGAAATGCAACTGGCTCTACTTTCGCATGACGTAATGAAAGTTATTAATGCAGGATCACAAGTTGATGCTATTTTCTTGGATCTTCAGAACGCTTTTGACTCTGTACCACACAACCGACTTTTAGTGAAGATTCAAGCGTACTGTATATCGGATCAGATTTGTGAATGGATACGTGATTTTCTAACTGGTCGGTCACAGTATGTCGTTGTTGATGGGGAAGCCTCTTCTAAGCTAGATGTTACTTCAGGCATTCCTCATGGAAGTGTAATAGGACCACTTCCTTTCTTAATTTTTATAAATGATCTCGGTCACAATGTTAATTGCATGATGCGATTTTTTGCTGATGATGCACTTATTTATAGGGAAGTGAGGTGCTCTGACGATTGCTTAGAAATTCAGCGTGATCTGGATGTTATTTCAGAATGGTGACGTAAATGGCAGCTTACACTTAACTGCAAAAAGTGCAAGGCAATGCAAATAAGTAATGAAAAGACCCCGTTTGCTCACGAGTACAAAGTTAACAATGCAGTTGTAGTCATTGTGGATTCCCTGAAGTATCTAGGCATAACAGTACAAAGCAACATGAAATGGGACTTGCACATAACTTCTGTCATAGGCAAAGCTAATTCTAAACTATGATTTATAGGTCGTACTTTGTATGAGCATTGCAACTTCTCAAAGGAAATAGCGTACAAAATACTAGTGCGTCCACATTTGGGATACTGTTGTGGAATTTGGGATCCATATCGCAAGGGATTGATTGACACATTAGAGAAAGTACAGAGGAGAGTCGCTCAATTCGTGACTGTTAGTTACAGTCCTTACGTAAGTGTCACAGGGCTGATACGCAGGTTGAGCTGGGATTGTTTGGCGGGCAGACGGCGTCACTTTCATTTGAATTTGTTGGAGAATATGTGAAAATCTTTAATTTAAGAGTGCAACGAAATACTTCTTCCGCCAACCTATTTAGGTCGCAATGACAGGAGGGATAAGATTCGAGAAATAAGATGCCGTACTGATACATTTATGTATTCCTTCTTTCCTCGTTCTGTTTGGGATTGGAATGCACTGAATTAGGATTGGTGGTTAGCACCCTCCGCCACCCACAGTATTTGTGATTTGCAGAGTATAGATGTAGATAATAATAATGTCCCCCCCCCCCCTGCCTTCTGTAGTTAACGATGGGCTTACTTTCCATATACTTTAACATTTTCATTTACTAATGTCATTTTCTTGCATAGCTGCCCAGGTCCATTTTTCCTAAAATCATCCCTGCCTCTCCCAGAACCTGTTTCAGTGGGCCTCCTAACCTCAACCAACTCCTAGTCCACAAACATAGTCTTCCTTGTCCCTTCAGGCAGCCCCAAGGCTCTTTCCCATGCAATAGACTACACTGTAAAATGTGCAACATACACTACACCTCAACCTCATTCACCAATAGTATCACTGGGAAAAGCTTTTCCATCACAGGATGCACCATCTGCGAAACCTCCCGTGTAATATATCAGATAACCTGCAACTACTGCCCGACTTCCTACGTAAGTTTGACCACTAATCCACTTGCCATAAGAACCAACAGATGGTATTTAATTGTAATCCAAAGCATCCAATAGCTGTCCATGCCATCTCCAATGACACCAATAATTTTATGTAAATGGATATGTAAATGGAATTGAACCAATAATTTTAATTCTTGTTTTTAATGATCTATGCTATCAGAGTCCTCCCAAATAGCAGCAGCTCCTCTGAACTCGGAAGGTGGAGCTTGCCTACCAGTCCAAAAATGACCTAAGGCAACCCCCTTATCTCAATTTAAGTAATTACTTTTCCTTCCCTCTATCCTCTCCTTGCTTTCATCCCCACTACCTAAATTGAACCATCCTAACCAGAAGAGATGTTCAACAACACAGAATCTTTGGTTTAAAATTGTATTAATTATTTTTTTATCAACTTATTTATTTTTGCTTGTTTACATAAAATCTCAACAACATAATGTTGAGATTTTATTATTTTATTCTGCTCGTTTTGCAATATTTTCCAATGCTGAAGAACTAGCGTCAAATCACTGCCCCTCTCTTCTGTTTGAATTTACCCCCACCATGTTCCTGGCTGAGAGTCTGTGAGAGTGTCTCCCACATCACTCACTCTTCCTAATGTTCTCAAGTTGATAAATGGCTAAGACCTAAAAATGTCTGTGTCATTTGTGTTTTAGTTTGTTTTATGGATTCATGCCACATGACCATCAGTGGTGGTTCATTTCCTTATCCTAATTTGTATTTTTTTTCATTACTTAATGCATATACATGTTGCTGGAATACTGTAGACACCAAACAGTGTGACAAATATATGGACAGGAGAATTATCTTAGATGAATTCGGGACTGCGTCAAAAATGGACAGACTGGTATATACATTGAGCATTGACATTCTTCAACAATATAATGAGGTAGCTGCCAGATGGAGGCTGGCATATATAATTTGGAAGGATAGGGAAATAAAACCAAACACTAACCTCACCTGACAGCAGCTGGGAAAAATGAACACAAATCACACAATATTTCGGTAATTAACTTTATTCTTGCAAAAAATGAGATGCCAGGCAGATACCAGATGTGCAAGAATAAGGTTAACCACCAAAATATTGTGTCAGATGTGTTTGTCTTTTTGTATTCATCTTGGTGGACATTGTTGTGTGCACATCTAATTCTGCCTGGTGTCTTACTTCTTGCAAGAATCAGGTTAAACACTGAAGTATTGTATCACTTGTGCTTGTCTTTCCCAGCCGCCGTCATCTGTGTAAAGGATTGGGTCTTATGTCGCTATCCCTACTTAATTTCATTGCCTTAAAGCTTTTTCCTGATCATTATTATTACAAAATAGGATAGCAAAATAATGAACCACCACTTGCCTTAGACGACAGTTGCGTGGCGTGAACACACAAAAAACACAAGAACAAGAATAAAAATGTGTATTTTGGGTCTTGGCCTTTTTTCAAAAGGAGAACATTATGGTGGGTGCATGTTGTAGGAGACAGTCTCACAGTGTATATATATACATATATACGAGGTGTGTTCAGAAAATAACGGGAATTTTCGTTTTTTGAAAAAAAATATTTATTTATTTGTCTACATTAATGTTGTCGCCTTCAAAATAGTCCCCATTAGATATTATGCACTTCTGCCAGCGCTTCTTCCAATCGTCGAAACACTTCTCAAACTCGATTTTTGGGATAGCCTTTAGCTCTTTCAGCGATGCGCTTTTAATGTCATCTATGCTTGTAAAACGACGGCCCTTTAAGGTTCTCTTTATTTTTGGAAATGTCTGGCGAATATGGAGGCTGGGGCATCGTTACAGTATTGTTTTTGGCCAAGAATTCACGAACAAGCAACGAAGTGTGAGCTGGTGCATTATCATGGTGCAAAAGCCATGAATTGTTTTTCCACAAATCCGGACTTTTTTTTTTTTTTTTATTGCTTCACGCAAACGGCGTTGAACTTGTAGGTAGTACTCCTTATTTACCATTTGACCTTGTGGCAAGAATTCACTATGCCATTAAAATCGAAGAACACCGTAAGCATAACCTTCACGTTCGACCGCACTTGTCGAGTCTTTTTCGGTCTTGGCGAGCCAGGATGCTTCCTCTGAGACGATTGAGCCTTAGTTTCGACGTCATATCCATAAACCCATGTTTCGTCACCTGTTATAACACGTTTCAGTAATTCTGTATCGTCGTTGACTTCATTTAGTGACTCCTGAGCAACTTCCATTCGCCGCTGTTTTTGTTCAAAATTCAACAATTTTGGAACAAATTTTGCTGCCACGCTTTTCATACCCAAAACATTTGAAAAAATTTCATGGCATGAGCCAATCGATATGCCAACATCATCAGCAACTTCTCTGATTGTGATTCGGCGATCATTCATAAACATTGCTTTCACTTTTTCCACGTTTTCATCGGTTGTTGATGTGCTGGGGCGTCCGGGGCGTTCGTCATCTTCAACGTCTTCACGGCCATCTTGGAAACGCTTATACCACTCGTAAACTCTTGTTTTACTCATAACAGACTCACCATAGGCCTTTGTTAACATATCACACACTTTGTTACACTTTATTTCATTTTTTACGCAAAATTTGATACAAATTCTTTGATCCATTTCTTTTAACAAACGAAAATCGCCGAGCTCATAAAAACACGTCTAACCTTAGCGGCTGCCACAGACAAAGCAAGCAATGAATACAGCTGAAAATTTTATCATATTTCCAGGGCATGTATACCAACATAATAAAAAAAAATTGACTATTGGACTCTCCAAACCCGCGAAATTTAAAAATTCCCGTTATTTTCTGAACACACCTCGTGTATATATATATATATATATATATATATATATATATATATAGTAACCAGAAAATAATAGGAGCTAATTAGCGAATAGATTTACAAAAAAAGGGATAGTGAAATGAACCACCACTTACCTTGATGGTATCATGGGGTGAACACATAAATAAGCACAAAAACCAGGAAAAACAATGAATATTTCGAGACTTGGCCCTTCGTCAACAGGAGAAAATGAAGGAGGGAGGGTGGTGTGGGAGACTGTTTCACAGAATGACTGTTAGTCAGGAACATGGTGGAGGTAAATTCAAACAGAGGACAGGGAGAGGGGGACAGTGAATTGGAGCTAGTGCCTGAGAATGCAAAATGTTACAAAAAGTGAAGAAAAATATATTAAAATGTCCATAACATAAATTTGGGAAAGTAAAGGTAAATAAAATAAATATGATGAAAATAATCATAAAGAATCTATGTAGTTAGACATCACCTCTGGTATGTGGTGGTTCAATATACTGTAGACAGTGGCCATGGAGGCAAGGAGCCTTGTGCCTAGTTTGTATTGGTAGGCAAGTTCCCACCTTCTGAGTTCAGAGGAGTTGCTGTTGTTTGGGAGGATATTATTATCATTATATTTTTTCAATTTTCAATTATATATGTATATATATATATATATATATATATATACTTCACTAAGCAACACTTCAAATCAAATCTTACGATAACAGAGGCATGTAGCTTTCATTTATCAATCCAACAGGCAAGGTGACAGCTGTATCTTCACTTCAGTATTGGGACAGTTCTTTTTAACATCAACCCTGAATAACTTGGCATAACAAATGATAGGTGACTCATGTACCACAACCATCTGGCAAATATTACTGGGAAATCTAGTGAGGAATCAGAGTAAACCTAGTGAGAAATCTGGCAGGCACCTCCTGGGGAGTGCGAACCACAGTACTCAAGCTAGTGACCATTGGCCTTATTTATTCTGCTGCCGAATATTGTGCCCCAGTATTGCTGTGCAGTGTACATACTGGAAATGTGGACATCCATCTAAACATTTATATGAGAAAAGTGGTTGGTGTACTGCTATCTACCCTGCTGCCTTGGATTCTGGTCGCTTCAAACAACTGTCCCATGTAGATGTCAAGCAGCTTTTGTACATAGTACATTGTATCTGTTGTGAATGTTAAAATATGAATGTTGTTAATGAAATGGAAATGTGCATAAGAGGAAATAATAATATATAAATATAAAATGATTTATATAAATCAGTAAATAAAAGCATCTCATCATCATGTTTATAAACTTAAGAATCAAATTACAGTTAAAATTTTCTCTTCAGCTTCTCTCAATCTGCAACTGGTTGGCATTTTTAGGAGTGAAAATTTCAGTTTTTTTTTTTAATCATGTATGTTGTAAGATTCTACACTGCTGTGACATCATTTATCATGGTTATAGCATATATATATTGTAAGGAACTGTGCTGCAACTGTTGAAGGCGTAAAGAAAAATAAAAGGTTATTATTAACACAGTCGCAGATGTTTTACTTAAATTGCAATTGGAGAATTTTGTTTCATACATTTGAAAAGTTAACACCAATTTACCTGTTATCAAATTAACCTATTATCTTCCACCTTCTGTTAATAATTTCAATTTTGTCTTTCCAAATACAGAGACTTGATAATTTATGTGAGTATGGAACTGATGATCTGTATCAGAGCAAAGGAATATTAACATGATTGTTAAAACATTAATAATTTCTACATCAGTAATAGTTTGATATACTGGTACCTAGCGAGTTAGTCACATATTCAATCATGCCCCTCTTCTTTAAGGTTATAATAAAAGGAATTGAAATATTTAGATATATAAATATATGCACTACTGCCAACATAAGCCTTATCCACAACCTCCATACTCAATCATATACCATATGCCTCCTATCTTACAGTGGTTCCAAAGCTATCTGTATCACATCAGTTTCTGATGTTTTATGAAAATCACAACAATCATTTCCACCCAATAATCTCCCATGATTGATACCCATAATTTGGGTCCCCTAGAACTCCAGCATACTCAAGAAGGTAGTGAATCACATTTTCTATCACATTTCCATCACTTTCCTGATACATACCCTTAGCTCTGCAACAGATGGAAGACTGTGTGTGTTCTGTACATCTGAGTTTATTATCAAATGATTTGTGGAAGCCATAAAATGTAAAAATCTAACCAGGTCATTATCGCTACACCAAGTAATGATATACAACTTTTATTTTTTCTATATGTGTACCTAATAAGTAAACATTTTTTAGAATTTATCTTCACTCAGTGTTGATTTACCGGATCTATTTTAAAATAAAAAAATTAATTGATTTTACCTTGACAGATCATAAACGTAATACTTTCCGGTAATTATCGTTGGTCAACTTTCCCCAATCATTGTGTCAACACCCTTCCAATCAGGTTCATCTTTGGCTTAGTCATGCAGTGAGCTTCTTTCAGTCTTGATTAAGATTTAAACTGAAATACTGTACAAGTGTGTTCATCATGGCCTTGTGCATTCATCCGTGGGGATTTCTATATCCTTCCATATTTTTAATAATATTTGCATTGATATAAGTGATAGCTTTACTGGTAAGGTCTTAATGGATTTTGAGTCCAAGGGTTGCTTGGTGTCAAGGATATGTTGGTAAGGTAGTTCTCATCTACAGAGTTCTAAAGGGGCAGTGGTGTCAAATAATATTAATAATAGTAATAATTGCTGATAGCTCTAAGTAGAAAACGTTAGTTGAAATCATTAGTGTTTTGGGAGCTGTATATATATGGAGCCGTACAGTGGTGGCAAGTAAGTTGGTAAATGAGGCAGGTAGTTCTGAAAATTGTATGTCCAATAAAAGCGAAAGATTCCTTGTGGTAGGACTGGAATAGACAGCGGTGGCTGCATGCATGCTGCAAGTTTTGTAGTCAGGTCTACTGTCTAGTAAAAAATCCTTATGTCAGTCTAGGAGATCTTTCCCTCGTAACAGACCCCGCTGTAAAACATGCAGCATGCACCCTGCCACCGCTACTTACTCTAATCCTGTCACAGGTGAATCTTTCCCTATAATTGGACATGCTATGAGTGCTACCACTCACCTTATTTACTAACTCACCTGCCTCCATTGCACTGCCTCTTACATTGGTCTCACCACTCAACAACTATCCTACAGGATGAATGGCCACAGGCAAACAGTTTATACTTCCAACCCAGACCATCCAATGGCAATTCATGCGAATTTACATAATTCGAACAACCTCAACACCTGTGTATGCCAGTAGAACCAAACTAATTCTGAAACATGTAAGACTTGCTTTGGTAGAGCTCAAATGAAAGTCACAACATATATATCAATAAATATCCAAAATGAAACATAGGGACACCTGGTAAATACATGTTAGCATCAGCTGTAAAAATTGTCAATTCTTCCTTACAAAAATTTGCAACTGTTTATTGCACGCTCATTATGTATTGTCTGCAATAATCTTACTTATTTTTTTTTTTTTTTTGAGTTTATTAATTTAAAATCGGGTTGTAGAGGTAGTAGAATTAATTCTACACCAATATGTTCGAGATACAGAGGTCAAACTGCCCCCCGCCCCTCCCTCCCCCGAGTTGTAGAGGGAAAATATGCACTGAAATACCTTGGAGTGAAATACTGATTATTTAACTTTTCAAGGTCTAAAATTTCGAGTAATGGAGGTTTTGGGGGTTGAATGGAAGGGAACATTGGTTTCTTTCAAGTTGTAGAGGTTTTCAACTTATTGAGGTTCTGCTCATCAAAGTACTTCTGTAATTGCTGTATATGAGGGTCCCTTACTATCCCAACTGATCAAGATTCTTTAGCCCTCCCCCTCACATTACTATTGCACCTCCTTATCACCATCATAGGTGCTTTGGAAACATTTTACAGTTCTATCTGATGAAAAATTCACAGCAGTGTTTCTTATCAAATGATATACCAAGATAACAATAATAATAATATGATCAGGAAAATGCCTTAAGGCAATGAAACTAAGGAAGGATAGGGAAGTAAAACCCAACACTTACCATTGACGACAGTGGCTGGGAATGAAGAACACAAAAAAGATGAACACACGTAACACAATATTTTAGTGTTTAACCTTATTCTTGCAAGTAGATGAGACACTTGATGGAACAGATATAATCATATCTGACCCAACATGCAAGAATAAGGTTCAACATTGAAATATTGCATTGTGTGTGTTCATCTTTTTCGTGTTTATCTGTCTTGCGTTCGTCGTTACCAGCCGCCATTATCTACAATATGCCAAGATACTTACTTCAACCAGCAATCCCCTCAATTGTGTGATCAAGAAAACACAATTCATTTATTGTGTTGAACAGGAAGCAAAAGATGCTTCTTAGTGCAGTATGATTGAGACATCAACACTTGCCATAGCAGAGGGCATGGAAACAAACCAAAAACACACAGAGAGATTTTTCACATCTATGTTATGTTAAGTGTTTGTCTTCATTTCTAGTCTGACTTAAAACTTTTTCCTTTATTTTTTAACTCCATTCTAACCTAACATGATAGGAATCCTTCTCAGATCCCCCTTTAGGTGCTCAATCCTCTCATGGTACAGTCTGTTATACTGCATTATGTTGGCTGCAAACAAACTGTCTTCTGATTCAGTAGAAAAATAAACAGCATGTACCAGTAAAATGCAAGGTTACATACCCATTCTCAATACCAAGCTCCTCAGATACCACATTTCTTACCACAACGCTGTTTATTAACTCTTAGGAATTCCTTGATGTTTCATCCCACAGTGCTAACCTTATCCACCACCATTACAGGGCTCTTTCTGTCAAATGTCTAACAGGGAGCCAAATAGTTATTTTGACTTCCCTCATGCACATCATTTGGATATCTTCCGCACTATCATCTAACAGAAATTCACACAAGTAACCTCACTGAAACAATTCATACAAATTTACAACACTACCTGTCCACATAGGAATTCCTCATGCAGTCAGATATCAAATTCTTCAACTTGCCTACCTCATAGGTCAGACTGATCACACTATATTTCTCAAGTCTACTTAGAAACAGGCATTACTGATTCACAGCAAGTTTTCAAATTCAGTTTAAAAAAAAAAAAAAAAAAAAAAAAAAAAAAAAAAAAAAAAAAACACAAAATTTCTTAGCCTGCTTATTCCAGTCTTTTTAATATCCTTGGTAAATTCTTTTCCATCCCTGTTATTCCTTGAATACTCTCTCTCTCCACCTCAGTATTCTAAACACAGCCAAAGAAATGTCTGGTTGCAACATTCAGAATGTTAACTCTAGCCATTATAATCCTCACCTCTATTTTCTGCTATTAATTTCTGGTTAGATGTTTCATGTTTGCACTACTGCTTTTAACTTTATTTCTTTGGTCTATTTTTTCTTTCTTCTTACAAACCTCTTCAAATCCTAATGCAGAATGTAGATTCCATGATTTCTTAATTTTTTGTTCAAGTAAAACCATTTCAACCGAAGTCTTATTATCTGTCTGAACTGTTCATTGTTTCTGTTCTCTGTACGAGTGACCTCCGTCCAAGTACTGAAACTTTCCCTAAAATCTCTCTTCAAATCTCGAACTCTTGTGCCTGTAACAATCTTAGCCAAATAATGCACACAGTTCAATTAAATAATGATCTTAAATCAGCCTAATAAATTGTTTCCTGAAGCAAAAACTGCGGCATTATTATCAAATATCAGATAATATAATTTCCTCACATTTTAAAAACATGTCTGTTCAGAAAATATCTGATCTTTGATTGGAAAAAGTACAATTACTTACCTGTAGGTCAGGAACACTAAATCCCTTTAGGGTATGCTCCTCATTATTGCAAAATGGCAGAAACCTGGATAATGTTGGAAATATTTTAAGAAACCTTCTTGGAACATAATACAACTGAGCTAAAAAAATTTGCTATGAAACAAATGGAATACCTGTCAATGGTGTTTTCAGAATGAGTATAGGAAAAAGGGAAGAAAAAACATGAAAAATATCAATGATGAGAGAGAATATGATAAATCAGTTTAATGTTGCATTCAACCATGAATGTCTAATTTAGATGTGGAATGCAAAAAAGCTACACATGAATGACCAAGATTTGCATATTTATCTTCAAAATGATGCCAGTGGTTTGTTTCTGCAGGAAAAAATGCCATTTGAAATTTTTAATTTCTAAGTAAAAACAATATCTACAGAAATTGTAATTTAATGTGACTAAACAAAACATAATTCCTGTATTATAAACTAATATCTACCACATTATCTTATGTGAAAATTCTGCATAAAAGATTCAACAGCCATACAAAATTAATATCAACTTGAACATCAACATAGCATTTCAATTCCTGCTAGCATCTGCACACAAATAACTATATCAGGTGCACAGAAGACAATTCTGAATCATGTACTTTAAATTTGAAAACTATTAACTAAAATTTAAGCTGCAAATAAAATATAATAATAATTACATGCGCTAAAAAGGAGAAGGGGTGGAGCCTTAGGGAATTTTTTGGAAAAAGAGGATTAGTACAGGTCATCAGCATCTGGGTGAAGAGCATTACAGGCATTCTAAGTGGCAAATAAATAGTAAAATTTAATGAAATATGAAATTTTTATTAACATGTTTATTAAGAATAAATAATAGTAGCACCTACATACATAGGCTGAAGTAAAAACAAACCTACATACAAAGGCTGAAGTAAAAAATAATAATTTGAACAAGTCAGGGTGAAGACTCCATTCAGTCTTCATTAACAGATGTATTTACAGGGCAGACAACACAGGGAAAAGGAGAGGAACTAAAAACACAACAAATGGTTCAATAAGTATTGCAAACACATTCAAGGCTAGGAAATATTCACAAATTCTATAGATTCCTGGTATCTGAATGTTTAATATAATGACAAGAAAATGAAATTTTAGAAAAATCTCACAAAAAAGGCAAATGTGAAATGCAGTGAGCATGTACATAAGTCTTATCATATTATTTACAAATACACAACTTGTCCAGGGTCAATTAGTAAACTGACTTAATGATTTGAAACTTTTACAATTAGTGTTTCAGCAAGAAACTTATTGGCACAGTCAAAACAGTATATACCATGTCGTGATTGTGGCAGAAACTAACACTGCACAAACGACTTGTATAATTTCACTGACTCACTTACAAGTTAAATAATTTTGTAAGCAAGAAAATGAAATTATATCTTGTCCAAGAGACCTGCAATCACTAATAAAAGCAGTTTCTTGGATAATATACCAGTCTCAGTTTCAAGTTTTAGATCCAGATCTCCATTATTCACTTTTGAGCAATGTATTATTTGACAATAACAGTTCACAAATAACACAGTTCTGAAGGCAAAGTTAACTTCACCTAATGTGCTTAATACTTGAGAAGAAAATATTTTATTATGTAATAAAATACTCAGTCTGGGAAAATGTCAACTTAAATGCTGAAGCTTCTGATCTGCATTGGATCAGAATCCACAAATGCCATAATCTCACTATTACAAAAAAGTTTTTTTTAATAAAAAAAAAGATCTTTCTTTGGTCTATATCAAAACACAATCAAACAAATTATTACAGTTTATCACAGGATATGATGCATATCTTGATTCCACCACTTACTCGCCCTCAAATGGCCAGCATGCAATTAAGAAAAAGTCAAGTCATTCACTGAAAAAGAAAAAAAAAAGAGAATACTTCTTGTAAAAAACATTGGTGATCTAAATCATCCAGAAACTAAATTATAGGCACAATTTAAGACGTAAATACATTCTTTCAGGTGGCAAACAGCTCCTGGTAGCATAACAGAAAAGTCATGCAAAAAGAGTTCACCATGAATATAATTGTTTGCTGTTACGTTCCACCACCATTTGTCAAACACACAAATCTAAATGGTTTTAACATCAGGATAACTATGCTAGATTAAATTGCCAAATTAATTTCTTTTACTTGACAGAGCTGGAAGTTTAGAGAAGATGTTAAGAAGCGAGGATTCCGGAATTTGGTCCGGCATTACTTTCATCTTGTACAGTCAAAATGTAAGTGGTACTAAAGATCACAGCCTACAAATGTTCCTCAACCAATATTTCTAAATATAATATAAACAAATAACTTAAGCAGTACAAATAGAATTACATTTTTGTAACTCCTAATTTCTATCATACTTAACATGCAGATCTGTTAGTAACTACCACAATCCTATGTTTACAGTATTTACACCTCTTTTTGCAGTCAACAACAGAGATAATTTATCTGAAGGCAGACAAACAGAATAAGAAAGTTATAAATTGGTATAATGAAATTGTGTGTATGTGTATTTTTCATAAACGTTTTTTGAAATATGATATCAAAAAAATTCAAACAACTGGCTTTGCTGCACAGATACTTCAGCTCAGCTATTAAAACCATTTCAACAAGTAGTGAACAACATTACAACATTAGAATTCAACATCATTATTGATTAATTTTGCTCTGCAAAAAGTTATCACATTGTCAGATTTTTTGTTTGTTTTTATTTTACCTCCACAAGGAGAAAAGAGAGGCGCAATAAAATGGGACTATAGCCCCACACACTTCCAAGGAGGCACATCAAATGTTAGATGAAACATACATTCACATCCAAAAAGAAATATCAATTAATGCAATAATATGAAGCAACCAAATAAATTATTTTCGTGCTCTATTCCTTTACACAAGGTATATGCCCACTAAGAAATTTGTAAAAAAAAGTACAAAAGGAATCAAACTACACAGCATGACTGTCATGCGAGACAAATTTAAGAAACAAGTAAGTGGAGTGGTACATATGTTTAAGATCGACTACTCCAAATCATATTAAATAAATACCACTCTTAGTAATTAATATATTTCACCAACATTTTTAAAAATTCCATTAAAAACTTTCTAAATACGAATAAAATAGTTATTTAAATAATTAACACTGATTTATATATCTATAAAAAATTAAATATATATTGTAAACTGTGTAGCACAAGGGACTAGGCTGACAATACTAGTCCCTCCTCAAAGAAGCAATCATTAAGTGTACTTTTATATACAGTATGTATAAGTAATAACTATACAGTTACAATCTCTATTGAAATATAGTTATCTCTGTTTAGTTATGCACATTAATATCATTTCCCTGATCCATTTCTACAAAGATAATTGGAAGTTGAGTCTAATACTGTACAAATAGTCATAAAACTGTCTGTGCACCAGCTTGTCACAGGAAGCGTATTTAGACAGAAAATACATTTCTGCAGTATTTAACGAGACATTTCTCCACATCAGAATTTGAGCTTAAACAGCTGATACACAAGTAACACGTTTAACAAACTCACTATAGGATGTAACTGTTTCCCAACAATGAAAGGAGATCCCAGTATTCAGTCATCGAGGCGCTGTGCGAGAGTTAGAAATAAATGCACTTTTTTCCCCTTCCTCATTAGTTAGTCGGTTATCACATTTCACTCGCACTTAGCTAGAAGGAACGTAAGCACATACACTATTACACCAGATGCGATCCCAGTATTATCACCTCAGAAGATATGCTACGAAGTTTCCTGCTTCGTAAATCTCCATCCTGAAGAGTCAGATGTTTCACAATGAAAGGGAAATTATGACAAATTCCCAAGCACACAAAGATATCACTGGTCACAAAGAGTGAGGAAATAAAGGTTGCTGGTCTCCAAGTAGAGTAAAGTCAGATATAAAGTGAAATAGAAGAAAGGGGGAGAAAAGTCAGCAAGATACTGTAAACGGAGGCATTTGAAGATACGGTAGCAATAACACGAACTCGATGTGTTAGTGCTGGAGCGTGGATCCAAGCAAAGATTAAGCGCAGGCAGGCACATCCACAACCGCATCAACATGCACAAGCCACACCCTGACTTAGAGCTCTAACTTGTACTTCAACTACCATGCAAATTTAGAACTTAAGTCTTACTATTGATTAAACTATTACCTCGTTTTTAAAAATATTACTTATATCATATTCATCCTCCTGGTACCAAATGGTAGTCTTTTGACTGGATACATATTTTTTAAAAAGAATGTTAGTATGATAGAGAAAAACTTAAAGGAGCTCACATATCCTTTCTTTGTCATTTATATTCTCTTGTCGTTTTTTAAAGGTATAAATAACATCCTTTTCCAGTCAGTATTTTAAATCTATGC
Organism: Vandiemenella viatica; assembly: GCA_031002005.1. Lineage (NCBI taxonomy): Eukaryota > Metazoa > Arthropoda > Insecta > Orthoptera > Morabidae > Vandiemenella > Vandiemenella viatica. Next base: position 175,674,503 of record JARYHS010013631.1, read on the forward strand.
AGCTGTATTAAAAATTGTTCATTGTTGTCATACAATAAGCTGTAGCTTCTTATATAAAAAATTTCAGCTATTTCTGTCACCAAAAACGATATGCACCTCAGCTAACCAATGTCTGGTTTATACAAGGAATAAGAAAGGAACTGACAGATGACAGCAGTGTGATACAAATTCCCAAAAAACATGATGTTCAGTATGAAATTGCAGATGTAAATCTTTCTTTGACAAAAGAACAAAGCGCACAGGATGGGAATCTAGCATCAGAATTTCCGCTTTTTTTTTTTTTTGTTGTGAAATTGAACCTTGTTACCTTCACCTGGTAAATTTACTCTGTCCTTTTGATGATTAGTACCTGCTATTTCCTGACAAAACTAGATATATTAGAAGACTTTTCATTAGAACACATACCAATTAGAATGAAATATCAATATTTCTTTCTGTCCCATGTTCCACTGCAACAAACTTCCCACACAATATGAAGTTGAGGTTATAGGTTACAGAAAACAACCAACAAAGCTATGAGTGTTAACATTTTAAATTCTTAGGCAGATTTTACCTTACAGCAATAACATCCATTTGTTTCTTTCTGTACACAGCACAGAAACCATTTGAATTTTATCTTGGAGAAACCCGTATGAAAATAGAAAGATTAAGGAAAAATTAAATGATGGAAGGGAGGGGGGAGGGAGGGAGTTCAAACAAAGCATCTTTTTTCTCTGTGTACATAAACAACACATTTTAATGTGTGTATTTATTTTCCAAATGGTCAGTAACACTACAAGACCTCACCTACATTTGATAGCACACCACAGAAACACAAAATTAAATTTTGTGTTATTTATTTATTACAAGAAAAGAAATTGCAAATCTAAGAAGATTTTTTGAAAAATAAAATAAAATGACAGCATGATTATTTCAATTGCCGACAACATATGATTTCTTCTATCACAATACCCTTAAATAAGGCCCATGCTCTTAATTCGGGAGGGAGTTATGGAAATGAACACAGTAGTGTCAGAATTCAAAAGCACTGTAAGGTTTTTGTTTTTGTATTCAAAAGTGTGAGACGTGGAACAGTTTTTCAACAGATATTTCCAGTCCCAAACAAAATTTCACAAGGATATCAATTTTGAGGGGTAGATGTCAATAATCATATTATTACCTACAAACTGGCTATTGTGACTGCAGTTCTCTTATGGATCCTGGAATGGTAATCAATTTCTGCATTAAAATATACTTTCACACACAAATACTGAAAGTAACTACCTCACTAAATATTATATTAAATAAGGAAAGAAAGGTAAATTAACCCACCACATACCAAAGTGGACGGATGCGATGAGAGAACACTAATGCTGACAAAGAACTACACAATATTTCGGCATCTGCCTTGCTCACAAATAGAAAAACGGGCCATTAGGCTCGGAACGTGTGTGAGCCTAATGGCCGGTTTTTCTATTTGTGAGCAAGGCAGATGCCGAAATATTGTGTAGTTGTTAGTCAGCATTAGTGTTCTCTCATCGCATCCGTCCACTTTGGTATGTGGTGGGTTAATTTCCCTTTCTTTTCTTATTTATATCGCCTAGAAGCCGCTTCCATTTTCCTTAGTTGCATAAATATTATATTAAGTATGATATGAAAAATCAATGTAGTTAATAGAAGTTGTGCCTGATGTCAGTACAAATTTACAAAAGGATATTAAATTATATGAACATTTTCAACTTAAATTGACAAACTATACCTCACAGAATATAATTTTGATGTAATTCAGTAATAATACAAATCAACCTTCCAGATAAAGAGATACCAGGAAAAGAAAAAGTACTTTAACCACAGCCTAATAAATCAGTCTCCAGACTGTGTGTGTATCAAGAAGAAAGTAGTTCTTACACGTATTTAAAATATATTTATATGAGAAATGGCATCTTCATGTACCAAATTTGACAGCAGAATGACACAGATTTGTGATACCCACAAAAAAAGCATGGCACAATGTCAACTTTTTTAATAGCACATAAAATGTATGGTACATGAGTTGACAAGGAATTGAAAACACACCTGCTGTATCGAAGGTGGAAAAATAAAATGTAAACAAAGATGAACAGTTGCAATATAGAAAAAGAAAGAAAATGGCATCAAATATAGACAGAGCACATTCCAGGCAATCATAAATATGTATATTAGAATAAGGATAGAGGTAGGAACCAGAATGACAATGAGACATGAGATAAATGAAGACACGCATATCAAAATTTTTGCATGTAAATCCTCCATCAGCAGAAGACTACTGTGCATTGAGTGGAAGTCCAGGACACCCTCGAAAGTTCTTGTTCCAAATGGAGTGTAAACTGTTAAACTTCTAGCGACATTTACATTCAACAAATGTCTTTTTCCTACATTGGTCTGACCAATAATCAGGATGCTTGCTAATAGTATCACCCCAAAGTCGATCATCCAGTTTCCACAAACTGGAGTACCTTTGTACATAAAGGCAATAACCTCAACATCTGTTTCACTTTGCTAGCAAAAATTGTTTTCAGCTTAGACAGTGGGAGTAGTACTATCAATACATGTTGGGTACCTTGTATACACATAGTTCCCCTTCTTCCATCCACGTTTATCTTTGTTTACCTCCCATATTCCCTTTTCCTCCCTCAAATCCTGCCCCCATCTACATAGCCTCTTTTCCATTGCTATCATTCCCTCACCACAGTAAGAACTGCATATTGAATGCAGTAGGTACCATGTTCCAATAAAATTTTGAAATAGAGATAAATATGTTTTATTGAGCTGAGACTACATTCCTCTACGTTTGGATCCATTTCTTTTTCTTTCCCTCTCACTCCAAAACAATACCATGAGTCTAACAGGCATTCAGTGAGTTATTGGTTTATCTTCAGTTCCCACCCACCATAAGTCAATTACTGATTATGGGTTTAAAGGCAAACATTTTAAATTGTAATTTCTGTTTTCTTGTTTTATGTATAACTGAGCAATTCTGATATCATTTTATTAACTGATTATTAATATATTTTTCCATTTATATTTGTTAATCAGTACCTTTTATTTTCCATCCAAACTATTGAAGTTTTTAATAGTTTTGGGAATACATTCAATAAGCACGGCAGGATTTCAAACAATTGTAACGAAAAAATTTATAATTGGAATTAATGAAAAAGATATAAAAACAGTATCCAGTCAAAATGACAAACAAGTTAGAGCTCATATTGCCAGCCCCGTTTACAGTACGCATGCCGAGAAGACCCCCATCATCCGTCAGCCTATGTCACTGGGCCCCGCCGCGGCCGAGCCGCTGTAGATGGCCGCCCGGTAACTGTACCTGTTGCTGGCTGGAGATCGTGCACCCTCTTCCACCTCTCCCATGCCCGCTGCTTCCGCTAATGTCGCTTCGAGCTCGGGGAACTGAGCCATGCGTGACCTCAGCAGGTATGCGTAAGTCTTGTACCTCTTCAGCTAGAGCATTACAAGATGAAATAAAGGTTGTTATTATGTTATACATAAATAAAGTAGTTATCAACATTATAAAATCATTACAAAGAAAAAAAGTAGTAAATACAAAAAAAAATTGGGTATCTTTCTATAAAAATGTCTTCACTAGATGCAATACTTTAATTCCCATACCCTCTTTGACCCTGCCTGCACAACATAATTTTTCTGCTCCTAGTAAAAATTCAAATAGCAACACTGCTATGCACCTGAAAAAGCCAACTCGTACACTATGACATAAAGCAGTTTCCACACAGATTATTATGCAACATGTAACAACTATCTTATTTCACTTAACACAGTTTGTCATCTGCCAACAAATATATACATATATATATTAAATTGAAATTTCAAACAGTTGTGTAAAATGATTACAATGCTTTATAGTTTCAATGTTCAAGATGTGAAAAGCTGAATATTTTAAATATCATATCTCTCCCTGTTTTGTTCAAACATTGACGTGAGTGAGGCATTGTCCACTTAAAAAAATACAAAAAATCCTATTACGTAAAACTAAAAGACGTTTTTAATAAAAATTTCTTTTATTCTAGTACTTAGATGCATACAGTTTTGTAGATGACGAGAAGAAAAGTATGTATATATTTGACATCTACTGATAGTCTGCATTCTTTATACATTATCAACTGTGGAAGTCATTTGCTTTAACAATAGCTAGACATGTTCGCATATTGTATGTGAAAATGCATACATTCTGCCTGTTCAGTATAATAACAGAATAATAATACCACCTTAGTAAAAGCAGATGAAAGAAAATTATGAATACACAAATCCAATGAAATGGAGAACACTATAATCTAACTTTTTTAAAAAATATAAAACTGTGATATGTATGTGTCACAGACATGCAATAGTATTCTACAGCTAATATCAGTTTTCGTTTTCTTTGAATATATAATTTAATCACTGGTTAATGTGTATTTGTTGGGTGTACGTTATTTAAATAGGAAATTCATGTGGCTTGGTTACTTGTCACAATTTCAGCTGCTACACATTTTTGCCTCTGCACCTACAGCTACCACAAAGCATCATAGCATGTTTCACATGAAAAAGGCAAACCTTAACCACAGGTGAAAATTAGCGCAAGTTCCCATAAAAATTTTCCAGGGCATCAGCGATTTGAACAAATAACACTGAACTTTCAACGTGGATGCATTAAGCACTAAGCTACCTGACCACTATTGCTGAACACAAGGTTTAATTTATGGATCAAAAATTAACTTTGTTGATAAAAGAATGTTGTCAAAATCTAAAATTAAAAAATCTTGTCAGCATTGGGATGGGAAAAAAATCAATCTTTGCCTTATATGTACAGAGATTTTAACTTACAGACACTATTCAAACAACAATAAAAAAAAAATTACTCTATGTTAGTAGACTAAGCAGATTAATACGGAAAAAATTTCAGGGTTAAACTGAAGCATAAAAGAGGATGAATATTTCACTCAAGCAGAAAATGTTTACAAAAGTAGAGAACTTACTTATTAGATTCTTAGATAGATACTAGAAATCAAAAAGATCACACTTTAATTTGCTCCATCGTCTCAACAACGTCCTTCCTACATATATAAACTTCATTTTGTGCACATTCAAACAAGACAGCATAAGTTAAACCAATCACTTCCCACTGCTGAATGCAAGAGGGTTATTACTGGGGTTATGACAAGCTATTGTCAGGTATCTTATAAATTTTGTAACTGCATGACAAAATTTTATTCTCAGAACCGTGAGTTAGATTGTATAGTATAGCATTTTATTTCTAAAGTCAGTTTCTATGTTTATTCAAGTTAGAAAGCAGTTTTACAGTTGTTGAGATAGTATTTTGCATTTCAAAAATTCGTATCAAAATTATTTATTTCTGGCTAAACTATTAAAGTTACGAAATTTTTTATAATAACTAAAGTTGACGTTTGTTACAAGATTTAGCGATTTGTAAAGTTTCAGAGAGATAGTATTATTTTAGTTGTCAAGGTCAAAATTTGATGATGAAACCTTTCTGACGTGAGATTGATGTCTGATAAGTTTTCTCCTGGGAAACTGGAAGTTTGGGAATTTCCCACAGCCAGTGAGTACCAGAACTTTCCTGGTTCACAGTCAGTCGTCCAGGGACCGTGCACACGACAAGATGTAGACTCACGCAGTAGCAGTAGCAGCCAGTTAGTCTTTGAGAGACCATAGCTCATTTAATTTTACCATAATGTTGCAGTAAGACAGTATAACGCCATGAGGGTCTCAGGATTACTTAAGTGTCGGTCGTTCGCTTAACCAAGTGTAACAGTAGAAATGTGTGACGAACTTTAACCTACTTACAAGTGATAACCAATTGAACTTTGAATTTTAGAATGTGGTCTGGCTTGAACAGTTAATCGAATTTGCAAACTTTTCTTCTGTGACTGTCTGATGCCTATCCAGCTAATGACTCTACAACATTTTCAAGAATATAGTGATTTTTAATTCCAACTGACTTTTGAACATTTATTTGTCTATACCTTTCCTTTACTTGAGGTAAAAAATGAAGTTAGGTGGCAATCTCTTCATTATTATAAAGCAATATCTAGACATCCAAGGCTAAGCATGGTTATAGTTGATACAAAGCGTTTTGCCTCACCCCAAGGCAATGCTTTTCATCTTACACTGTGTGTCTCATTTATAGCCTCACATGACAAGGTGGCTACCTCAAACATTACCTTCTACTGTTTTTTCTTGACTATAACTGCTGCAACTTTCAACTTTTGTACATGAAAGATTTAATTTCTTTCTACTTGTTTGAATAAAATAATGGAGGGTGTAAACCACTTACAGTTCCACTGTAATTTAGATTATGTTAAGTCACTGAAATAACCTATTTGTAAGTTTAAGTTCATCACTCAGGAAACAAAGGTAACCAAAAGATTTCATGATGCAACTTAATTATACATTGTAAAAAGGTTTTTAATAATATTATTTAAATTAGCCAAGAAGAAAATCGATATCTTCACAAATCACTACTACATAATTTTAAAAAAGGAGGAAGAAAATAATTCAAGTGAAATTAAAAGGCAAATAAATAAGTTATAATTAGTAAATATTAAATGTCAAATCAGTCAACAAAAACATAGAATGATGTTTAAATTACTAAAAGAGAAAATTAAAAGGGTATATAAAATGAATGTGTTTTGGAGATTTAATTTGATTTAACTGTGACTGAGAGCACACTCCAGTAGCAGTTACTCTACACAACTGTTTTCCCCTATTTCCTGTGCCCACCTACTTTTGCCCTCTACAAATTTCAACTTTAAATTCTTTCATCATTTTTGGTGAATTATTCATCATTTCTCTTGATAATTTATTCTCGAAAGAGTGAAGGATTTTGAGACCTATTACCTGTCCAATGTGTACTGCCCAGTTGAGTTTATTATCAAATGCTATGCAAACGTATTTATATTTCAAGTCTTCAAGAAGCAATTCATTCACCACTTAACCACAATCAATCTTTAGTTTTTTATCTGTGTACTTAATAAGCTGACTCCTCTCTACATTCATCATCATACTATACGACCCATCCGCCTAGATACTCCAGTCCATATCATCCTGCAGCTGTTCAGTCTTCTACTGTTTTGATCCCATTTATAACATTATGTCATCTGCAAATAACCTAACTTCTGACAGTAAACCATCAACACAACCATTCATTAGAATAATGAATAGCAATGGACCCAATACACTACCCCACAGCACTCCCATTTTTACTTCCACTTCTTGTGATACTGCATTTTATACACTGACTTTTTGCTTTCTACCTTTTAAGAATTCTTCTACACAGCAAATCACTTTTTTCCCCATTCCCATAATTTTTACCTTAATCATCACCATTTTATGGCTCACTCTGTCAAAAGCCTTTGAAAGTTCTAGTGCTACACTATAAATTTGGCCTCCCTTGTCCATTTAATCTGAAATATTGTGTATTTAACCCACTAATTAAGATTTGCATGAATAGCCTTGCATAAAGCTACGTTGTCTTTCCTCAGCTATTTCTGATGTGGTTGCATATCAATCTCTCTATTAATTTACCTACCACTGATGTCAAACTAAGTGGCCTGTAATTTTCAACCCTATTTGTCATCCCTCCTTTATCTGTTGCACTATTCCAGTCCTCTGGTAAATAGCAAGTATCCAGATTCAATTTAAAGGTACAATGTCACATCCTGCTATCTTTACGACATCTGTACTAATTTTACGCCCCCTTTTTTTCCAGCTTTCTTAGTTCATTCATGTTATCCTCAGGATGAATTTAAAATTCTATAGTCTGCTCATTTCTAATGGTGTGGATCAGCTCAATCTCCAATTTACACCCTGTGATTCCTGAATCGGTCCCTAACAGTATTATTAAATCAGTTATTCAATATCTCTGTCTTTTTAAAAATCTCAGCAACTTCTCTGTCCTCATCCATAATCGTGTTGTGCATGGAAGAGTCTAACAGGAAGAAGAGACAGGATGTTGGGTAACATTTTGAGACATGTGGGATTGGTTAATTTGTTAGTGGAGGGAACAGTATAAAGTAAGAACTGTAGAGTAAGACATGGGAATATATGAAGCAGATCATTGAGAATGTAGGTTGTTAGGGCTATGTTGAGATAAAGAGGTTAGTGTTAAGATAGGAAGAGACTGAGATTTTATCAAACCAGTTGAGAGACTGATAACAGCAAAAAAATTGGCAAGAAGAAATTTTTAACCTCCAACCTTGAAATTCCAATAGTTCTTTAAAAAATCTTGTTAGAGCAATTATCTGAAAAAAACTCAGATGTTTTCCCCTTATTTTAATGTCATTTACTTGATCACCAAATGTTCATCTCAATTGAATCACAATAATCTTTTATCAGAGGAAAAATTTATTGTGAATACTGCATGTACGTTCAACTTAATTTCATCTTAATCACAGCATTCAGTAAAGTAATCAGAAATAGTAGTCTCTTTTAATTCAGTGTCAGTCAGTGGTTTATCTACATGAAAACGGAGAAGTGATCACTCCTAGAGTAGTACCTGACCTTATGCCTAACATTCTTAATGTTTTAAAATTGAAAATGTTTGCAGCTTTTTTTTTTTTTTTATCCCCTCTATGCTGTTACCATCAATTTCTGTTTCAATATTTCAAAGTCTTGTCAATTAGAGTTAGGTTCAGGTGCATCAAATAAGACTTTTGCTGAATCAGATGTTTTGATGTAAATTAGATCTTATAGAAATCATTTTTTCCAAAATACATCTACAAGTAAAGCTGTTTGAAGTTAACCTGATCATAAAGATGAGTCAGTCAAATATTTATGATTATATTATTGTTAAAGCATTTTAAAATCCTTTAGCATTACAGTTAATTTCCCATAAGGATGATTAATCAGCCACATGATATGGAGACAGACCAACTTTTATACAAGATAGGAATGACAGGGATTTCAAACGACACATCAAAACTCACATTATTTTCCTTAATTCTTTAGCACTTTTCAACAGATTGAAAAAAAGCAACTATCTTAATTATTATTTTGAAGTAAAAAGGAAGTCTGTATCACCTCGTGATGGAGATAAGCATCCTTTTCACGGTAATTATGCACCACCAGGCCACGAGCATTGCGATCCGGTGGATGTTTCCGGTGTTCTTCCAATTGTGTCTCTAGCCGCTGCACACGTTCCTCATGATCTCGAAGTTGTTCTCTCTGCAAATAGATAGTTAGTTACACTCTATGCACAACGAGAGTTACATATAAGTTATAAATATAACACAATCTTAGAAACAAAGAGTACAAAATTCCTTGTCCCTTAAATAAGTGAGAAACCCAATTAGTAAGAACATATCACATTACTACTGAAGAAGTTAATCATTGTCACCTTTGCAGTAAGGGCACTCTCAAACAGCAGATTTAGAACTAATCAAACGGGTGTTCCTATATTTTCAGCATCTTATGACATCATTTTTCGGGGAAAACTACACAAAGTGAAAAAGGTTTCATAGCACAAAAAAGAGCTATTAGGATGCTGTGTAGGGTAAAACAGAGAACTTCTTGCAGACAACTATTTAAAAAGCTCAATATTATTAAAATGACTTCTGAATATACATATTCCATCATTTAATTTGTTTATATCAAATTCCCAGGTACATAATTTCAATACAAGAAACAAAAATAACTAACAAAATCAAACACCATTAGCCTTTTTTCCATTTATTCAAGCTTTACAACTTGTCAAAGTCTTCAGAGGGGGGAAGAAAACTGGGATTGAGAAATATGGTCTTTTAAAGGAACCATCCTTACATTTGCCTGTAGCGGAAAATCAAAATGTGAATGGCCAGACGGGGATTTGAATCCAGCTGTGGTATAACAGGCTACTACAGGGTGCGGCAGCATAACTTCCTTTTTTAAAATGAGCGCCATTCAGTCGGTTGATATTGTAGATCGGCGTTAATGGTCTCGTTCGAGTGGTGTAACTATAAAGTTTTGTCCCAACACTGTTTAGTCGCCATCATGCGTTGGAACAATGAGGAGCGTGCGTTTGCCGTTGAGGCCTACTTTTCGAGCGGATATTCTGTGATCGCAACCCAGCGCGCATTTCGGAATCGCTTTAATTTAGCCCCGTTGGCCCCTGTCCCGGACCGGAAATCAATTGTTACGTGGGTCACTACATTCAGACAAACTGCAAGTGCGACAAGACGAAGATCTGGAGGCTCTCGGCCCATTAGATCACCTGAGAACATTGGGACAGTGAGAGCTTCAATGTTGCGATCAACACGGCGTTCTGCGCGGAAACATGCATTTGCCCTTGGAATTTCCGATCGTTCTGTGAGAAGAATTCTCACGATGATCTTCATTTTCATCCATACAAGATGGCGATTGTACAGGAACTTTCTGAACGTGACTTCAATTCTCGGATGAAAGCCTGTGAGGTTCTTCTGGAAGAGGTTCCTGAGGACGCTATTGTTTTTTTTAGTGATGAAGCCCATTTTCATTTGTGTGGATACGTCAACAAACAAAACATGCGCTACTGGGCTGACAACAATCCTCGACAATTGCATCAAAGGCCTTTGCATTCACCGAAAGTCAGTGTGGTGTGCAATTTCCTCAGCTGGAGTTATTGGTCCCTGGTTCTTTGAGGAAAATGAGGTCACAGTGACAGTGAATTCGGACCAGTACGTAAAAATGTTAAAGGATTTTTTTTTTCCCACGGCTAGATGAGGTGGACTTAGGGGATACTTGGTTCCAAGAAGACGGTGCAACGGCACACACTTCAAGAGCATCGATGGCTGTTTTGAGGGAACACTTCCCAGAGCGCCTCGTCTCAATTAGGGGCGATTTGGAGTGGCCGGCCCGCTCTCCCGATTTGACCCCTTGTGATTTTTTTTCTATGGTCTTTTTTTTTTTTGAAATCCCGTGTTTATTTGAACTGCCCAAGGACCTTACAAGATTTGAAGACCAACATCCGGGAAGAAATTGCCAACATAACGCCTGTTATGCTGGCAGGAGTCATGAAAAACACCAGAAATCGGTTTACTCAGTGTGTGGAGAATGGGGGACGTCACCTACCTGATGTAACCTTCAAAACTAAGTAAAACAAAACTTTATGTATGTGCCTAGATTATAAAAAAAACAAATAAAAAATTTCTGATTAATACAACCGGTTTTATTAAGTTTTGAAAAAAGGAAGTTATGCTGCCGCACCCTGTATAATAATTACTCTGTGAAATGGGTAGCTAAGGAAACGTTTATAAAAAAACAGAGGAAGATAGATCAATGCTAGACAAGCTTGTTGAAGGCCGTGACGTGTTCGCTTTGAATTTTAAGTTGCAGTGGAAAAGAACCTGTACATATTCAGATGATTAAGGATGTTATAACATTATAATAAAAAAGGGAATTAATTCACATTAGTTTATTATTTATTTGGCGAAGCTGGATGATGTGGAATGGAAATTGTGTTTCCTATTTTCTCATAGCAAAGGAAATAAAACTTTAGAAGAAACTACAATAAATAATTAAGTAGATATTTTCACTATGACAACAAGGTAAAATAAATAAAAATACGAGAACAGTAAATAGAAATACAAGACAGCCCCACGCACCCCACCCTTCACAACAAACACAAGGCCAAACATTACTGCTTCCCACGCTCAGTATCGTAATTATCATTGGTGTAAAGAGTGGTTTATTATTCTGGGACATATCTGTTTAATAAACTTTTTAAAAATATAAAACAATTTTTACATAATAAAGATGTGTTTAAAGTAAAACAAAGATTTAATTATTAACAACTACTCCTTCCAAGAATTTTTTCAAAAGAGTTAAATCTCATATGAATTTTAAAAACTTCAGATGTTAATTTTAATGTTTAAATCATGTTTCTTTGTAACTTATAATAGTTTTTCATTATGATTATCATTCATCTAGTCTATATACAGGGCGTTCGCCGGGAAAAGCAACCCACTGTTAGCGCTACAAGGAAGAAACTGCTCCCGGCGAGCGAGCGCTCAGTTTCCGGCATTGTTCGACCATCGGCCGCGGACTATTTCATAATAATTACGCTTCATAAACTTCATAAACTTGTATGTGCTAAGCATTCAAATGTGTCGTATTCATTAGCTTACCTTATAAAAGATGCTGGAAGTGTTGACCCTCTTGTGTAATGCACATTTCACATCTTCTGAACATATTTCGAGACGCACGCTGGATTTCACCTTTGTCAATGGACATTATTACTTGATAGATTTTTTCCTCAAGTTCTTCCAATGTGTGAGGATTTCCTTCGTACACCTTACCCTTAAGTTTACCCCAAAGGTAGAAGTCACAAGGGTTTAAATCCGGTGATCTGGCGGGCCACAACCCACGGCTGATTACACGATCATAAAACACTTCGTCAAGTGCAGCAAGCGAATTTCTAGCGGTGTGAGCTGTCGCCCCATCCTGTTGAAAATAGCCGTACAATTTTTCTTCTTCAGTAAGTTTCTCAAAAAACGGTTTCACAATATTTTCGATATATCTTGCGGAAGTAAGAGTTTCACGGAAGAAAATTGGACCTATGATTCTCGAAGCACTAATCGCACACCAAACACCCACTTTTAAGTCATGCAATGGCAGTTGGAGTAGAGTATTTGGTTTTTCTGAACTCCAGTGTCGACTGTTTTGAGCGTTAACATAACCACTCAGATGAAACCAGGCCTCATCAGAGAAAAACATCAGTTGCGGATCAACAGTGCCATCGTGGACACCCTGCAGGTACCAGTTGCAAAATCTAATCCTAGGCCCCTGGTCTATTTCTGTAATTTTATGCACCACAATTGTTTTGTACGGCTTTAAGTGAACTAGCTTTGTTACTTTCCAAGCTGACGTCTTAGATACGCCTGCCTGCTGCCCTAACTGACTTAATGATTTTTTAGGTGACTGTTCTAGTCGAAAAGCGATATCGTCAATTTTCTCCTCTGTGAGAATACGGTTGACCGACAGTCTCTTTTTGTTAAAAAATGAACCCGTTTCTCTTACTTTTTTAACCAGACGCAGAATTGTTGATTTAGCTGGCAGTAAAGCGCCAGGAAATTCGCGACGAAATTTACTGCGACACTTTTTAAACGACTTCTTCTTCACATATGTATCGTAGAGAAATATTCTTTGTTGCAAACTGTAACGTACCATAATTTTACTCACACTCAAACACGGTACAGATTAGTAAGAGTAAGAGTATGAAGCCCTAAACCAGCCAAACCGCAAAGAAACGTTTATTCACAACACTGATTAATAAGAGACTGAAGTCACAAACTAGCTACAATGCAAAGAAACCGTTCTTAACCATGTAAGGGTCCCATTATACTGTGCCACTGCACTGTTGGGGCAGCGGAGGTGTTAAACAGTGCGGTGATTCACGGTGCCGGGTGGCGGGAACCGCTGGCCCCGCTGACCGAGCAAGTTGCCGACGGCAACAGACTGGGAGGGTTGCGTTTCCCGGCGAACGCCCTGTATTAGCCATGACATATTTCACATGCAAGAGATCCTTCCTCAACAAGGATCTATTGAACAAGAATAATCTATACTGCTATAATCTCTAAGCGAACTGCGTGTGTTGAAGTATGAAACAGCATCACATATAACTACTGCAGCAATTTTCAGATTTTTAGAGTTTGCTCTGCATATTAAAATCTACAAAAATGGCTTACGACTTATAGATACCAAGGAATGGAGGTCTGTTTTATAAGTTGTGTGTATGGAAAAAAGGTAAAATGGTGATTTGAAGCCCATTAGAAGTGACGGGTTGAATACAGGGCGATTTTTATTTTATTGCTTAATTAAAGAGAATTTTTATTAAATAATGCTCATAATTCTGACTTTATAATGCACATTTACAGTTGTAGTTTATATTGACAAAGTTGGTCCTTCTTATGTGTAATTATGTTAATTAAGACAGCAATATGGAACTAATGAAATTAAAAATTAAGTAGGAATCCTAAAACCTAGTGCTACACCATATCCTATTATATAAAACGCTAATGTGGCGTCTGCGTGTGTCGTCTATAGCTGCTACACGTATTGGCTACAGAACGGTCACGTGACAGCCGTCACTCGCCAATCAACTGCCACCATATTTCATTCCTTCCTTCATGTTGCATTTTGTTTATTTACTACAGTTAGATGCAGAAACTCGTGTAAGGAGAATGGTGTTTGATGTTTATGTTATATTATTTGTATCAGTTATATGCCAAAATTCATGTAAGGAGAAGGGATTCAATATTTACGCTATTTTATCTGTGTCAGTTATAAGCCCTAGGTTAAACCATAACCTAAGATTTTTTCGGCAGATGGTAAGAAACTGTGAAGTGTATTTACAACTCGGAGAAACGTAATGATGTATTGGTCAAATAAATAACAGTTATCCGTTTTCGAAATTATAGTCTACGTGATCTTAAGTAAAATGCATTTATTTATGCAAAATCCTAACCAAATACTCTGATAATCTAACCAGAGTAACGTATTCATATGACAAAAGATATCATTATAAATGACTAATTCGTTTCTCCTTATAAGCTTTTCCAGAATAAGTTCTTACTACCATTATATATGATATCATTAGTTTTTGATACATGTGTTAACTATTAAATGAGATTTAATATAAACTTTTGATTAGATTTAAACAGTCAAGGATATGACTATTTACAGTATAAGCGATATGACCATGGAGGAAGGAAATTTCCTTCCTCCATGGATATGACACTGGGAATACAACAACGATATTATTGCCGCAAAATAGCAGTGAGCAGAGATATTAGAAATACGGAGAGCAGGGATAAAAATTAATGCGAGGCAATTATGTGTCACAAAGTTACAATTAGTACGTTCGTTTAAATTTACATATTGCTTTTTATTTATCTACGACAACCAGATGCAAAAATTCATGTAAGGAGAAGGATATTGTATGTGTACGTCATAATTGATTCAGGTAATATTATTACCTGAATCAATAATGAGTACTAGGTTAAAACACAACCTACTATTTTTATTATTATTATTTTTTTTTTGTCGTAGATAAGAAACGATGAAGTTTATTAAAAACTCAGAGGAAGTTTACACGAAATGTACGAATCACGAAATATATCATTCCGATAAATGGCAGTTATCCGTTTTTGATATTATACTTCCCGTCATTTAAAGTAAAATAATGTAAATAAATCCGTATTACTGGAGATCGCGATTCTGCCAGGAATTGCTGTGGTAAAATGCAAGAATCCTCTAGAAATATTTTCCGTAGTACATTTAACTGTATTATGCCCGTCCAGGATGTATTACAACCTAATTTCTGCTTGAAAATAATGGTAGTCTACAGGCTGTATTACAACGGAATCACTGCTTAAAAACAATATGTCTTGCGATTGACTACAGCATTTGAGAGTAGTAGAAATTATGATTTTCGAAAGCAATATTAATGGAGGGTTGTGGTTAAGTTGACCAGAAAGCCCACCGACACATTTGATTACGGCGCAATTCACTCTGAAATGAGTTTTACAAACCAATGAAACTGCTTTCATATGCGCCAAGTTACTGTAGGTATTAATAAATGCGGGTGAACGTAGTTCGTACCTATCGTGCTGAAGTGTGCCTGGACTAGGAATAAAACTGATATTACATGGATAGCAAAAGTTTCTGGATTCCTAATTTATTTTTCATTTTATTGGTTCTATACATCCGCCATCATTAATTCAGTAGAAGTTAATACTGTATTGCTGTGTAGAACATTATCAAATCAAGGCCACTAGCATTATCTAATAACAATCCCATATAATTAACCAACTGCAAAATAATAATAATAATAAAAAAATGAACTGCCGGAATATGGCGTTCAAACCGTCATTTTTGACGGGCTAGAAGCTAGTACATTATAAAACTAAATCCATCGTGCATTGTAATTTAACAAAGTGTGTCAATTGTCATTCTGTTTCCATCTGCATTTCAACCAAACCACAACTTCCATTAGTAAATAATAATAAAATAATGTAAGTAAACATAAGAAAACTGCCCACACAATTGGCTCAGTTAGTTGTGGTACTATAATGTTCAGTGCCAAATACTGGATTACCTGATTAGAAAAAATTTCTACCATCGAAAGTGGGTATGGAGAGAGTGCATACGGCAATGTTGGTAGTGAATCATTCACCAGATGAGAAAGTTAAGTTTGGCTGCCCCAAGAAAAGTGGGCCAGAATGAGCTAGTGGATTTAATTCTCTCCCTTCTTTCATCTTTCATTCAATCAAAATGAAGAGAAAAGACACTAAGTGTGTATGTATACATATGTTTCCATGAATAAGGAACGGCAGAGAAAATTTACTCCAGTTAAATTTTACCCTTCCAGGCAGACAACAAACCTGTGTCACTTGTTAAAGGACATCATAAGATTAACAGCAGAGAAATGTGGAATTAAGAAAATCATCGCTGACCTAAATGGAGGCAAAGTTATTAAAAAAAATTCATACCAAACAAAGATTTTAGAAATACATTTTAGCAGCTGAATTTTTGACAAATCTTCTTCTATAAATCATTATCAAGGGAAAATTTTTACCAAATATCAGTGCTCACAACAATCACCAGACGTTGTGTAACGTAGCAATTCATTAAAATAAATAAAATTATATATTTAGACTGATAAAGGGAGTAATACTGGTAAAATAAAAGTCTAAGGAATTAAAAAAAGGAATAGCAGGTCTAATAGAGATTGTTTGCTCTGATATGTTTGAAAATATAGGATCTCTGATAGAAGAAGAAATTAGAGGAATTGTTGGTAGAAAAGTAGAACGAGTAAGACAAGATAATCGAGCAGAGGATTAAGTTTTGAAATAATAATAATTGTATAGCGAGAAATTTGGAAATATTAGTTGTTGAGAGAAAATTGATAGACATTGAGTAGCGAAGAACCTGCTAATCTTCAGAACGAACTCAATACAAGGATATTCCAGACATGGTCAAATGTTATTGGTATGAGAGGAAATTTGAAAGGACCAAGCAGAGAAAGAAATAAATGGCAATAGATTCAATCTGAATGCTTGTATAAAAGCTATTTATTTCACATTGCAATCGTCATAATAGTGCGACAATTGGTTAATCTTATTTTCATATCTGAAAACAAGTTTATTTCCTCTATAAAAACAAAATAACTAAAGTCCATGGTCAATTAGCATAATTCCAGCCTTGCTTTTCAAAACAGAGATATACAAGAAGCACAAACAAGCAGAACTGATTTTTTTAATGCTTTCAGAGTTCTTCAAACATGTCAGTTCAAGGTGGGAACAAAAGATGTAACTTGGTATATACTTACAAGACTGAGCTTAGTGTGGCTGCATGGAAGAAGTGGTCTCTGAAACTTGCGTTGCGATCCCACTGCTCCAGCCATCGGCTGTGCTGAGAAACTTGCACACACAAAATTTATTGTGTCTATCCAAGACTGCAGCTCTTTTGAGTCACTGAAATTGAAACATTAGTCTTAAAAACTTACAAATTGAAAGTTAATTTTACTGCAATTATTATTTGTTGGCATAACTTTTTCAATAATTAAAAAAGACACAGAAGACAGAAACATTTCTACTAATTCAACTTTATTTTTATTAATTAATGGCTCATCACAGGAAAGGTATTTCATTTTTTAAATCGTATAGTAATCATTTCCAATAAACCATTCTTAAATAATTATCATTATGTAAATGGGAAATCAAGATAAGACAGTACCAATGAGAGCTTGAATGTGTATATGTGTATATAAAAAACACACTGCTTACCACACACTACATCAAGCCACATCAAAGTATCATTTTTGTAAAAATAAATGGATTAAATCCTTAAAGTGGGATAACAATTCCCATGCACAAAATTCATATTACCTGGAATGGTACTCAATGCTCTTCCAGTGGACTACAAACTGAAATAACTGAAAATGGAAAAGTGGCAAATAGATTACCAAATTTATAGGTTAAGGTTGATAGTAAAAATTCACTGCTGTCTCAAAACTAGTAAAGAATGCAAGACAGTGAAAGTTGATGAGCAGATAGCTAAAATGCAGATGAGTATTACTTTTTTTTGTTTTTAAATCTGTTACCCTTTCCACACTAAGCATTGCTTTAGGTACAATCTGCATAACTGTGGTGGACATATTTGTGATAAGATTAATAATCCCACACTAAATGTTACAAACCCTCATTTCTTTACAACTCATCAGAGCAAGGAACAGGGAAGAATTCACCCATGGCCTTTTGAAATAACTTGAGGATTGAACCCACATTCTTCCACCAATCTCAGTTCAAACATTTTTGTCACAATACTGTCCCTCTGATCCAATCTCAAAGTAAAATGAAATTGTTGACAACACAGATTAATTTCCTGTATCTAAAATGCTTTGCTAAATACTGGACGGTTATGCAATTTTAGGTGCTAAATACTAATGAACAACACTGTAGAGATATGAGTGGCCAACAGCCCGATAAGTTTATAAATAATGTCAGAATGATATAATTCTTACTATTATGTTATTCCAAATTTCCAAATTATGATATTTATCAGTATTGGAAAGGTTGAAACATATCCAGAGCTATGCTAATGTTTTCTGTGAGATTAAGACACATGTTTATCAAACACTGTCTATTTACATCATTGCTTTAAGCTGACTGACATCACAATGGACCTTACATGCCAGAAAATAATTGTAATATCTCATACTGTTGGGATACACTCCCAACCAAACCGCCAAAAAATCTGTGTATTCCCTTGTTAAAGTAGGATAACATAAAGAATCAGAAGACACTGGGAATAGAAGTTTTAGCTTGAAAGATGCTAGGCCCTGTGAGAGCTGAACCTGGTAGATAAGTGGTTAAAGATCAAGCCTGCTATTCAGGGCATGAGTGTTATGCCTGATACAGTCACGTAGGTTTCTATTTTTTTACATTTTCATGAAAATCACTGCAAATGAATACTCTGACAGTTCCTTACAAAGTGATTATGGCCAAATTCTTGTGTGTTCATTTCACCTATCCTTTCCTGGTTGTGATAACTTTGAAATGGCAGACTCTAATTTAAAAGACAAAATGAAGAAAATTAATATTTAAATTTAATTTTTGATATATTCTCTTCTATACCTTGTATTTTCTTTTCTATCCAACAGTTACTCCCTGTCTGAACACCCTTTCAACACATTTCCAATATCACTAGTTTTCTGAATCCAACCAAGTACAAAACACATTAAGGAATTACCCCTAAAATACATTTATCCATTCGCATTTTCATGCATCTGCAGCATCCTGCTACCATCTGTGTTAAGCAACAGTTAATTCATCCAAACTTTTCTAAATTTTATGTTTAGCATCTTTGTTTAACATGAAACAGAAAAATAGATTTTCAAAATTAGATCTTGTTACAGTTAAACTACCTGGTCTGGAAAAGATACTCGGCTTGATCTGCAGTTTGCAGGCGGAAGACATGCTGTTTCTTGGTGTAGTCAGTAGCCTTAGTGGCTAGGGAATGGTGAATGCGGATAGCGTTGTGCAAGTTGTCACTGAGGGCACTTTTACGAAAACCGTGCTCGTCCTTGTGCAGGTAGAGAACCATGTCTCGCAGCGTGCAGTAGAACATCTTCCAGCCACGCTTGCCAAATGGAGCTGTTATGAAGTATTCACAAGGTAAGACATCTTATTCAACAATGTGCATTAATAACAATATTACTCGGTTTGTTTCCTGAGAAACGTTTATAAATAAATGTGCCATTTATTAACGACATTAGAAAAAAAAGGGTTCGAGTTATTGTTGTTCAATATAATCTAAACAAAATGCAGATAATCGGCATCACTTAATAAAATGGATAAAGGAACTGTCAATTTCAGACTTTCTTGTCTACCTCACCAGCAATAAGATGTTTATCCTTAGTTGCAAAGCTGAAAAGAAATCCAAAATAGAATTAATGGAGAAATGTAAAATAAGATCTAAAAATTCGGTAACAATAACCGATATGCAACTCTTACAAAAACTTTGGATAAAAACATGAAATTATTAGCTATGCCTATACAACTTTAAAAAGTTATTAGCGATACATGAATGTACAGAACATTTTTAAAAATATCACAGTCAATCCAAAATTTGATACAGACATGAGAGACTGAATAAAATCATTACAAAGTTGTATATGGATCCTTTAATGAGATGTGGAGAAAACTTTCACTACATGCAGTTTAACTTAATTTTAATTTCAATGGAGCACATATTCCAGTGACAACTTCCCTAAACACCCATTTTCTGCATCCACCTACATTTGTCCTCTACAAATTTCACTTTAAATTCTTTCAATGTTTTTGGTAACTTATTCCATTCCCTGACCACCATATTTAAAAAAGAGAATCTTGCTACACCTTTGTGCTTGAAATCAAATGCCAACTTGTGGTCATAGCATTTTCCCTTCCTAGCATTACTTAATTCTTACACCGATATCTTTCCATGCCTAATCACCAATATATGCCTTGTACACTTCCATGACCCTCATCACCCTCCTCCTGTCTTCCAATGAATCCTATTCCAGCTCCCTTATGATATCTGTCAATGATTGCATTCTACGGTAATTTCCAGAAACAAATCTAGCAGTCATTTTTTGTACCCTCTCCAACTCATGTCTTTGTTACTCAAAATGTGGGTTCTACACTGCACCACCATATTCAAGCAATGATCTGACCAAAGTTTTGTAATCCAATTCTTTCGTACAATCCTTCATCACTCTCTTAAACGAGTTCAGGATTTTGAAACCTTTTCCTATAACGTGTCCTATGTTTCCTGGCCAGTTAAGCTTGTTATCAAATGTAATGCAAAGATATTTACACTTCAAGTCTTCAACAAGCAATTCTTTCTCCACCTGATAATCATAATCAACCTATAGTTTTTTATCTGTGTATTTAATAAGCTGACTCTTCTTCTTTGCATTCCATGTTTACCAACCCTAGATATCCTGTCCAGATCACCCTGCAACTGTAGTAAGTTAAATTCACAATGAGATCAGTCAAAAGCAGAATTAAGTCACATTAAATATTACATAGAATAGTCACAAAAAATTCATATTGCTAGAAAATTGTAAATGGAACATTAAGTAATTAAATTATTGTATATTTATTAGCATGCACAAGCTGTTACTGTTGCCAACAACTTTTACAGTGGTGAATGTTTTCCAAAAGATGATTATAATGTAAATGATTGAATGAAGTAACTTAATATTAAGTTTTTTCATTGGCACTATATGGTTTATAGCAAAATAAGATGATGAGCAGGTTAATTAAGTGCATATTTTCCAATATTACTACAACTTTGATTGTCCTTTATCTTTCCTTCAACTGATTAAATCTATGTAAAGAAAATGACTTCTTTTAATTTGATGAAAGACTGGTTTATGTACTGAGTACCATGCGAAATGATTTTGTATCTTTTTGAACGAGTTTGCAAGTGTTTTAGATTTATTTTGGCATTTAACATTTTAATTAAAATTTATTGGATGTAAGTTTGTATTGAATACCATAATTTGGAGTATTTTAAATCTTTAAAAAATGTTTATTAAGTTCAAATTTATGGTGAAATTTTTTAAATTGATCCTAATTTTATTTAAAATTATTACCAATTGATTTCAAGTAAAATTGAAGACGTAGTAACTGCTTTCAATAACAAACTAATTTTAGGCCACTGTTTGGCATTCTAAAATAAGCAGTAGCTCCTTTGAAGGACTTTACAGCATTCACTTTTAATAAATAAAATGTTTCCCTTTGAATATCCCGGCAAAGTTGCTTGGAATAATCCTAAAAGGTAGCTGCACAATCTGTAATTTAATGTGCCTTCTTGATTGCAGAGACAAAATCAGTGTACAATTTCTAATGCTTTTCTTCAATAAATATGAAGTAAAAGCGCATATCAAGCTGTCTAATATAAATAGCTATCTTCTCATTTAAGCTTGGAGTTTGGTGAAAGGATAAATCTCCTGGTGCCTAATTAACCTGCGACTAAACGAGTAATATAACAATGTATGTAACTACTGCTTTTACAA
The DNA here is from genome assembly GCA_031002005.1 of Vandiemenella viatica. Classification (NCBI taxonomy): domain Eukaryota; kingdom Metazoa; phylum Arthropoda; class Insecta; order Orthoptera; family Morabidae; genus Vandiemenella; species Vandiemenella viatica. Next base: position 175,696,569 of record JARYHS010013631.1, read on the forward strand.
CTTGAACCAATCAAAACTTAAACCAATTACAACTTAAATCAATGACAGCTTAAAACAATTAAAACTTAAAACAATTACAACTTAAAACAATTACAACTTAAACCAATTACAACTTAAACCAATGACAACTTAAACCAGTCACTAAATTCAGAAACTATGTGCAGTTACAAAAATAACATGTTACGCAATATTGGTCTTTTTTTTCCAGTGATGATACTAAGATTAAGCTGTTGATCAGGTTGACTTATTGCACTAATAGAACACCATTTCTGAAATTAACAATAGAGAAATATGAGAAAAAACAGAGAACTTTTATCCTAGACTAAAGATATTTAATTGGTTTTGAATATGGTACAACCTGATTGTGTCGTAGAGAGATATTACTTAAAACAAAAGTGGTACCTCATAAATCAGGTCTTAGTAATGTAATGCTTGTAAATTTTTTGCCATTTTGAGGAAATTGTAAGTCTAATTTATAGTGAACTGAATTCTGCATACATTATGGAAATGGTTCATATTTTAGCTAAACAATTGCATTTAGATTCGATGACGCAAACTATAAAATCATCATGAATTTGTAAATATGGCAAAATCTGTAACTCTTAAAGGAATTTAAAACCAAATACCATTGAGCATACAGCTATAATTTGATGTTTCCTACCTCCCACCATTTCTCACAAGTTTTGAGATTTTCCTATAAGACTGAAGCAGAATTTCTTCCAAGCCTGGTAATAATCAATTTCACAACTTACACATCACATAGGCAAAACACTGTACAGACAAGTTGATTTTGACACTTACTTTTCTTTCCATTTGGATCTATACAACTCTTTCTCATGACATAACCCTTCTTGTATTCAACAGCGCTAGCTGCATTGGGCACATCAAGGAAAGGGTTGCTTGCTGACAGTGAATGTTGGCCATCTGCTTGCTTCGACGGCAGACTGCATTCATCACTGCCCACATCTTCATCATCCCTTTCAAGCAAAAATAATAAATTACTGACTATTAAAGAAATAACTAGTCACAAAAATCTGAAATATTGCTACATAGTTTTACAGCCATCAAGTATATATGTACAGATAGAATCAAACATTATCTGTATAAATATCAAAAGAATATAAAAGGGAACAAGTCTGTACACAGGAGACATTTTTGAGAAAATGAGATTAGAGCATCGTTAATTAGCTTCAGACGAGGATTCAACCAATACTGACATTTTTGTCTGTGTGTCTGGATGAATATATTTCACATAAAAACCAGATAGATTTTCAAGTAGTTTTAATCAATGTAAATTCCATGGGGCCAAGAAGTAAAATAAAGTATGTTTTCATTTGGTGAGAAGTTAGAAAGCTGTGAAGTTAAAAAAACAATTTAATTTTTCTGTAGTATCAGTTTGATATATTTGCTGGTGATCATTATTTTACTTCTTGCACTCAAAATGCATAAAATAAAAACCAAGTCAAGGCTTATAACCAGCATTCACCTCTGATGTTCCATGGTTAGGACTTTATGTTAAACTACTTGTATAAATGAACTTTAGTGGGATTACTGGGTTAGTTGAGGTGGTTACGATAGAGATACATTACACAGCCAGTAGAAGCACTGCTTGGAATTTCATGACGAGTTTCTGCAATTTGCTATTTTTTCGTGTTCTAAACCAACTTGTAAACTGTACTGAACTTACTATTCTTTTGCACATAGTTCTATAGTTCAGGTAATTGGGCAGAAGTTTAAAGAGCCTTCATTTATTGGAGAGGGTGATGACAGAGGGAAGTGAGGGAATTGGGTTACAAAACCTTGGTCAGGGCATTGCTTGAATATGGTGCTGGAGTAAAGGATCCACATTTTGGGTATTAAATACAGGAGTTCAGGTTGATGCAAAGCAAAGCAACTAGATTCATTTGTGGAAATTACTGCAGAACACGTTCAGTAGCTTACATGATAAAGGAGTATATTGGGAGTCACCGGGTGACAGGAGGAGGGTGAAGAAAGTTCTATAAGTGTACATTGGTGATGAGAGTGGGATAGATATTGGTATATAAATTAGGAGTAGTATATGGAAGGGAAAATTTTACCACAGCCACAAGATTTCAGGCATAAGGGAATGTAAAATTTCCCTTTTGTATTAAAGGAAGTTAGGGATTGGAATAAATAACCAAGGAAAGTGATGAAAAATTTATCCAACAATGAAATAATACAAAATCTGAATTCATAAAGTACAAAAATACTGTATGTGGCTGTTGAAACTGTACTCAAAGAATTGAAGGTAAAGATTACCAATAATTAATATGATAATATATGTGTTGTGAAACTGCCTTACCATCATATGCTACATCACAAATTAAATTTAAAAAAATTAAAGCTGAATATTTTTGGTACAATGACTGGTGCAATTAGATTACAGGTGCCCAAGTTATTTTCTAACATGACTCTTTTTTTCATCAAAACATTCTCCCCCCTTGCCCCTGTCCCCCTACCTACAATTTTATTATTAAAAAGGTAAATGCCTACTTTTCGGTATTAACAATGACATCTCAGAGAAAAATCACTAGATGAGTGATGCTGCAATAATGGTTTCAAGTCTACGAGGTGCTGAAGCAGACATAGTATTTCCAATGGTGAAGAGTTTGGGTATTGGCAGTGACGCTTCCTTGTACCCTGCATCCACAGACATGTCTTTACTCTCCTTTGAGGGGTGAGGGCACTCGCCCCTAGATTTGTAACTTATAAACTAGATACCCTCTCTTTGTAATTTTGTAGCTATTGACACTCCTCTCTTGTGACAATGCTATTATACAGCAGCATATCTGCAAACAACCTAAATTGTGACAGTAACCCAACAACAAAATCTTTCATTATATATATAAAAAAAGAACACTTGTCCCAATATACAACACTTTGGCACTCCCAACTTCCACCTCCTCTGAAACTTTAAGTTTATAATCTAACTTTTTGCTTTATAAAAACTTCTCGGGTTTCAAGCCGCGTCAGAATTGAGCCGTCTGACGACGTTTCGGAAGCTTGCACTGCTTCCATTGTCAAGCCCCCGAGAAGTTTTTATAAAGCATTGCAGCCGCGAAAACGTACATAGTTATCTAACTTTTTGCTCTCTGCTGCTTCAAAATTCCTCTGCTGAGTAAGCCACAGTCAAGTTTTTCATATGTTATCGATGCATCATATATGCAAGCAATGCAGCATGATGATGTCTACAGAAAGAAGTAATGTCACGAATATCAATATCAGTGCTAAACTAGTGATATGCAAGTTAATAATAGATGACAAAATTATGGGGCAAGTATCTGAAATCAGCTGTCAAGGTGTAAGGAGAACAGGCTATGGCTCAATAGAAAGACAAATAAACTGCCAAATCACAAGGGGTATAGGACTGCAAAAAAGGTCATCTGGAACAAAAAATTTCCAAATTAGGATTACTACTTCTCTCCTAGTTGAGCTTTTTCTTGAAATCAAGGAGATAAGGAAAATTTAATCTTGTATATCTGTAAATGGGGTAACTGTTGGGATTAAAAAATAATGAATTAATTAACACCATATATCCCTTTTGTTCATTCACAATACATATATGAAGCAATGCAAAATTCGGTTACTTACAGAGCCCACTCTAGAGGGTATGACTTGATGGCCTGGTATAACTGCTTCAATATCTCTCTCGGGAAGTTGTCCCCATCATTCAGCTCTGTCAAGTTCTCAATGAACTCCGTGCAGGTCATCTTGCGTCCTATGTTCTGCCCGTGTAGATCTGTGTTCAGGAGCATTATTGCACAAGTCAGCGTATGAACAGCATCTAATGGAAGAAAAACAAGTTATGAAGGATAGCAAATATGTACTAGAGTATACTATGTTTTGAGGAGGATAAAATCAATTAATTTGCAGTAAAATTCTAAAGTTCTACTCATATTTTTTCTGACTATTTTCAAAATACAGGATGAAAATTTTGGATGGAAAAAGTAAACCCAGCATTTGCCAAAACAGAGAAAAAAGAAACTGAAAAGCAAAAATAATACTTCAAAATAAAGACGCTATAGAAAATATTGTGAGATTGCCTTCACCTTGGGTAAGGACTTGCTTCATTTGATCATTTCTTTCTATTCCATCAATAGTTTCATGTATACCAGTAATTTCTATTTACCTTTACACATGTGGAATAACTATCAGCAAAGTAAATGACAAAAAACCTTAAACAAATAGAAGAACTGAGAGAGAAGAAATTTGTTATCCAAGATGATGGCAGGATAGTTCATACACAAAAAAGGAAAAACTTTAATAATTTTCAGTGCATATTTTTAAAGGATGAATTCAGATTGGGACCATTTTCCACCCATTTGTAGCCCCTCCCTTCCTCCCCTCCCAACAAAACTTCTCTCCAAAGGTTTGATTGCCTTTCTATATAACTGCAGATATTTAATTTAATACATCATCAATTTTAAGGAAACATTATATGTAAATATTTTTAAATTCCTTCTGAAATTGAGTCTTTTAATGGAATTTCACCATCCTTACCTATTTTTTTACCCAAAGTATCAGAATTACATCAATATGCATTTCATAGACCATTTTTATCCCAAAATATATTATTTTACATTTAATACAATCTCCATTATATTCAATTTGAATATTGTTCAATACTATTGCTATTATTATTATTACTCGACGATTCACTAAAAGTGGATGGTGGAGTGTGCATTACAGCTATCCTAATGTTTACTTGTTTGTTTATAGGAAGGGATATACAGGATATGACAGGAGATGCCCATGGGAACCACCTCGGATCCGCCTAGAATAATCTGGGAAAACAATTGGAAAACCCACATCAGGATGGCCACAGCAGTTTATCCAGATCTACTCCTGTAACGCTCAATAAATCCTTTCTATTCCATTCCCTAAGGGACCGTGCACAAACTAAATGGCTCGGTCCACGGAGGGGGGGGGGGGGGGTTAGCTGGAAGGCTACGCTGGGCTACATGGGGGGAGAGGGGGTTTCGAGCCAGGCCACGTAGCTTTTCTTTCATAACATTTTTCACAGTTAAAATGAGGAACTGAATTCACAACAGCATGTGAATATTTATTACCCTCAGTTAATTATTTCCGTATGTAATTTACAATAGTCTGACAAAAGAAAACAGTACAAAATGTCTTCTGGAATCAATAGGGAAAAAAGCTAAGTGCTACGTGGTAGGGGGGGGGGTAGAGGAACTACGTGGGGGGGGGGGAGGAGGGGGGTTCACAGGAAGCCAAATTGAAGCTACATGGTTTATGCACACTCCATAATCACTCATGGGAAAAAAAATGAGTATTCAAATGAATCGGTTCAGACCTTGAATTCTCTTATTTTATTTTCTCAGCCATTCCTAGATATGAATGTTGCCGGTAGTAACACCTGTTCTCTGTCATCCCAAAATGGGTCAGTCGTTAATATTTCAATTACTTTCTGCCAAGATCAATGCCTTTGCTGTTATATTTCTTTCAAACCTAATTCCATCAACATCACACTAATGCTTTCCCTCCTGCTATATATACATGTCACAAATTGGGCGGCTCTTTGGACATTCTCCAGGGCCACCATCAACCACATTTGATGGGCGCCCCATACGGAACAACAATATTCTAAGTGAGGACACACCAGTGCTTTGTACGCAATCGGTTTAACCTCTGGTGTACTCTGTTTTAAATTATGACCGACAAATCGAAACTTATGATTTGGTTTCCCAATTACATTCTCAATATGTTAATTACATAACAAATAATTACCAATTGTTACCACGAGGTATTTAGTGAAATCTGCTGTTCTAAGGACAGTGCCATTACTGTATATTCAGAGCTAATGGTATCACCTATTTACTTATATTTTGACATTTTTTAGCATTTAATTTCTGGTGCCAGGCTTGGCACAATGCACTTACGAGTATTTTCGTAACATTGGCTTGTAACAAAGTGCAGTTGTCCTGGGTAGTTATTTCACGATAAATAACATCATCAGCAAATAGTCTTCGCTCCCCCCCGCCCCCTCTATTATGATGCATAAATCATTAATATATATGAGAAACAACAGCTATCACACTCCCCCGGGAAATGCCCAGACCCAACTTCGGTCAGTGATGAATGCTCACATTTGATGACTACACACAGTGTTCTGCCATTCTGAAAGTCTGCAAGCCAGTCAGATATTCATCTAAATATGCCCTAACTATGAAGTTTCATTTGTAATCCAGTGCGAACTACAGAGTCAAAAGCTTTATTAAAATCTAATAGAACTATGTCAACCTGGGATTTTTCATCTATAATACAGCACAAGTTGTGAATTAAAAGTACAAGTTGTGTCTCACAGCATAGGCCTTTTCTGAATCCATGTTGATTTGGGATTAAAAGCTTCCCTTCATCGAAAAATCTAAAATCCTGCAAAATATTGAAGTTAGTGATCCTCAAAATTACAGACTGACCTCATTAACATACCCACTTTTAAATATTTGAACTTACAATGACAATCTTTTATTCAGCTGGTATGTGTACAACAGTTCACATCAAACATGGAGGTCATTGTCAAACAGATGTCTATTTTGCAGAACTTCCAAACTCTTACATTTAATATGGCATAGAGAAGTTAAAGATTCATTTGGAAAAGTGTATAGAACTGAAAAGTGATTATGTTGAAAAATTAAAATATCTGAAGAAATAAGAAACCCCCCCCCCCCCACCCCCAAGGTAGTTATTGAATGATTCTTGTAGTTGAGGCTAGGAAAAGAACAGTATTGAAACAGTTAAGATACTAAGTTTTACCATTAATTTACAACACATTCAGAAGATCTGTGAGAAAATTATGGATAAACCATCCTGGCACTCAATTGGAGAGATTCCAGAACTCAATGGTCAGGCCTGAATTTTACTGCTCAACTACTACACTCAGTTTTAAAATTAAGCAGAAAAGTTATAAACCATGTAGGAAATGATCAAAACTCAAGTAAAGTAATTCTACTTCCATTAATTGTAGGAGTATCAAGTAATTGGACCTGAACAGTGGTTTCATCACTTACTAAGCAGCAATTGTAAATGGTTTGAACAGATGAATCTGGAGAAGTTTTTACTAAAAAGTATAATAAATTTAAATCTGCATTCTACTGCAAACATACAACAAAGAAAATATAAGTCTTCATCAGATTACTGATTCAGAGAAGATAGCATACCAACTTCAAACCGAGTGTGGTGGGTGAGCGGTAATTTTCTGGACTCACATTCGGGAGGATGTGGGTTCGAATCCCTGTCTGGGCATAAAGATTTGGATTTTCCACGGTTTCCAAAAATCACTCCAGGCTAGTGCCAGGAGGGTTCCTTCAAAAGGCCATGGCCAAATTCCTCCCCGTTCTTCACCCACAGCTCTTTCCCACCTCTATTGACCTTGACATGAACAAGGCATAAAGCCATAAGCAAAAAATAAAAAATCTTCAACATGTCTAAGACCTCATTGTTGAAACCTTCAATGTGGCAATAAATCAGGGTGCAAAGTTAAACCTGATACCAACACCAAATGGAATAGCTTTGATCAGTGGCGTAGCTAAGGGGGGGGGGGGGGGGGGGGGCGGTCCGCCCCGGGTGTCACCCGTTTGGGGGGACACCGGCATTTCGAAAATAGTAATCGAAATTAGTGTGATATGAAAAAAATATTTTTGATAAACTTCTTTTATCCTTTGGTGTCGAAACACAATGTTCTGAATATTTCTTTTTAAGTTGATCAATCGCTTTTTCAAATACAATCCAGTACAGTAGAGTATAATAATATTATTGGCTACACCACGCGCTTAAACAAATAGAGCATCACTCTGTTGCTCCAACAATCACAGGAACTCGTTATGCTTGCCATCTATCAGTTGTTTAGTTTGTTATGTTGTTGTTGTTTTTGGTGTTTTAGGGCGCGTCGACGTCGGGGTCATTAGCGCCCTAGTTTGTTATGAGCGGCGGTGGATATAATGTTTTCTTGTATTAAGAGAGGAAGTTTTAAATTAAAGGATATATTATATATATCTAAAATTGTTAAAATCATGGTAATTAGGCAGTTAAATTGTAATTCCTCGAAATTCTTTCAAGAAAAATGTTAGATTTTCCTTTGAAAATGAAAAAAAAAAAAGCAACCAAGCGTATGTTGGAATACGCATAGTCTAGGCTTCAAAATTGTTTTGCTTTTTTTGTATTCTATTAGCTTTCTAGCTAAGATTCACAAGTGCCTTGAAGTATTTTCTAGTAATTTTTGAATTTATCATCTGACAGATTCGAATTGAGTATATTTCGTGTTACACTCTGCGTACCTACCTTTCGTCGACAGTGCACCTATACTCGACATGAAATCGAATCATGTTCGAATTTATGCAAATAAAATGATTCGGAAAACTGCATTAAACTAGCAATACTGTCAGGTTTCAAGTCAATCCGGACAAGTCCAAGTGTTATCGTCTGTCGGTAATCAGTTTTGTAGGGCATGTATTTAAAACAGTTGGAACCCGCGTATCTTGCTAGCGAAATCGTAACATTAGTAAGGGGACATCCATAAATTACGTGAGGTGTTTTTCCAGATTTTCGAACCCTCTGGTGAGACTTCGTGAGATCTGGTCCTGTCAGACACCCCTCCTCCCCTTACGGATCGTCTTCGCAACTTTTTGAGACTTTTTTGTTTAGATCTCATCCTCCCAAAGCTGGTTACACCCAGACTTTTTGACGAAATACCCCCCTAAAATCGGCATTCACATCATTTGTAAACCCCCCCCTTTTTCTTTTTTTTTAGCTCTACAGTCCAACACAATTTTAAAAAATCTCACGTGAGAATTGGTCAGATTTTGCTGGACCCCGCCCCTATTTCACCTCATGTAATTTATGGATGCCCCCTAAGCACTTTAACTCTAGGTTCATGAAAGTTTGATATGCTCTCTACTGATTGAGAATATATAAATATGATCGCGATCAAGTAAATAAGCGTATGATTCTCTAAGAATTTTCCATCATAAATTTACAGAAGAAGATTTCTATTATGGGTAACCTCTTTGTCGAATACAGGTACCTACATTCTTATGGGTTCCTTAAATCGACAGGGATGTCGAACTTCTGTTCCTGAACAAAAATTAAGCTTGAATCATAAACTTAATGAACATTCGAGCAGTTTACAACATCTTTATTTATAACGCTACTGAGCGGTGCTAGAAATCTAAAATTTACACGTGGAGATGGGCTTCGATACATATCATATTTAGGAGTCTGTAGCTACTTATTTCTGAGGCGGGTAGTAAAATACTTCACTTGTTAAGTACTTCATGTAAAGGCGGCAGATATCTCAAAGGCATGTTCTTTTATTACCTGACCGTTGTTTTTTTTTATTGTAAATTACGTATAATTATGATTTTATATTTATTTATTCCTCTATTTTTATGAAGGAACATAATGTAGAGTTGCTTCTCTGACTATACAGTATCCCCCAGGGTCTCACAACTTGTGGGACCCAGATCCTGGGTTTGCACCAATGGGACCACATCTGGGTCTGGAATTGCTTCTACTTGGATCAAGCCACTTCTGTTAACTATCCTCTCAATATCCCTTGGTCCTCCAAATACCGAGGTTGTAAAGTCATTTAAATACAGTCGATGTTAACGTTTCAATAACAAATGGGTATCTTTCGACTTTTTTAAATTTATAGCGAAATCTTATGGTCGCTCTATAGTTACACTGGTGGAAATTAAAATCACAACACGCATACATGAATGGTAGAATTTTAGGAAACTTTAAAAATTTATCCAGGGCCACACCTAAAAGAAATAATAACAAATGGAAATGGATCAGGCTAAGTTATTACCTTTTACAGTTGTCAGTGAGAAATGCGCCCAACTTGAGCACCAATACATTCATGGATCCTTGCCGGCATTGACACAACAAGTGTTCGGATGTCTTCTTGGTGTATGTCTCACTACGTGAGCATGTCTTTTGCAGTCAGTTGTTGCACAGTTTGTGCTGGGTGACCATGTGATCTAATGTGTCTACTTCTGGTATCCTGGAAATGCTCTATTTGGGACAAATCTGGGGACTGTGCTGTCAATATTGTGATCGAAGCTCCTTGCAAGGCTTGTGTGACGATGGCCGCAGCATGAGGACGGGCATTATTATCTTGTTGGAAAATGTGATTCGGATGTTGAACATGTAGGGTATCACAATAAGATGCAGTACCCCGTCCACATAGTGATGGGCTGTCATTGCCTTCAACAACAGCCAACTCAGTCATGCTATCGAAACTGATTGCCATCAAAAGATGACACCGGTGGCGGCACTTGCGTGAGGTTCTGAAATCACAGCAGATAAGCCGTTTCTCCACTACGCCTGCGAACATGTCGTTGATTATCACTTTGCCACAGACAGAATCGAGACTTGTCTATAAACACAAATGTACGCCATTCAAATGTCCATTTGTGTTTTGCATTACACCAGGGTAGATAATGATGGCAATGAAATTAGATTAATGGGATACAATGCACAGGGGCCAGAGAGTGTAATCCAGCTTCAAGCAATTAGTTTACAATCATCCGGGGAGGGGCCAGAGGGGGGGGGGGGGTTGACTATGTGTAACCCTACTTGGATCTGGCCTGCAGTTAACCATCTGCCAGCAACAGCTACCCACTCCATTTGGCGGTCTTCACGTGCTCTTATCCTTCTGTATGGACCCATACCTGCTCTAGGAGTATTAGAGCCTTCTTTCATCCACTGTGTAACAAGTTTGTATACTGACGTTTCACTACGGCCAATCCTTCGGGATATTTCACCATATGATGCACCCTTTAAAAACCATGTCAATTCTCCTACCTCTCTCACTGTTAGACATTTAGGTGTAGAGAGTTGTCACTCTTCGCCTTGGCGTACTTAGACAACAAAATCTTGTGGGTAACAACGTGTCGTGTGACACCACACTGTTCGCCACTTACATGCCAAAAAATAAAATGCAATTTACATCATATATAGCACTGTAATTCTCACATTATTACATATACTGTAAAACTTTTAATTTTAAATCATTTAATACTCTTCATGCGGGCATACTTGGAGCCAAATTTCATTCGTTTATCACAACACCGTCTGGGTGCTGGTATTTTAATTTGCACGAGTTTGTGTATCAGTTGCTAAGTGTAAAGGTTGAACTACACTTTGCCAATACTGGTCTGTACTGCAACCGCAACAACAGCCGGCCGAGTGACGGCTCGCCCCCTTGCGTCCACACTTTTCCATAGCTCGCCCATGTTCCTACCCAGTCTTTAGTCTCCTTTAACATTTACAAGTGATTGTTTCAGGGAATCAGTGTTGGGGATGACAGGTAGGTTTGACACCCTACTTTATCAGAAAGTACTGTACTTTATTCGGCACAGTTTTGGTTCGAATGAACATTAAAATACTTTTTTATCTGTCTCACGTAATCACCTAACTGGTTGATATTTTATGTACAAAAATAGTATCCCAGCGAAGTATTAACAGTATCAACGCAATCTCAATGAAATGTCAATCACTTCGCACTTGACGTGTTTGTTTTGTCTGAGGTTCTTTTCGATTCACTCAGTACTTTTTGTTAGTGAAGAATGAAATAACATATTTTAATTTAAATATAGGTCGTAAAGATTTTGTATAGTAAAAATAATAATTTCATGTTATCTCAAAGTTCTAGTCAGAGTTTCTTATTTGGAAACTCGCAGTGCACCTATATCGTAGTCACCTAACTTGAAGAGAAGACCTACAGATTAACGTGAAATTCAAACCACCGAGCGTCCTTTGCATTAAAAGATAAAAGCTTTGCCATTGGTAAAAGTAATTTTTAAGGCCTGTAAAAATTACAGTCGAGAGCGGGATTTGAACCGGGACCTTCAGTTTCCAAATCCCACGCAGTAATCATTTGAGTCACCAGGCCGAATATAGGTGTGATGAAAAATAAGTTTTCAAACATGATAAAATACACATACTCTTTTTCTATACCATATTGGTCTTCAACTCTGGCAAAGCTCTGATTTTTTTAAATGCGAAGATGTTAGGACTTTTCCTACATACATCTGATGAACATGGATGAAAAAAAATATTTTTTTAAGGCAAATAATAACATGAAAACAACCTTTAATCGTAAGGGAAGGTAAATTTCCGAACTCTCTCTTATGAGTTTGCAGCTGTTAAAGCTAAAAAGAGAAGATTGTGAAAGCAATTGTTTTTAGTTTATTGTGTGTTTTTTTTAAAAATGAAGTTAATATTACAACTTTATTAACTATAATTTTTAATAACAATAAATGTTTATTTAATTATATTTTATTAATATGATATTTTACACTTACAAGATATTATATTTTACTTAATTTTGAATTTAAATTTTCAAAGGGTGACACCATCGATATCCGCCCCGCGTGTCACCCACACTAGCTACGCCACTGGTTTGATTAGAAAGTAAATAATAATTATTTTAAAGAAATGGAGTGGGATGATGTGATATCTTTATGGAGAGGAAACATAAAATATAGCCATCACTTATCAAAGTTGAAAGCAGGAGGGCAGGAGCAACAAAAAAGTCCAAAAACATAACATTTTGGTTATGCTCTTCTTCAAGAAAACAGAAAACTGTGATTGAAACCACACAGACACCCATGGACAACATCACCAAATAATGATGGTTTTGACCATTGCACACAGACCAGAGGTGGAGGTCCATTTCCTTAACTTCACATGGTTTTACCCACATCACTTTCCTCGATGTAGACATCTCTGTGTATAATGGCCAAGTCAATCACGCAAAACTGCTGCCATTGACTTCACAAAAAATGCATCACCCAATGCAGCCTGGCCATCCGAGGCAGACAAATCTGCTCCGACCAAGAATCCTTTTCCCTTCACTCCGACAATCTGACAAGCCGTTATATCCCATAAAAATCCCCTGGGATATCCATAAACAGATACCCCCAGCCAAAAGCTGTCCACCACACTGGAATACACAAACATTAATAGTAATTCAGAAAAATATTATATCAAGAGGTTGGTCATGTCAGTGGGGGCGAGGCAGATCTGTACTGGTATGCCAGTTCCCATCTTCTGGATTATTTCAGTGTTTTAACAGATACCTCTCCAAATGTGGATACTATTCCTTTCAAATGGCTAAATTACATTCACATGTATTTTTCTTAAAAACATATCTTTCCTACAATATATCCACAATTGGTTCTCCAGATAAACAAAAAACAAAAAAAACTGTATTTTCTTGTACCCCACAAATTCATCTTCCATAACAAACAGTCTAACACACCTCATCCTCCAATGAAATACTTACATACCAAACCAATACTCCAAGCACCGCAAATTTCTCCACAAACTTTTCCTGCTCTCATCTTCAGAAATTATTCCACACATACAACAGATCTTACAGCAACCAGTGAATTCTCTGATTATGTATGCTCAAAACCATTTAAGTCCTACCTCACAGTGTCTCTCCCTCTCTTCAATGCTACTCACGGTTAACAACGTAAATTGCAGCCTCCCCTTATTTCCTCGAAACCATCCAAAGTCCAATTCCTCAGCATACCCCAACCTCCTACTTCGAAACCCATGCCACTCTCTCCTAACCTGAATCAACCTCCAGACACGAAACCATCAATGTTCTCTCTAAAGGTCTTACCATGCTACTCTAATCTGCGAGTCCCTATCATTCTGTTGAACATTCTACTGGTAATAACATTTTGCCTTGTAAGCACCTTAGAATTTTGGCAAATTCTAGTTTTGCTTAGGCGGGACTTAGAAATTTCGAGAAGTGTAGTTTTCAACTTTAAGGAATTTCCCCGTAATCTTCCCCATAGTGACAATTCGCCATAAAAATCATTTTAAAGTGTATTTATCATATCGGGAAACGTTTATTTTAGGAGATATTCCGCTTTGTTCATGTTTTGAAACACGCGATCGGAAAAGTAGAAATTCTAAGATTTGCAATATCTTTAGATCAAGTGAAGTGACAACTGTTCTTTTATCACCAGCTGTAGTCAGCACTGTCCCCGATATTTTGGCAGTACAATTAAGTAATTCGGCCAAGTTTAATTAGTAGTTTTAATTAAGAGAAAAAAATAAGCTTTTTATTAAAAGAGATATTAAATTAAAAATTATATCAGTAGATAGCCCTAATTGAGACGATTACGTACACATATTAGTTTTCATAAAAAGTTTAAGCATTTGTCTGGTAATTAGGTTTTTGAAAAGTAGATTGTCGCGGATTGTTGTTGAAACATGTAAAATTCCAGAACACTTAGGGATTTTCCCCGAATTAGAATGTGTTACTACGCGGAGTTTTAAACAGCTAAAACTTTAAAACTAATTACTCTAAATTTCTCACGGGATTGCTGTTGGACTTATAGTAGATAAGTCCAGATACTGCCAAAGTTTAAACATTTTTAATAATCTGGATCGCCAAATAAAATACACACACTTTTGAGCTCACGCGGAAGCAAAAAGGTGTGATACAGTTGCTTACGTCACTGATTCTAATGGTTCCTATAAAAGGACCCCGCCGCCATTATGGTTTGTCTGTTCCTGTATGTCGTCTGTTCCGGTCTGGCTTTCGTCTTGCTTAGTCTTTCTTGTTGGTTCTAACTCGCCATGCTGGCTAGTTCGACCACATTGAAACTTTGGTGTCGTGTTATATAGTAACTTTAATGACTGTTAATATGAACTTGTAAATTCACTAAAGGGGTCAGTCGGTTAAATTTCTCTCCACAACTTGCAACTTTTGGTAAAGTGTGTTCGATTTGCCAACTCAACTGTTAAATGCATATTTGAAATTTTGTGACTTTGAAATAAAACGTGGAATTTTTGGAAAGTGAACTTTTATCATTTCACAGTTATCTAGCAACCTTTTCTCTATTTGTGGTGTAACAAATATTGTGGTGACCTCAAGCATTTAGGTTGAGTTATCCGGCTACATGGTCAAGTCAAAATCATTTCATAAATTTTCTATAGAACTTTGAGTCAACATCAAGAATTAGTTGAGGCACTAAGGCTATACTTCAGCCCCGGTATCAGCCTGGTTCCTTACAGCCTCTCATATCAGTGACCTGGAGGCTAGTGCCGAGAAATTCTATCCACAATCCATATTTCACTCACCACCTGACCCCCAGAAGCATCCTCCTTTTTCAGCTAAAACTCTTGAATGGCAGCTTCAGGGAGCAGGAGATTCATGAGGGTGACATACCATACAAGTGTTCAAAGAGGGAGGAGTGGCAATTTCAAGTATCTGCTCCATCTCAGAAAAATTGTAAATCCATTACTGATGAAACATATAAGTTGATAAATGATATAGAAAAAAAAAAGAAGCATATATTTCTTACAAAGTTGCATTATACTGCTATGAAATAATGCTATAAATATTGTATATACACATTTTAAAAAGCAAGCTGCCCAAAGGTCATTTATACTGTGGAACGGAATAAAGGAACAGGAATTTTTGCCTTGATTAAGATTTCCTGCAACAGTTTGTGAAGTGCAGAGAATCTATACATTTATGTGAAAACTAGACAGCCTAGACATGTAGTTCACATAAACAAAATCACATGCAAACATGTGAAGTTTAAGCTTTAACTAAACAAATAGATTGATGGACTTTTCAAGCCAACAGAAAATTATGAAAGAGTCAAATCTTTCTGTTAATATTATAAGACTGTACCGTCATATATGCAGTTAATGTTTTCAATGCTGTTAATTCCCTAGTTTTGTTGAAGCTTTTTTGCAAACATTATGGAACAATTAAAATAATCATTACACCAAAGATAATAATACCTTGTGAGTTGAAGGTGCCAGGATTACAATCAAGGTAGCGCTTGGAAAAGTGCACAAGGACTCTCTCTCTTTCTTGTGTCTCTCCTGTCAGGCTGAATTGTTTTAGGAACTTACGAAGAGCTATATCCAGACTATCACCTTCAAAGTTAAAGTACTTCAAATATTCCTCTGCAACAACCCGACTGAAGTCGTGCTGAAACAATTAATGACAGTAACAGCAAAACATATTGAAAGAAAGGTTTAAGAAAAGTTGAAATAGGATACTGGGCTAATTTTGGAAATGTAGTCAGTATTTTACCTGTGCATCTTCTATACCAAAAAAATTATTTTTTCTTGGGGAAAAAAATGAAAAATTAAAAATTTTGCAATTTTATATGTTGAATTGGATAATAGAGCTAAGACTCTGGTAGCTATCATTTCATCTCCCGTGATTATGATGTGTCACCATAAAGCAGCAGTTTGCTTATTTTATTAATAAAACCAGTTCTACAGTTTACAAGTGGTGTTGAGCCTCAGTGTGTAAACACATCAATTAAAACACCAAACAAATTATTTTTTCACTTTACAAACAGGGTAAACTTGCACGGTGGGACCCAGTTTTTTTGTCTATAAAATCTTCAATGTATTTTCGTGAAGACCTTTTTAAAATAAGTTTTTATTTAATAACTGATCATGTTCAATAAATGGTGTACCTTACTAAAATAATTTCATCATAAAATTTAATGCCTATTGATAAATATCACTTCTGAAGCTAAGTATTATGTCCTCCCATAAACATGTCTTTATAACCTGTTGAAACTAGTAAGGGATTATCTATGTGATCTGTTTTATTATTTTAAATGCACACATGTGCATTAGATTCTTTCCATGACATGTCAGTAATTTTCATAATGTTGCGACTGTTAAGAGTGCTCTAGTCATCATTAATAATGACTGTGATTGGTTTATTGTCACAATGGATGCTTGCTGCTAGATCATTGTCTACCTATGTGCACAGAAATTAAGCAATATTTTTGAACTTAACTAATGCCTCTTTAATACTGGTCCTATAAAACAAATCTTGACTTATAACAACTCTTCCTAGGACATACAAGTATCTGAAATTCATGCCTCTAAACCCTAACATTCAAATGCATTGCCCAGGAAGACTTCACTGTTATATAAATTTTCTTAATTATATGACAGTAAATACACTTCACATCATAACAGTACAGTTTCAATTTTGAGTACGTATATTTTGAGCAAAAATCTTTGGCACTCCAGAATTCTGCTGAGAACAAATAGTTTCATGCAAAAAAAATGGAAAAAATTCCAAGTATCATAACATCAATTTTGGACAAATTAAAGCCGTTTGCTTTGATAAATCCAACTAATCCAGTTTTCACTGTAAATATTATTTGTTTAATGGATTTGTAACTAGACTTAAAACGTTAAATATACGACACATAGGTTATCAACAGATGCCTAACACATGGATGGATATTGTTACTTACTAAGACGTGATGTCAAATGTTCTAATTGGTGTTCTTTGTTTACATTATTCCCAATTGGGGTTTAACATCACATGACTAACAGCTGTATTTTTGCTTTTTTTATTTTTTTAAAAGCAATGTGTATTTAGCCTGCCAGAGTGGCTCAGTATGCTGAGGGGCCACACACTGGTTCAGGGTACTTTTAGATTTTTGGTATAATAAACCAAAAAAAAACATGCTGTAAGCTACGTACCATAGTGCAAAAATGAATGATGAAGGTGAGGCTCTAGGGGAGAAGCTAAATTTATACTCGGAGATTAGAAGTGAGAGGTATTTAAACTTACCAGGCATCAACTGGGTATGAAATAAGATTAATAGCACAAGGGATCAGAGATTTCCAAATACCTTAGTAATGGAAGGAGGTTTTGCACAAGGGGATAAAACATGATGGATATCTCACTAATAAAGTCCGAAGATAACCTTGTGGTGTCTCAAGTAACTGCAGCAATAAGGGATCATCAAACAGTTATGATGGATATAAGAGCACTCAGTAAACCAGTGGCCATGACTGAAGGGAGGAAATAGGTAGAATTATAAAAAGGCACATATACTGAAATTGAACATATATTTGAGGGAAAGTTTCAAAAAAAGGATGGCGCAAGTACAGTTGAGCCAACCTAGGACAAGGATATAGTAAAAAAGGGTCAAGAAATATTTATTCCAAAACAGTAAAAGATAAATAGAACCTATATACTATAACAGAAAGGTGAAGTGATTAAATAGGTTGGCAAGAAAAGAAAATAACACCGTTTAGAGACAGCAAGGCAGTAGGGAATACTTGAAACAGATAAATAATGAATTAATAATAAGAAGTAAAGTAGCTAAAGATGGGTTTATAAGGAATAGTACTGATGTCGGGGACCACAGATGGATGCGTCTAGAAATTTTTATGGCTATGTTAGAACACAATATGATCAACTTTTCCTCATCTAGGTTGTGAATCTGCAACCATTTTTATTCATGAAAATGAAAATAACCATGTAATATTTTAAGGCTCATATTACCACCCATCTGGACTGACATCTAGAAGTTTTAGAAAACTATAAATTGATTGCATCAGTGAGTGTGGTTTTCAGAATTGGAATCCTATACAAATTTTATATTTTTATTCATTCATTCAAATTATACAAAACTCACTTTTTGCTGAGGTGTCTGGAAACGTCAGACTTTTTGAAGCCATCAAGCATGTAGAGGCGTTTGGCGAGCCGAACTGCTGATGGGACGTCAACAGCTTTTGGGCTATAGTGGAAGCTGTGAAGGCTCTCGATGTCACTCTCATCTTCCGACGAGGGTGGCGGTGATACTGCCTTGGCTGTCAGTCCGGTCACATCTTCACTTAATGTCGTTAATTCGTCCTCTGATTCACGCAGCTCCTGGAAAAAGGTTGGGTCTCAAGGAAAAAAGTGGATTTACATACAACAGCACAGATCTGGTAATTTTTTTTTATAACTGTGCACAATAGAAGGTTCAGCTAAACATTTATACTTCTTGAGCCAATGCAGACAGCAAGTCCACATTTGGACAGGAATTTTAGTATTTACTAATCACCAAAAAAGAAAATTACATGCTCAACTTCTTGAAGCTCTAATATCAATATGGTATTCAATTACTGTCTCAGTCGTGGCTTAGTTGACATTTCATACTTTGATGCCAATGCAAGCTCAGAACATATAACTGGGGCAGAAATAAAGGAAGAAAATGAGCAAGTTGTTTGAATGTACCACAAATTACAGGAAGCCCATTGTGTATGGCATCGGGTCATCACTCACATCCAAAAATAGTCCCATGAAATACAAAGAAAGATGTCATGCTTTGTGTTTGAAAGAAAAACTGTAAATACATGTAGAAATTATTTTGATGAGTTACATCTTATTGATCATCAGTCTTATAAAACACCACATTAGTTCACTTTTTCAAGTGATGATTGATATTAACCATTACCAAAATGTAAATTTTCCTTGACTTTTTTGAAAACTGAAAATTTTCCTCCTCTTCCAAAAGAACATATCACATTTCCACTAGAGTAACATTTGTAGACATTCTTCAAAAACTAATATTTCAGCTGAAAGTATCATTTTAGCAAAATCCACAGGAAATTTGATCAAAAAAACATGTTTAAAGGGGATAAAAAGGTAATCAAAGTAAATAAAATAGGATGAACCAAACCCACATGCTGAGATGTGGTAGTCAAGCATATTTACCGCCAAATTTTAAATTTGGTTTAACTTCATAATGCAACAATCAACCAGAAGTCTGCACATTACTGAGTCTATGTGCATTGTACATTTGGTCAATAGTGAATTGAGGAATCCAGCTCCATTCAGTGGGAAGAGAGTTACAAGTCCACATGTGCACATAGTGAAATTCCTGGAACAGACATTTATCACCATTCTATTCATCTGGGACCACATCAAAATTAAGATTAGACATTTGGTGATTGTTTATGTACATTAAACTTGTCACTAGCAAAGTGAATGTTCACTATGGGCTTGATAGTTTGCATACCTTCAATCTCACTGCTAAGCACTCAAGATTTGAAATGTCACCTGTAACGCAAGTGTTAAGTGTGCTTTTTTCAACAAATTGTTTTGGCACGGGGTCGAGCCGGCAGAGGTTATGCAAGGATAGTGAATTTCGGTGTTCAGTGTTTCAGTCAGTAAATGTGGCAGCCTCTAAGAGGAGGGGTAGCGTGAGCCAGTTGCCCTACCCCTCGTTTACAACAGAATAAAAGGTGCTCCTTTCGAGCATACCATAGAGACACTCAGTCATTTATATGGCGAGCACTTTTCCTACAGCAACTCCTCAGGTGACCACCCTTCTGGCAGCAAACAGCTCTACTGCCCGTAGTAAGACTATACAGAGAGATTTGGCATAAGAAATTGGTAGATGGGGCAATAAAGAAACATGCCTGTGCACCAAACAAGACTTGGCTGATCAAATACAAGGCACAATCAAAAGTATCAAGAGTATCAAGAGTATTTTCAGAATACGTGGAGGAAATTGAACCATTTCTGTCACATATATTCTGTAAATCTCTAGAAGAGAAAAAAGTATCTTCTGAATGGAAAATAGTCCAGTTTTCAAGAAAGGAGATCAGAGTGATCCTAGGAATTATCAACCCATATCTCTAACATCTGTATGCAGTAGAATTCTGGAGCATGCCATATGCACTAAACATTATGAAGTTTCTAGAGTAGAATCCGTTACTTACACCATGTCAACACGGATTTTGGAAGAAGAGATCGTGTGAAACACAATTGGCCTTATTTTTCCATGACGTAATGAAAGTTACTGATGCAGGTTCACAGATTGATGCAATTTTTTTGGATTTTCGGAAAGCTTTTGATTCTATACCACACAAGAACCTTCAAGCGAAGATTCGAGCATACGGTATATCAGATCAGATTTGCGAATGGATACCTGGTTTTATAATTGGGCGGTCGCAGTATCTCATTATTGACGGGGAAGCCTCTTCTAAGCTAGATGTTACTTAGAGCGTTCCTCAAGGAAGTGTAATAGGACCATTTCTTTTCTTAATTTTTATAAACGATCTAGGAGCCAATGTTAAATGCTGGTTGCAATTGTTTGCCGACGATGCAGTTATCTACAGGGAAATAAGGTGCTCTGATAATTGCTACGAAATTCAGCATGATTTGGATATTATTTCCGAATGGTGCCGTAAACAGTAGCTTACACTTAATAGTAAAAAGTGCACGACAATACGAATAAGTAACAAAAAGAATCAGTATGTTTACAAGTACAAAGTAAACAAACCAGCTGTTAACACGGTTGATTCCCTGAACTATCTGGGGGAAATAGTACAAAGCAACTTGAAATGGGACTTGCACATAACTTCCGTTGTAGGCAAAACTAAATCTAAATTACAATTCATAGGTCGTATTTTCGAGGAATTGTAATGCTCATACAAAATAAATAGCGTATAAAACACTAGTGCGTCCGCATCTGGATTACTGTTGTGGAGTTTGGGATCCATATTGCAAGGGCTTGATTGACTCAGTGGAGAAGGTTCAGAGGAGAGCCGCCGATTCGTGACTTACGAGTGCATGAAACACTTCTTCGGCCAACCTATTTAGGTCACAATAAGATTCGAGAAATAAGATGCCGTACTGGTGCTTTTTTTCCTTGTGCTATTCGGGATTGGAATGCACAGAATTAATATTGGTGCATAGGATCCTCTGCCACCCACAATGTTTGTGAATTGCAGAGTATGGATGTAGATGTAGAATATTAAATGTTTATCAAACCCCCTTCAAAAGTAGTTCTGCTTTGATATTATGAACTTATGTCAATGCAGTTTTGAGTTTGAGAAACATTATTGGAACATCTCTTTCAGTGTGGTTTTGAGATCAGTCTGCAACTTTGTCTTTATCTCTTCTATTGATGAAAAATATTGCTCTCTAAGTGTCTTTTTGAGTTTAAGAAAGAGGAAAAAGTCACAGGGTGCCATGTCTGAAGAATAGGATTGTTGCTGTAAAATGGCAGTGTTGTGTTTAGCCAAGAACTGTTGTCGTGTAGTAAAATCAACAAATTCCCTCTCCAAATCCCTTCCAGATTGCCTCACACAAACCGCACAAAATTTCTAAGTCACACTCTTTGTCAACTATACGACCTCTCTAACAGTAATTCTTAGTAAGCACAATCTGTTTAATTTTTTCCACATTTTCATCACTGGGGGCATGTTAGGATGTCCACAACTCATCTCATCTTTGATGTATTTTTGATTTTGCTGAAAGCTTTTGTACCATTCATAAACTTGTGGTTCTGACATAGCATCAACACCTAAGGCCTTCACTAGCATTTTGAATGCTTCATGGGACTTAATGCTATTTTTAAAACAAAATTTCACACAAACTTTCTAACTTGACATTTTGTTACAAAAAAATAAAATTGCCGAACACACATCTCACTCATTCGTGTGCCAAACACAAACTAAACATCGTAGCTACCAAAAAATTTAAATGTATATTACTGAGATTCCTACAAACACAAATGAATCAACTTGATAAACAAGATACAGCATGAACAATTTCAAAATTCTCAGAGCCGCTAGATTCGTGACTTGTTGTTACAGCCCTTATGAAAGCGTCACAGAATTGATACATAGATTGGGCTGGGATAGTTGGGAAGAAAGACGACGTAGCTTGCGTTCGAATTTATTGGAGAATATGCGAAAAAATTTAAATTTTGAGTGCAATGAAATACTTCTTCCGCCAACCTATATAGGTCGCAACGACCGGAGGGCTAAGATTAGAGAAATAAGATGCCGTACTGATACTTATATGTATTCCTTCTTTCCTTGCATTATTCGGGATTGGAATGGGCGGATTTAGGATTGGTGCTTAGCACCCTCTGCCACCCATAATGTTTGTGATTTGCAGAGTATGGATGTAGATGTACTTTTTGATCACATCTCGTATAACAAACAGTGGTGATCTCATTGTAACGTTGGACATTAGTATCTGATCACATGTTATTGTGAATTGCCTTAGCAGTGGAGTGTGGAAATAATTTACTATTGTCTCACAGGATTTCAGGAATCATTATTCATCCACTTTCTTCTGCAGCCACAACAAACTGACAAGCAAAAATTTCCAAAGTTTGGAACAGGAAGCGGTAGCATTACAACAAGTAGTTACAGCACTGTAAACAGCAGTCACAAACAGTTATGAAAACTCTCAAAATTATGTAACAGATAAAATGCAAACCTCACCTCTTTCATTTGGTGAGTTTACAAGTGAAAGAGCAACAACATGACTATTCGGCTTGCTTAAAACAGCATTTTCTGTGTTACAGTGCAACAGATGAAACAACTAAGAAATTATTTTTTCTGGATAACATTGATTCACTAACATGTAATTTGTTGCAGAAGTAAAGGCCATAAATAGGAAATGAACATTTCAGACATGAAGGACACAAGGCATATTATCTAAAAGGTTTCACGTTTCATGGCAGGCAGATATAGTTTCTTCCAGAGCTGAATGAAGTCCAAATGGACAGAAATGAGGGAGCTGGTAAAAATGTGTAATTTTAAGTGTTCAAAAAAGGGCTGTCATCACATTCTGAATGAGAACATCATTGGAAGAGATAATAAAGTTAGCCACATCATGTGAGGTTACACAACTTCAAATCACATGACGGAAAGAATGGAAGTATGTCAAAAGAAGAAGACTACTCAAAGACTGAGCAATCTAAAAAAAATTCCAGGTCTTCATAACAAAGAAAACAAGAGAGTGAGGATTGGATATCATGTGGGCACTGTTATGGGCATCACAGAAGAAAGCAGTGTCATTTTAGAAAAGCACGTTGGTTCAGGTGTGGGAATAAATGCCACATCCAAAATGTGTGCAGAGGCAAATGCAGTGACTGGTTGATGCCATTAGTAGTAGTAAGGGAAGCACTTTGAAATATCTGCCTATGTAATGACTTTTAAGTCAACAATGAACAGTCACTTTCATATTAACACCTGATAACTCGTCTTTTTCACAAATGAACAGCAACCAAACATTTAGAAAAACTGACCTAAAATATGTTTACCTGCAAATTCCACTGGACCAAGAGGCTAGGAATATAACTGCTGTCAATACAAAATGGGATCTCTGTCAGTACAACAGATTACCTTTTGTTATCATCTCTTAAACCACAAAGTTCCAGTATTTTCTTACATCGGTAACTATCAGAATGCCTATGTGTGTTAATTACTTATATGATATTTTGATTTCAGAGAAGATTGAAAAGAAGCACCTCAAGAAGTTGCAACAACTATTGAAAGTACTGCAGGCAGAAGAAATAAAGATCAACCTTGATAAGTGCAGTCGAGTCGCATATCAAATGTCTGGGCCCAGTTAAAGGTCTGAAGCAAGTCATCCAGAATATGCCAAAGCCAAAGGGTATCAATTAACTACAATCTTTACAGGAATGATTAATTACTTTAACTAGTTTATTAATGTCCTTCACAAGGATAGCAGCACCGCTGAAACAAAGAAAACAAGGTTTCAGTTTGTAAGGACGTAGGCTATACCAGGGTGAAGTATAGGCCTAGTACCTTAACTGAATGTTTACTTGAAAAGAAAAATGTTCTCTGACTTTACGTTAATAATTTTAAATGACCATGTAGCCTGCCTGGAATTCTCAACTGAAATGCTTGACGGCTGCCACCAAGTTTGTTTAACCCACAAGCTTAGAAAAGGTTTCAGTTTACTACGAAATCACAAAAAAGTTCACTTGAATAAAAATTTGAAGTTTATTTTCAAAGTCACATTTTTAAAAATTGCATTCTACACTTGAGTGGCAATCGAACAAACGTTTCCAGAAATTGCAGGTTATTGAGAGAAAAGAACCAACTGACCGCTTTAGAAAATAGTTCATAGTACTTGTTAGCACCATGCTCTGGTAAAGAAAATCATCATGGCCGACACACATTCCTAGCCTGACTCAACTAGATCCAGCTCCTATCCAACACACACCAAAACTACAACGTTCCCGGAGTAAAGACAACCCCCTCTCTCGATGGTCCCCGCTTATATACCCCATCCGCGTGACATTGAGTATTCAACTACTTACCCAAAATAGTGTAAAATGATTGTGATAATAGAAAGTGTTCAAACTTTAACTGCATGTAGTCTTGTCCTTAAGGTACATAAAAAGTGTTTAGTGAGAATTTTCAAATTATTAGTTTGCTTGTAATCGAATTTAGTTTAACCGGCGAATTGATAAAGAGTCTCCGAAAGTTCAGTGGTGATTCCCCGAGAGGTATGTTGAATTTAAGTACTTTTTAGGTCACCCCACTGAATTACAAATAATCTAAATAAAATTAATTCCAAAGTGTTCTATATTAATTCCCGATTCCAATGGTGTAATTTTTATTATTATCGGTGGTTAGATAGCAAAGTTATTAGTCTGTGAAGATTAGGTTTGAAATGTTTCATTAGTTAACTCAGTTTATATTCAATAATTATCATTCTGCTGCTTATATCGAAAAAGTAAAGTTATCTGAATTTTCTTTGAATTTAATTACATGTTTTAACAGTCATTTTATTTACAGAAGGGGCTTGGTTTAATTGCAAATAAATCTTGAAACTACCCCGTTGTGAATAGTGACGAAATAGCTTTAAAATTTATATAAAATCTGTTTTACTGCATGGAATGTTCTGAAATTTTGATATGTTATACTAGATTTTACGTTCTTTCAGGAAATCTACTTTCTAGTTCGAGAAATTATCAAAACATATGATTAAAATGTTGAAAGTGTATTTATCGAAGTGTTTAAAAATTTATTCACGTTATTTACACGGTCTGAAACTACGGAATTTTAGTGAATTTATGTTTCTTTTGAATTATTATTATTTTAAAATTATTTTACTACATCAAAAAGTGTCGAGGATTAGTGAAATGATCACGTAGCAAAAATCTATTGTTTGCAAGTTGGACAATAATGGATTAACCTATTACAGGTTAGTTTAAAGATTCTTTACTATTAAAAATGTTTATTTATTGCTTATAATAAGTGGTGTGGGTCTTTACTGTTTCTTAAAATCGGTTTAAATATTGAATTGGCTTATGGTATCAGCTTCTGCATAAAACGTTTCTCCCATCCTATACTTGCAATGAAAATTATATGTATACTAGAAAGCTTACTCCCTCCCTTATGCTTTAAAGTAAGCAAACTAGAATTTACCAAAATTCTAAGGTGCTTACAAGCTTATATGATCAAAAGAATGTATGAAAGTATTTGAGGAGTTAAATAACAGACTGCAACATGCAGTGAGGCTGAATATGCTTGTTCCAGGTAGAATGATGTCAATTGCTAAGGACATGTCTGGATACAGTTTGGGAGCAGTTTTATTCAAAAAAGATGAAAGGTGTGACAGAACAGAATAATTTCATAAGAAAACCATATTTTTGTGCCATGAAATTAAACAAAGATTGATATATTTACTCCTATAGCAAGGAAATGTAAGTTGCCATGGCGATAGGAGAATCAAGAGATAGCAAGAGGTTAGCGACGTAAAAGCCGAAAGGTTGCTTTGTTACCAGTTCACTGCTTAAGAACTTTGCATTCTTCGGATACTTTAAGACCAATGTAGTTCCTAGAAGAATAAGAATTGGGAACAATAAATGTTAATCTGTTAAAAGCGTAAGAACTGAGTTATTTATAATTATAACCAGTCGCGTGACAAAGGGCCATTGAGTGACCTATAGTGTTCACTTCTAAAACCCTGAACTATCACCACAGGAATAATGCCTCAACTGAGAAAGAATGGGTTAAAAATTTCGACACGTATATACTGTATATAGGATGAAGCTTTGTTTAATTGCAGAATATAGGCCACTGATACAATTATTTGACCCAAATAGACGAATTCCAGAGGAAATATGCAAGGCTGGGAATTATTTTTAACTGACTTCGATTACCAAATTCATTTCAAAACAGTATTGTACACAAATCGAAAAGTCCTTCCCAGGTCTCCTAGTACTACCACATTTTGGTAGTGGCATTCTTACAGGCAGTCTTACAGGATGTCCAATAGCTATAAAAATTTCCAATTGATACTAGGCAGACAGTACTGGCTATGAACAACAATCAGTGTTTAAGCAAATTTAGGAACTGGTCAAACATGGCTGACAAAATAACAGAAAATAGTTTAGAAGTATAAGCATTTAGGCCAAACTGAAGGATATATTGTCAGTAAAGGATGAAAAAGTTACTAGAATCAGGTGATAATGTAAGGGTAGTAGCTTCTGGAAAAAATCTTTTAATTTACTTTATATGTAGCTTTAAGGTATTGCACAGACAAAGCAGTTAGCAAGGAGATTTTTTTTGCAAGGGGGGCACTATCACTGGATGCGCACATACTAGACACATTGAAATGTGAACCCTGTAAGTTAAATGAAAAATCTCCAAGAAAATAACTAATCCCCCCCCCCCCCCCCGACTTATTTTTGGAAAGTTATAGGAAAGGAACCACACGGATTTTGTGGGACCATTTTGGAGTTCGAAGTGGATAGTAGTTGGCTATGCATACTTGTGGTACCCATTTGATGTCAAGATGAAACATGCAACAGCAGTGGCAATGATCCAAGTATTGGAAAAAATATTCATTACCAAAGGGTTCCTGAAGGCAATTAAAACAGAAAATAATCCCAAGTTTTTATCATATGCTTTTCAACTGTTTTGCTGTACAAACTGAGTGAAGAATGTGACAGCCCCACCTTTTCATCTGCAGTCAAATGGTGAGGCAGAATGTTTTCTTCAGACATTCATACACACCATGAGGAAAGAGCACAAGAGGTGGGAACCAGCAAACAAAAAGAATTATTTAGGATACTCATTTCCTACACGTACCTAACAGATGTAGAAGGAAACAGTCCATCCCAGTTGTTACATAGTGGACAACAAGTTGCATAGCTCTCTCTTCTCCCAGTCACACGAGGTTGAAAAAGGAAAACAAGGCAGCAGATTTAGAATATGTCAAAGGCTTTGTTAAGGCTTTCAAAACTCAAATGAAGTGGGCTTCAGCTGTAAGTACCCAATAGTCCATACAGAATTGGTGGAAGCAATATGGCAGCAAGAATAAATAAGACCAAGATGGATAGAAAATCAGATGAATAGTAATGGTCAGTCAATCCTGGAATGAACATCCAACGACCTATCAATATCAAATGCGTTTCAGGTTGAGGTGAGCTGCACCACAGAGATTACTGAAAGCAACAGTAAGAGTACCTCTAAAGTGCAGCAATCCAGTTCTAGTTCTACTAAGGTGGTATGGTGGCAGAAGAAGCAGTCACCGAGACTTCTATATTCTAGAGGATGAGATGCTATGGAGTCATAGGAAGATTTGAAAAGCCCACACAACTATAACAAAGTCAGCACCACTAGGAGGCAACAGAGGTGTCAATAGCGAGCAAATGTGGTGGCTTCTAGTGGGAGGGAAAATGCAGATCACTTTCTTGTGAACTAAACAGGATAAAAGGCACTCCTTCTGAGTATTGACAAACTCTCGAGACTTTCACTTGTTCATCTGGTAAGCAGTCTTCCAACAGCAACTCTTCATGTGTCTACTCTTCTAGCAGCAGACATCTTAACTGTCAGACATTGAGGCTATATGTGGCTACAGGACTTAATGAATGGGACATTGGAAAAAAATGCCTGTGAACAAAACAGGACTTAGGCTAATTAAACATATCAGACAGTGGTGAACTTAGATTGTACATTGGCGTTTGCCTTTATGTCACTGTGTACTAGCTTGACAATGGGTCATGGAAATATTTCTCATTATATTGCAGGGATTCAGGAACCTTTATTTTCCCACCTTCTTGGAAGACACGGCACTCACGATTACCAAACATATTTTCTCCGTTTTAGGTTGGCTAATTGGCATGTCTCGCCATGACCAAAGGAGTATAAAATGGAGATGAGAAGAGAAATATTGAGCCCCATTGGACGGCAAGTGTTCGTATTTGGCAAGAGTATCAAAACAAGCGCGATAAGAGCATAAATATTGGTGACAATGTGGCTCACTAGACAGGCCCCCAAATACTGGACCACCACCAAAGGATTCTCACACGAAGCATGAGATATGAGAGTACTTTCTCTGCCCAGCCTATTCACTCATCAAAGTCTTGGCAACACTTCTGTACTAATGGCAGACATTTCCAACAATTTTTTAAACATCAACAGATACCAATAACTGATCATCACAGTTATCCACAAAGCAATCATTACTCATGATTAAGATCATGATCATAGCTGAATTCTAATGTTCAAATTATTCACAATAAATGAAAAATTATAGTTTCATAACTTCTTAATTCAGTAAACTGTGTTTATTCTTTTATTTATAAATTCCATTATTAATACTAAATCTATCACATGTGCCATGAACACAATAACTTTATAATTAACCAGTAATTTACCTATAGTGGTTACATGTTTGTTGAACTTTTTAAGTACATGTAGCAAAGTTAAAGTTAGAGACACTCAAATTTCTCAAAAGCATTAGTTTTCCAATCAGGCCTACAGTCGTCATTATCATTGATTTTACACTCCAGTGAACTAGATGTGTTAATGAACAAGTCTCTTCCATAAGCAATGAAAATAATTTATCTTTTTTTTATGCTAGTGTAGCCAATCCCACAAACTTCCTACAGTATTAAAGTGAGTAGTGACTTTTTCCCCAAAAAAGTTGTAACATGAAGCTTCATATAATTCTATTGGTCAAGAACAATTGGATAAAATGTGATCAAATTCTGATCCCTCTCTTGTAATACATCATTCAATGCCATAAAAGTACTTAACACATAGGCCTAGTGTCCTGAATACAACACTTTAATTACCAGTTATCTGCATGGTTCAACAGCTATCAGCAATATTTACTACAAAACACTAATATAATATTAATAATAAGATTGATACATCTACAGATTAGCTGATCAATGTGTACCCAAAAAAAAAAATATTCTATCTTAACTTGAACAGGTAACACTGACTAATGAATACATCCTTAAAAAACTTCAAGGTGTTAGAAATTGATAACTTATTATAAAGAATTATTAAAAATCATTTCTGTAGCCAAAATGAAAAAAAAAATGGTTGCTATTAACAAATATCCTCTATACACAGTCAGAGGAAAATTATAGAAATTGTGAAACAGCTCTCTTTTTCACCAGACTTCCCTCCCCCAACTTTTCCATGTCATTCCACAATTTTTTTTTTGGTATTCTGTAATTATGTGAATTATGCAGATAACTAACCTGGTAGCCTGATGAGTCAGGAGGCCCCTGCACCTGAATAACAATGCGATGCTCAGTATCTGGCTGCGTTGTCGTGTGGCTGTTGTGTTCACTGGCCAGCAGTGTCGAGTCGCTGTCACTGGGATCGCTAACTTCCATGAGGTCACGCGCACTAAGGATGTCCAACGTCTCCTCCTCCTGCCACAATTGACTCACTCACAGTGTGCTCCTGGACTACTTATAAAGTGATTCCTGAATACAAATGTGTTTATAAAGGGATGTTTCAGCATTTGACAATCTTGTATTAGACTGAACTGATATATGACTAAATAATTGTGACCTTCAGTGGTAATTTGATGAACGCATCCATTATTGTTCTCAGTCTAGGATTTCTACCAACTAACCAAAAATGTGGATGTGAAACTACCCCATTTGCACAATTCACACAAACATTAAAATCCTGTGGACAATATTAGCTCATTTTTTATCACAAAATAATACCCACCAACTAATTCTGATACCATTTCTATCAATATTTTTTTCAGTTAGGGTTCTATGACTTGTTAACATAGGGGTATTAGAGTAAGGAGAGGACCAGCACAAGAAATAGCAAGGAATTTGGCCATGACCTTTTGAAGAAACCACACTAGCATTCACATGAAATTATTTTGGGAAACCATGAAAAACTAAATCTGTGTGGCCAGACTGGATTTCAAACTCATGTCCTCCTAAAAGCCAGGCAAGAACACTTATCCTTGAAATCATAGGCCCCAATGGCCACAGTCAATGGGCTCTTGGTTGTCTGGATGATGCTGCGCCATTGTATAAAAGGTCAACATTTGGGCTGTAATGCACGATGGTCGAAACATTGACATTTACACAATGACCTGACATCATCTAGATAGCCACGAGACCATATTTTACCCATTTATATGCTATACTTTTGTCATCTTTTCCACTCTTACACACTAAATGACTAAATGTTACATGTTACATGTTACAAGGAAAGAATGACTATTAGCATCATTATGTCAGTGACGGATATGATAAAGGAGCTGAAATGGGAATCATTGCAAGACAGGAGAAGGATGAGGAGGGACATGGGAGTGTACAGGGCATATACTGGTGATGAGGCATGGAAAGATATTGCAATAGGTATGAAAAGTAGTGCATGGAAGGGAACTCTTCACAAAGTAAAAAAAGTTTTCATAGCACAGAAAAGAGCTATTAGGTTTCTGTGTAGGGTAAAACCAAGAACTTCTTGCAGACAACTCTTTAAGAAACTCAATATTCTTACAATGTATTCTCAGTATATATATTCTCTCATGAGCTTTGTCATAGAAAATTTTAACCTGTTTACACCTAATTCACAGGTACACAGTTTCAATACAAGAAACAGAAATAACTTGCATAAAACACAAACATCTCTGTCATTAGTACAAAGAGGAGTTAATTATTCTGGGATACATCTGTTTAATAAACTACCTAATCGTATAAAACAGCTTTCAGATAATAAAGATGTATTCAAACAAAAACTTAGAGATTATCTTATTGGCAACTCCTTCTACTCCATTCAAGAATTTGAAGAAAATAATTAATTGTACTCATTATGACGTTTGCAAAACTCAGTTGCAAAAATGTATGTTTATTATTATTTCTTGTATTTGTAAAATATGTATATATATATATATTTACTATGATATGACTCATATTATGTGTATATGTATCAACAATGACATGTTTCACATCCCAGAGGTACTTCCTCAGCAGGGATCCATGGAACAAGATTGATAAATAAATAAATAAATAATAATAAAAAGATGACCATGACCACAAGCTGGCAGTCGATTTCAGGCACAAGGCTGTGGGGAGATTTTAGGTCAGGATGTCAGGAATTGGAATGAGTTACCAAAGAAATGATGAATAATTGCCGAAAACTTTGAAAGAATTTAAAGATAAAATTTGTAGAGGGCAAATGTAGGTGGGTGCAGGATAGGGGGAAGATGGGTGTGTAGGGAAATTGCCACTGGAGCCTGTGCTCCATTGCAATTAAATTAAATAATACAGCAGGCAGCCATGAAAGCATGACAGTGTAGAAACATTAACATGAACAAAAAGTAAAAGTTTTTTACAAATCCCTTCACCAACATGAAAAGAGTGCCATCGTGCTGTCTGTTATTATAAATAATGGTTTCTTTTTACATCATTAACATACTTATACAGCAATTTTAGGCAGTAGAAACTACACTCTTCATTAAAATTTTCATAAATTGTAATAGATTATTATTACTATTAATTGTCATGACTCTTATTCCACTATGGAAAATTTCCTACTGCTTTTTCATTACAATAAACTTTTACTTTAAATTCTTTTACAGTTTGAAATAAATCGTACAGCACCAGCCCTGATAATTTATTTTGGTCCCAGATTCCCTTACCTACAAATTAAAAATTTCCCCTCCCTTGTGCCTGATATCAAGAATTTATGGGCAAAGCCTTTATTTACTTTTTTATTTTTGACTAACTGAGACCATCATCTGTATACTCTATTAAACAAATGCTAAATTCTTCCATTAAATATATTATCAAGAACATAATCTGTGAGAAATTCATTATTAATTTAAATAAGTACAAATGACAAATCTTCATAGCATGGAATTAACACGCAAACACAGAAAAATAAATGCCCAGATCTATCAAATAAGAGGGGAATAAACAAAAATAATAACTTTCTAATCAAATAAAGATAAAGTTCTCCATGAGCAGCAGACATATTCTCTCTGCCCTACCTCCCCTTCCCCCACTAAAAAACCACAAAGAGAAAAATTTAGGTATTCCTCCATAAATTGTATTAGTTTATCTTTTTTATTTGTGGTTTGTTAATCAGTCGGAGACCATTAGTGTTGGGATAGGACTGTTGACAAGGAACTAAAACTAGTGTTGGGTAGCTTCTACAGCTAAAAATGTGAAACTACTTTATTTAAGGGATTGGAATATTATGCAAGCCTGATGCAGACACTGGTGTCTGAGAATGTTGTACATGGGGAACTTGAAATGTTTATAGATGGCGAAACTTACCAGACCAGTACTATAACTGTGAAGTTCAAAGTAAACAGATGGGGGGAGGGGGGGGAGGAAGAGAATCAATGAACGTATCACATATATGCAACAACAACAGCTGACGCTTAAAATATTGTGCATTTAATGTTGTTGCAGTTTTCCTGCGTTAAACATGGGTAAGCTTTGAATTTACTTTTACCATTGTCCTCATAATTTATAATCCCTTCCCGTTTCATTAATAGTATCCATGTCAGTTTCACGTTAAACATTAGAGGTTTCTTTTCTTATTTCTTTCTCATTTTCCTCATTTTATTTTCTTTTTGTCAAAAATTAAACTGGTGAATTGTTACACATGAAACACCCTTATATTACTTACTGGTACAGCTGACTACAAATTAATAAAAGATGCCAGATAGCAAAATAAATATTTTTACTAGTATAATGACTTATTCCTGTGTTAATATCCTTGGGTAATAAATAAACTATCACTGGGAGTTTGTGACCTGACGATTTAAGATTTATTTGGAAACAATCGGTAAAATAGAAATTCCAAGAACAAGGATTCAAGTAGTCTTCAAAACAATTTGGACATGTGTTTTGCTTGTAAACATTTGATTTCAATACTCCACAGACAAGCATGAGTCACTGTTGTTTAATGATTACTTCCTACTGAGATCTCAATCCTTTAGTGACATTAAAAATTCATTTGCAATTGGAATTCATTATAAAAGGGGTGAAAAAATAGAAAGTTACCACTAATCAAACTCTGACTGCTTGTAAAGCAGCATTTCAGTGTCTTCAGGATCCAAAGAACCTATAGATATTTCATTGGAGACCTCATGAACACATCTTTTTTTCTTTTTGGTAGGCCTCTTCATCTTCTGGGTAGCCTGGGAATCAAGGAGGAAGGGACCTCACAAATTTTGATAGGTCCACCAGTCGGAACTTCGAATCCCTAGCTTTTCCCTTGCATTTGACTACCATTTGTAGGTGATGTATGGGTGGTGGTGATGTTTCTGCTGCTGCTCCTACTGCATCTGATGCTTTAACTGCTGCTCTAAGTGCAGCAGTCGTAGTAGTTGCAACTAATGATGATGCTGGTGAAGCCTTATTAACTGCTGCTGGAGTGATTGAGGGTTGCAGATGTGTTGTCCTGACGTCAACAGCCTCGGATGTTCTAACTTCAGTGGGTTTTGCACCACATTTTCAATTGCAATAGCACACTGGGCTCGTGCTCATGTCTGCAACTGACATCTGAGTAGCAGCAGTTACTTTCCTGACAGAAGCTGCCAATCTTTATGCAAAGCTGGTTGCGAAGATGGGTAAAGCAAGTGTTTAACCCACTTCTTTGCTTCAGCATATAGTATGTGCTCTTTGGTTTCCATCTCCTGTATCCTCGTTGACATACATCTGATGCTCTTTGCTCCAGATATACCACAACCTGGTGGAGTTGATGCATACCAATGGGAGGATGCATTTGCTGCCTGGCTCATATGCACCCTAGCAACAGGTGGAATTGCCCTCGCAGAACGCCAAAGTATGCCCAAATATATTATATTGAAAACAGTGTATTGGATCCAGAACACACAGGCATGTATTCAAGTTCATCTAACCTGCTTTGGTGGTCTTGGACAAAATCGGATTGTCAAACATCGGGATGTAGGTGACATGTCTTCTCAATACTGCCAATTACCCTCTGTGTTTTCTTGATACTTTTACAATTTTTCTCCAAATCAATCAGATCACAACAAGTGATGATGCCTTTACTGCTATTTAGAATTTTATGCAGTTTGCATGTCACTGTGAACTCCCCAAGTTTCTCACACTTAAGGAGTAGGGCTTGCTAGTAGATGTTTCTAACAGCAGCATCCCATTCCTCAGCTTCTTCACACATTTTAATGTCCCTACAAGCCTCTCCAAGCCCTTTGAGATACAGAAAGGGGATACCTTTCCAAAGGTTCTGTCATTCCTATTCATAGTCATGAAAGCATTTTGCAAGGACTAGCCATTCAGTTACGATTTTCTTTTCCAGTTTTGGGTGGACTACTAATGTTGGTCCACTTCTCAGAATTGTGGGAATTTGAATTACCCTGTGACCCACCCATACCACAAGTATTGTAAATATTATTTTTGACATTTTTTGTTTTTTTGTTGTTGTTAGAATTAATTCTCAGTCCCACAAATATGTAGCATTAAGTTCAAGAGATACCTAGACTACTCCCCGCTCCCCATCCCCAATGTCACCATGAGGTGAGCAAGTGTCCCTGAGGTTACATGCTAAGTGAGTGGTTGGCTTTACCACCTATACAACACCTCGGCATGTGTCAAACCATGAGATTGAGGAGTTTATTGTTCATACAATCCTTGTGATATGGGCATTGAAGACAAGATCCCTGCTCTCCAAGACACACAATGTTACACTGTCATACCCTGCAGTGGTCATTGAAACATTAAAAGAGTTTACAGTGTGGGAAACTTATTGTGTTCAGAAGTTTCCAACTTGGGTACCACAGGTTCGTCAAACCTGTACTTGGCGCTTGCATATCAGGCCACTGTGGGGAGCAAGTATACTGTTACAGGAGAAATGAAAAGGTTTTAGGAAAGAAAGGGCACTTAATGATAATATCACCATTCTAAAACTAAAAATTACACTAATAATGAGGGGAAAACATGTTTAGCCAGTGAAAATACCATACTAAGATAGATGATTGAGAAGGAGCATGAAGACAACCTGGTAACACACATTGGATCTGTAAATTTGATCAAATAAACCAAAATGTTTTACAAAATATTCCTGAAAAAAAAATTTACCATTATCCCTTATGTCTGATAAATATTATTAAAGGATTATATCAAGACACAAAAATAGTAATAAATATTAGCAAACAAAAAAAGAGCTGATAAAATATCAGGAATAAACCAAGGGTGTAGTATATCAGCTAGTAGCAATAGGATATTTCAAGAACATAGATTTACAAACATACCCTACTGTGTGCAGATAAGTAAACTATAAACCAGAATATGAAAAAGACATTCAACAAGATTTATTTTTAAATGAAATATGTGAGGAATATAAACTTAGAATATCACCCAAGAATGAATTTATTGAAAAATACCCTACACAATCCAAAATAATAATAAAGAAGCAAAAATGGACCAGAAGAGCAGGTTACACATATTACTTACTTGGGATGTGATATGAATAGTATCATGATATGATAATTACACAAATATTATTTAGTCTGTAGGGTACTATGTGAAGTTACTTTTATAAAGTAATGGATGTACTGATGTTGATATACAGTACTGAAATGTTGCATCTAATCTGTTGATGACCAGGCCTCAGAAGGAAACAAAAAATGGATTTAGCACAAATTATGACACATGATGATGATATGGACCTAGTAAATTTGAAAAACTGAAGAAAGATGGCTGACGATAGGTTAGTCTTAAAGCATAATCTGTTAAGTGAAGAAGAATTAATTATTATATCAATAGTTCATAACTCATTACTTTGACAGAAACATTTGGATAAGGTAATATAACAATCTGTAATGCATACTGACAGTACTGCTCAGGACAAGTGAAATTCAGAACATAACAATGAGAGGGCATGCATCTCAAGATATCTGCCTCTAGAAAGACAGACAACCAAAGATCAGGCAAATTCCAAGGACTCGGGAAGTGACAGACATTAGCAAAAGGGTTGATTGATGTGTATTAAACAAAAATCATTCTTGGGGCTGAACTTTGTTCGAGATGTTTAGCAAAAAGCAGGATAGCATTAGATGGCACATGGGAACTGTTGCAACAGAAACAAGTTTCAAATCCAACTCGCCACAAAACTGTTTCCTACACCAGTGAGATTGTAAGTAAGCGGAAAAATGTGTTGACCAAACAGAAAAGATTTGTTAGTGTGCAGAAGTATTTAGTGCCAAACAAAACAGGATTTTTGTGTCAAGAATTTCCAAGCGGCCAACCAGAGATTCAAGCAAACTTTGATGAAAAGGCTCTTCTCTCCCACTGCATTACACAAAGTGATGCGACATGGATAAGAGTCAACCAAGAAGGTTCTCTATTTCTGGTGACTAGTAATGAGAGCCAAATGCACACTGCAGTGCGTGCAGATCACTGGGAGACATCACGGCAGCACACAACATTCAGTTACTTAGACGCTGCAACAGTGGAAGATGCCTTATTGGGAACTCGTTAGGTCATCTGAGGGGGTTGCTGCGTACATCAACAAGCACAACTGAGCGTCACTATAGTTCCACGGTGGTAACAAAAATTGCCCATGAAATCTACCCACTTCAGGTAACAAGATGATCATCACACTCTGATTGGCTATACACTGTAAATAGAGGCTCATGGTCTCCCACCTCCAATTATTTTTTTTTTCAACTCTGTAAACAGTTTAATTTATTTTTTCCTGGTTTGTTTGTACCATAATAAAAGTTTACTTCATTCATGTTAACACTGTCTCTTATTTCAATAAAAAATATTTCATTTTTGATGATACAACTAAGTTTTATGGAGTCTCACCAATAATTAGTATCGAAAATAAGATAGGATAGGGAAAATAAACAGAAACCCGTTTTCAGTGCCTCGCGGCAGTTTCTTTGTTTCCTTTATCCAATAATTAGTATCAATCATAAAGAATTAAAAAATATCAAGCATCAGCCCAGTTAACATTTCACTATGATTTTCTATCCCAGACACAATGAAAGCACAACAAGCAAGTAAAATAAAACAGCATATCTGCTACTTACTAAACATTAATGTAAAACTACACAAATCAGATGGTAGCACTGATACTTGTTATTATTTTCTCAAATAAAACAAGACTGATTATTTTTGGAAAAACAGCCTACAACTAGGTGATATAAGCAGCCAGACACTCTTGCATTCACTCCTACTGGTTCCCAACAATTTTTGAAGTCAAATTATTTGTATTTGTAATGAAAATATTTGAGCAAAATATGAAAAAGAAAACTAAGTAATCTTACAGTTATGTGTTATATTTTACCAATTTAAAGTCTTCAACTAATATGCACAGCTTCTATGATGCCCAAACAAAGCAAAATATACTGTGTTCAGAAAAAGAAAAAAAAAATATTGCACAGAACCATTCATTTTTTTCCACAATGTGTGTACCTGGAAGTCGGGACTGGAGATGTTCGAAATGGCCTCCGATTGGGAAAGGTCGCCATTGAGCGTTGCAGGGGGTGGCACGGTGTTGGTAGAGTTGCTCGACATTACGGACGAGCTGACTGAGGTAGGTGAGTTTGGACTGACCTCACCCGAGCTGCTCTCACTGCGCGCGTTGTACGTCCACACGATGCGGTCCGTCTGTGCCGCCAGGCCCGCGATATTGCTACCGCTGCTTCCGCCCCCTCCACCCCCACTGTCTGCTCGGGGATCCAACAGGGTATTCAGTGAAGACGTTACATCCTGCAACAAATGTTTATATGCCTGATCCTCTTTTTACTATTGATAGTTTTAAAGGTACCCGCAGCAACTGATAAATGATGCTTAAATTCTACTACTGTGATTCATTATATAAAGACAAGAGAAATTTGTACACTACAGTTTAAAGTTAACAGATAATTTGTCACACAGCTCTCAACTGAAAAGAGCTAAACAAAATATAAACATTGAGTAGAAGAGTCATTATAAAAGTTACTTAATATTATGTCAACATAAAATACATATAGTACTGTTTCTGAACACCTCAACAGTGCATGAAATATCTTTCCGAAATACAGCTACTTTTCTCACTCGATGAACAGAATGTCATATGGCATTCATTTTGTGACTAACACACAAAACCACTAGTAGAAAACATTAAAGCTTTGAAAATCTCACATTACAACTGCTGTGGCCTGACCTGAACATATAAACCTGTGACATACTTATATCAAAGACTTCTCTAATTGCTTCCAACTTAGCAGTGTTCACAGTCTAGACATCATGAATGCCGATTTCAACTTCAAAAAACATAAAATCCTCACCTTTACTTGCTTTCCCATACATCATACAGTTAATACTAATCAACAACTTCTTGGTAAACCAGTTTCTTCAATACTTAAGGAATTCTTTCTATGTTATAGACATATTGCACATACCATTTTAACATTTTTCACGGTCCCATGTCACTTCCCACAACTTCCAACCTTGTCACAACAGGTTACACATTACTTCACACCAGTGTTCCATACTGTATGAAGCCGGAATATTCTCTGCACCCCTTTACTCAAATATCACTTCCAGAATTCATCTTCTCACTTCAAAGTTTTATCTATTTGTTTAGTCAGCATAAAGCACACACTTTCCGGAGAACTATCGATATCTTATATCTTTAAACGAGCAATTCTTGTATATATATATATATTTCGGATCTCGGAAACGGCTATGACGATTTGGATGAAATTTGATATTTAGATAATGTTTTGACTTTTAAGATTACCTAAATAGTTGTCTTCCGTACAAAAAAGCGAGTTTGCAAAATACAAACAATTTTTTCACTTGATATCTCGCAAACGGCACTAGCACCATCTCGTAGACAATTCAGGTACCAGAAAGCCTACAAATAGATTCTCTCTGATTTCAAAGAATATTTAAACGAACAGTTCTTGTATACTGGCTGAGGCGTGGAAATAGTAACATTGCAAGTTTAATTGTAAAACATTTAAAAATTTATGATTGGTTTTGTCAGAGGTGATAAACTTCTTTGAAAATAATATTACCGTTGCCAGTTATAAACTAATCACCGTTTACTTTTTGACCGTAAAAAGTGGTTGTTAGTTTGTCATTAAATACTACCACGCGAGATATGAGCATAGTTTTAGCGGAGTGAATTGATTTAGCACTGATGATGTTCTATCATTACCGTGACGTCACAATCTGATGATGAATTCTTATAGAACGCGACGAAACATATCGAAAATAAGAATAAATGTTCTTGATATCTCGCTTGGTTTACGAGATATAGCATGTCAAAAATCAGTTATAGGTATAGTTCCTTGTGCTTTTGGCGACGTTTCTTCTGGTCCATGCTGTATTTCAACCTAACAACAACCATTTGGAACAAAATAAAACATTAAAAGTACATTTCCACCGTATCGACATAGTGCTTTTGGTGGATTCTTTTTCTGGTCCAGGTCGTATCTAATTCTAACCTCTTCACTTGAGGTATCAGAAAAATAAATTCTTTATTTTCGATTTTTCTCGACGAGTTTCATACGAATTCATCATCAAACTTGGCTGTGACGAAATTTATCTTCTGGTCCAGGTCGCATTTCAACCAACCACGTCAATTTTGCGATATGATATCTCGAGAACTAAGCGAGATATATAAATTTAAAAATATTTTGTACTTTAAATTTTTCTCGTCGAGGTACATAAGAATCCATCATCAAGGGTTTTCGTAGAATGCCCTGAATTAACACAAATCTCGCAGCGTTAATCAATCCCTGACTAGCATTAAGATTTCTGTTTAACATAATAATAGCATTTTTCTTTGAAAGCAATTTATGAGGCGGTCTCCCAAATGGATCTAACGATTTGGATGAAATTTCATATGTAGATAGCGTTTTGCTATTCAAGTTTTTAACACAATTTAAAAAAAAAAAAAAAAAAAAGTTGCAATTTTTGTATTTGATTTTTCGAAAACGGCTCTAACCTCATTACGTAGAAGGTTCAGGTACCAGTAAGCCTAATGATGTTAGTGAAGTTTCTCTTTGGTTAACTGTGCACCTCAAAACGCCTAGGAAGTCTTCAAGCCTTTTACTTTAATCAAACTTTACTCGAAATCTTGGATATTAAATAGAAATCGAAAGATGCCGAGCGAAGATCGGTCACCCAGGTACTTTTATTAAAATTCACAATCTAGGAGAATATTCTTAACTTTCATACAATTTTAAGGTTCCGTACCTTCTTACAAGAAAACTATAGTGATCTTTTTGGGGTCTACAGCTTTTGCAAAATAGCTAAATAAATAATTTTAACATATTCGATTCTTTGGTCTACTATTGTTTTAATTAAGACCTACATATATTTTGATAGAGGATTTCATTAATTAGATAAGTACAAGTAAAACTTTTTCTCAAATATTTCAAAATTTTTCAGTTGCATTTTTATTTGATATACAAATACAATTTGAGAAAATTGCCAAACACATAATAAATTTAATTTAAAAATGACCTGTTAATGATTTGTATGTACGTATGTATGTTCGTTTGGGCCAATTTGGAACAGCTTGAATTATGCTGTGGATGAGTACACATCAGTGTTACAACTAGGATTGTTAGTCCTAGAGGGGACATACAGTTTAATGTGCACAGGGGCGGCCCTGGCAAGTTTTTCAGGTGGTGCGAGATTTCATTGTGGCGCCCCAAATGTGCAATCACTTATTCATGATTAAGGTGTCCATATAGATAGATTGAAGATAACATACAGTTTTTACATCCTACTACTATCATAAATGTAAAAGTTTGTTTGCTTCGATGTTTTAACTGTTTCACGTCGAAACGACTGAACTGCTTAGGATAAATTTGGAATAATGTATTGGCCATCTACTTTTATCCCAAATAGCAGTTCCCGTGGGATTTGGATTTGAATATGTATATGAATGTTTTATGAATTCCACTCGAGCAAAGCCGAGGGCAAAAGATAGTTTTTATATATGATAATAACTCAAACCTCGGAAAGATTAGTATAGGATAGCAGCGGTATGAATGAGAAACAACAGTAAAAAGGAATACTATATGTTTGAAAAGGTTTATTTAAGCTACTGTGGCGAACACAATGCTCACTTCAGGTACACGTCAAATTCACAGTTTTTTATATTTTTTAAAATACATAAAATAGAAAATATATGAAAATAAAAATTCCCACTTTTAATACTGAAAAATAAACTTCACCAAAATTTTGTCAGAACCCTCGCAGACTACTGCTTAAACAGGTTAAATGCATGTAATTTTTTCCTCAGCTAAAACTATTTTGAATAAGTATTTTTCATTGTTTTTACCCAACTCTGAAGCTAATCCTGGCTTCATCCTTGGAAACTTGTGCAAACAGAGTGACCAATGCATTCTCAATTGTATCGATCATATACTAAAACTCGTTCATTGTAAACAATTCTTCTGGATCTGTCGCTATCTCATTTACGGCTCATACTCAAAAAATCTTAACTTTCTTCGGCATCTGACTGGGTTAATAACAGGAAATGTTCCAGTCTGAGAATCAATTTCTCTAGCTGTCTGTTATCAGAACTGGTACTCTTTTTCAAATCCGAGCTGTTTTTCAGCACTTGTGAAGAGTTTCATAAATCCACTTTCAGTCTACATAGCCCTTGCTTACAATGTTTACATCATACAATGTATTATACCAAGTCACCACTATCATTATGAACTCAAATTGTTCCATGATCTGGCTAAGTGACAAGGCATCTGTTGCTGCAACTGAATAATTCATTTCAGAAGGACTTCAAGAACTGAAGAGTAAACGAATTCTAGCGATGCTAGAAACTCTATTCTTGAAACCAGTTTCGCAAATTTTTTGGCAATAGTCCTTGTAAGTGCTTGAATACCACTTCCCATTGCTTTGTTGATCGAGAGTAAAAAACAAATATTCTTCAAAGAAATCCGGACAAGGAAACCGATTTAATTGATGTTTTGGCGGCACTTGCTATTGGCAAATTTAATGACAGTTACTTGGATTAAAAAATGCTCGAAGATACCGGTTCAGAAATTTGCTTTGGACACATTTGTTTCCTCCTGCCATATTGGATCCATTTTCATATCTTTGGCCTTGACAATCATTCATATCCAAATCGAACTATTGCAAAGTATGAATGATAAACAGGGCAGCGAGGCCCATGGAGGAAGTATCATGGCGAGTCCAGCTCCCAGGTCCCAAAGTGTCACTTTCCGGATTTTAAGCACAACGAAATACTCACGCACTTGACTTCATCTTCATTAATATCAACAAAATCAGTGTCAAAGATAATTGTTCGAAGTGACTTACCTCAGGAGTTCAATTCAGTATGATGGAAAAATATTTAGATGACTCAACCATAGTCAAAATTTGATTAAGAACTTCATTCGTTTTGAATACATTTGCGAATACAATAAGACATTAGTCTCATTATAAGCAATACGGCGGAGATGCTCCATCATCACATGATCATATTTTCCTAGCAGTTGCAATATACCCAGGACGTTACCATCATTAGAAGTATTTATTATTTCAGATCCAAAGCTTTCTCCGAACAAGACATCATTCATTAGAGGATAGCAACCCACTGTGATTTTTGGTGTTCAGTCTGTATTTACAAATGCTTATCTTGTACATTGAAGTTACTTAATGGAATCAAAGCTTCTATTCAACTGAGCATGGTGTGATTGTGATCTGAGGAAGTTTCGTGAGTTTTGAGACGCTCTGTTTAGTAACTCCAGTCATTGAATCCCTCTATTCCCAAATAAAAAAAAAAAGAGACCTTCTGTTGAATAAACAACAAATAAACAATATACTTTATCTGCAGATTTAGAGTAAATAAGCTATCTACTATTATAAGATTCTCCATTTGGTGTTACACTTTGAAAAAGCGTATTTGAAAAATGATGTCCACGATTTTTTTTCTTGGATATTTTCGTTGCTCGAATAATTATTTCATCTCTGCCAGCAGAGTCAATACGCGTCAATTTTGAAAATATAGTCATAATTTGTTCTTTAAAAGGCGAAGATGGTATACCCATTAGTAATCTTTTGAACAGCGGACGATGTTCCAGCCATAGATAAATCTTCTCGCACATGCTGCTCTTTACCATGAGCCTCGTCTGAATAACTTCCATTAAAAGTTTTCTTTCGTGTCGTGTTGAACTAGTTCTGGTGACGACGATTCAGATGACTTCTAAAAAAAATTTCTAGCAATTATGAAGTCTTCTCAGTTTCGTCTTGCTTTTGTTTTCTTTTTAAGTATTGTGCGCCAAACATTGTTATTTTTTTTTTTTTTAGCGACATGTTCTGCCTGTAAAGACAGGCAAGCTTTGTACATTTTTACGATATCAACGTTAATCGTAATCACCGAGGATCTAATATGGTGAAAGAGATAAATAGCTTGCATCTCGCCCCATGCAGGAACTTCAAGACTACAGCCGAAACGGCAGGAAACAGGTGCGGGAGGCGCCCGTGGCATCGGAGGGTTCTAACTTTGGAACGAGTTGTGATTTTCATGATTGGAATAACTCGAACTGACTCGAGTAACAACTCGAATTGACTGTATTCTATGATGGCATTAAGTTAAAACTCTTACTTTTATAAACTCTTCTGCATGGTGTGTGTTAAAATAATATATAAACAGCAAGCTGTGTTATTATAGAATTTATTTTTCATTTTTTGCACAAACGATCTCTCGCTGCATTTTTGGTGCCCCCCCCTCCCCCATATGACGGCGCCCGGTGCGGTCGCACCGCTCGCACCGCCCTAGGGCCGCCACTGAATGTGCAATCTGAACCA
Organism: Vandiemenella viatica; assembly: GCA_031002005.1. Classification (NCBI taxonomy): domain Eukaryota; kingdom Metazoa; phylum Arthropoda; class Insecta; order Orthoptera; family Morabidae; genus Vandiemenella; species Vandiemenella viatica. The sequence goes on from JARYHS010013631.1 coordinate 175,741,247, forward strand.
CAGAAGCGCTCTGGAGTACTTCACATTACACAGCAACTTGTACCAGAGGCGAAGGTTGGGTTAAGGGCTTATGAAAATCCCCGCCGAGATAAGGATTCACACTGGGGACCTTTTGATCTCCAGTCAGATGCTTTAACCACTGAGCCACAAGGTCACTCCCTGTTATTCATTTATTTTAAAAGAGTTTTTTTACAAAATAATTTTAGTGATTTCTATTTATAATGCAATAAATGTACAGAACTTTCAGTGTGAGAGTGTAGATAAAAATGGTTTGTCAAACAGAGTCCTTTCAACATTTAGAGTGTATGAAATTCCATGTTGTTCACACAGTCAATAAAAGGCTAGAGGCTAGTGATTTTAATTGATTCCCGATTACACAAATTGCATGCATGTGTAAAAATAATAATAATAAATCTCAAGTTACACCACCAAGTGTAAGAGAAATAGTATTTTTATTTAAAGTATCATGGAAACCAGACCACTTTGAATAATCTAATTTCAAACTTTCCATTTCTTCTGTACGATTGCTAGCCCATCTCAAAAATTCTGTTACCAATAACAACAGAAACTTATACGCCCTCATCTGAGAGGAAACAAAACCAAGAGCTTGATTACAGAACATCTTTTTCCTTTTCTTACAAACGTTCAATGAAGTAAATGCAGCATCTGAGGAAACAGATTACAATCACCGTTTACCAAGCTATATACTGCAAAGGCACCCAACACTTACATGCCCTCTATAATTCCAACTCCTGTGAACATCGCAAAAATCCAACTTGGTGACAGATCAGTCTGTGCCCTGTGCCATGAATAAGGACAAGGAGAAAGAGGGGGGGAGGGGGAAGCCACTCAAATTTAGAGAAATACAGCAAAAAATTGCTGCAATTAGGAGAAACATCAAAGTTGCGATGAAAACTTAATGTAATAGTAAACTGTCTTTAACCAGCAGCATACCTCATCGATGTCGATATCGACAGTGCTGAGCGAGGGGTCCTTGGCGAGCTGCAAGTGGTCCTCCGAGCGGGACGTCCTTACAGCCGAGTACTGTACGTGACTGTGAGAAGTGGAGGCGTGTGCGTCGTCTCTGCGGCCCACCCCCACGGGCGACGCTCCCGCCGAGCTGCTCAGCCCGTGCCGCCCGCCGCCACCGCCACTACCCCCACTCGCCAGCTCCGACTCACTCGGACTGGTGGGGACCGAGTTGTGGTGGTGCTGGTGCCTCTCCGAGTACATCCAGGCGCCATCCTCCTGTCGAGTGAGGCACTCGTTTAAACTCGTTACACAGTATTAATTAATTAATGGAAAATTATGAAACTAATGCTCGTTTATCCTGGTAGTTATCAGTCTTCTGCAGTTTTACCATTTAAAGTATTATCCCTTCAAACTAATTGATAAGGGATGCTGGTAGAGATTTCAGCACTTGCGTGGAAAAGCATTGCTATTGTCATATGGCTATTAAAAGCACCAGATCAATCAATAAAACAGAACAAACGTAAATTTTAAGCCATCAGTTAACCAAGAACTAAGTTTTCAAACTATTCGCTTTAGCAAGATTGCAAAAATATAATATTGTGGTTTGAAGGTGGGATTCCAAATTACATCAAAATGAAAGTATCTTTACTAGTGTTTAGTATTAACAAGTTCTCTAGCAGAGGATCCAATCTGAGTGTTCTCATATGAAACTAATGTAATCCCCCATTATTACTGACACTGCTGTTCCTTTTTTTATATATAATTATTTATTTATTGGCATTTAACCTTTTGGTCATACAGCCATACCAAGTAAAATAGTACTCTTCTAATCTTTTAGGGGTTATCATTTCTGACAATGATAGGATTAAGCAATATGTAACAGCATTTTCAGTGGCCAATAAATGTTTCATGTTGACTAGTGACTGGATACCCTCTTGTGAAAGTGTTTTCATGAAGTTTGTGATGTTGTTCCAGTATTCTAATTTATATCGATGATCTCACAAGAACTGTTCATTCAAAAGATACAGTTCAGTTTGCAGATGACACAAGTGTTTTACTCACCTCACAAAATTTAGAAAGTTTAGAATTAAAAGCAAAAAAAACCATGAGAGAACTCAAAAATTGGTTTGACACAAACGACCTAATTTTAAATGAGGAAAAAACAGTATGTTTGAATTTTTCTCTACCCCACTCAGTTAGCAAAAACAATATTCAGGTAGCCATAAATGATAAAGATCTAAAGAATGTAAACGAAACGAAATTCTTGGGCTTATGGGTACAACAAAACATGAATTGGGATGTACACACAAGCAAATTGGCTACAAGACTGTCTTCAGTGTGTTACGGACTGAGAATCCTTAGGAATACTACCAGTATAAATACCGTAATACAAGCATACTATGGCCAATTCCACTCACTGTTAAGATATGGAATTATTTTCTGGGGAAACTCGTCACAAAGCACTAATATATTTAGGATGCAAAAACGAGCAATGAGAACCATATGTTACCTAAAAAGATCAGAATCATGTCGAATACATTTCATAAACCTTGCCATACTAAATGTTCCATGCCTGTACATCTATGAAATAATCATCTTCACAAGAAAGTATCTCTTAAAAAAACAACAAAATAATAAAAAATAATATGCTACATAATCACTTCACTAGAGGGCATTCAGACATCCAAAAAAATTTTGCAGGACTACAACATATCAAAAAAGTATTTTAAATTCTGGAATAGCACTCTATAATAAAATCCCAGAGGAAGTAAAAAATGCTTCCTGTAGCTCATTTAAAATAAATCTAAAGGCATTTCTAGTGAGACACAGTTTTTACTCTATTGGTGAATATATGGACTCATAAAAAATATTCTAAGAATGTTAATTTTGTATCTTGTCTGCATGTATACTTGTTTGTCATCGTATTATCCATCATCTGTACAAATCCCTGTACAAATCCCATCATCTCATAAGTATATGTATCATCAATTCATTAAAATGACTTGTCTAATGTCAGTATGTACACCTGTACTATAAATTGACCAAATGGACCAATAAAAAATCAAATCAAATCAAATCAAATTCCTTGCAGCTGAAGAACATGTGATTAACGTCACATTCTACATCTTCTTCACAGCCACACAGTGGAGATTTGATTGCTTACATGTGAGGGAAAAAAACCATGGTTGAACTTTAATCTAGGTATTGTAGTTATTAGTTCTCTTGATGGAGCGCCTTTTTGATGCCACTGGGATGTTCGTATCTGGGGATGGATGCAAGCGCAGTAGCGACCTCTAAGTTGTGATGTTTCTGACCACTCTCTATCCTGAACTAGCTTTTTGGAAATATCTCCATTTCGAGTAATAATTAACAAACAGATCACATATGGCTGTTTGCCTAGTGTGTGTCACAGAGCTAACAAACTGAACAGGAAAGTATTCAAATCTTGCTACTGGAATACCTGCGATTCTGAATATTGTTTTCAAGCCAAATTCTAATATGATCTTGGTGAATTAAGGGACAGCCTCCTTCTTCATCTCAACTTATGTGCTACAGGTTAACATAAAAGGCTGGATAGTCTGCACGCATAAGGAGTACCACCAGTCCATGATTATGGGCCAGAATGCTACTTCTCCAGAAAATTATAAATCGTTCACCTTAAAAAATGTAAAAAAGAAAGCTTCATTGGTTTCTAGCTCCCATTTCACTTTTTTCTTTTAACAGCAATTGTGTCTTCGTAATAAAAAATAAAAACAAGAAAAATGAAAAAAAATGTTCTAGTTTCCAGCTACATTAACAAAATCATGGGACATTTTTAGGGTCCTCAATTCCACCTCAATTCTCAACAAACTGAATTAATCAACTAAGTGACACTGTAACTGCTATGACAGGGGATGTCTACTGTTGAAATTTACCAGTGACGTCAACTCCTTTCTCAAACCTTCCTTTAATGTTGCTTTTTACTACTTTTTATTACAACACAGTGGTTTGAAACACTTCAGTCTCACAAGGAAAACAAAACCTAAAAAACTTGATATGGTTTATATAGCTATATTTATCAGTCCTGTTTTATTAGTTAAGTATTTGTACCAAAAGTTCTAGAAACAACAAGGAAAATTCAAGCAGCAAACAGTCAATTTTTGCACTCATTTCTTGTTGCCTTTTACTTCAAATTCTTGCAAATCACTAAATTTTCAGGGGCAATTTAAATACAAAGTCGCGGACACAGTAAACTGTCTATTATTACATTACTTGTATTCTGCAGTAAGAGGTAACTATCGTTCTAAAACCTCTATTCATTAAGTTTTCCACAATAGTTAATTTTGAATCCCCTCCAATTTGTTTTAGGTAAAGTAATCAGTATCGTCCTTTATGAGGTTATGCCAATTATTCAATCAGAAATCTACAGATCAATAAATGTCCCTCAAAACTATTAGGTCGATAAGCAGCAAGAAGGTTAAGATAGTTCCATTCAAATTGTGTATTTACACGCCAAGTTCCAAGTGTGAAGAAGATAACATAAACCTATAGGTCTAATTCAAATGCATCTGTTTCATATGTTATCATCAAAACCTTTAATATTGACAATAATGCATGTGTGATAGAAATAAGAAAAAGTACTCAATTTTGTGGTAAACTTTGGTATTTTGATTTTTAAGTAGCTCAGATCACAATTTTAATGTTGTTCCAAACGTCTTTTGTTCAGAAAAACTAAATTGTACAATCTAATAAAAGCTGCATATAATTTAATCCTTTGATGAATATTGTCCGAATTTCCCGGAATGAATATTTTGTTACAGAAACTGAACACAAATGAGCTGCCTATTTAATCTGAAAAATGAAAAAGAAAGAAATCTGTGTAGGAAACAGTTCTTCCCTCTCTTCTCTCTCTCTCTTTTTTTTTTTTTTTTTTGCTAAAGACTTTTCATCTTGATGACATCAATGGTGAGATCGTCAAAAATGGAAAGGACGGGGGGCAATGAACAGGAAGTAATTCAGCAATAGCATTTTCCATTTTCCTGAAGAGATTTCAGAAAAACACAGAAAACCAAATTCTGAATGACTGGACAGAGATTTGACTCTGCGTCCTCCAAAATGCAAACAGCCATGCTTGCTTGAAACAGATACCAAAATATCAGTGAGGATGTAATGGCTACATTATGGGAGAATGTCCCTTCCCACAGCACACTGAAGATTATCAGAAAAATGTTGACAAGGTACATGAAACTGATGATAAAATACAGAAGGTTAAAAATTCGGCAAATTAAGGAGAAATCAGATATCCTTTTTTTTTAATTTTAGATTTTTTTTTGCTTATAGCTTTACTCCTTATTGACAATGAGGTAATTAGAGACAGTAAAGGACTGGTTTCAAGGAATGGGAAGGAATTCAGCCATGGCATTTTGAAGGAAGCATCCCAGCATTCGCCTGGAGGTACTTGGGGAAACCAGGGAAAACCAAAATCTGGATGTCCAGACAGGGATTCGAATTCGATTCCTCCCGAGACCAGTGCGTTACCGCTCGCCCACCATGGTCTGGCATATATCCCAAGAAAAACTGAAAATTGCTTTCTGACTGTGTGTTAGTACAAGATTTCTGCAAACTGGATGACAAAACTTTGACAGCAGATGAAAAGTTGATGTAAATGCAGGTGTCTGAAAAATCTAGCCCTGGTAGTTCCCATTAGACAATTTGTGACAAGCCCTTGATCCCTCATTTTACACCTAAACCAGAGAAATAACGAATGAATGTACTGGCATAATGCTCCATCCCCTCTCCCAAAGAGGCCAAGGCAATTCCTTCTATAGTGAAAATGATAGTATAATTTTTGTTTTAAGTTTTTGAGGATCCATTGCTTCTACAATTACACATTAAAAGGGTAATAATTTTGCGCTTCCAGTAGCTATCAAGTGAAAGAAAAGATACAAGTTGTCGCATATAAATAATGTGACGGCAAGCAGATCTTTATAATTAAATAAATATATATGAATATATATATAATTTGTAGACTGTAGTTTTTTGTTATGTACTTTTACAGTTTATTCATCTCTTTTATTTGCTTAACAATTCTCTGAACACCAATAATGATCGCGCCTGTCCCTATATTCCGAAGTTTTGCAGGTTCGCCTTTCTACTCAAGATCTCTCTCAAATCAAATACAAGCTGCTGCCAAATCAATCTTTTTCTTCGTTGTCTTCTCTACTCAACAATTCTCACCTCACTTCTTTTTTTTTTCCAGAGAGCATATCCTTTTAAAGCCTCTCTGGGCAAACAATATTAATCTTTGTATTCTTTTCTTTTATATATAAATCATTTTACCTTTTAATTTACTACTATGTCACAAAGTTAACATAAAAGGTGCTGTTTCACATGAAAATATTTCCCAGTCAGAAGTATATCACTGGCATAATTGCAATTCATGAATGTTGGTTTCAGTTGGTACCACAATCCTTCTATTCACCTAATAAGGTACCACATTCAGACTTCCACCTGTGTACAAACATTAAAAATTTCATTTTAGGTCAGACTGTATAGGCATGGCAGCCTCGTTTTTGACAACTTTGAGAAATCTTCTCATGTGACGCAGTAAAAAAACAGGTAAAATTCTAACAAGAAAAATTAATTCAAAACAGGGGTGAGATACTTCCATAAGTAACTTATTTACTTCTTCAGTAATTAAACTAAGGAAAAAGGAAATGGATTTATACAATATAAATTACAAGGAAATGGAAAATGACTCATCACTCACCAAAGTTGAAGGCAGCGACGGGTGAAGAACATATATGATGAACACAAGAATACACAATATTTCGGTTTTACACCTTATTCGTGCTGAATGAAATGAGTAATGTGGTTCGGGGCGTGTGCCTACACTGAAGGTTCCTTCAGCATGAATAAGGTGTAAAACTGAAATATTGTGTATTCTTGTGTTCATCCTACATGTTCACCTGTCGCTGCCTTCAACTTTGGTGAGTAATGAGTCATTTTTCCTTTCCTTGTAATTTTTATTTTCTTCATGTATTGTTCATTTCATCATCACAGCCCTCCTAGCTTTAACCATGTTAAGCAAAGAGTTCACTTTCTTTATACTTAAGGCAGGCATTCTCACTGCAGTAAGTTTTGCTATGAGAGCACTTGTTCTCAGCAGCCCCCACTTAACTCAGGAACCACTTGAAACATTTTACAATAGTTTTCCACACAGTCTAGTAAAGGTAAACATAGGTGACTAGCGGAAGGGTTAATTTGGAAAGGGGAGGGGAATTTTAATACATGGGAATCAAGGGTAAATAAACTCTTGTAATGTCCAGCCTCTGCTGTCATTGATTTTCCATCATCTCTCCATTTGTGAGACATTTCATCCAGGCCGTTTTGGAAGACAGGGATGGTTAGCAATTTCCTGCTGGCGTCCTGTTGTCGGCGAGGTTGCTTTGTTTGACGCAGGTAGAGATGCCACTCCCGGAGGCGGGGGGTGAGAGTGGTCAAACTGTCGCGGGCACTTGGGGGCTGGACCCCGTATAGTCCGAATGTGTGTGTGTGTGTGTGTGTGTGTGTGTGTGTGTGTGTGTACGCGGACTTTTCAAAGAAACGTGGAGGACGCGTTTTTGTCATGACATCATTTGTAGTGCTGTTTTTCGTCATGTGCTGCCAAGAATGAACCCATCTAGTTGGTGGATGGCATTGAAAGGTGTTTCATCATTGTGAAGGAAATATCGAGGTCACCGACAGCTTACTCCATAACGATAAATGATAAAAATTCATATAAACATATAAACATACCCAGTATACACCCAAACGATGAAGTTTCATGCTCTCCCTAGCCGGGAACAATTTGTTTATTGTCTGTCAGTTTCTGTTCTTTTTCTTTTGCTGGCTGAGTTTCAATTTTTTGTGTAATGTTAAACAAACATGTTTTTCTTTCAGTGTTTTATTCATAAATGTATTCTTTTTTTTAATTCCGCACTCGTGTTTTCCTTTTGTAATTAGAGGGTGTAATTTAAATTTAAGCCTGCTTTTTGCAATTAAAAGAACATTTTTTTAAAAAATAAAAATCTTGCATCTCATGCGCGTAAATGTTTTCTCGGCATAACAAGCTTAGACATTTCACTCTGTTGCTTTCTTTAGTGGATTCCTGTTCTCACATAAACAGTTAAGACATCATCATTTAGAGCAGTTTCCAACCACTGCCCAGCAAAAGCTTCTCCAATATTTCCTGTTTATCCATCATCTGTATTCTACTGTCATCCAGTTCCCTCCTTTTTCCTCAACACACTTTTTAACACCTTTCATCCATCTGCCCCTCGGCCTTCCTCTGCCTTCCTCTGAGTCTCTTCCCTTTAAAGCACCTTCTTCGGTATGTTCTCCTCTCAAGTTCTCATCAATTGACCATACCACTGTAATCTTGCTTTTTTTATTCTTTGTTGTTTTTTATTCTTTGATGCTCCTCTTTGATCATCTACACAATTTTATCACTCCTCATTCTATCCCTTCTAATTACACCTATTCTAGTCCTCTGAAACTTAATTTCCAAAGCTTATACTCTCCTGTCACTATCCTTCATCAATTATGTTTATGAGCCATACGCTAAAATCGGCAAAAGTAGGTCTTATAGAGTTCCTCCTTACTGTTTTGTGACCCATTTCTATTCCAAGTCAAGCCTCCAACACATTCTTTTTTTTTTTAATCCATCGGCACATCTTCCTCTTTAATTCATTTCAATTCCATTTAATTCATTTCCATTCCATTTAATTCATTCATTTCAATTCCATTTCATTCATTTCCATTTCATCCATTTCCATTTCATCCATTTTCTTCAATCCAGTTACCCAAATATTAGAAACGCTCAACTTTCTTCAACTGCTCTCCTCCAAAGTGATATATCCATCTTTCCTGCTCTTCATTCTTGCAGTAATTACCTCTTCCCTCTTTCTTGCAGAGAACTTAATGTCAAACAATGCAGCTACCCTCTCCCAAACATGCAGCTGATCCTGCTCTTCTTTCTTATCTTCATCCCAAACCAATAGGCCATCAGCAAAGTAAGTATTACATCTTAATTTGACAAGTGTAAAAAGTAAACACGTATGGCATTGTTGGCCAAGAGGTCCCGAAGGATTGGGTGGCAGAGTTTTGATTTGCCATGCATTCTGCCTCTGACATGGCTCAGTGGCGTACCTAGGGTGGGGCAGGTAGGGCACGTGCCCTGGGCGCCAGACAAAGGGGGGCGCAAAATTCGAAAAATTTTAAAACTAAGAATCAAAACAGGTTCTCATAAGGATATAAGACAAGCCATACTTTCTCCATTGGTTGATTGGAGTGGCGCAGTTGTGAAGCTAGTCGATATAATGAGTTAAATTATTGTCGACGACAGCGCTTTGGATATAAATATTTAAAAATTTTCGATAAATACCAACAAATTTTATTTTCATCAGTAGGTAACATGCGTGGCATAAACATTCGTAAGTGACATCATCTCGAATAGTACTATCGCTGTTTACAGTGATATTCATTTAAATACCGTAATAATTAAAACATAAGGGCATTACGCGCGAAAACCTAAACAAAATTACTAAATACTGTAAAACACATTTCATTTGGCTTACCCACCGATGTAGATACCTGGCGTTCAGAGGTTTTGAGTGTGGTTGTTTAGTATTTTTAAGATGCTGTTATTGTTCTGACTTTTATGTAAATACATCGTTATATACAAGTCAAGCTAGGCAACTCTGAAACTAAGTTTGAGGCAAATCTGGCTACTCATTTTCACCTACATGTAAATACTGTATTAGGCTGAAAATTTAGTGTCTTTTAGCAGTCTGGTGACAGTAAAATATTATGAAGTTGGATTTGGAAAGCCTTCGGAACTTGATATGGAATACAACTGGTTCGGGTAAACTATTGGAGAAAGAATGTGTTCGCCGAAAAAAAGTTGTTCATAATGCTGGGAAATTGCTAAAAAAGAAAAAAACAATACATGCAGCCAGGGGCGGATCCATGGGGCCCCCCAAAAAGTATCTAGGTCCACCCCCGACACTGTAATTTTGGAGACCATTTTTTTTTTTTTTAGCTCTACCGATTTGCGGCCCGAGAAGGCCATAAAGACTACCCTAAGGCCGACTCAAGCCTCCCCCCCCAAAACCAAAATCCACTGAAGGCAAGCCCTCTGAATAAAATTTCATTCGAGCGAAGCCTCCCCCCCCCAAACCAACGTCCGCTCAAGCCCCCCCCCCCCCTAAACCAAAATCCTGGATCCTCCCCTGCATGCAGCTCTAACCGAAGCTTTATGCAGTTTACTGTCGTGGTGATTGGAACACAACACAATCCCTTCTTTTTCATTTGAAAAGACTACCTATAATTATTTGTTTATTTATTTCAGGTTATTTCAAAACCCTCATTCACTTCGCAGTAGTACCACAACAATATGAAACATTTGTTTTCAAAGTAACAAGTGAGTGGGAATAAGGCACAGAAAAAATTAAAATTGCAGGAGGAAATAGCACAAAAATTCAGTAATTACTATTGGAAGTTCGACATGTTCTAAGAAGTTGGCTGCATCAACGTGTACAGTAAAATCCAAGGCATTCAATATTAATTTAGCGCACGACGTGGATGATATAACTTTAGATAATTCTGAGTGTGACGAGATTAAGCGCAGTGAGGCTACCATTTATAAGGCTATTGAAGATATTGAATAAAACATTGGTAATTTAGTAGGTGAAAATGTTGGTGGGGGTGGTATGGTGGATGATGTAGAAAACACAATTAATGTCATACAATAACCAAAAAAAAAAAAAAAGCATAATATCGGTCTTCTAGACTTTGATAAGATAATCTGGAAATCAGTTCTGCCAGATGGTATGAAAACAGAAATATTTTAAATTGGTTCCAAATATTCAAAATACTGAGGGTCCTTTCCTATCTACAAACAACCTTTGTATGAACAAAAGATGTTTAAGAAGACACTCGGAAATTGCGGTCAAGAAGTGACCCGCTCACGGCTAGTCCATTCTCTGTCTAAAAATGTGCTTTTTGCATTTGTTGTCCAATCGTTTCACAATTAGATAATCTATCTGCATTAGAGCACGAACATGAACTTGCCAACGGGAAGGCATCTGAATGACACACTGCCCATGAAAATGCGAAGAATCATCGTGAGGGCTTCAACCAATGGAAAGAAATTATGCACCAAAAAGAGGGATTATTAACGCTGAACTTCACACCTAGATCGTGACAGAAAAACAAAAGTGGGGTAATGTATTAAAGAAAATCCGTCACATCATCACATTTCTTGCCACTGAAAATCTTGCATCACGAGGTCACAGTGAGTCACTGAGTACATGTGATAAGACCAAATCCCAAAATGTTGATAATTTCCTTGGATTAATAAAGATTCGGGCCATTCTTTAGCCCGTAGCGAATATCCACCTCATTCAAGATAAAAAATCATTTTGCAACTGCATATTGCTTTACATCTCGTGTTCAAAATGAGTTCATTCATCTGATGGCGACCAGTGTTCGCTAAAGTTTTTACAAAACATTCGCAAAAAAAGAAAAAACTATGGTCTCATGTTTCACTCTACTCCTAACCATACACATCCTGAGCAGATGTATTGAGGTACATAGTAGTTGGTTTATAGAGGAAATAAGTCCACCTTAGGGAGTGTTTTCTTGATTTCATCCAGATGAGTGAAAAGGACGCTGGAAGCTTAGTCGATGAAATCCACAATCGGCTAGAGAAAGACGGCACGGATATACAGGATTGACGATATGACAAGTGACAACGCTGCTGTGATGGCTGGGCACCGAACAGGTGTTCACGAAAGAATAAACGAAAATAATAATCTGGCGATATTTGTGAACAGCGATAATTATTTACTCACTTGGTTCATGTACTTGCAGCCAAGCAGAACACTATAACTGAAACTATTTATGTATTTTTTTCTCGTTCCACTCCGCGCTGGGAAAAACTCAAGAAGTCCATGTGTGTGGTTGTCAACCCAGAACAAGTACAAGAGTTGAAGCAGTTAAGCCAGTTAACAAATGTTTTTTAAGATATGCTAAAAGTTCTCCAAGACATGACAAACGATGGAATTCAAACAAGAAATGAGGCAAGAATTCTGTATAATCGTATGTTATCCTATGATCTTCAGCTTTTGTTAGGACATTGGAAAAACGAATTCGTTTCTATTGACCGTATTAAAAAGCGGCTTCAGGATCCTAGCATGAATTTTCAAGATGCTGCTTTGGATAATAAAGCCTTACGAGACCATTTAACTAATGAACGAGAAACGTTGGTTATTGATTCACTCGAGAAAGGTTTTAATCTTTACCAGGAATGAGATGTGGTGATTGTAAGACGTCAAAGGCGAAAAATACGTATTCTTGGATAGAATGCAAAGGACGCTGGGTTGACTGCCAAGGAAGAATTAGAATGAGTTATGAAGAGATCATTAGATCGTATTGTAAGTGAAATGAGCGAAAGTTTCAGTCGTCTGCATAGAACCAAAACCAGATTTGGATTTCTCCTAGATAATAAAAAAACTGTGTTATGGTACTGACGATTGAGACCATTTAAAAAAGAAGTCTAAAGAATTTTGAGATTTCTATGGCCATGATACTAACGTAGAATATGTATATGAAGAAATATTGAATGTTCTAATTCTATTATTCACATGAAAAAACTTAAACGTAAAAAGAGCGTCTTGAATTCATTGTTCAGTACGGAGATGGGAGCGTCCTTTAGAATCTGAACATTTCAATTCAGATTATGCTTACGATTGCAATATCCATCGCAAGTTACGATCGTTCTATGAATAAGCTAAAACTAATACTTCCGTATCTAAAGGCGACAGTTGGTCAAGAAAGGTTGGGCGACCTAACTTTGCACTGTGTTGAGCGAAAAAACACCGATGAAACAGATTTCGAAATTGTTATTAATCTATTTGCATCCCATTCCCAGACGGCAAGAGAGATACAATTTTAAGACTATTAAACAATTATGTTATTTTTCTAATAAAACTGAAAGTAAATGTGTTTAGTAAGATTTATGATTATTTGGTCTGTTTATTTTATATTTAAATAATTTCCGAAAGGGCGCAACTTCGATGCTTGCCCTAGGCGCCATTTCCGATTGGTACGCCCCTGACATGGCTGGACCTACAGTTTAACGTGGAATATGAACCACAGAACATCCTGAAGGGGTTCATATGAACCAAAACAACTCTTACTAATTCCTGGTCCCATCAGGATTGGAACCCAGGACTGGTTCCGGAACTTTTGAAGCTAGTGCCTTAACCGATTCTCTGACCCAGATAGACATTGGCTTTCTAAACTTCGAGGTCAGGTCCCAGTTTCAAATCCTACTAGCCACTCCAGGTCATTCCTGGGTTTGGATTCCACATGAAACTGTCATGAACATGTCATGAACATGTCATGAACATGTCCAGCCATAGCAGAGACGCACAGCAAACTGAAACTCTGTCACGCAGACGGCTGAACAATCCTTCAGGATCTTCTGGCCAAAAACGTAATATGCGTTTGCTTAATATGAAAAATGTATCAATCAATAAATAAATCACTTTTTATGAGTGTTATTACAGGAAGCCATGGAAAATCAAGATCTGCTCTCTCCCGTTGGTGATTGAACCCCGTGTCATTTTGAATGGCAGGCTGCTCGTCCATCAGGCTCGGTACGAGAAAAAGTCATCACAAATAATTTAAATTAGAGAAAACTAGTAATAAATTGAAAAGAAAATATAAGTGACCTGGAATTTTCTAGGGCAAGAGATATAAATATTTAAGCATGCCAAGTTTAGACCAGGACAACATGGAAGCAAAAAGTATTTACTCAATATCAGATCAAACTTGATGTTATGGAAATTAAAACACATAAATCTCAAATGCAGCCACAAAGCAAGAGAACCTAAAATCTGCCACCCCGTAAAACAGAAAGGAATTAATATAAATCACTAATTAATTTCCAAAAATAAGATAGGATAGGGAAAATAAACAGTTGCCCGTCACTTACCACAGATGAAGGCAGGAGGGCGAGACACGTAAAAACACAAAAACAAACGAATTGCACAATATTTCGACTTTTAGTCTTAGTCATGTGGGAGGTGAGACATATGGCAGGGGGAAAGATGTGGTCACATCCCGACCCGCCACACGACTAAGACTAAAGTCGAAATATTGTGCAATTCGTTTGTTTTTGTGTTTTTACGTGTCTCGCCCTCCTGCCTTCATCTGTGGTAAGTGACGGGTAACTGTTTATTTTCAGTGCCTCGCGGCAGTTTCTTTGTTTCCTTTATCCAATAATTAATTTCCAATGTAGACCATCAAACTATTTTCTTAGTTTCATAAAAATGGTGTTCAATAAGAAAGCAAAAAAAAAACTAATAATAATAATAATAATAAGGCTATCCCAATGATAAACATTTTGCTCCTCTGAGATTCAGCACTATTTTTTTGTGTGGATAATAACTACGAACAATAAATGCACACATATTACATTAAAATTTTAGGTTTCGAAGATAACTGTAAATCCTTTTGTCACGAAATGCATAGCTGCTACTAAGAAATACATGATCATGGTATTACATCTCTGTTTATTTGGTCTACAGCTGAAAGGTTGGTCAGATACTCCCAACAGGAGGCCAGGGGTAGTACAGCCAGTTCCTTCCCACATTGTTGTACATAAACCAGGCGACAATGAGCGAATTCTAGGCTTCGCGCCCTGAGGGCCCCTACAGTCGGTGATCGGGGCTCCCCCCATCAGCCGGCGGGCCCGGGTGCTTTTGACCCGCTTACCCCCCCCCCCCCTAATGCCGGCCCTGTTTAGGTGTTTTAAGTATAATGTTTAGTTTTGTGTTGTGTGTATGAAGATGAAAGACCAAGAGAAAGAGGTGCCAGCCCATTCAGGTCTACTCATCTGAAGAACACCGAAAGTAGCCTAGTTTTACATCCCCTCCACTGTAACAAAAGGCAATGAACAGTGTAACATGCTCTCACCCCATAGTTCGTTATTTATTCCAGGACTTTGGTTCACAATCTGCTGATTATTTTCTACAGCTATGGCCAAGTCCTGAATCATAAAAAATTTCCTACCAGTGGACTTTAATGAGCTAACCTCAAAATGAGTGCCAGGCACTGTCACACATCCTTAACAATCTCAGCTATGAGGCAACCAGACATACTTTGAGGTATAAGATTAAATAAAACTTTCTGCAAATTCTAGATAACAAGAATCAAGTGATTAAACAAGACTTTCCACATACTACTGGCCTCACCCAGATAGTTTGGCGAGTTTTGTTCATATTTGATACATAGAAAAACTTTATTTTGAATTTAAGAGTAGGGCTACAAGTAGCACTATTATTACTTGAATAATAAGCAGCATTATGGCATTTATGCAACAGAAGCTGTTGTATTGAAGTAGGCATGCATACAAACAATAAAACTTAGATGAACGAAATTTTTCTCAGTGTTTTATATTTATTAACTTTTCTCTGGAAACTAACTGATTTAAATTTTTATTTCAACACAATATTTCTGTCACACTGTTCGCCTGAAGATGGCACCTGCTCCCCAGTGTCACCAGTGACTTGATACAATGTTCTTACCCTCATATAACCTCTTCACATCAGCATATGGTACAAATGTCATCCTATCGTCGAAATATTGTGTTTAAATAACAATTTAACTCTGTTAGTTTCCCGATAAAAATTAATAAATAAATAAACGAAACTTAACCAAGCGGAGTATCACCTAACTCAGTGGTTCCCAATTATCTTTTCCCGAGTACCACTGCAAGAAGGAGCTCAACCGCGCGTACCCCTTACAGCTGAAATGATAAATAAATGAATTCGTTCATGCCAGTAGAGTGCTTCTCATAACCACTGGATTACAATGATATAATTTACACAAACACAGTTTATCTTAAAATATATTTGGGTGATAGTAATGTTTCTTTTGGCTGATAGAAGTGGATTTTTTTCAATTATTTTAGTGATCACCTTAGCCAAGAGACTACCGCGCGTACCCCCTGAAGAAACCTCACGTACCCCTGGGGGTACGCTTACCCGTAATTGGGAACCACTGACCTAACTAATATGAAATGTAATAAAGATAGAGTGAAGGTGAGGAATGGCATATGAAACTCACGACTGGGCTGAGTGTGCACTTCACCTTTGCGAGCGCCGAGCAGCCCCGTTGGGGAGTGCGCGACAGGTTGAGGATGACGTCACCGGTCATCATGTAGGCCTCGAAGCGTGGAGTGCGGGGGGCGGTGGCCTGCGCCGCCGGGGGTGGCGAGTGCAGCGGAGGCGGCGGCGGGCTGGGGGCGGCAGGGGGCCTGTGGTCGTCGTGGCGTGCCGCCAGAAAGCTGCGCACGTGCGCTTTGATCAACGGATCTCGCTTCAGCCGCAGCCTTACAGGGTCCTCCGACAACCGCAGGCACTTGAGCACTGAAACAGTCACGGACTCACCGTCAAATCCAGACATACCACAAGCTCTCCTACCCTCATTCCATCCTACAGTACTTCCGCTACTTTTGACCACATACCCGTCTATGTCAGCCTGCTTTAGCATTCCCTTCACTAAAAAAATTAACCAATTCCGAAATTCATCAGATATGTGATCAATCATCTAGTATCTTCCTCCTGCGTGACTCTTCACGTACCTTATTACTTGTCCATCATTTTCAAATCACATTTATTTTGTACTTTATCCGTCTGCCGTTTTCAATATTCTTCTGTTACGTCATATTCCAAATGCTTCAATTTTCCTTGATTTCCGTGTTCCTTAAATCCAACCATCGCAAGTGCTGTGATCCATATAAAGAGTTTCGCCGGTCCTGGCAGTGTAGTGGTTAGCGCGCTGGCCTCACATTGTAAGGGCCGCCGATTCGAGTCCGGCCTCGGGCATGGGTGGTTTTAATGTGTTGTGTTCGTCTTGTGTTGTCCTCACTGTAGTGTCCACAATATCATAGTGAAATTCTGATACAGCAGTTGCAACGTAAACAAACTGGAGCTGGCTAAATGGTCGAAAAGACCGAAGGATATATATATATATATATATAAAGAGTTTCAGAAAGTTGTTTAAGTCAATGGACTAGATTAAAATTTTATTTAAATAAAGGCTCTTTTTGCTAGTGCTATTCTGCTTTTCAGATCGTTCTCACTTCGCGCACCGTTTGTAGATTTATTTTCTTCTACGTGTGACCATATTTTTATGTTTAGTTTGTTGTTGCGGTTCTACAATTCCGAAATGTTAAAATCATTGGTCCACAAAAAGAAGTCACCTGAAATTATCTAAATGTTTTCAGTTTTTGCTGTTTAGAGTGTGCTTTAATGTCTATGTTATTAATAACCCTTTTTTACGTAAGAGTGTCAGGGATTGGAATGAGTTACCAAGAGAAATGATGAATAATTTACCGAAAACTTTGAAAGAATTTAAAGATAAAATTTGTAGAGGGCAAATGTAGGTGGGTGCAGGATAGGGGGGAGATGGGGGTGTAGGGAAATTGCCACCGGAGCGTGTGCTCCATTGCAATTAAATTAAATTAAATTTTAAAAAACTGTTGTTGTGGTTTAAGGGCGCGGGATCATTAGCGCCCTTTATTAATAACTAAAACCAGTTATGAAATTAATGTAATATGGAAATGGCGACTAAACATAATTCTTCACGCACTTAGAAAGACAACAGAAACACAAATGGAAAAATAAAATTTGTCTCGCAGGCTGTCATTAGTCTTGCAAGCAGTAATTCCGAAAAAAAAAAAAAAAAAAAAAAAAAAAAAAAGATGCTGCTGGCCCAGCAGGTAAGATACCTTAATGTAGTCAAGAGGCGTCAGGTCTCCGTCGCAATTCATGTGAAACACGATAGGACGCTCCATGGTTTAGATTTCACGCAAAACTGCAGTTTCGTTCTACCCGGAAGGCTAAGCCATACCCGGTTTATTGCAAATAATATACCACTACGCATTTTCTGCTGCAAATCCCACTAAAACCGGAAATACTAAATCCGAATGCTTCATTTTCAAGTCTACAATATTAATGTCGTGGTGTACAGAACTATTTTCTTAGCGATTGAAATTTTCTTTTGGATTTAATTTAATCATCGAATCAAAAAAAAAAAATAATTGGAAGAGTCTCAATGGTTCTTTGCGTTTAACTCAATACAATGATGCATCATACTAACCTAGAAAAAATGAGGATACGAGACAATTTCCAGACAGGCAAGTGATGATCGGTAAGATAGGACGGAGCAATTGTGACAACTGCAAATTCCTGATAACGTCAAGGTACAGAAGATAAACTGTTGTGTACTTTTAATCCCATCGGAAATTTCCTTTGTATGTAGTAACCGATTTCATTTTTCGTTGCTAATCTGTAGCTGTACAATGTTGATTATTCTTCTCCTGCCAAGCCCAGTCTTTAAAACGCAGGTCATCACAATGGATAGTGCTTTCCATCTTGGTAACGTTATGTGGTGTTCCGCTTTCTTCCGGCCAACTCTGGCGTTCTTCAGCCTCAATATTCGTTTCCGGTTTACTCCTTGGCGTACTTCGCAGTACAAATACCAAAACATAATTTGGTGGTCGTGAGCAAACCGCTTTTGCTCCACATTGCTTAGACCCGTTGAAACCGCCTATATAAAACAAAATAAGATCTTAGTTCGATCCAGTCTCGTCTCTTCTTTTAAAATTGCTGTTCTTCGGAAATACCGGTATACAGTGAATTCGTAACCGCATTACGTAGCATCCGGGCATCCAGATTTGGATTTTCCATGGTTTCCCAAATCACTCCAGGCAAATGCCGGGATGCTTCCTTCAAAAGGCCATGGCCGAATTCCTTCCCATTCCTTGCCCCCATCCTTGCCCCCCATCCTTTCCCGTCTCTAAAGACCTCGCTGTTGAGAGACGTAAAGCAGATTAAAAAAAAATAAAAAATAAAAAAATTACGTAGCAAATAAAGGTACTTTCTTGATAGACTTAAGAAGTATATCGTACCATTTCAGTTAAAACAGTTTCCCAGATTTTATATTACTACACCTTCCCTTTAAAAATATAATCTTGGCGCCTACCTCCTTTATTTCATTAATAAACAAAATGCAAACTGGTGACAGCTAATTTCCAATAGGTGGTGGTAAATGGTTAAAAATACAACGTTATAAATTATAAAGTTCACTTTTATGTTAAAAAAGTTTATGTAAATTTTTAATTTATTAACGTTATGTTATGAAAATTATATTTCTTTTAACTTTACGTGCATCCCCTTGCAGTAATCCGCGCTTCCCAGCATGGAATCACCGACTTAAAAGTAAATTCCTGTGATATTAACACGGCTATAAAAATTGCAAGTAGCCGCCCGATCCGACTTTCGTGAAATAACTACAAAGCGTTCTAACGCTCTTCCTAAAAAATAAAAAAAAAATGGGGGGCGGGAAATTTTTGCTGTAGTGTAGATGGTCAGCTTAAAGGCCGCCACACACGTACGGGAAACCCGCGGGATTTGGACGGACTGGTCCCGGCCTTGAGGGATCCCGGGACGTGTGTGGGCATTTCCGTCAGGCCGTGGCCGCTCCCCAGTGGCCCGCTCGTGCGACCAAATCCTCACCGAAAAACAATTCTTATTTCCTCGAAGGCCGGGACGGAGGGTGAAAACCTCAGCGTGTGTCTCCTGCGGTCAGTCGCTTTCGAGGATTTCTTGTGAGTGCCTGCGTGTGTTGCGATTTTATTTCTGTTTTGTTTGTACTGTTCCGTTTCGTGATGTTCAGTGTTTATAAAAATGTATGAAAGTGAGCCCTGTCGATGGTAAATGAAGTGACAAGAATACCACGACAGAAACAAACGAGAAGCTGCCTACACCAAGCTGGCAGAAATATTTAAGGAGAATGAGCCAAATGCAAAAAAGAATGTATAGTAAAATAAAATTTTAAAAAAAAAAAAAACGGCTGCAAGAAGATCGCTTTGACGTTGTTGTCAAAACCGTTGCAATGAAATTACGGGGCCTTCCGACCAATCAAATGCTAATAACAGAAAAAATAATTAATGGCACACTGTTTCAAGCCGAAATGGGCTGTTTAAGAATGCCAGTGAGCAACGGTTACCTACTTCCAGCCTATACTATTCTATTTGTGCAGCCCACAACCTTTTCAAACAACACCCGCAAGATCATTATAAATCACCAGCACATTTGACTAAATTACCTCAAAATAACGACACAGCAGCAATTGTTCTGTCAAATTATAATGCAAATGGTGTCATATGATTTGAATTTGGGTTTATATCACAATATGATCAACAGCTATGTTAAGTACTACATGATTTTAATCTAATATTATTTTAATTTAGTTTTTATGTCATTTAAGCTTAATTTTATGTTGTTGATGTATTTACGAATAGGAATAAATCAGTTATATTAAATAATATCAGTGTGCCAAAGAGAAATAATCTTTGCGAAGAACTTTATAAATGGCCACGCATATTCCTGGTATGATGTATCCAACGGCTTGAGGAGAATTTATTGTTCAAGACTTGAGATTTTCATACCTTGTTCCCGTTACCAAAAACCGCAGCGTAGCGGTAAGTCTTTCGTGGTACGAAATTACTTCCCACATAGCCGTATTTTTCTTTGTAATAAATGGAGTGAGTAACGATAACAGATGTAAATAGGTTTCTTCGTCCATCCTCAAACAATTATGAAAATATTTGGGAAAATACTTCAATCCGAAAGAAGATTTGTGTGAGAATATTTTCCTCTTTTGAGTAGCCACTCTTTGCACCATAGACTACTTCTGATGCGCTGATTTGCGCGAGTTTTAGCGCTACTTGCCGCGATTAACAAACTAACAGCAGCCAATGCGTGAACATCACCGGAAGCTGCCATCGTGAAGCCAACTCTTGAGGCCGAGAAACCCTTGAGGATTTTAAGGCCATAAAATGCTCTAGCCTGATCGGGAACTGAACCGCGGGCCTAACACTTACAACGGAACAATCACACTCGCTAAAAATAAATTTAGATTTTCAGTTTGTTTGTTGAACGGTAAACCCCCCACATCTCCGTAATCCTATCAATTGATCTTACTTTTAGGGATAGTAGAATACAAAAATCCTCAATGCACCTAGCATAAAAATGAGCTAACGGAAAAGTCCGTTGGCCAAGACTCCTCTGCAGAAGTAGCTTCGCGTCTGGTCACAATTAATCTTGCGTCAGTTTATTCAAAAAATAATGTTTTCAAAATAGGGTAAATCCGGGATAGATGGCCATGATTTTTATAAAAGCCAGTTTCACAACGTAATACACCAGAACAACCTGAACCTTTCCATAAATTGTATTTTTAATCCATAAAAAACAAAAGCTGACTTCGTTTACAAAGATATAGCAAATTTCATACAAGCTAAAAATTCTTAAAAAAATATGTAACACTTGGTCTGTACATCGCATCGTGAAAGAATTACAGGCGTTGGCCATCTCTCCCGTATGGCCGTCTAACCCGGATTTACCCTATTAATGCTTCTATTACTTTCCTCGTCATTTTCATATTTGCATTTCATGAACTATAATATTAAACGAAACATTACATACAATAGATCTGATCAGTTGCATTCATATAATGCGTCCATTAATTGTGTGCGGTGTTGTTGTTTTTCGGAAATCCGCCCCCTCCTCCCCCTTTGTGATCAGATTTGGTGAGATCTGGTAGGACCTCCCTTCCCTTCTGAAGACCTCGTAGGTTTTCGAGACTTTGTTTTAGCTCTCACCCCCACCCCCCTTTCCCTAAAGTTAGAATTGGCGTCTTTTGTAGCTCTACTGTTATTTAAGGAATTAAAAAGATGACTTGAGATTCCTGTCTATCCCCTCCCCCTTGGTGAGATTTTGCCGGACCCCCTTCCCCCCCCTTATTTCACGTCACGTAATTAATGGAGGCCCCGTAATGTGCATACGGAAGAAAGTATCGCGTGTGATGAAAAAAAATATGGAGCTCAAAGTGTATACGAAATGAGAAGAAACCAATGCTCATAAGCACTGTACATTTATTTCTGTCTGACACAAATTTGATAACGGATTTCATCTACCGATCTAATTCCTTCATCCTTAACGGCTATGGATGAGCCAAAGATGAGTTGTTGGAAAAATTGATGATACCTGGACATGAATCCGAGACAATAGAGTATTAGCCGTGACTGGTTCCGTTAGGATCTCGCTGCCGCTCACTGATTCGTATTTGCCGTACATGAGGATTTTCGTATGCGAGTATCTCAGAAATTAAGGCCCATTTGATGGAACGACTGTATGCATGGATCCTTCAACATATCTTCGAGAGATCGAGATCCGTTTTTATCAATTCTGATGATTTTGCAATCCATCAAATCGCTAAATATTACAGACAAAACCATATAAAAGGCAAAATTGTAATAAATATGCATTGTTGGAAGTTTTTTTTAATACATCTTGGAATACATAGACGGGTTCAGAGTTTTCGTACCATGATGGTGAAATGTGCCGACTGTTTGCAGGAGAGGCAGCCCTTACTGAAAACGTTGCCACACTGATAATTATGGATCACGGCGAAGGGATATAAAAACAGGAAAGTAAACAATTTTTTTATATTTTTTTTTTTTACTACACGAGGAAGTGCTGTTTTCCTGGTACGCAGAAGTGATATGTTCATGTCTACGCGCGGTAGACCGTTTCAGCAAAGGTTTTTTTTAATGGCTTTCGGCAACTAAGCCATTCAGCCAGCGCAATGTGTTTTATGATATCTCATCCAGTGAATTAATTTCTCAAGTACATTATGATTCCTAAGTATAGACACCACAGGACGGACAGGACATTCACACAGACACACAACACTTAACATCCATGCCCGCGGCCGGATTCGAACGCGGAGCCAGTACTCTAGCCCCTACGCTACCGAGGCCGGCTTCAGCAAAGTTTACGTAGTTGTGACGACTCGTTTTAACACGCGTTGATGGATAGTTTAGTTTAATAAAGTAAGTTAAGAAGGAATTATGCAGCGTCTGTGATAAAGACTAATTTGGGAAGTGAAGCATTGTATTTTCTTTTTAAGTTTCAGCAAAAAAAAAAAAAAGACGTGTAAGATTATAAAAAGACTAGGGTCAACGTTGAGCGATATTTTCGGCGAATTATTTCTGCGAGTCAAACCGACGGAACACACTACCGCAGCGACAGAAAGTTTTGTTCGAAATATATTTAATAGTTCTTGTCACGAGTTTTTCGCAATCATTGGAGTATTTTAGGAAATGACTTTGGTAGCAGTGTTTGCTGACAGTGCCAGTAAATGGTAATTAATAAATAGTGAACGACTTTTATTGTTTAATGAGTTAGCCTCTTGACATTATCTGAGGTCAGCAGGGTAACCTGAACTGTTGCGCAATAGATCGTCAGAAGAACGCTAGCCTATTGCGGCCCAAGTCGAAGAAATACTTTTTCGCCGAAGTATCTGTTATTCAAACATTCACCAGACAAACAGTAAACGTCTGACTAAACAAGAAACAGACACTGACAGAATCACAATCAGCAAGGAGTGATTATTGTGTTTAATATGCTTGCAGCTGAGAACATTTTCTCTCTCATAAAGCTGAAGAAGCCCTAATTCACCCTAGCGCCCTCTTGGCAACACTTCATGGCGCTGATTTCAATATGATTCCGGAAGAGTCTTCATTCATCCGCCTGCAAAACAGGTAACTTAAAAAACATATTCAAGCGGTAAAAAAACAAACAGGTATCACGTTATTGGTACAAAGGCCACCAATGGAACCTACGAAGTAAAGAAGACCAACAGTGTTACGTGGAATCCAGACCACGGTTAATTATAGCGTAGACAAAGGAAAGCTCTGTCAGGAACAGAAAAAATTCCAGCCGAGATCTAGATTAGAACCGAGTACCTCTGGCCTCCTATTGAGGCTCTTAACCACTGGAAAAGTAAGCACTTCGAAACTTCTCTGATTACATACATTCTGACACTTATTGGATACATTCCTAAGATTTATGAAATAGAAATCAATGCTCCAAGATTCTTTTTCTGCCATATCTGACTAGCAGACTATTTTGTCTTACAAAGACATTTATGTATGATGCTGAGAGAAACATTTTCCAGGATTACGAAGGAAAGTACTAAACAAGAAAATATAAACTTCTTCCTCTTCTTATAATTATTATTGCTTTACACCTCGTCGAATGCGATGTCAGTAGAAAGGAACGGGGAGTACGAAATAATGACGGCATGAAAAATCAAAACTGGGATGACGGGACCGGGGATCAAATTGACGGCCTGTGCCGAAGTTTAGCCGTTCTCCCATAAGGCTGCATAAAGTCTTTTCTTTTACTTATGGCTTTACGCCTCGTCGACGTCGAGGTCATTAGATGCGGGATAGGACTGATGACAAGGAAAGGGAAGGAATTCGGCCATGGCCTTTCGAAGAAAGCATTCCGGTATTCGCCTGGAGTGAATTGGGGAAACCATGGAAAACCCAAATCTGGATGCCCGGACGGGGATTCGAACCGGCGTCCTCCCGAATGCAAGACCAGAGCGTTAACCCCTCACCCACGACGCTAGGTTCAATAAAGCCTATATCAATGGCAGAGCTCAAATTTCTGAACTTTTAATTACCAAAGGCGCACTACTGTGAGAATACAAAATGGGCACCTATTTGATGACTGGTCGCTTTTCTCATAGTTACCTATATCGAGAATTTAAAAAACGTACTGTCGCAGAGTCGGCGTCCGTGACAAGTTTCACTAGTAATCCTACGATACAGGAGCGTACAATTTTATGATCATATCTCAATAGCGCACACAACCAGACCGCTAAACATTGTTTCGAATAACGCGAATATGAACCGCTGTGGTAGTCTGTCAGACTAAAATGATATACGGGTTTCCTCTCCAGCCACACATCAATAAAAAATTTGTCTCAGCACCGTACCGACCACTAGTTACAATTTTTAGGCGGTTTGCAGTAGTTATTAAGGCAAATTCTGGTATGGTCACAATTACAACCTCAAGGAAATAAGAATCACAGACAGAATAACATTAAACTCATCGGACCAATAAATAGTTAGCAAATTGTCAGTGGTGGATCTACGAATTTTCCGAGCCGAGGCAAAACAGAGAAATCGCCGCCCCCCCTTTTCGAACATTATTTTGCCACCCCCATGTCGCCACCCCATGTGTCGCCACCGCCCCGACGTAAAATTGCCAATCTACAAATTTTGCCGCCCCCCTGAAGTTTACGCCCGGGGCAAATGCCCCGGTTTGACCCCCTCCCCCTAGATCCGGCAATGCAAACTGTTATGACTCAAGATACAGGTAAGGGAACTCATCTCAGGATCGTCCCGCAATTGGAATTCTTACTGTATTTGCGACATTCTTGAATACGCGTATTCGCATTCACGATTTTCAGCTTTCCTAAGAACCTACCGAAGGGGGCAATAGGGCGATGACATCGACTAGAGCTATTCACCTGGGTTGTTCTTCCTCTTGGTCTTTTGTCCTCATCTTTCGCTTCCACGATCAATTTAAATGCATTTTCACTATTTCTCCTCATTTCATCCCCAAAATAGTAGGATTCTCTACAGACACAGGAAGACGGATTCTTGTATGATGGATGCTTTGGTTATCCATTCAGGCCAACAAACACGCAGAATTCGACGCCAAACATCTAAACT
Source organism: Vandiemenella viatica (assembly GCA_031002005.1). Classification (NCBI taxonomy): domain Eukaryota; kingdom Metazoa; phylum Arthropoda; class Insecta; order Orthoptera; family Morabidae; genus Vandiemenella; species Vandiemenella viatica. The sequence goes on from JARYHS010013631.1 coordinate 175,766,907, forward strand.
TAAAGACCTCGGGGTGGCTGTAATCTCCGCTTTAACGTTCCATTTCTCATAGCTAATTGGAGAAAACTGAAAACGCTAGTATTTCAACCAAGGAGATATTTGTGGATTTATTTTTCTGCTCCCTTCTGCCAGATTTTAGTAAACTTTTCCACGATTTCTTAAATCACTATCTCCAGTTCTCTTAATCGGACAGTGTGCAGGACTTTTCTTGATCGAATAATTACTGCAAGTTTGGATTTGATAAATTTGATCTCTAATCCACAAACAGAACTTATGTTCTTTGCTGTAACAAGCAAATCCACAATTTCATCTTCACTGCTGTCAAGTCCAGAAGATTCGTCAGCGAAGCGCAGATTACTGATAATAATTCTTCCACCAACCGAGATCCTCCACCCCTGCTGTCAAGAGATTCAGAGTAGATGTTGATTGCAGTGCCTGATACATATGGAAACGATTAAGTATTGCGAGAGAATTGATTAATAATAATTACAAGAAAGAGTATAAATCATTAAGGCCACAACCAAAACCAAGCATATGACAAATTTTGTCAGGATGTCAGTTCGACGTTTAAACAATCTTAACGTCATAGACACAGTGGGGATACGAGACAGTTGACGCGGGAGCGAAAACAGTTTGTTTATATTTTGGTAGTAGCGAATAGATGGATCCGACTCATACAGTAATACGCGCCACGCAAAATGCCCCCTCCCCCTCCTCCACCTATGCCTACAAAAGCATGCAGAACTACCTTAGAGCCTCAGGTTGGAAGCCAGACAACAAAATTCCTACGAAGCAAGACTTTGACACCAAGTAATAAATAAATTACAATAATTACAACTGGAATATTTACCACAGTATTATCACATGCTCCGGGAGCCTCCGGTTCGAAGCCGGGCGACGGAATTTCAACATTTACGTCCCTGCAACACACAAAGATGTATTCGGATATAAGTAGTCTCATCTCCAGATCGAAGGCACTCCAGTTGGAAGTCAGACGACTGAACCTTACACCCTAAAACGAATCAAGATGTACGTAACCTGACTTCTAAGTTGGCAGGTTATGTTGGATCTCTGGCTCGATTCCAGGCGATGGAATTTCGTCAGATATTTAGCATCCAAGCCTTACCTAAGTCCTACGATGCAAGGATTATGTTGAAGTCACTAACCTGATGAGATACTTTTAGTTCTGATTACCCTGGTTGGATTCAGTTATCTAAAGATTATCAGGATAATGATACTGCAGGAGGGCGGAAGAGTTTGCATAATACTTCCTGTTCCCATGTGAAGTCAATGGATGAATTAAATCTGTCCAGAAGAGATCTCAGTACTGTTTTACTCCCAATTAAAACTAATCGGTTCAATGCAAAGATTCAAAGAAGCTACTTTATGTTCTATGGACAGCACCTACACTAATCTTATAATTGCGAAAGTAATTGTCTCTCTCTTTCTGTTTGTTACATTATCACGACTAAACGGCTAAACCGCTCTTAATGAAATTTGACATTGAAATACTATACATTTTCGGTATAAATAATATTTTGTCAAGAAATTTTGAAACATAACCGGACAGGCGTGTAGCGTGTGTAATCTATACTAATATTATAAAGCTGAAGAGTTTGTTTGTTTGTTTGTTTGAACGCGCTAATCTCAGGAACTACTGGTTCGAATTGAAAAATTCTTTTTGTGTGGAATAGACCATTTATCGAGGAAGGCTTTAAGCTATATAACATCACGCTGCGACTAATAGGAGCGAAGAAACAATGGAAAATGTGGAAAAAACAGGGAAAATTATGCATCTTTGAGGGCTTCTGTTGCGTGCGCTGCGAAAACGGTTCAAGATACCAAAAAAATATGTATGAAAGGATTATTCCTCTTGAAATGATCTAAAAAAATGTCCGCGACAGTATATGTATATCTTTTAAGATTAACTCACTAGAACCGTTTTTATGGTAATCAAATTTGGTCGAAATTAATGCATTATTACCAATTATTTGTTAGAGTTGTATCAACATAATAATATTAATCTTTATCCAAATAAATGTGTTGTTGATTAAGAGTATTTAATTGTGAACAAAATTGTCTTTGGCATCCCTTAATTTTCATAATAATGCAAACCTTCAAGATCGCGTTAATAATCCTTCATCAACGACACTTACAGCGTTCTTTGATCTTTGCAAAAGTGACGATTTTGCAAAATCCCTTTTATATCACGAAGTACCCCAGTATTACGTATGGCAAAGCAATTCATTTTCTAGAAGAAGACGTGGGCAAGATGTTGAAGGATATCCCGGTGTAAAAAAAGACACAACTTTAGGCCATGTCTACAACATTCATCCAACTCAAACTGAATGTTTTTATTTAAGAATGTTACTGCAACATGTTCGCGGACCAATGTCATTTGAACATCTAAGGACCGTGAATGGTGTTATTTTCCAAACTTATCAACGCGCTTGCAAGGAGTTAGGTTTACTGGAGGGAGATGAACATTGGCAAAATACAATGTCAGATGCTGTCATGTCCGAGCCAGCCACAAAATTAAGAGAATTATTTACCATCATCCTTATATTTTGCCAACCATTTGACCCCTTAGAGTTATGGAATAAATTTCGTAATGCTTTATGTGAAGATATATTAAACAGAATGCGTAATGAGAATCAAGATATGACATTAACATACAATGATGGACTAATCATAATTGAAGATAAAATTCATGAGATTTGCGATAAATCACTAACCGATTTTGGGCTTCCTGTATCAAAAAGGATTAATTCACTTAATCATCTGGATCCGTTAGAAGTAGCGTTGCGAAAACCGTATGATCTAAATGAATTAAATGAGTATATTACTCAAAATGAACCAAAATTAGTTAATGACCAGGTGACCGCGTATAATTGTGTTATGCGAAGTGTTCGTTTTAATGAAGGAAAAGTAGTTTTTTTTTTTTTTTTTTTTTGATGCTCCCGGTGGAACCGGCAAGATCTTTATTACTAATCTTATATTAGCAAAAGTAAGGTCTCAGGGAAAGCTAGCTTTGGCAGTAGCGTCGTCAGGTATCGCTGCAACTTTATTAGCAGGTGGACGCACAGCTCATTCTACTTTTAAACTGCCATTAACTGTTTCTTTACAGAAAGATAGCGTGTGCTCTATATGTAAAAATGGTCCTTTGGGTAAAGTTTTACAAGATGTCAGTTTAATAATCTGGGACGAATGTACCATGATCCATAGAGCTCATGTGGAGGCTCTAGATAGGACTCTTAGAGATATTAGAAGCTGTGATAAAATCATGGGTGGGATTACTGTTATGTTTGCTGGGGACTTTCGACAAACTTTACCAGTAATAGTAAGGGGAACTAGAGCAGACATTGTAAAGTCTTGCCTTAAAAGTTCCCCATTATGGAAGTTTGTTAACATTTTAAAATTAACTACAAATATGAGAGCATATTTGGGGGGAGGTAGTATAACTTTTCCTTCAAAGTTACTTTTAATAGGAGGCGGGAAAGTACCTCATTTTGAAAATAAAATTGAAATTTATCGCGATTTAGGAGAAAGAGTAAGTAACATTGAGGACTTAATATCGAAAGTTTACCCTGAAATCAGCGAAATAGAAAATAAAGATCATCAATGGATGTGTCAAAGGGCAATATTGGCGGCGAGAAACAGTAGCGTGGACGAAATTAACGACCTAATTTTAAGTAAACTTCCAGGAGACATAGTTACCTACACATCTATTGATAACGTAATGGATTAAGAAGATGCGGTACATTACCCACAAGAGTTTCTTAATTCTTTGAACCCAAGTGGCCTTCCCCCATATTCCCTCAAGTTAAAAATAAGTGTCCCAATAATTTTACTTAGAAATCTCAAACCATCAAATTTATGTAACGGAACCCGACTTCAAATTAAATTTCTACGCAATAACGTGATCGTTGCAATAGTTTTGACTGGTCCAGCAGTTGGTCAAACAGTGCTTATACCTCGCATCCCAATGATTCCAAATGATTTACCTTTTAATTTTAAAAGAATTCAATTTCCCGTTAAGCTATCTTTCGCCGTTACAATTAATAAATCACAGGGGCAAACATTTAAACACGTAGGAATCGATTTACGTCAAGACTGCTTTTCACACGGCCAACTATATGTCGCGTTGTCAAGATCGGGTTGCGGAGAAAACCAATATGTTCTTCTGCCACGAGAAAATAAAACTAAAAATATAATTTACGCAGAAGTACTTTAAAATAATTATGTTCTTTTAAAAACTTAAAAACTAAATTTGCAAAAAATTGTCTAAAATAATAACAGAAATTGACGCGGACAAAGTCGTGGGTAACTGCAATAATTTATAAAGCTGAGGAGGTTGTTTGCAAAAATAAATATGATGCCCAAAATAACTATTCCACGCGGACGAAGTCGCGGGCACAGCTAGTAAGTCTATATACATCGCTCAGGCTATGTTTCTCTCACAGTAAGTTTGTGCAAGATCTGTTTAGTTTGTTGCTATTTTTAAACATGTTGCAAATTTATTCTCTCATGAGACAGGTTAAATGGTAGAATGGTATAGTGACGCAGGGCCGCATTTAGGCATAGGCTACCTAGCCTGTAGCCTAGGGGCCCGCACCACACGCATTAATAAAAATAAAATATATATTAGTCGCTGTCATCCTGTTGTCAATAATCAATATTGTGTTTTTAATCTTTCTCTATTGCTGTGATTTCGTAATGTTAATCATCTTTTATCGTTTGTTTTAATATGTAGGCCTACTGTTTCATATTGTTACAAACTTTTCAGTTTATAATTTTTAGGGCTTTTGCTGGGGGTGTTTGGTTGCAACAACAGCACTAAAATATGCAACACCTTATCTATCCATCATCAGTCAACATCATTTGCTAACATCGTCCACTTCAGTCTCGGAAACGTTACAGAAAGCATGTTACGATGTTAAAATTTCGATTCTTCAGTAAGTTATCGTCGTATATTTTTACAATCATTTACATTATTCTATATTTTGCATTAAAAGGTTTATTAATTTAATAATAAGTAATCGATATTGCTTTATATATACATATAGGGCCCCCACCACAGATATGGCCCAGGGGCCTACATACCGTAAATACGGCCTTGTGGTGATGGCTTGCCCGTCATTAGCCTAACTCAGTCCTTTTTGGACACCTATTACGTAAGTTACTGCTTTCTATACCCAATTCTAGCAATAAAATTGTCGCGGGTAGCAGCTATTGTTCTGGTATTTCGGTACACAAGGAGCAATTGAACAGCTCTATCGTATATGCACATGTGTAATTTTACCTGTAGATACAGAACTACACAAAACTGAGAAATAAAGCCAGATCACTATCATAGAGCCACATATAAAAAAGACAACAGTTAAATATAGATTCAGCTCTCAAAGCACCCAGTCATCAGAGGATTTCATCAACATGGGGGACGCAAATTGTTTACTGGAAAGACGTAGGGTAAATACGTGGGTAAATAGCAACAATTCAGACCTATGGGAGAACAACATTGATACAATTGCATAGTAGACTTTGTAACAGACTTTCTCACTATTCAACCATTAAGTTAAATACTGCTGCCGCCAAATACGTATCTGTTGCAAATTCAGTGGCTCCTGCTACACGATAGTAAGAGCGTGACGAAAATTTCTGCAGTTGCAGACACATTAATTAGACATATCTGTAATATTATTCGTTCCAGCTGGTTCTGTTAGAGGGACCACGAGGCTCAAAATATAAATGGGGCGATTGTTCCTTACTGTACAGGGTTAGAGACAATTCCTAAATCCTTTATCAAATTTTCAAGAAAAATCGATGAAGATTAACAAATACGTTACACAGAAGTCTGTGATGACCTATTACTACCCCAGTGGCTGACAGAACCAAGTATCATTGCAAAACATGCGAACACTTTCATCTCCGTTTGCTTCAGAATACTTCGTGCACATCCTTTAACTTGTAATATACGTATAGTTCAATTCTGTTACGCCAACAGACAGTGTTTGTAGGGAGCATTTTGCGTTTATTTACGCTGGGACAAACGATAAGTACTCAAAAAAGGATTTATTTTGAATTCAAAATTGAAAAACGGGCTTATTACAATAATTTATTTTACTGAATCACTAACTTCTTGGATGACTTTCCAAATAAGAGATACAATTAACATAATATCAAAGTACATTTCTGGTTGAAAGACTGATAAGGAGAAGAAACGTGACTGGGTTTCGATAAATCACACAACTCGTGGATTAATGAGAAAGGTTTATTTAAATTATATTGCACAATTTTTGGTAATCAATAAACATTACAATTGCATACTGTTAATTAATTTTCACTGAAGTTGTACAAAAAGTAACTTTAAAGTGTATTGGAAGGAACTGACATAAAAGTAAACTTTCATAAACACAAAAAGTATCGACTATTTACAATGTATCAGACTCTATAACTAAATTCTAGTGCACTAATAAACTTATCCATTAACTTTTTGAGGTTCGAAAACTATTTTCAAGCAACTAAATGAAGTTTGCCACTTTTATTTCGAGCTAACTATTTACAGTATATACATTACACAACGTATTGTAACAGTGGAAATGTTATATCATATTTATTCTCCAGTATATATATATATATATATATATATATATATATATATATATTCCTCAGTTTAGTTCTTCAGTTATATATATATACTAGCTTACCCGGCAATGCTTCACTATTGCTGGACTTGAGTAGGCACATAGATTAAATGAAAAAATATTTACAATTAAATTTTAAACTGCTGTTTCATTCATTTTCAGTTGGAAAGGGTGAGAGGGGATGCGCTTTGAAAAACATATGCAGGCAGTATTTTTCTGTTTGTTTCAAAGTATAAGTGTGCAAATTCCCATTGAAATCAGATTAAATATGTGGTTTTGTCTAAATTATGGGGAGGAGGGGTGGGTTTTTTAATTTTTTGTTTGACAGGAACTTCTCTGTCATCCCATCGACAACTCACCAAAGCTTCACCGTAATCTGACGAACGGTTTGCGGGTTTGTTTAAATTATGGGGTGTTATTGGGAAGAGGGGGTAATTAAGGTGGTGGAAAGAGAGGAGAGGGATTGGGTTTTTGTGAAATTAATGTGTACAGTATTTCTCCCTCTTTTTTAAAGTATAAGTGTACAAATTCATATCTAAATCGGATAAAATATGTGGTTTGCCTAAATTATGGGGTGAAAACGTAATGGGGTTGGAAAGGGGGAGAGGGGATGGATATTCGGAAACCATACGTAGGCAGTATTTTTCTGTTTGTTTTAAAGTATAAGTGTACAAATTCTTATCTAAATCGGGTAAAAAATGTGGTTTGCCTAAATTATGGGGTGAAAACGTAATGGGGTTGGAAAGGGGGAGAGGGGATGAATATTCGGAAACCATACGTAGGCAGTATTTTTCTGTTTGTTTTAAAGTATAAGTGTACAAATTCTTATCTAAATCGGATAAAAAATGTGGTTTGCCTAAATTATGGTGTAAAAACGTAATGGGGTTGGAAAGGGGGAGAGGGGATGAATATTCGGAAACCATACGTAGGATGTATTTTACTGTTTGTTTTAAAGTATAAGTGCACAAATTCTTATCTAAATCGGATAAAAAATGTGGTTTGCCTAAATTATGGGGTGAAAAAATTATGGGGGTGGAAAGGGGGCGAGGGGATTAATATTCGGAAACCGTATGTAGGCAGTATTTTTATATTTGTTTTAAAGTATAAGTGTACAAATGCCTATCTAATCGGATAAAAAATGTGGTTTTGCCTAAATTATGGGGTGTTATGAGGAATAGAGGGTGACTTTTTGGAAATATTTTTTTCACAGGAACCTTCGCAGACGCTCACTCGAAAACTCTCCAAAGTTTCATTGCAATCTGATAAATGGTATAGGAATGCACATAGAAGACGAACAAACCCACAAACCCACAAACATTGATTTTTATACAGGGCGTTCGCCGGAAAACGCTACCCTCCCAGTCTGTTGCCGTCGGCAACTTGCTCGGTCAGTCGCGCCAGCAACTGCCGCCAGACGGCACCGTGAATCACCGCACTGTTTAACACCTCCGCTGCCCCAACAGTGCAGTGACGCAGTATAATTTGGACCCTTACATTGTTAAGAACGGTTTCATTGCATTGTAGCTAGTTTGTGACTTCAGTCTCTTATTAATCAGTGTTGTGAATAAACGTTTCTTTGCGGTTTGGCTGGTTTGGGGCTTCATACTCTTACTAATCTGTACCGTGTTTGAGTGTGAGTAAAATTATGGTACGTTACAGTTTGCAACAAAGAATATTTCTCTACGATACATATGTGAAGAAGAAGTCGTTTAAAAAGTGTCGCAGTAAATTTCGTCGCGAATTTCCTGGCGCTTTACTGCCAGCTAAATCAACAATTCTGCGTCTGGTTAAAAAGTAAGAGAAAAGGGTTCATTTTTTAACAAAAAGAGACTGTCGGTCAACCGTATTCTCATAGAGGAGAAAATTGAGATATCGCTTTTCGACTAGAACAGTCACCCAAAAAATCATTAAGTCAGTTAGGGCAGCGTGTGTCTCGAAATATGTTCAGAAGATGTGAAATGTGCATTACACAAGAGGGTCAACACTTCCAGCATCTTTTATAAGGTAAGCTAATGAATTACGTCACATTTAAATGATTAGCACATACAAGTGTATGAAGTTTATGAAGCGTAATTATTATGAAATAGTCCGCGGCCGACGGTCGAACAATGCCGGAAGCTGACCGCTGGCTCGCCGGGAGCAGTTTCTTCCTTGTAGCGCTAACAGTGGGTTGCGTTTCCCGGCGAACGCCCTGTATATAAGATAACTGAAGAACTAAACTGAGGAATGGAAAATCATACAGAAATCGGTAAATCCGCGCCTTAGACAAGTCGGGAATGCGCATTCCGTGTTGACACGTGTTGAATAATATCCGCACTTTCTCCATCTCTAATGCCACGATGTCTTTCCCTACAACAGTCTTCCGCTTGAAATTTGGTGAAGCTACGCGTTTGCGAGTACCGCAAGGGCCTGTCCAGCTACTGCACGATTTCACATTACGGTGTTTACAAACGTTCTTTATTATTTTGCCAAAGATATAATTGCTCAGACGTTTATAGAAGCGTCTCTCGAAATCTGAAGTGGCGAAACGGAGCAACGCGTGTTAAGAGAAATTTATTAATCGGTGTATTCTGTCCATTACCATTGACAAGTATCTACATTGCTGGAGAACGCTATGATTGTTCTCAGCGTAGTCACTGAATTGGGTGGGTAGAACTTGAGGCGAATTTGTGGTCTGGACTAGGGATGTTACGAATATTCGCATCCGCAAATGCGGAATATTCGCATTAATTCAGACATCTGCATCCGCATTCACATCCGCATCAATCAATGCGGAGTTTTTACGGATGCAGATTCACATCAACAAGTAAACTACATGTAAAGAAAGTGGGCTGAGCCAGAGTGGCACGTGCTTCGCGTTTGTTTTGGTAATTGCTAACTCGGTAACTGACGAATTGGAAGGCGCACATTGGTAACAACATCCTACAGGTTTGTTTGTTGTGTTTTTTCTCATTGTCAATAAATTATATTTACAGTGAGTGTTTACTGTGTACTTCATAGTTTTTTGCGTGTTTAATGAATATTTTGATATAAATATTAAGTGAAATGTCGCCACCAATAAAAAGCAGTATCTGGACTTATTTTACAATAGACAAAAATGATCCGGAGAAGTCGGAGTGTAAGATATGTAATAAAAGTTACTCGTGGAAGGGTTTACGATCGCAGGAAAGCATAGAAGACGTCAAACAAAAATGTAAGAAAATTACTACTCATTTTAACCATTCAACCATTGCTCAAAAGCAACTTGAAAAAATTCAGGACAGACTTAATCAACCGCATCTTAAAGTATTCGAGGATTGTGTGACGCACTGGAACAGCACGTTCTACATGTTTGAGTGTTTTTTGAAGATAAAAGGTGCATTAAGTCTTTATGCCAATGACAATAACATTGAATCAATTTTGCCTGAACAGTGGAAAATAATAGAACGCTGTCTTGAAGTATTGAAACCGTTTGAAGAAGCCACTCGTGAAATGAGCAGTTCTTAGGGGCACTCATATCATCTGTGATTCCTATCATACAAATGCTTTTGAAAAAACTTGACGACTATTTAACAAAACCACGAAAAAGTGATGCTATTCGGTTGGCAGTCTCTAATCTTAAATCACAATTTTCAGCGAAATTTTCTTTTTTGGAAGATAACAGCTTATATGCAATTTCCACATATTTAGATCCTCGCTATAAGCATAAATTTTTCAAACCAGTCACCGAAGAAAAAATAAAAGATGAAATTATAAAGATGGTAAATGACCATGTCGTCACTGCTTCTCCTATATCGCCGTCGTAAAAACCAAAAAGAATGAGAATAGGAGATTCTCTCGATCCTGAACCTGGAACGTCCACTATGGGTAAGAAGACTTGCTTAAAAAGCGATCTTGCCATGATGGTAGATTCATCGAGCGAAGATGAAGGTGAAGGAGAACCGGACAACAGTAGCCCCGATGCTCTTCTCCGCATAGAATTAGTTATTTATTGTAACAAAAAATGACTGGAATTAGATGAAAATCCACTTAATTGGTGTAAAGTTAACCGTTGTGAATTTAAAATTCTCTCGAAATTAGCATTCAGATATTTATCACCTCCACCATCCAGTGTTCCCAGCGAACAACTATTTAGTGGAGCTGGGTTAATATATAATCCACTAAGAAACAGGTTGGAAGCTGAGAAGGCTGCAATATTGCTATTTATTAAATATAATTCACCAATTTTTAAGTTTAATTATTAAACAAAGATTTTTTATTATGAAACTCGAAGCTAAATTCTGTTGTGTCATAAGTAAAACTAAAAACTTGTGTAATTTTGTTCTAAAAATATGATTAAAATTAAATTGATTTTCAGTTATTTAAAATTTAAATAATTATCCTTTTAAAATCCGCATCCGCATCCGCATCCGCATCGAATCCGCATCCGCGGATGTGAACTTCTAATAATCCGCATCTGCATCCGCGGATGTCTAAATTTTTGCATCCGTAACAACCCTAGTTTGGACATTATTGTAAGTCTACCTCTAAGATGAAACCTCTAGATGAGACGGCTGGGATACTCTAGGTCAATACTAGCAATTTGTGTAGCTGTAAACACTGGAGCTCTCAAAACGGTAGAAATTCTCATCTGGCTCAGCAGTACGAATTTATTACGTCGAAATTTACGATGAAATTGTGAGGCGCTTCATGGCTGTACTCTGTCAAGTATTGGTTTTTGGCCTTTGGCGTACCTAAGGACACACTGCCAAATATCGCCATGAATTCAACATTCAAAAACGTTCAGCATGTTTACGACAGTCAGAAGGTGCTCGTTAATCGCGATGGAGCACTTGCTCCGGAAGCAATTGCCCTACACATCCATTTTCCCCTTTACTTTTCCTACCTACTTTTTCCCTCCAATAATTTCAACTTTAAATCCTTTTAGCGTTTTTGGTAATACGGCCTGCCAAGAAAGGCCTGCAGCTGTGAAGAAGCGAACATGGTTCAAGGTGTCAAAAATCGAGAACCAACTATAAAACTTCTAATTTGGTGGAAGTGTGCCCTCTGTAAGCTCCTGCCACGAACTCCTTTACACTGGGACTGCTGGAATTTCTCAACAGTCGTGAAATTTGAACGAGGGAAATCTAGATATGCTAGGAAGAATATTATAAACTCTTATAAAATGAAAAGCACAAAATTCCAGCAAATCGTGTCTAGTTGTTACTTGGCTTCAACGGGCAAACTGGGACAGAGAAGATCTGCAAGAAATTGTAGAAGACTTCCTGGCACACTAAATAATTTACAGAAATAGAACAATAATTTTAATTTTAACTAATTTGCACCTGCACTAAACAAAAGACAAAAACAACATGGCTGACTTCGAATCCAAACTACTGAATCCATCAAATAACTATCACAAAAAAAAAAAAAGCCATTCAAAAGGAACTACTATCTCACGACCAGGATTTGCTTCCAGGTGACAAAAGAAAGGAAAAACAATAAAAGTAATTGTTAAAAATGGTTTTCCTCGAGAAATAAACATTCAGTTGGCTTATTTAGGGAATAGCATGGCTAACCTTCACAAAATTTCTATTTCAAATCTATTTTTTTCTCCAGAATCCTATTTCTATGGAGACACGTCACACAAGGGATAACAAGCTGGTTTTCTGTCAATGTTGACCGCACCAAGATTGGACCGAGCGCAAGATGCTGAAGGATCTTTCAACAATGCATATTGCGCAAAGCTGTAAAATAGAAAAGAGTAGTTCTTGTTTTATGGCTGTTTAGAACAATTGTGTTTCTTTAACCAGTGCAGCTAATTCTATTTCCTTTAGTTCGGTTTTCAACACATTTTTTACTTTCCACGGATTATACCGAAGATCAGCTTGACCGCGGGAACCCTTTAAATTGAAGCAACTACAAAAACTTTGTTTTGCTTTGAAAAAATCTAGCATTGTGTTAGCATTGAACATGCCGGTAATTTGTCTCAGAAAACTGCTGTTCCAAAGACATTAATAGTTAATCTGTTCGCAGTGTTAGGAGTGGTCTCTTCCAAAACTCGTCAGGAGTCTAGGCTGGAGGATTTACCCTCAGCATTTAGAAATCTGTTTCAATACTCTCGGCTATGAGATATTGGCTTTCAACATCGGCACGTATACGGCGTTTTCTGAAAATGTTTATCATTCTTTTTATATGGTTTGTGCATTGAAGCAACTCCATACTTTTTGACTATAGAGCATTTACTACTGGTTTCAGATGTGCGGAATATTTTGTTTTGAGACAAACTATTAATAAATTTCGAATTTGTAGCAGTTGAAAATTAACTTTTGTAGTTGCAATTGATACCGTCTTTGGACAGTGTTTCGAGAGTCTTAACGATGTTCCTTGAATGTAGCAATGCTTTTCAGTGGCGGATCCATGATTTTGGTTTGAGGGGTGGGGGGGGGGATTGAGCGGATTTCGTTACGGGGGAGGGCTTGATTCGGTTAACGGGTAGGCTTTATACTCATGCACCCTTAAAAAATCGATAAGCTAAAAAATAAAATAAAAAAAGTCTCCAAATCTCAAAAATTACCGATGTCGGGGGTGGACCTAAATACTTTTGGGGGAGGCTTGAGCCCCTAGCCCCCCCTCTCTGGATCCGCCACTGATGCTTTTGTAGCTTTGAGACCTACGGGTTTCACAGATCATTTTCGACAAAGTGGAGATTCGCGAAAGAATTTTATTGTTTCTTGCACTGTGGAAATTGCATTTATCTAAGTTTAGTGAAATACGTTGCTCTCGTATTATTTTCCTTGCACTATTATGAACACTACCAGCCTTTGCTCCTACAGGAGAATACACATCGTATTGCCCGACGGACTTTTCTGGGTCACGACCTGCGACTTTATTTACAGAGGTTTCGCGTCAATTGTAGTAAATTCTACAGAACCTAAAAATTCTTCTAGAAGCATCGTCTTTTGTTAGTCAAAAAGTCTAACATCAATAGAAAGTTGTTTTTACTTATTTCAAAGCTCGATCGCCAAGATACGACAGTGAAATGCTTTCTTTACACCAGTATGATGTCTCTAATGATATCTCCACCTGTGCCGACAATTTCATTCTTAATTTGTGGTGAGTTGAGAAGGGAGTTATGACGCCATTTTCCATGTTATCTTTGGAAATTAGGTTACCAGATTAATTTACGAATTTAATAAAGTCTTCAGAACGCCTTCTTGCACTTCAAATGAAAGCCATGTGAATAAAGCAGTAGAAATTATTGATGCCACGACTTTGTTATATTCTGTTTCTCTTTGGTATGTGTCGACACGCATATTTTCGACGAAACATTCTGCTGCTGAGACAGCTAATTTGTGCCACTGAGAATACGGCTGAGTCGTTTCAAGTTTGCGCATGTCTTTGTAGCGTGTAAGGGGCCTCACATGAGCGAACCTAAACCACGTTGCAACTCAGAATAAATTCAATACGCGCGTATTCTTCGAATGTGCCAGCCTAGGGCCATAATTAGTGTTGTAAAAAAACTTTTTTTTCTGACGTGAAAAAAAAAATGAAAAAAAAAACTGTGAAAAAAAACATGTTTTTTTCTGGGACATGTTTTTTTTATAACTACTAAATTTCAGATTTTTAAGGCATTTATCGTTTAATATTACTGTTTTAGGGTTTATACTAAGTACTTATCTTACTTTTAAATTTACTACTATATTTTTCTGGTTCAGTAGAAAAAAAATTACAAAAATATTGGTAACATTGACTGAAGTTTTCTTTTACGAATGGGGACTTCCCGAAAAGGCTAGGTTGCGTGAGAAGGAATCCCCGTTCCCTATTGTTTGGATTGATACTCGCTATTTGAACTAGTGCTGCCAAGCCCTACAAATTTATCTGTAGACCTGCGAATGTTTTCAAAAAATTAGGAAATTTAACTACGGTTTTTTGCCTCTTTTTATTACTTGTGCTTTCCTTATATTCGTATACTTGTTAAACTCGCAGCGTATAGTGATACTGAGTCATTGTCTGTAATTATGAATAATTTCCTTGCAACCATTGGCATAAACCAACGATTCAAAAGAAATAAAGCTCCTATTTTGTATGATAATAGATTTAAATTCAAACTTAAATACCGTAATACAGAACTATCGGCGCAGTCTTCATTCACAGTGTGTACTTTGCTCACAATTTAAAATTGCAATCTCAAAAGCTTTTGCATGCAATACAACCAGTAAAAGAAAATGTAACTATTTCTGAAGGTATGGATCTAGAGGGGACAGAAGAAGAAAGAGAAAATTCCGACCGAACTAGTGTTGGTAGTACTGATACTAGTGAATGTGGTACCGACATAGAGGATGAATAAAAAATTATGTTACCTATATAGATACATTTATGAATCATTATGTAAGATATTATATCATTTAGAAAGGTTTAAAACACACATGTAAAATGTAAGTTCCATAAATAAAACTATAATTTATCAAATATATTGTTTTCTGAAGAAAAAACCCAAATTTATAAAAAAAAACAAGGGTGCTAGGGTTTTTTATCATGTTTTTTTTTCACAAATCTGAAAAAAAAAATGTTTTTTTTTCAGTTTGCAACAATAGGCATAATCCGCCAACCAGCTGTATTAGAATTTGTTTTTTAATTACACAACAACTTTAACAAAATCATAACTTAGAGACGGTGCCCAACAGTTTCTAACAAAACTTCAATTGTTTGAAATGAGGTCGTATTAAACGAATGTCTGACCAATGAACTAAATCATGCGTATCAGACACATAGAGAGAACAATATGATGCGGTGCGACTGCGCGTGCGTGTGATTCATCGAATCTAATGCGCCACGCGTCACTATTATAAACAAATATTAGAATTGGATATTTTTATTTTCATATACTAGATAATCCGTGCGAAAATTTCGCAAATAAAATTCAATGAATAGCGAGGTTGGCAGTTTGTAGTAGATTGAAATAAGAACCGACCCATTTGTAGCAATATCTTCCTGATTTCAATTGTCATGCAGCCCTCTACTTTAACATAAACTCCTGAAGCTAACCTTTCCCGGAAGCCGAAATGTCCCAGACCACACCTGGTGGGATAGATGCAAGATTTTTCAGATGAAATGGACTAAGGAGGCCAAATTTATAGTGTAGCACTAGATCTTTCAAAGGCTTTTGACAGAGTGAGCCATAAAATGCTAGTAAAGAACGTAAAAACTATTGGAGTGGATAAGAAAGTTATTTACTGGGTAGAAGAATTTTTAAAAGGTACTCATACCTTTAAGTTTAAAATTAAATACTGTGTTCGACAGAAAGATGGATTTTATCCGACACTCTTCAATAGCACCGAGAGTGGTCGGTGAGTGGTTACCGCTCTGGCCTCGCATTCGGGAGGACGGCGGTTCGAATCCCCGTCCCGGGATCCAGATTTGGGTTTTCCATCGTTTCCCCAAATCACTCCAGGCGAATGCCAGGATGCTTCCTCCAAAAGAAGGCAATGGCCGAATTCCTTCCCGTTTCTGGTCCCAGTCCCATCCCGCCCCTAATTACCTCGATGTCGACGAGGCGTAAAGCCATAAGTAAAAAACTCTTCAACTGCGTCCTGGGGAGAGTAAAAAAAGTTTTGCAAGAGAAACTCGAAGAAAAACTATTCCAACAGGAGTTGGGATTAGGGACGAAGATCTAAGCAGGAAGCGTAACTCGCATTCGGGAGGACGGCGGTTCGAATCGCCAACGTTGCATCTAGATTTGGGTTTTCCACGGTTTCCCCAGATCACTCCAGGCGAATGCTGGGATGCTTCCTTCATAAGGCCATGGCCAAATTCATTCCCGTTCCTTGTCCCCAGTCCCAACCCGCCGCTAATTACCTCGATATCGACGAGGTGTAATGCCATAAGAAAAAAAAGGAAGCGTAAACTACTTGGGCTTCGCTTACTATATTGGCCACACTGAAATAGCATCTGGGGAAAAAAAAAAAACACAGAAATAGCTGGATTACACAGGTTTTTTGCAAGTGTAAATGAGTGACAAACTTTATATATTTGCCTACGGCAGTAATCAACTAGGTAGTCAAAGGGACAGATAACTGTATTTAGCTTTCTAAACTCAAATATTTCATAATCATAGCCACACAATTAGCCATAATTTAAATTTTAATAACCCAAATACACATTTTGAAGCTGACATTACAGTGATGAAAGTAACGTCAAAGTTAATATTAAAAAGTTGAGCAGCCCCTTTACACTTTTGATTTCCTAAAGCTATAAGAGAAACCAGCAGAATCAATTGTCCGTATTAATAACAACTAAAATAATCTGAGAAATACAGGGTTTTTCAAAAACAAACGTTCAACGTTAGTAATCCCCATCTATTAAATACCATTCGCCACCAACGACGCTGTTGTCTGTTTAACATGAAAATGGCGACGCCAGAGGAGAAGTTGTTTTGTGTGCTATAATATGACCAAATTGAATCCACTGTTTATGTGCACAAGTTCACCAGGTGTCACTCGTCGTAAACAGAATTACTATTGGCACCGAAAATTTGTAGAAGATGGGTTCATATGCAAAGGAAAGCACCCCCCCCCCAAAAAAAAAAAAACAAAAAAAAAAAAAAAAAGTTTTCTGTGGCGTTGCCATTTCCATCTAAATAGACAACAACGCCGTTGGGAGGTAGCTAATGGAAGAGGCAGGGGTTTACAAATTCCGAACCTTCCTCATTAGGGGGCATCCATAAATTACGTGAGGTGAAATAGGGGGGGGTCCGGCAAAATCTCACCAAGGGGGGGGGGGTTACGGAAATCTCACGTGAGGTTTTGCGATAAATTGTTTGTACTGTAGAGCTAAAAAAAGGTCTACAAATTGCCCGATAGTCGATTTTAGGGGGTATTTCTTATAAAAGTGGGGTTGTGACCTAAAAAAAAGTGTCTCAAAAAGGTTCGAGGGCGATTATTACTGGGGGGGGAGGGATTATCACGGGCCAGGTCTCACCAGAGGGGGGGGCCCGGCCAGATCTCACGAAACCTCACCAGAAAAAGGGGGGGGGGGGTCCAGAAATCCGGAAAAACACCTCACGTAATTTATGGATGTCCACTTACGAGGGGTTGCCAACGATTTTCGTGCCACGCCCCTTTCCGTCAACAGAATTCTTCCCACAGTTTTATTATTAACTAGCGGAGTTCCAGGCATTGCCCGATATAGTTGGCGTAGATTTACCCGTACCCTATTTTTATTCCCGCAATGAGAAAAATGTGTAAAAAGTTACATAAAATTCGCGCCAACTTTTTTCGGAATTAAAGCAAATCTAGATTCACCCGCCCCCTACCAAAAAACGGGTGAGTTGAAGTTTATAGTACACTATTTTCGTTCATCCGAAAAGATTCATGTATATCAAGCTTCATTAATTTGGTTAAGAAATTGCATTATTACATTTCTGAACAACGCTAGATTATGTTAGATACTCACATTTGATTCAATTGCGAAGTGAATGGATATATTTTTTGCTCGAAACGCCAGATACTTTAACTCCGCAGATTCAGCATTTTATACAAATATCAAAAGTGAATCCGGAATAATATTATCGTAAATCCTCTTATATAAAATGCTAATCTGGAGTCTGCGTACGTCGTCTATAGCTACCCTATAGCTATTGGCTAGAGAACGGTCACGTGCCAGCCGTCAGTCGCCAATCAACAGCCACCATATTACATTCGTTACTTCATGTTGGTTTTTGTTTATTTACAACAAATAGATGCAGAAACTCATGTAAGGAGAATGTTGGTGTTATATTATCTGTATCAGTTATAAGAATTAGGTTAAAACATAACCTAAAATTTTTTTTGGCAGACGATAAGAAAGAATGAAGTTTATTAAAAACTCAAAAACGTACGTAATCGCGAAATGTACCAGTCAAATAAATAACAGTTATCCGTTTTCGAAATTATAGTCTCCGTCATCTAAGGTAAAATGCATTTATTTATGTAAAATCCTAACCAAATGCTCTGATAATCTAACCAGAGTAACATATTCATATAACGAAAGATATAATTAAAAATGATTCTTATTCGTTTTTCCTTACAAGCTTTTCCAGAAAAAATCCCTACTACCATAATAGATGATATACTTAGTATTTGATAAACGTGTTAGCTATTAAATGAGATTTAAATTTACCTTTTTATCAACTCAATTTCCAAATGGCAATTCAACAACGATATTCCTGCAGCCAAATAATGGCGAGCAGAGATATTAGAAATTATTTACACAGTTTAATAAATACGCAACCACTATGAAATTAGGCATTAACTCTGGTTTTCGTAACATTTTATTCTTAAAAAAATGCGGAAAAACATTTCGGCTAAAAAAATGTGAAACTACGAGTACTTTTCAGTAACATGTCGTTAATGAAAGTAAACTTTAATTTCTCATGGTGTCTGCTTTAACGTAGCTGCGTTGCCAGATAAAACGTAATATTCTGTTTTGGAAGTAACTGCATAAACACACGAAGAGCATTGATAAAAGAAATTAATGCGAGGCAATCATACGTTACAAAGTTACAATTGGTACATTCGTTTACATTTACATGTTGCTTTTTGATTATTTACGACAACTAGATGCAGAAATTCATGCAAGGAGAAAAGTAAGTTATTCCATGTTTGCGTTATATTATCTGTATCAGCTATAAAAATTAGGTTAAAACGTAACCTAGGAATTTTTTGGCAGACGATAAACAATGAAGTTTATTGAAAACTCAGAGAAAGTTTACGCGATTGTGCGAATCGCGAAATATATCATTCAAATAAATGACAGTTATCCGTTTTTGATATTATACTTTCCGTCATTTAAGGTAAAATAAAGTAAAGTAAATAAATCAGGATTACTGGAGATCGCAATTCAGCCAGGAATTGCCGTGGTAAAACTCCTCTAGAAATACTTTCCGAAGTACATTTAACTGTATTATGCCGGTCCAGTCTGTATTACAACCTAATTTCTGCTTGAAAATATTGGTACAGGCTGTATTACAACGGAATTACTGCATGAAAATCATATGCCTTACGATTGAGTACAGCAGTATTATGACGTCATTAATGAATATTATTTTGGCGAAATCGAGATTTCCAGTATGACCAATCGTCATTAATTTTTCCTTACAAGCTTTTCCTGAATAAATTCCTGCTACCACCATAGGTGATGCCCGTGGTTATTCATATTAGGGTAATAGAAGCTATGATTTTCGATCACAATATTAGTGGAGGTTGTGGCTAAGTTGACCAGAATCACAACTGACACACTTTGTTACAGCATAATTCGCTATGAAATCAGTTTTACAAACCATTTAAACTGGTTTCATAAGCGCCATGTTACTAAAGGTATTAATTAATGCGGGTGAAGGTAGTTCCATATGTATCGTGCTGAATTGTGCCTGGACCAGGAATAAAACTGATATTACATGGATAGAAAAAATTTTTATGGATTCCTAATTTGTTTTTAATTTTTTGGTTCTATACTTCCGTCTACATTAATTCAGTAGAAGTTACTATTGTATTACTATGTGAACTGCAAATGAAATCTGTAGAATATTACAAAATCAATGCCATTAGCATTATGTTATAACAATTCCGTATAATTAATATATAAGTATATATATATTGCGTTCAAACCGTCATTTTTGACGGGCTAGAAGCTAGTAGAAGAATAATGCTGAAGGCCAGAGACATTGTCCAGAGATCGTGCTTAAAGAAAATCTGTTTGTTTTTTTTTCGGCTATCTATGGCGTTTAAAAATTGAATATCCCGAATTAAAGGAACGAATACTTCAAGTTTTGTTTAGTGTGCAAAATAGTTATTATTGTAAAGTTATCTTATTGCTTTCATTGATCAGAGACATTGTAGTTGTGTGTTTAGTGCGAAGTATGCAACATCTAATCCTTCCATCTTTGGGATTTGTCATCATACGTTCAGAATTTCATTTAATGCTCCTGCGTTATTTAACGTTGAAGCATAAGACAGGCCAAACAACTGAATTGAGATTCCAAGCTTTAAAACGGTGAAAACCCCATCGAAATCTGCTTCGTAGTTTCAGATTTTTTATAAGACCAATATATCCGGTTTCCGTTTTATAGATATAGATTTATAGAAGAAGAAGATAAGGTAAATGTCTACTTTTCAGTATTAACAATGACACAGAAAACTCGCCGAGTATGCGATGTTAGAATAAAGGTTTTCAACTCCAGGAGGCGGCGGATGAGACATGGTACTTGGGACAATTTAGAGCAAGAGGTCCACACTGACGGTGAAGCTACCTTCCAGCTAGGGTTGCCACAGGCCGGGAAATCCCGGAATGTCCCGGTAATTTGTGTCTGGTCTCGTGTCCAGGAATTAAGCCTTCTCATAGGCTAGTTTTTTTCTCTCGGACTAAATTCACCACGGTGGCCAAGAGGCCAAGTGAAGCATTCCGTGATCGCAGCGGGAGGATGCAATTTACAAAAAGTTTGAGCTTTTGTTACTTAAATCAGAGGAATTGAAATTGACATGAGAAATATTCTATGAATTTCATAGGATATTGAAAATTCTGGATGAAGTTAACATTGATTCCCTTTACAAATATTTCACATGCCTGAAAGCTTGTCTTTGAGGTCTTTCTAAAAGACTAGCCAAACGACAAAATCTGCGCCAATTTCTTTAGAACAAATATTTCTAATGATTTTGTAAATTTAAAGAAAATAGTTGGTTTTGTTTTATCAGTTCCAACAAGCAACGCCTTTTTCGAGAGACATTTTAACCCGTTGAATACTTTATGGAGTAAAGAGCGAAACAGAATGTACATGGAATTGATTTAGGCTTAACTGCAAACTCAATCAATTTTGAAGAGAAAGCTTATTGCAAAGCAGTGATAAAAAAACTTTTGAAAATGGTAAAATCTATTGATAAATATTTTTTAAAAAAGTAGTTTATTAAGATCCATTTTGATTGATGTTGATTTTTGCTTAGGCAAAGATGGATGTTCAATTTTTGTTTATTTGTTGATAATACGTGATATTGATTTTCTATTTAAGTTTAATTTATTAGCCTAACAGAAGTGTTCAATTTTTGTTTAATATTTTTCATGTTGTGATTGATAATACCCGATGTCGGTTTTCTACAAAAGTATAAAAAAGCCAAAAGAGGTACTCAATTTTTGTTTTAAGTTTAGTATATTTCTTTTTGATTCATAGTACCTGGTGTTTATTTTCAACCAAAGCTTAATTAAT
This sequence comes from Vandiemenella viatica, assembly GCA_031002005.1. Classification (NCBI taxonomy): domain Eukaryota; kingdom Metazoa; phylum Arthropoda; class Insecta; order Orthoptera; family Morabidae; genus Vandiemenella; species Vandiemenella viatica. The sequence goes on from JARYHS010013631.1 coordinate 175,788,744, forward strand.
GAATCTAAAAGAGGTGTTGTATACATATTAGGGAGCATAGTTTTTACGTAAAATGCATTTTTATATTAAATTGCATTTTTGTTCACTCTTTAAATTTAGCACTAAAATACTTTTGAATCCCAGAAATGTCCCGGAAACTTTAAGCCTGTATCTGGCAACCCACGCCTCCTCTGACATGTCTTCGCGCCTCACTAGTTTGGAACCTCTACTCTATACAGTGATATGCAGGGGCGGATCCAGGTGGGGGCTAGGGGGCTCAAGCCCCCCCCCCCCCCAAAAGTATCTAGGTCCACCTCCGACATTTTGGAGACCTTGTTTTTTAGCTCTACGGATTTGAGGTCCGAGGAGACTATAAAGACTGCTGTTTGCCCGTCTGAAGCCCTCCCGAAAGCCAAAATCCACTGAAGGCAAGCCTCCCAGCCAAAATCCACTCAAGCCAAGCCCCCCCCCCCCGAAACAAAGTCCGCTCAAGCCCCCCCCCCAAAAAAAACAAAATCCTGGATGCGCCCCTGGTGATATGGCACGTATTTGTATCTTTTATATCTTGTGAGAAATAAAAACGCAAAATCTGCTCTTTCTTTTTGAATAATCCTGTATACAAAACTAAGTACTGTGCATTTTACTATAGAAATCGCCCCAGTAAGTATCAGTTTCGTATTCCGAAATTGCTACGTCCGTATAATGTTATTTACATCAATGCTGTTCGAGATTTTTTCCAGCTGTTTGTGATACCGAACCGACTCGACAGACAGCGCCTGACCATGGTTCAGTAGGACGCAGTCGACCATTCAAGTGGGAGCGTGCCGCGAGGCAGATCAGTTGCAGCAGTAGCAAACTTACAACCACCGGAAGCCAGCTGTCGAAACGTTATGTTTCCTCCGTATTATCCGGCTGAGCACCCGTGAAGATTACACTGCAATATACAAATCCATATTACAAACTCATCGGATTTATAAAGGAAACTGATTACATAAAGTTTCGCATCTGAACCATCAATATTAGACAAATTCAGTTGTACCAGATATTTTTGGAATCTAATAAGTCTGCAACAATGAAATTTTTCTCACATATTTGTATGGGATACTAACCGAATAAGGCCGCCGACAAAACACGAAGTTCCCGCGATCATATACTCTGTCGTCAGTGTAAAATAATGAATGCCTGATACATAATACCGTGAATGCACTACCTCCCTGATTAGCCATTGATTACACCTTTCCTTCCCCGATTGGCTGCTGATGGTATTTTACTTTAGCACTCGACTCATCTGGCTATCCCGAGGTTTCTCATTCCGTTGATCATATAAACTCTCTTAGCAAGCAAAGAACCACCATGTGCCTATAAGCATGTGGTATTCCATAAGTATAATCAAGACTAGTGGTGCCATCACGTCACGCCAGCAGACTAGCAGCGGCTAGACATGCTTTCACTCTCTATTATAGCAAACTAAGAATTTACGATACTTATTTATGTTTCTGTAATGGTTCAATATGTATTAAATTGAAAATTGACATAAATCAAACTAAAAAATTCGCTGAAATTAACATATTAATTACTAGTTGCGTTTTGTTCATTTACATACGATCAATGTGAAAAGAAATATGTACAACATTATTTCAAATTCAAGATGTTGAGCGTAATTTAATTGCAAATCTATTTGGTTAAGCCACTGCAAAGAAATTACTTGCCTGAACACTGATTTAAACCATTTATTATATGGTAACCAAATAACTGCAATCAGTATGAAACATGTCATCTATCTGACATTAAATGCAGCCAACACACTGTAGCAATACATCATATTTATACCATTTAGATGAACCTATAATTCATATTTCTGGTATCCCGTCCCGACATCGCCGTATGCCCGGTAGAGGGCATGGATGTCGACCTCATATAGACGGCGCTGGCATTGGGCCAACCAGCGCCACCACATCATAGTTTCCGCCGCGGCCAATCGGGACCGACCCACCGCACATATAAATAAAGCCAGCGCAGCTCCACCCGACAGTTCAGTGATCACTGCGCTTTCGGTACTCTCTCTTACTGTAAATCGCCTCTCGGACTCTTGACAGTGCTCGTCTCGGCTACGTTTTCGGTACTCTCTTCGGACTCTGTGAACCACACGTCGGACTCTGCCAGTGCGCGTCTTTGGATTACGTTCGGCCTGCTCCTTGGACTTGTTCGAGTTGTTCGTGACCGTCTCCTGTAGACCGCCTTTCCGCCGTGTGACGTTCGGCCGCCGTAAGGACATAGCAATATTGATAGCATAGAAAATCGAAAGATAAGTTCTATAATATTCTTATTAAATTATTATATTCGTCTAGAAAATATTATAAGGATTATTAATTTTAATGGGGATTTAAATTAATTCAAAAGAACTTAGTACATTTATAATACATTTGGGAGATTTCAGTTTCACCAATATCCAAGCGAAGCCATATAAAGCATAGAGTATTTAAACCATTCTCACCTCATAGCCTTAGTAGAGATGATACGCAAATTCTTCCCAAGGCGGGGCTTATGCAGGGGCGTAGCTACCACAGGGCTAGGCGGTGCAGTGCACCGGGGCCCCAACGCTCAGGGGGCCCCAAGCCCAGCTCAGAGGACCTTCAGGGCAAATGGGCTAAATTTTTTTTTATGCTCTGAGGGCCTTTTGAACCTAGATGCGACACTGGGGACCCTATCAGCAACTTGGCAGAGCTTAAAAAAAAAAACCTCTGGGAAGCTATTCCAATGGTGAAAAAACCGCTCGGCGAAGCGACGATCGCTAGCGCTGGACCAGATTGTATTCATTTCCTTGGAATTTGAAGAATCTACCTGTTTAACAGAACAGAGTGGTTTGTGAGTTTTTAGGGCATGCAGTTTATGTAGAAACCAACTGTTACTGAAACGACTATACTGATACTAATTCACGTTCTGAATTTAAAACTGCGAAATTAATCTTTAGTACCTGTGTGACCGATCTTCGCTCGGCATCTTTCGATTTCTGTTCAGTATACAAGATTTCATCAAAATCTTCAGACACTTCTGTGAGAAATTAATTTTACCTATACACAACAGTTGATTATGTAAAGTAGATAGGATATATTATAAAAACCTAACTTAGTCCACGTGATGCCGTTTCCAAGATACCAAACAGAAGAATTGCTCGTTTTTTTATTTTTTATTATTATTATTTTTTTATCGTGTTACAAACTTTAAAAGCAAATGGTTATCTGTATATGAAATGTCATGCTAATCGCTAGAGCAGCTTCGGAGATCGTTCGGTTTACCATATCATAAAAGAAAAATGGGCAACTGCACCACTTTCGGTACCTGCGAGAAACTGCTACTAACCTGTTGAAATTTACATCAGAGCTTCGTCAAGATGTCCTCTTCACGTTTTGCGATCATACATTGCGGAAAAGTCGCTAGATAATTTAATTAAAAAAATCAGAAATATGGCATGACGAACGGCCGTTACATGCCGTCAACGTTGAAAAAATCAGTGACAGTCTCTTAAAATGATGATTTAATCCTTTGTTGTAATGTTTTCATGCTTTTTCAGCTCTACTCCTTTGAAAAAAGTCGCACAAAATTGACAAACACGCAATATTTATCCGATTTGTAATACGGTGATGACCGCCATCTTACATAGCAACGAGCAACCAGAGATAATCAAGTGGTTCGATTGTAACAAATACGCATTTGCCTGTTGGATGCCGCATAGGCAAAATTTCTTAATTTTATACCACTTGGTCCAGGCCGTATTTCAACCTAACCACGGTTTCTATGACAAAACGAAATTGTTTAGGTTGAAATGATCCCTGTACCGATAATTTTTATGTTATTTTAGCAGCGCTGAAAGCATTTAGCAGTTGCTCTGCCTTTCATATTTCGGAATTTTTTATTAAATTATCTGCCGACTTTTCCGCAATGTATGATCGCAAAGTGTGAAGAGGACATCTTGACGAAGCGACTGATGTAAATTTCAACAGGTTAGTAGCAGTTTCTCGCAGGTACCGAAAGTGGTGCAGTTCCCGAAAAATGCTATTATTATGTTAAATAGAATTCTTAATGCTAATCAGGGATTAATTAATGGTGCAAGATTAGCAGTAATTCATTTAGACGAGTACATCATCAGTGCTAAATTCGCACAATCCGATAAGACTACGCTCGTACCTCGCATTAACCTCACACCGTTTGATCCAACTGTCTCTCAATAAAGGTAACTTTCATTATGACCATTAATAAAGCACAAGGGCAGACTCTTCAAGGCGCAGGATTGCCAGAACCTGTTTTTTCGTATGTCTTTTTCAAGAGTTCGTAGATTCAGAAACATTTATGTTAAAGACACACACGTTCAAAAAGTAAACGATGATCACATTATAAATGCTAATATTGTCTTCAAAGAAGTTTTAAAAAAAATCACATCTGACAAAGCCAATATCTATTTTTTTTAATATCTACTACGACGTTTTACACTAAAAGTGATATTTATTAATACTCTCCAAAATAAAATACCTTTCATTAATAAATATAATTGCATTTACTTACTTCCACAATATTACGTTAACATTCGGTGGTTGACCACGAAGAATTATTCGTTTAAAGATATAAGAGTTCCTTGTTCTAATCAAAGCGAATCTTAACTACAATCAGTCGGCTCACTGGTACCCGAAAGGTCTATGAGTTGGCGTTAGTGCCGTTTCCGAGATAGGTCTACTAAATACAAGAATTGCTCGTTTTGTGAAAAACTGCGTTTTATGTACGGAAGGCACCTATTTAGATAAACTTGATAAGAAAAACGTTATCTAAATACGAAATTTCATCCAAATCGTTAGAGCCTTTCCGAGACAGGAAATACACAGACGGAAAAAAAAATCCCAACACCAAGAAAAAATTATTGTAGAGTAATGAAATTTGGACAATGCATTTGTCAAGTTAACATGTTTAATTGATTAAATTTTCAAGATCACAGGTTAATTTAAGCTCAAGAAAATGCATTTCAAATGTGAAATACTGTTAAATTAATAGCCGGTGTAACCTCCAGAATTTTGAATGCAAGCCTGCAAACGTGAATGCATTGTGTCATACAGGTTTCGAATGTCACTTTGTGGTATGGAGTTCCATGCTTGTTGTACTTGTGCTGTCAATACTGGGACGGTCAGTGCTGGCTGTGGATGATGCTGGAGTTGTCGTCCAATGATATCCCATACGTGTTCAATTGGAGACAGATCTGGTGATCTCGCAGGCCAAGGTAACATGTCGACACTCTGTAGAGCACGTTGCGAGACAACAGCGGTATGAGGGCGAGCGTTATCCTGTTGAAAAACTCCCCCTTGAATGCTGTTCATGAATGGCAGCACTACAGGTTGAATTACCAGACTGACGTACAAATTTGCAGTCAGTGTGTTTGGTATAACCACAAGAGTGCTCCTGCTGTCATAGGAAATTGCTCCCCAGACCATGACTCCAGCCCTGTAGCGTGCATTCCACTGACTACAAGCCATCGCCGTTTGCGACTCCAGTGGTGTCAAGCCAGAGCTCATTGGAGGACGGAGTGGAGATCTGTTGTGTTTTCTGATGAAAGCAGGTTCTGCCTTGGTGCCAGTGATGGCCGAGTGTTGGTCAGAAGGAGGCCAGGGGAACGCCTGCAACCAAACTGTCTGCGGCCTAGACACACTGGACCTACACCTGGAGTCATGGTCTGGGGAGCAATTTCCTATGACAGCAGGAGCACTCTTGTGGTTATACCAAACACACTGACTGCAAATTTGTACGTCAGTCTGGTAATTCAACCTGTAGTGCTGCCATTCATGAACAGCATTCAAGGGGGAGTTTTTCAACAGGATAACGCTCGCCCTCATACCGCTGTTGTCTCGCAACGTGCTCTACAGAGTGTCGACATGTTACCTTGGCCTGCGAGATCACCAGATCTGTCTCCAATTGAACACGTATGGGATATCATTGGACGACAACTCCAGCATCATCCACAGCCAGCACTGACCGTCCCAGTATTGACAGCACAAGTACAACAAGCATGGAACTCCATACCACAAAGTGACATTCGAAACCTGTATGAAACAATGCATTCACGTTTGCAGGCTTGCATTCAAAATTCTGGAGGTTACACCGGCTATTAATTTAACAGTATTTCACATTTGAAATGCATTTTCTTGAGCTTAAATTAACCTGTGATCTTGAAAATTTAATCAATTAAACATGTTAACTTGACAAATGCATTGTCCAAATTTCATTACTCTACAATAATTTTTTCTTGGTGTTGGGATTTTTTTTTCCGTCTGTGTATATACAAGAACTGCTGGCTTAAAGATAAAGATTCATGTTGTTCTTGTAGATCTGAGGAACTTGATACGTTCCAAAGTAATAAGACTAACCTCATGATCGTCCCTTATTTTGTATTTCATATTTTTCCCTATATGGCTTTACGGCTAGTCGACGTAGGGTCATAAGAGGCAAGAAAGAACTTGGGGCAAGGAACGGGAAGGAATTCAGCCATTGCATTTTGAAGGAAGCATACCGGAATGCGCCTGGAGTGGTTTGGGGGAACCATGGAAAATTCAAATCTGGATGCCCGGACGGGGATTCGAACCCACATCCTCCCGAATGCGAGGCCAGAGCGTTACCACTCACTGACCAAGCTAAGTATTTTATATTTCATATTTTCACTTCATGTCACCAGATGAGAATATAAGGTCACAGCATAACGCAGGCAATTTAAGGAGGACAAGTATACAGAACATTTTAAACTACAGTTGCATGTGTGGGCGTATCTGAGAGTTATTAAAAGTTGAAGGTTCAAGTGATGCATCCAATTAATACAACTAGCGAATCATGTAATTAACACGGCAGTTACAGGGAGTCTTCACTATAAATTCAGTCAACGAAAGCAATTATTGTAGAATTCATGATAAAAGTCGCACGGCTCATGGTACTTCAACAAAGTTTATGGTCTCATCACAGGCAATTGCACAAATACGCATAAAATATAGAGATATATCCTGAGGTGTCAAAAGTCAGCGAACACGAAGATACTAATATCTAGATGGCGTTAGCACCGCGGAAGAAACGTGTAGATGTGCTTAGCAGTGTGGGGGCTTTAATTTTAACTGCTGTGAGTCGTGTGAACGGTTTTCTGAAGTAATTATGAAACACGACGTGAATAAACAGACTGAACGCGGAATAATAGTTGGCGATGGAAAACTAGGGCATTTAATTTCAGAAATTGGTCATGAATTCAATATTCCTATACCCACAGTGTCAAAAGTATGCCGTCAATATGGAATTTTCGGCATTACATCCTGCAATGGGCAATACGGTTGCCGACCACGTCTACTTAATCACCGAGATCAGAGACGTCTGCGCCGAGGTGACAGTGTTGACAGACGGTCAAGGGGGCGTCCATCAATTACGTGAGGTAAAATAGGAGGTTTCGGCGAAATCTCACCAAGGGGGAGGGGGTCAACAGAAATCTGACGTCATCCTTTTAATTCCTTAGAGCTAAAATAAAAAAAAAAAAACGTCTGTAGAAGACTCCAATCCCAACGTTAGGAGGTCGTCAACAGAGGGAGGTGGGGGTATCCCTCAAGATCCCACCTCATTATATGGGGGGAGGGGGGTCCGACCAGATCCTACCACGGGGGGGGGTGTCCGGATTACCGGAAAAACCTCACGTAATTAATGGACGCCCCACAAACAGTATATCAAAGATCAACAATATTCAATGTGGGACGTACGACAGAGGTGTCCATGCGGACAATGCAGCGAAATTTGGGGTCGATGGGATATGGCAGCAGAAGACCGACACAAGTGCCTCTGCCAGCAAAACATCATCGGCTGCAGCGCCTTTCCTGGGCTCGTCAACATATCTGCCGGACGCCAGATGAATTTAAAAAGACTGCGTGGTCAGATGATTCATGATCCCAGTTGGTGAGCCCCTCAAGGTCGTCATGACTACGAAAACTGTCTACAAACAAACGTTACTTTGGCCAAGGTTCGTGTAAAACCGTTGTTGAAACAGATCCACTAACGACCAACGCGACTGATCTTTCCGAATTTGAATCAATTCACGATGGATCCCATTTATGCGGTTAAGGTCCTATGGTGTGAAATTGGGACAAGAGGATCTTCGATTTCACTTACATGACCACGGATATGCAATGCAGGCGGCGTCTTCAGTGTTTTCTTCGTCACACCACCCGTCCCCCCTTCCGAACAGTATTCTTCACTTTCCTGGACGAACCGTTCAGTTTCAAAGCGAAATTCCCAGTTTCATTTGGATAGTAAGTATATTTGGTGGTTTTAACGACCACGTGACAAGACTTGAAAGTTTCAATACATTCCGCCTTTGTCGTGCTTCGACCTGCAGTTGAATGCCGAAATCTTAACGCAGATTGTTTATTCCTTACTCCATACGGACAATGCACATTTCGTCACAGATAAAGGGCATGTTGGTGATAACAATAGGATCTGTTCATCATCTCATTTTCTCTTGTGCCGTTCTAGTCATTCCAAATAGATACTCGATTGCACGCAATACATTCAGACATCATCCAATATAAACATTTAGAGACTCCCATTCCTACTGAAAGAACTGAACGAATTTTCGCATTGTATTTCACACCATGATAGTGTAGAAGTTGTGTAATTTTGTGAGAAATACATAAATTTGATACAAACCATGAAAATGTCTAAATACAGGAAATTTTGTAAAAGACACGAAAATTGCTTAAATTTCCTGCACAAAGGCGTAAATTTTTCGAATTAGAGATGACACCTACATTTTATTTCCATCATACAGCTATCATCCCCATAAGAATTACCAAACAAAGATATACTCATGCCAGCGTATTATAGGTAGATTGGAGCCTCTTGAAAAAAGACTGGGACTTTTACCGAGAAATAATTAGAAAATATTTGTTTTGGAAGACACCATGTAGAGAGGAAAGGGCAGACTATTAAAAAAAAAAAAAAAAAAAAAAAAAAAAAATAGTAGAGATAACGTCCTGGCTTATAGAAATTCGGGAGACAATATGACGCCAACAAGAAGTAAATATGAAGTGTTGTTTGTTTCTTGTGGAGTTACGGAGGAGGTAGTGCGAAGTTGGATACTGGCACTTCTCGCCAATTCTTATTAAACGTTCCTAGGCAAAGGACGAATCACTACCACCAGTGCTCACTGCAGAAGGCGCTGGTTGTGGAATATGGTGTTCAGTACCTATGCATCTGTCTCGTGTTAAGTAGGTCGAGAAGAAACGTTCCACCACTGTTTCGGTATCCAGTTACATGACTGGTCAGTAATTCCGTAGAACGTAATAAGTGTTGTTACATATAGACATAAGTAGGGTACAAAGCTTTTTAAAAAAGACAAATGATGCAACGTATTGAAGTGTCACCAACGATGACACTCATTATCTGTAAACTTGAGGGGCCACTTGCAGAGGCTTGTAATAATGCTATTTTTATTGCGTTAGTTAATACTAATTATTACCCAATTCAATTGTGTTTATATACTGTGTGGTCGATTTCGTAGCTGCCCAGAGGACAGTTACCGCGAGAATGTATATGTGGAGGTATGTTTTAATAGACCATCGTCGTATTTTTTTTTAGATACGTGGAAGTTTTACTAGAGCAGCGAAGAGGCTGCGAACTGGAAAGACAAGTGGCGGCAAATTTAGCAAAGAATACTTGAACGACCCAGAATTTATTGGCGGGAAATAAAACCTCCGAAAGAGTGTGCTAGACCTTCTAGCTGCAGTGCCTTTATTGTGAATACTCTTAAAAATTAGTAACAGATGCGTACTCTGATACGCCAAGTGTCTGCAAAATCGAAATGAAGCGGTCCAGAGAAAGGACTGTGTGTATTATTTAAACATTCATCCCCAGCAGTGCGCCGAAAATTTACGAATGATTGTTTCGTCGAGATTCTTCAGCGGCGGGGACGATTATCTGCTAATTAATTTGATTCCCGCCAGGGGCGCCGACTCTGTGGGTGCTCGGGGGCTCCTGCACCCACGAGAGGTAAACAGTTGGTGCGGAGCACCCTTGAGCCTAGACACCAAAACTAATCTAATCAATAATCGACTTTGGGCGATACGAGTATTAGCTACCTCCAACGCCGCATGGTAAGGCAAGACTTCTCGACGAGATCGCGCTTGCTTACGATGCGAGCGTGTGCGACTGCACGTCCAAGGAAAAAATAAACACTTCGTTATGTCATGCGTATCACCCACGAGGCAAGGGACCTTCACTACGCACTGGAGTGAAACAGGGGTAGAGAAAAGTGAGGGGGGGGGGGCTCGGCCGTAGGCACAAAAACCTCAAGGGAATCATACGACAACCGTGGCACCGGAAATTGATGATGGATTAATACGTAACTCTACGAGACAGACAAAAAATGAAGAATAAATTTTTTTGATATCCTGCTTAGTTTCGAGATATACTGTCTGAAAAGTCAGGTGTTATGGGTTGAAATTCAGAGGAAACATTTTCCCAAGGTCAAATTTGGTGTTAGATTCTTATGTAACACGACCAGACAAATCGAAAATAAAGAATTAAAATTTTTCGAAATCTCACTTAGTTCTCGAGATATTCTGTCTTAAAAGTGAAGTGTCCTCTAGTTGAAATTCTGATCGTTTATTACTCAAACACGATAAAAACGCTGAACCAATTTTAATGAGAATAAGTAAGTTTTTGGTCTGGAATGGAATTTAGAACATTCAAAATCTTTATGTTTTCTCAGCTTGTCTGTTCACTTATAACTGAATTTTCACGATTGCGTAAGACTAGCTGGTCGCTGCGACTTCGTTCGTGTTTGTCAATTTCTCTCTCTCTCTCTTTTTTTTTTTTTTTTAAAGTAAATCAAATTAGTCTGAGCACCCATGAGGTTTTCTAAAAGCCGGCGCCCCTGATTACCGCTAAATTGTTAATGTTTGATTCTTTGTGTTGACGTATGCTGAAAGGGGGTAGGAGTCTGGCTGGTGGCATCAGTCTCAGGGGGGAGACGCGGTGCTGGAAGCTCGCCAACAGCGGGTGTTTACGAAAAGCGGCCAACGACCAGCTGATCCGACTGGTGGCGCGACCTGCTGTCTGGGGTGAACACCGCTACTCACAGTGGGAGGCCATGCTATGCGGGCAACTGTACTGCGGGCGGACGTCACATCCCAGCACATCGCATTACGAAAAACACTCCGACTGCGACCAGCTGACAGACAAGCTCCTGGTTTCGAAACTCACAGCACTAAATTACAATGTCTTCAGTTAATCAACGAACGGTCCATTAAGCGAATCGCTATCGATAAATAACGTTGCGCGTTAAAATTTAAGTCATGCTTTTGCTTCTCCATTTATCCCCATCATTTTCATGCGCGATTATTGAGGCCTAAGAACCACACCCACAGTATTTTAATTAAATAATTAACGATTTTTACTAAACGAGAAATTCTTCAGTATAAAAATGTTTCCCTTTTTACAACGCCAATACTTTATTCCAAGCTTCGTCCCACGATCTCGGCGCCATTAAAGTATTGCTTTTCAAACTGCAGACCATATTCTTAATTTATTCCTAAATTCTCTTACCACTTATTTTAGCCAGTTTAATGAAAGTAAACTCCAGTTGAAGAAATCTAATGTTCTTTCCGTAAAACCTAAGTAATGTGTGTGGCAATATTCGCCGGGTCAAAGGGTTTTTCGGTCAAGCAGGCGAGTAATTCGCCTCTTACATACGTAACTGCCTAATGCGGTCTGGTTATTCTACGGAGAAAGTGGAGTTGCCTTTTCAGGTGGAATCTGAATAAACGAAACGCTACTTCATATATATACAAAGTACACTTTGTCAGAGGTAAAGGGTCTCTGCAGGTATTGTAAAAAAAAAAAAAAATCTTGTTCTTACTAGTTCATGTCAGACACACGTCAGTTAGGATTCTACAGTTTTAAGCTCACAAACCACCTCCTTGTTGAGGATAGTGAAATTATTCCCACGTTTACTATAGAAATACCTAATTCATTTGTATATTTTTTGTTCAGTAACTGACTTTTAGATCATTAAAGGATGCCGAAAGTAACTACTGTTAACAACACAATACTTTTTTTATGTCGTATATATTGGCGACACGGTTGCACGTGTGCCGTCATTTTATTAACAATTAAGTCTATTTTTTTTCACGTATTGTCCACATGTGTTGCTACCTTGCTACTACTCTGAGGTTATCTGTCGCGTTTCAAGGTTTACTATCCGATATTCATAGACGAGAACCTACAGGTTGACGAACATTAAACAAACCACCCTCATCATGAGGTTGGACATCCGAGGGTCATCATAAAATACGGTCAAAACCACCAAAAACCATCATTTCCGAAGCTAGTGCATTTGGTAACGTGAGTCTGAACTTAATTTTCAAGATGCTTCTAAAACACTCTGTAATGATTCAACTTTTCTTCTTTGTCGTATTCCTCCTTCAAATCCAAGCTTTGCATCGATAAAGTGCTGTGCTCAATATACACTGAACATAAATTTTAAATTTTTCATTTAAAATTTATTACTAAGCAACGGCGGAAAGATGACCAATAAGCCATGTAGCACACTGAACATATTAGTCTTACTTCAATGTTTGAAACTAAAAGATTTCTCTTTTTGAGGAAGGCTATTATTTCTTTGCTCTCGAGATTCTTTTCCTTCGGCCATAGGTTACCTTTTTTCCTTTCGAAACAACAGAATAAAGTTACTTCTTCTATTACACATGGTCCTATTTTTATATTTTGTCTACTTTTGTTATTATTTATGACATTTCATAATTCGTTCTTGCTTTGTTTGTCAAGACCCAATATTTTATTCGGACTGTTCAATTTCGGAATATCCTTAATCTGGTTTGTTAACAGGCCACAATTATCAACAAACAGGCGCATACCGACTGTTTTCTTTTAGCCCTTTCGCAACACTTTCTTCGAAGACGTACAGACGCATGGCAATATCCTACTGGCACACCGCTTCGAAGACGTACAGACGCATGGCAATATCCTACTGGCACACCGCTTCGAAGACGTACAGACGCATGGCAATATCCTACTGGCACACCGCTTCGAAGACGTACAGACGCATGGCAATATCCTACTGGCACACCGCTTCGAAGACGTACAGACGCATGGCAATATCCTACTGGCACACCGCTTCGAAGACGTACAGACGCATGGCAATATCCTACTGGCACACCGCTTCGAAGACGTACAGACGCATGGCAATGTCCTACTGGCACACCGCTTCGAAGACGTACAATCCTACTGGCACACCGCTTCGAAGACGTACAGACGCATGGCAATATCCTACTGGCACACCGCTTCGAAGACGTACAGACGCATGGCAATGTCCTACTGGCACACCGCTTCGAAGACTTACAGACGCATGGCAATATCCTACTGGCACACCGCTTCGAAGACGTACAGACGCATGGCAATGTCCTACTGGCACACCGCTTCGAAGACGTACAGACGCATGGCAATGTCCTACTGGCACACCGCTTCGAAGACGTACAGACGCATGGCAATATCCTACTGGCACACCACTTCGAAGACGTACAGACGCATGGCAATATCCTACTGGCACACCGCTTCGAAGACGTACAGACGCATGGCAATATCCTACTGGCACACCGGTTCGAAGACGTACAGACGCATGGCAATATCCTACTGGCACACCGCTTCGAAGACGTACAGACGCATGGCAATATCCTACTGGCACACCGCTTCGAAGACGTACAGACGCATGGCAATATCCTACTGGCACACCGCTTCGAAGACGTACAGACGCATGGCAATATCCTACTGGCACACCGCTTCAAAGACGTACAGACGCATGGCAATATCCTACTGGCACACCGCTTCGAAGACGTACAGACGCATGGCAATATCCTACTGGCACACCGCTTCGACGACGTACAGACGCATGGCAATATCCTACTGGCACACCGCTTCGAAGACGTACAGACGCATGGCAATATCCTACCGGCACACCGCTTCGAAGACGTACAGACGCATGGCAATATCCTACCGGCACACCGCTTCGAAGACGTACAGACGCATGGCAATATCCTACTGGCACACCGCTTAGAAGACGTACAGACGCATGGCAATATCCTACTGGCACACCGCAACGTTGTTGCTACTAGACAATGTTAGAGGTGTACTCACCTTCCTTGGTACTGAATCGGTCGACGTCCGTCTCATTGACCTTGACGATCACGTCCCCCGTCTCCACCTGCGCAGACAAAACACAAGCGTCAGCGGTACATGCTCACAGCGCCACGCGAAGTGGCAATTCTCTTTCTGTACAAACAACAGCTCATTGGACGCCCGCGATAAAATGTCTCACACGCAATGCAAATATCCGGGATGTAGAGACATATTATGCGCCATATAAACTGTTAAGCATCCGAGGATATGGGTTATAAAACTTGGGTATGGCGCTTATTAAACCTACATAATAGGTAGCAAATGTAAGAACAGGATGTGGTGCATTTGTCTGTGGAAATTAGCCAAGAACACACGCAGTAAATGATGCAATAAACGAGCTTGTATGCAAATCAGTGTAAGACGGAAAGCAAAGAGGACCACAACGGTAAATAATATCTTATTTTAGGAAAAGGAGAGGCGAAAGTTCTTTTTCCACATAGGGACTGAAATTAGCATGGGATATTATCAACTATATTCCTAAAACAGTGATGGAAATGGATGTAAAACTGTGCGTGAAGTATGAATCTGCGAACGGGCATAAGCTCCAGCTCAAAAATTATAAGAGGTAGGAGCACGTCTAAGATATAGAGCAGGGGTGGCCAACACGCGGGCCCGCCTTCGACATTTTTGCGGCCCGCGAGATTCATCACAGTTTTACAAAATATATTTATTTTATAATGGCAAAAGTAGTGAAAACCAATGTAATAAAAAAATACATTATTTGTGCAGCCATATATTCGAAAATTAACTGTAGAAACTTTGAGGGAAAATTAAATTTGATTTTAAAATAATATTCTTGCGAATAAATAATTTTATATGTGGCCCGCGGAGCTATAATGCATTTCAAAAGTGGCCCGCATGATCATTTGGGTTGGCCACCCCTGATATAGAGGAAGCTACCATAAAAAGTAAGTTGACTGTAAGTTGGTATGGAATCGTTCCCAACCGAAATATATCAAAGCTATTTAAGTGGAAATAGTAATAGTTAATGTGTAATAACAGATTTATAGAAAAACATATGAATAAATCGAAACGATTATGCTAAACCAAAAGTTTATTTTAGCTGTATTAGACGAAGAAAAAAAAACATTACAAGTATTTTAGGAAGAAATGCCTAAAAATCGTCATGTTATTCTGTGTGTGTAGATGGATGTCTGTAATGAGAGTTGTTAAGGGTAGCGTTTTTGTGTTGTGTGTAGCGTAATGGGTGAGCGGGTGCATGCAGGTACGAATTACCGTCCCCCATTTCAGTTTTCCCTGGTTTCCCGAAATCACTACAAACAAATGTTGGTATGGTTCCTTCAAAAATTCATGGTTTAATTCCTTCCCGCTCCTCGCTCCCCGTCAATTCCAGCCTATATGGACCTCTACATTAACGTGTGTAGGGCTATAAGGAGAAGTATATCCACCATGAATCTGATACCTTTCATTTGGTTGCCAAAAATCAACGAATGGAAGTAAGTTGGTAACATGCATTGGAATATTTAGAGAAACTGTGGAAGTTCTGTTGACTATTTTTGAAAAACCGCGCAAGAGGTTGTAGGTGGCTCTGCAGTAGCTTAACTGAAAATGGCGTCACCGCAAGAGCGAGTACAAGTTATATGGTGGTACGCGGAAACAAATTCAGTGATTCAAGTGCAACGCAACTTTGGGACCGTGCACAAACTACGTGGCTCGGTCCAGGAGGGGGGGGGGGGGGTTTGCTGGAAGGCTACGCTGGGCTACGTGGGGGGGGGGGGGGGTTCCGAGCCAGGCCACGTAGCTTTCCTTTCATAACATTTTTCACAGATAAAATGAGGAACAGAACTCACAACAGCATGTGAATACTTATTTCCCACAGTTAATTATCTATTTATGTACAAGAGAAAACAGCACAAAATGTCTTCTGGAATGAAAAGGGATAAAAGATACGTGCTACGTGGGGGGGGGGGGGGGTAGAGGCAAAAGCTACGTAGAGCTACGTGGGGGGGAGGGGGGTTCACAGGAGGGCAAAATGGAGCTACGTGGTTTGTGCACGCTCCCTTTCGCCGGGTGTTCAAGAAGGACCGACCATCACGGAACACCATTAAGAAATGGAAACAGCGCTTTTTGGCAACGGGAAGTGTGTAGAAATTGCACGGTGGCGGTAATGAGCAATTATCAGAAGAGCAGTGAGACAGGCGTTTGAACAAAGTCCACGCAAATCCACTCGACAAGCGGCAAGAGAACTGCAGATGCCTAAGTGCACTGTACATAAGGTACTGCATCACTCATACATACAAATTGCAGTTGCTTCATGAACTGAAAACAGATGACGCTGATACGAGGCAGGCATCTGCTATAGACATGTTACATCACATTGATGAAGACCCAACATTCTTAACTCTCATTGCTTTCTCTGATGAGGCCACATTTCATTTATCGGGCACAAGTCAACACACACAATGCACGTATTTGGGGACCACAAAACCCACACTGCATTGTGGAACACATTCGTGACAGCCAGAAATTAAATGTTTGATGCACAATTTGATCATCGGCCTCTTTTTCTTTGTAGAATAAACCGTTACGGACAGTACGTACCTCGACATGTGGGAACAATTTGTTGTGTCTCAGTTAATGCATTTGCAGCCGAACGTCATCTTTCAACAGGACGGCGCCCCTCCGCATTAGAGCCTGATCGTTCGAGAATTTCTCAACACCCAATTTCCCGGTCGCTGGATTGGGAGTGGTGGAGCGACAAGTTGGCCGCCTCGATCACCGGATATTACCCCTCTAGATTTCTTCTTGTGGGGATATATGAAGGACAAAGTGTATACAGGCCGCAAAATTTATGATCTTCAGGAGCTTAGCGCTCGCATACGAGACGCTGTCACTTCCGTTACGACCGAGATGCTACAGAAAACCTGGCAGGAACTTTAATTCACGCTAGATGTTCTTCGTACGACGAGAGGATTTTATGTAGGTGTGTACTGATTTTTTTAATAAAACTTGGTGAGTTACTCTTGACCTTGCATGCACTAGTTTCTTTTTACCCTAAGCAGTATGAAATATACAGCAATTTCAAATGTGTCAGGTTCATGGTGGACACCCCGTATACAGGGTGTTACAAAAAGGTACGGCCAAACTTTCAGGAAACATTCCTCACACACAAACAAAGAAAATATGTTACGTGGACATGTGTCCGGAAACGCTTACTTTCCATGTTAGAGCTCATTTTATTACTTCTCTTCAAATCACATTAAACATGGAATGGAAACACACAGCAACAGAACGTACCAGCGTGACTTCAAACACTTTGTTACAGGAAATGTTCAAAATGTCCTCCGTTAGCGAGGATACATGCATCCACCCTCCGTCGCATGGAATCCCTGATGCGCTGATGCAGCCCTGGAGAATGGCGTATTGTATCACAGCCGTCCACAATACGAGCACGAAGAGTCTCTACCTTCCTGCAATTGGGCCAACTGGCGGTGAATCGAGGAAGTACAGTACATACTAACGAAACTAAAATGAGCTCTAACATGGAAAGTAAGTGTTTCCGGACACATGTCCACATAACATATTTTCTTTGTTTGTGTGTGAGGAATGTTTCCTGAAAGTTTGGCCGTACCTTTTTGTAACACCCTGTATACACATGATAGAGGAGAAAGGAATAAACCCGACACAGTTCTTCTCTGGGACACTAAGAGAAGCAATCTTAACGTCAACATCCGATGGTACAATCACCATCAGCAGTGTTGAATGCTCTCATTCCATACGCACGGCGCACAAGCTTCAGATTGGCTACGTTCGGCCCTGTCACTCTGTAGGGCTCAGGTTCTGGCTATCCATAGCTCGGTTTTCCATGGTTTTGAAAAATCTTCCCAGACGAATGCCGAGATAGTTCCATCAAATGGCAATGGCCGAAATTCCTTCGTTATCTGTCCCCAATCTTATCCTGCCTCTAATGATCTCCGAGTCGACTAGGTGTAAAGCCCTACGGAAAATGAAGGATTGATGAAAATGAAATTTGCGCCACAATACTCTTTTATCCTGTTGGCCTAATATCGAATTATGGAAACTTTTTCCGTAACCGTTAATTACATGCGATGCAGTGCACGCTCTGGGGGCAGTTTCCTTTCGTTAACTTTTACCCCTTTCTAATCACACCATTTTCGAGATATTGATTTTTTAATTTTTTTCGAAATATGTGACTTTGTTCAGTTTAATTCATGCCATTTCTACAAATTAAGACTTTTTGAACAAGGTTTTGTTTTTATTTACTCAAGGATGTTTGAGTCATCTAAAACAATTTTCTTTTAAAAAAACGTTAAAAATCCTTTTAAAAAATTTAAATCATTATCAACATTTTTAATAAATGTTTAAAATGCACAATGGCCTCTTTAGCAGATTATACGACCATAAAACAGTATAAAATAATTACACCATTTAAGATTTTTTATAATGTTTTTAATGTTTTAAGAAAAAAAAGAACATTATTTTAGATGACTGAAATATCTTTGAGCAAATTTAAAAAACAGGTTTCTAAAACTTTTAATTTGTAGAAATGACATGAATTATACCGAACATAGTCACACGTTTCGAAAAAAATTAAAAAAATCAATATCTCGAAAATGGTGAGGCTTTTACTAAAATAAAACTTTGTCATATAGTAGAAAATAATCTGACCTATGTGCGGTTGCGGGATTATCACTCCATTCCTGGACACCTTGAATATGTGTTGATTTAGAAATCCTAAACTCTGGATTTTGTTTCGAATACAAATTGGCATCGTTCTACTGACTGAGACAAAATTTCGTTCAGTTGATCTTCCCAAACAGGCGGCTATCACTGTCCACTCTAGACATTCTCTTCAAACATCTGTTTCGCGTAGGTTTCCTGCAGTATCTGACCACGTCTCCTTTCCGTCCAAGAAAAGTACCCCCTCCCCCTAAAAAGGTAAATGGCTACTTCTCAGTAGTAACAATCATATCTCAATAAGTATGTGATGTTAAAATAAACTCAACTTTAATAGGCGCTGAAAGAAACGTTTTACTTCCGACAGTGTATAGCTAGAGTATCGTCCAGATTTTGGTGAGATCTGGCCCGACCCCCCCTCCCCCTTACAGATCGTCTTTGCAACTTTTTGAGACTTTTTTTTTTAGGTCTCACCCACACGTTTCAGCCAAATACCCCCTAAAATCGACTTTCGCGTCAATTTTAAACTTTTTTTTTTTTAGCTCTACAGTCCTGCCCAATTTTAAAAAATCTCACGTGAGATTTCCGTTGACCCCCCTCCCCCTTGGTGAGATTTCGCCGGACCCCCACCTCCCTGTGTCACCTCACGTAATTTATGGATGCCCCTAACTACTTCGTACCACGCCCCCTCCCCCTGACATGTCATCGCGCCCCCCAGTTTGGGAATCTATAGTTTTTCGGGTTATCTGTTATGGAATTATTGAAGTTGAAGAAAAATTGAACAAATCTCATTTTAAGCTCGTCAGTATTCCCTTTTTAAGGTCCTACGCATTTTAGTGCTCCATTGTCGAAGCAACCAAATTTGAGCTACTGCTCCGCTGAAAGCTTCTCACAGCACGGCATGTCCCTAGCTGCTGTATTGTTATACTAGCTGTTACCCACCGAGAGTGGTGGTGTAACGGTTAGCGTTCTCGCCTCGCATTCGGGAGGACGGCGGTTCGAATCCCCGTCCGGGCATCCAGATTTGGGTTTTCCATGGTTTCCCAAATCACTCCAGGCAAATGCCGGGATGCTTCCTTCAAAAGGCCATGGCCGAATTCCTTGCCCCCATCCATGCCCCCCATCCTTTGCCGTCTCTAAAGACCTCGCTGTTGAGAAACGTAAAGCAGTTAAAAAAAAAGCTGTCACCCGTGACTTCGTACGCGTGGACTTAGAATTTGATTGCTAGAATTGGATATACAAAGCTGAAAGTTACCTAAGATATGTCCCAAACAACACTGAGTCGGCATAATATGTCGGGAACCATGGGCGCCGGGAGGGGGGTGCAAGGGGGTGCACTTGCACCCCCTGACATCCCGGGTCGCCGTCTGGGCAGTAGTAGAGCTAAAAAAAAGATCGCCCAGCCCGGAAATTTTTGGGCCGATAGGGGGGGGGGGCACCAATGCAGCCCTGGTGCACCCCCCTACATCCCGGATCGCCGTCTGGGCAGTAGTAGAGCTAAAAAAAAGGGTCGCCCAGCCCGGAAATTTTTGGGTCGATAGAGGGGGGGGGGGGCACCAAATCAGCCCTGGTGCACCCCCCTAGAAGCAATCCTGCCGGCGCCCATGTCGGGAACGCCATCGATATACCACTCTACCGTCTAACCTGTCTCATGACTAAAACTGTTATTTACATCGGAAAAAGTATCCTATTTCCTTCCTAAAAATACAAAGTATTTCCTTGTCATCGGTATACACACCTAGTCGTCAAAACGTAAAAAAAAAAGACGGAGACTTACTTTCGCATATATAATATTATTAGTTTAGATTAGAGGTGGGCAAAGTGATTCACTAAAAGAGCGGTGTTCATTTGATCACTCTACGAAAAGAACTAGTTCTTTTGAACGGTTCACTAGCTCACTTGCTCAGTAATATTTGAGACCTTTTTTTTTTTTCTTTTTTAGGTCTCACCCCTCAAAATCCGGTTACACCCCCATTTTACGATGAAATCGACTTTGTTGCAATTAGTAGACCTTTTTTTTTTAGCTCAACAGTCCACAAAGCCCACGTGAACAAGCTCTTCTTGATCTTCAGAATTAGCCGACTCACCTAGAAGAACTACCGTTCACTTTTTAGTGAGCGACTGCTCACTTGCTCTTTTAAAAAAATTGCTCAAAAGAACTGATTCACTCGCGAACGATCCATCTCTAGTTTATATCACACAAAAACTGCCTGTGGAACCAGTATAGCGTGAATAAAGTAAACGCTTAGGGCACTATTCTACCGCCTACGATTTGCCAGAACATGGTATCCTTACTACAAAACCCCAGGCTTGTCTCAAACTATGAAAAATAATTCTTAAAAACGTTTGCTCCCAGTGGGGTTTGAACCCGCAGCCACACGCTACCACTTCTCTGTGTCACTACGCCTTACAGAGGCATATAGATATTATGCGTTTGTCTTTCACAGTTCAGATAGTTTTCATAATTTTATGACAATATGTTCTTATCTATACAGAATATGGCATCCAATGTGCATCCTAATGTCAAATAGCATCTCCTTGTCAAATTTCGTCACGATCGGAGTAGTCGTTTAGCCCAAGAAACGTAACAAACAGACAGGCAGAGTTACTTTCGCATTTATAATATTAGCATAGATACAACGTTGGGAAAAAGATTTATTTAAATGACCGGAGCAAACTGTTGCAAGCAAATTGGAAGTTGGCGGGCAAACCCTTGGTTTACCGTTACTGCTTCATACGCGAAATCGAATAATACTGACCAGAGATATCGAACGGAACAAAATCGACCCTCGTTTCTAGACGAGACGAAACGAATCCAAAATAGTTGCGCGCTCTCATCTTTCGTGAACGAAGTGTCAGGGTCCCTGATCAGCGGGAAAAAAAGTTTGATCCTTTCATTACGATTGTATTTTCGATGTAAACAATAGATTTGGAACTTAAATTCCGAACTGTATCACCTGATGTTTTATCATCATCGGCTTTACCGAGTGCTTCCCAGCGTGGAAACGAATGTAAGAACGAATACACGTCCAAATAAAATTATTATAATTTCTTCGTTACTGCCGTTTATGAAAGCAAACCGTGTGTCCATGTATGTTGGGTGCGTGCGAGATATGTGGTGGCTGAACCGAGTGCAGCCTTATCGAACGCACGCCGAAGGTCAGAGGTGAGCGCAGACGACGTGTATCTAGTGACCACCAAACTGACCCGATACTGCTAAACAAAACAAGGCGTCTCATCCGTGCATTCCAGTCTACGGCTAACAATCAGTTCGATTCCTGTGTACAGTGTGCGACCAATGAACTAATACAGATAATGAATTAAACGGAAATCAACCCATCACGTACCAAAGTCGACGGCTGCGATGAGAGAAAACACGCAACGCAGACACATAAATACCGTATTAACCTTCTTCATGTAATAGAGAACGAGCTATTTGGTTCTGACATGTGTGCACACAGGACGTCATCCCATGACTAGCTAGGTAGTGGGAGAAATGGTGGGGGAGCTGCTAAGGAGTGGACTATCGATATGTCGGCAATGTCTGAGATAATATATTGCAGGCCATGGTAACATGAATATATATAGCAAAGGGTAACTTTAAAATGTGTAAGTAGGAAAAATTAGTTGAATTAAAAAGTGTTATTTTTTTACTACTTACATATTTTACTACTAACAATTTTTCGTGTCAGTACTAGGAACCCTTTGCTATATATATTCATTTTACCATCGCCCGCAATATATTATCTCAGACATTGCCGATATATCGATAGTCTACTCGTTACCAGTTCCCCCACTACCTAACCAGCCACGGGGTAACGTTCTGTGCGCACACACGTCCGGAACCAAATGGTTTGTTTGTCTATAACCAGTGGCGTAGCTGGGTTAGCAAGGGCCCCGGCTTTAGGGGGCCCCCTGAGCTGAGCGTGGGCCCCCTGAGCTGCGCTTGGGGGCCCCGGTGCACGGCACCGCCTAGCCCTCAGATAGCTACGCCCCTGACTATAACATGAAGTAGGTTAACACCGAAATATTGTATTTCTGTGTCCACCTTACGTGTTTTCTCTCGTCGCAGCCGTGAACTTAGGTATGTGATGGGTTAATTTCCCTTTCCTTTATTATTTATATCGCCTAGAAGCCACTTTATTTTTCCTTAGTTTCAACAATGAACTAATACAGCAGAGATGCTGACTAAAATCAAATGCCGAAAGAAAAGAATGGTGGAACATAATATTCGCAGATACTAAAACAAACTTAGTCCACAGCCCGAAGGTTGGTTGGATCCTCCCGAAGGAGGTAAACTAAGCCATTATGTCAGAGGTAGGACGGCCAGCTCCCTTCCTCTGCGACCTTAACCACGAGTTTAAAGTGGAATCTGAACCACGGAACGATCTGACATAGCTCATAAGATCAAAGTTAACTAGTAAAAGTTCCTGCCCCCACCGGGATTTGAATCCGGTACCGGAGCAATAAAACTTTAGACAGTAAGTGTCTTAACCACCGAGCTACCAGACCGCCCTCGTATTAACGCGAATACGTGTTTCTTTAGCCAAATAGACAGTGAAACAAGAAATTGTTTATAACTTAATATTTTTTTTAGATACAAAAAACTTCTACTATGTACTTAACTGCTAACCAGAGAAACTACTAATCAGTTACTAACTGCTACATGTGTTTCAGGGTAGTTTTACAGGAGTAAAAAAGACTAGGCTAATCGACTGTAGTATCATTGCGTTCCTCTGGTCAGACCAGGTCCGTCGGAAGAAATTCTGTTGCCATAACTCCATTCCCCGCACCGCTGGGTCTCGCATCGTCACCCCGAATGGCTTTCCATGCCTCGGCTTCGTGCATAATCGGTAAACCGACACCTCTCTGCATTTGCAAAGGGATTTGCTTCAATTGTACCTGCATTCCACTGGTTCTGCTTCTACTTTATCACGTACCAATTACTTTAACATTTCCCTATCAAAGTATCGCAGTTTTTCGAAATTTAATTTTATCAGTCTCGAAATGGCCTTAAAGTGTTAACAGTAGTTTATTTCATATGAAAGAATATAATTTTGGTTCAAGTTATACGACAAACGAGCACTCTCCGTGCACCTACTCACCGTTTCATTACTTGCGTCCGTTTCCCGAGCCATAGGGATAGAGGATGAAACTTTGGCTTCCTTTAAAGCTTTCTCTGTCGAATGTTATTCACCCCGATGTCCTCCGCTGCGTAGTTTTCACATCGCTCGTAATCCTGGAACGCTACCCAGTACCAGCCAGGAAGGACGTATTCTTAGCAGAGAAATAAAGAACAAGCCTCATAGCGTAGGTCTAACAAATAATTTGGATCACTGGAAATCAAGCAAATAGATTTGAAATTCCGACTCGCGCGCGTTGAAGAACCACCATACTGGACTGGCTGGATACTGGTTCAAATATAGAGCCATCCGTCCTATTTCCGTTTTTAGGCGGTTTTTGAGAACTAACTAAGGAAATTTGCGCCTCAATCACAACATAAATAATGCAATACTAATTGGACGTAACACAGGAAATACATACATATCCAGACGACACTTACGCTCCTCATAGCGGCAAGAGACAGGCTGCGGTATAAGCTGGCAACAGCGTTGGGGGGAATCCATAAATTACGTGAGGTGAAATGGGGGGGGGGGTGTCCGGCGAAATATCACCGGGGGGGGGGAGGGGGGCTACGGAAATCTCACGTGAGGTTTTCGGAAAAAACTTTTGGACATTACAGCAAAAAAAAAGTCTACTAATAGAGTGAAGGTGGATTTTAGGGGGGGTTTTCGTCGTAATCGGATTAGAAAAAAAAAATCTCCAAAAGTTTCGAGGGCTATACCTAGAATGGGGGGGGGGGGGGTGTTCTCACGCACCAGATCTCACCAGAGGGGGGAGAGGGTCCGACCAGATTTCACGAAATCTAACCAGAAGGGGGGGGAGTCGGGGGAGCCGGAAATTTATGGATGCCCCCTTGTCGCAACTGTAGAGTAAAAGAGGACCTGCGCAACAACTTGAAAGAAGACTTTTAGGAAACCAGTAATGCGTCGGCCAGAAATACTGCAGCCGTATAGCACCAAATAAAAAAATATCACGTAAACAGAAAAAAACTTTTTAATCACATTACAATGTTCAGCAGCTGCACTGGAGAACACGAAATAGTCACCAGGCTATTTGCCGCTCTTTGCAGACGCTGGAGAAGGCTTTGAACATTATCGGCTGCGTGTGAACCACCTGTCGTGGTAACAAGATTACAACTTCCTCTTTGAAAAGCACTTTCCACTCAACAGCTTGTTAGATGTCTCGTGATTTAATTAATATAATAAATAACTAGTCCACGATCCAGTTTCAAATTTTAACTTGTTTTATTGCTTGTAAGACATCGGACTTCACACAAACACAAAACTCCAGCGAGAACATTCGACACTTCTTCCAAAGACAATACTACTAAAGCTGTGCGTTCAACACATGGAGGAAAGAAATACAGGGTGTTACAAAAAAAAGTACGGCCAAACATTCAGGAAACATTCCTCACACACAAACATAGAAAATATGTTATGTGGACATGTGTCCGGAAACGCTTACTTTCCATGTTAGAGCTCATTTTATTACTTCTCTTCATATCACATTAAACATGGAATGGAAACACACAGCAACAGAACGTACCAGCGTGACTTCAAACACTTTGTTACAGGAAATGTTCAAAATGTCCTCCGTTAGCGAGGATACATGCAGCCACCCTCCGTCGCATGGAATCCCTGATGCGCTGATGCAGCCCTGGAGAATGGCGTATTGTATCACAGCCGTCCACAATACGAGCACGAAGAGTCTCTACATTTGGTACCGGGGTTGCGTAGACAAGGGCTTTCTAATGCCCCCATAAATGGAAGTCAAGAGGGTTGAGGTCAGGAGAGCGTACTAACATACTAACGAAACTAAAATGAGCTCTAACATGGAAAGTAAGCGTTTCCGGACACATGTCCACATAACATATTTTCTTTGTTTGTGTGTGAGGGATGTTTCCTGAAAGTTTGGCCGTACCTTTTTGTAACACCCTGTATATGGAGACGAAATACCGCTTATTCTGTGACGCCGCCTCTAAACTCTCGGCTGATACTGCGCATGCGCAGTTGCAGCAGCGGCCATATTACGTATCCATACAATTGCTATTTGGAGACTGTATATCCCGAAAATTAAGCAATATATCGAAAAAAAATTATTTATTTTCGATTTTTTTTTTCGTCGTGTTACATAAGAATCCATCCACAAATTTGACTTTTTGCGAAATTTTTCTTCTTCATTTCAACTCACTTTTGTGACAGTATATCTCCAGAACTAGGCAAGATGTCGAAACTTTTTATTTATTTTTTATTTGTCTCGTCTTTTTAAATAAGAATCCATCATCAAATTTGACTTTGACCAATTTTTTCTTCTGAATTTCAACCAAAAACATCACACATTTGAGACAGAATATCTCGAAAACTATGCAGGATATCAAAAAATTTAATTTTAATTTTTTATTTGTCTCATCGAGTTACATAATAATCCATCATCAGATTATGGCGTCACGTTTATCCTAGAGTCCTTTAGAGGATTTGCTCGGATTCCCCGTGTCTGTATGGATAGGTAATATGGCGGCCACGCCTCCCCACTCCTCTCCGCCCGGCGTCACTTCAATGCGTGGTGAAGGTCCCTTGCGTCGTCTCCATATATTTCTTTCGTCCATGGTTCAACACTGTCCGTGGCCGACGTAATCTTTGTCCAAAATACTGTCTCTTTAAAAACTGTCTCCGAGTGTCTGCTGGTGGCTTTATACAAGTTCCATCGAAATTTCTAGAACACTACAAATGCTTCCGACAGGTATTTCTCGAACATTAACAATATTTAAACAATTGAAAACATTAAAAACGATCAGAATTAATACATATTCATTTAAAATCATTACAAAATACCCAGAAACGAAAATTAAAGATACTTAAACACAAAATTATCAACATAAATCATTTTAAACTGTAGTAAATCACCCTTTAAATATTGTAGCTCACCTTCTAACTTGGAATTACAATTATTTAAGCAATTCTCTTGCATAATTCTGTCCTTAAACAGATTAAATGGTATTTATATAATTTCTTTTCATAAAACAAAATCCATTTATACTGATTTTCAGTAAAATGCAAGACAAACATACAAGATCACAATGTCATTTAAAGTTTAGGTTTGAGGGCTGTTAGAAGCTGCTTCAGATGATATGCATATGGACTAAGATGCCCGAATAGCGAGGAGGTTCCCAACAAACCTAACAGGTCCGTAGCGTTATCGTGGAGAATGACGCTGTTCTGGATGTTTCCTTCGAAGTGTACGCTACAGATGGTAGTGCGAAAATGTTCTGGGTATTGACATTTATTTATTTATCGTATGGCTGCATGCATGAACAACAATACAAGCACACAAACTAAATAAATGAGAGCAATTAAGAAGAAGAGCAGAGGTAAAATTGAATGTCAAGCTCTCTACTGCGTTGGATCGCTAGAGTTGTTCCTTCAAAGAACATTCACAGGTAGAGCTGTAAAAGTTACGATGTACTCGTTACTGAGTAACGGGTTCGTCGCCTGACTCCAAGTACCGAATCGTTACTCACAAATTCCTTTCGTTACTAATTTTGATAACGTGAAGACTAATTTTGTAGTTTTTATTTTGTTTAACATCAAAAATTACAGTGCATAATTTGTAAATGGAAAATTTTTTAGGGATAATTTGAGATAGTTACTGTTTTTTCATTGATCATTCATTACTGAGGTTTATTGACTTCAAACATTTATGAAATTTGTTTATTTTAAGATTTCATACCTTCTATTTTATTTTATAGTGCAATTTACAATATAAAAGAGTTGTCTAACAGTTTGTGATATACATCTCTGCACTTGTTTTGTTCTAATAATATTTAATTAAATTGCAGTAAAGCGCACGCTCCGGTGTCAATTTCCCTACACACTCATCTTCCTCCCTTTCCTGCATCCACCTACATTTGTCCTCTACAAATTTTAGATCCTTTCAACGTTTTTGGTGAATTATTCATAATTTCTCTTGGTAACTTATTCCAATCCCTGACACCCTTACCTAAAAAAAGAGAATCTTCCTACACCCTTGTGCCTAAATCGAGTGCCAGCTTGTGGTCATGATCATTTTTTCCCTTCCAAGCCTTACTTTCAATTCTTACACCAATATCTTCCCATGCCTCGTCATCAATATACGCCTTGCACACTCCCATGACCCTCTTCACCCTCCTCCTGTTTTCCAATGAGTCCCATTCCAGCTCTTTTGTCATATCTATTACTGATTGCGTTCTGCGATAATTTCCAGAAACATATCTAGCAGCCCTTTTTTGCAACTCCAGAATTCCTTAAACAAACAAACAACAAGGTACAATGATTTTATTCCTTTTGCCTGGTGTTAGTTATTGTATCATTACCGCAGGATCCATGTGATCAGTGTGGTACTGGCTTAAATGTTGAATGTTTGTTGCAACCGCGACACAACAACAATTGCGAATCTAATCGCATGTTTGTCCTGTACCTTTGTTATTGGTTTAAATGTTTTGAATATTGATATTGTTTAAATGAAACATTTTAATAAGACTATCACAAAAAGACGAAGAATTTACAAAAATAAATTAAAACAGTAAAGGAAGACAGTGGTGAAACCTCCTATTTAAAAACGAAATACTTCGATGAGATTATAATATTTGGTAAATACATGTCCCATTATCATATCAGGCCTATTAAAAAATAACCGTCATTAGTTATTGTCACTAGATATGTCACAATCAGGTGAAAGGTCAGGTCTTTTTTTTTTTTTGTATGCAAACAGGTGTTTGTTTCGAAATTAGATTATTCTTTCGTATATAATATTCATTACAGTAAATCAAATGTACATTCATAGGTTTTCCGTAAGATCCATGTGCTAATTACTTGACTAGGTTTTATCCAAAAGAACAACTTACCTAAACTTATTTTACACATCATCATCATCATCATCATCATCATCATTAGTTTTTTGCCCTCGGGCAGGTTTTCACTTGGCTGCTCTCCATGATCTTCCATCTTCTGCCTTTCTCTTAAGAACCATATAGTTGCCGTCTTCCTTGATGTTGTCTATAATTTGGTATCTCTTTCTTCCTCTTATTCTCCTCCCACAGACTAAACCTTCCAAGGCGTCTTTTATCAGGCACTCCCCTCTCAACAAGTGTCCCATCCAGTTTTTCTTTCTTTATTACTTGGAGAATTTTTCTGCTTTCACTGACCCTGTCCAGCACTTCATCATTGCTTATTTTATCCACCCAGCTTATCTTCTCCATCCTCCTCCACATCCACATCTCAAATGCTTCTAACCGCTTTTCATCCTCTCGTCTCAGTGTCCATGTCTCCGACGCATAAAGAGCCACACTCCATACAAAACATTTACAGAGTCTTTTTCTAAGTGTTTTGTCTATTTTTCACGTTAGTAACCTCCTCTTCCTATTAAACGCTTCCTTCGCTACGGCAATGCGAGATTTTATCTCCTGATGGCACCTCAAATCTTCAGTGATCATACTCCCAAGATATTTAAATGATCTTACTTGCCTGATATCAGCTTTTCCTAACTTAATATTTATTATATTCCTTATATTTTACTAAATAAACAATTTACTTAAACTTTACCAAGTACGAACGAAGTCCTCCCGTATGCGACCCGACTCGATGCGAATGCGATGTTTCATGCTAGTTTGTATTGTACCGAAAGTACCGAGTAACGAAACGATACAACAGTAACGACGCGACTCGATGCGATGCTTCGTGCTAGCGCTCGATTGTACCGAAAGTAACGTTTCGAAAGTAACTGGTATTGATTAGTTTAGTAACGAATACATACGGGTACAGAATTTCTCGTTACTTTTAAAGCTCTATTCAGAGGCTACAAAACCATATAGCTGATGGTTACCATGGAGGAAGGAAATATATGGAGACGACGCAAGAGACCTTCACCACGCATTGAAGTGAAGCAGGGCGGAGGAGGAGTGGGGGGGGCATGGCCGGAGTGGAGGGGGCATGGCCGCTTCCATACAGACACGGGGAATATGGACAAAAACCTCAAGGGGACTCTAGGATAAAGGTGACGCCGCAATCTGGTGATGGATTATTATGTAACTCGATATGACAAATAAAAAATTAAGAATAAATTTTTTTGAATCCTGCTTAGATTTCGAGATATTCTGTACCAAATGTGAAATGGTTTTGGTTGAAATTCAGAAGAAAAAATTGGTTAAAGTCAAATTTGATGATGGATTCTTATTTAAAAAGACGAGATAAATGAAAAATAAAGAATAAAAATTTTCGATATCGCACCTAGTTCTAGAGATATACTGTATCAAAAGTGAGGTGTCTTGAGTTGAAATAGAGAAGAAAAATTTCGCAAAAGTCAAATTTAATGATCTATTCTTATGTAACACGACGAGACAAATCGAAAATAAAGAATAAAATTTTTCGATATCTTGCTTAGTTTTCGGGATATACTGGGAACATCGCAATTGTTTGGAAGCGCAATATCGCCGCTGCCGCCACTGCGCATGCGCGAGCCTGTTTCACCAATTTAACGTCACTTCTCCTCCATATATTTCCTTCCTCCATGATGGTTACAAGCCAGAGACATTCCGCACTCAAACAGATAAGTACCACATCTGCCACGATTCGTCCATATTCTGTTTAGCGATGCCCGGATTTTTACCATTGAACTTGTCATACCGCCATCATACCAGTTTTTAGTGAGGTCTTTGACAGAGCCTACAGAAGGATAGGATTTTATTCATTAGGAGGTAAACCTTCCCACAGGTTTGATCCTGGTTTTGCCGCTTTTGTACATCCAACAGAGCCGTTACAATTTCACTCTTTGTTTCTAACGCTTTCTTTCCAAGTCGTCCCGTCGTTCACTGCAATTATCCTGTTTAGCATGTCATTCCTTTCATGATTAAATCACTTCACGGATATAGGCATATGTCATACGAAATCAAATTCCGTTCCTTCGTTCCACCATAACCAGACGGCAATGATTAGGGGAAACAATGGAAAAACGGAAACTTAATAGCGGAGAGGGGTATTCCACGTCCTCGGAATAGCAGGACCGAGCGTTTCGGCTCGCAGCACGCCCGGTGCTACTACACAGAGTAATTAGGTACATTATGCAGAAGCTAAACCAATCAAGGAGGAACCTGCAATATGATTACAGCCCGCAACTACCACGTCCTGTTTCAGCGTCTTAAGGCTGCAGGTATCAAACTCTTGTTTCGTCTCTTCGTTGTTAAAGTAATTTTAATAATTCATATGACGTCTTCTTGAATCTTTGACCACGATTAAAAAAAAAAAAAAAAAAAAATTAAAATGCCGTAGTCAACAACAATGGTATTAGAGTCTTATTTGTAAACCAATCCGTAACCCAAAAGCGAAAGTCCGTTATTACGGGATATGTGAAAACTGCGACCAGTGAAATTTGCGGCCAACCTAAAATCTGCGAAATCTGCGGCCAATACCTGTTCTCTTTGTGTCATGACGCGCCGTCCTAATCACTCTAAACGCCCCTTTAGACGACCCGACCTGGTCTCACTAAATCGTGGCCTGGAAGTTTTTACGTGAACAAATCATTTTACATTACACGACCGAAACAGCCCATCTAGTTTCCATTTTTTTTTTTTTTTTTTTTTTTAACAGACACGCAAATGTTTCACAGGTTTCTTTCTTAGACTTTTTTCGCACTCGCTACTGAAAGCTGAATTTTTTGCTGATCTGCAACACTGTTCGGAAAATCCAGTGCGGTACAAACTAGATCGGAGTGGCCAAGGTCGTCTAGAAGCGGCCATACACGATCTCTCCATCCGTCCAAATGGAGCGATGTCACTCCATTATCGTGTCGTCTGTGGAGAAATTGATGTGGATGACGTTAACCCACAACTGCTGATGGTAGAATATTTTTTCCTGCACTAGTAATGTGAGGCAAAGGGAGATTTTGCATGAAATCTACTACGATTCTGTAAGTATCTGGCTCGTTATTACAATTCTTTTCTACGTCTTTTAAGCAAGAATAAAACTTGTGTTTTAATAACAGTTATAAACTATAAAACATCTGTAGTGTCAACCTGCTGTTTAGAAACGTAGGCTAAAATTTTAAAACCTGTAGAAACAATGATTTTTTGTACTTTTTTACTATAGGATCGTCATTAAGAAGTGTCCCATTTCTAACTAATTTCGGCAGAAACTTTAAGAAACCTTTCATAAGCGACGTAAATTATTACTACAAACGTAGCAATCCGCTCAGAGCGCCGGCGGGGCGGCTTTTAACAATACAACCAGTTTGATCCTATTCTATAATAAACATACCGCTACAGCATTGTTGAGAGTTCTGGCCGCAGATTTCACTGGGCGCAGTTTTCGCGACCATTATTACGAGAAGTGTAATCCACAAAAGCAGAAAGAAAGTACCAAACCATCGCAGGTCAAACACCTCACATTACCATGACCGAAAAAAAAAAACAACTCCGCGTTAGTACGATTTTCAGGGATTACACCAAAGTGTCATTTAAAAATCAACCGGTCTCTCGATACCCTTCTGAACTAAGTACATTTTACAGTTAATAATAGAGTGATATAAAATTCTACTGGCATCTGATGTACGTACGTGAATAAAAATTTTACAATAATAATAATACTGAAGGAATGTGCGTTGTTAGTGTTCCCAATTAGTTCAGCTGTTTTGGCTGGACTGAGCGACAAACAGATAATTTCGGTGTTTACCTCCTGGGAATCACATTCTTTACGGAATTAACTCTCCTAAATATTAATCTGGGACACGGACTGTTTCATCCAAACTACTTAAGGGAGCGTCCATAAATCACGTAGCTATTGTGAAACCTCCCCCCCTCCCCCTCCCGCGTAACACGTAGCTTTTTCCTCTATTGATTCATGAAGGCATTTTGTACTGTTTTCTCTTGTGAGATTATCGTAAGTTACGTATGGAGATAATTAAATGATGGAAATAAATATTTACATACTATTGATTGTACTGTAACTCATTTTAACTATGACAAATCTTATATATATATAAAAATCGACGTGTTTTTTCCTATATTTCACTTTTCAGCCACCACTACCTTGCACAGATCACTGATGTTTGTTGGTGGAAGTAGCATGGAGTTTCCTGTCGTGCACAACGTTGGCCGAATGCCGATAGCTGTGGGGATGTGGGAGATATAATGATTAAAGTTGGTCAGTGCAGGGCGTTTTCATATTTCGACCAAAAATTCGTATCTCCGTATACTTCTCTTTCATGCCACAACTACATAACATAGACCTTTGCTATTTGTGTGTGGTAGTAGAATCGTCTTTCCTGTCGTGCACTATGGTTGTTAGATGTCGGTAGCTATGGGGGTGTGGGAGATATGGGGGTTGAAAGTAATCGACCTGTGGCAATTTCATACTTCTGCCAAAGACAAAAGTGTCATGGTGTATCACTTTTCAGCGAAAACTATAGATCACAGATAACTGGTGTTTGTGTGTAGTAGCAGCACAGAGTCACCTTTCGATCACAACAGCGGCCGATTTTCAGAAACTGTGGTAGTGTGGTAGATATGGTGATTGTAAGTGGCCGACCAAGGATATTTTCGTATTTCGACTGTCTCCACATATGTCACTTTTCTGCCACAACTACATAGCATAGAGCATTGGTGTTTGTGTTTGGTAGTAGATTCGTATCTCATGTAGTGCACTATGGTTGTTAGATGTCGGTAGCTATGGGGGTGTGGGAGATATGGGGGTTGAAAGTGATCGACCTGTGGCATTTTCATACTTCTGCCAAAGACAAAAGTGTCATGGTGTATCACTTTTCAGCGAAAACTATAGATCACAGATAACTGGCGTTTGTGTGTAGTAGTAGCACAGAGTCACCTTTCGATCACAATAGCGGCCGATTTTCAGAAACTGTGGTACTGTGGTAGATATGGTGGTTGTAAGTGGCCGACCAAGGATATTTTCGTATTTCGACTGTCTCCACATATGTCACTTTTCTGCCACAACTACATAGCATAGAGCATTGGTGTTTGTGTTTGGTAGTAGAATCGTATCTCATGTAGTGCACTATGGTTTTTAGATGTCGGTAGCTATGGGGGTGTGGGAGATATGGGGGTTGAAAGTGATCGACCTGTGGCATTTTCATACTTCTGCCAAAGACAAAAGTGTCATGGTGTATCACTTTTCAGCGAAAACTATAGATCACAGATAACAGGTGTTTGTGTGTAGTAGTAGCACAGAGTCACCTTTCGATCACAACAGCGGCCGATTTCAGAAACTGTGGTACTGTGGTAGATATGGTGGTTGTAAGTGGCCGACCAAGGATATTTTCGTATTTCGACTGTCTCCGCATATATCACTTTTCTGCCACAACTACATAGCATAGAGCATTGGTGTTTGTGTTTGGTAGTAGAATCGTATCTCATGTAGTGCACTATGGTTGTTAGATGTCGGTAGCTATGGGGGTGTGGGAGATATGGGGGTTGAAAGTGATCGACCTGTGGCAATTTCATACTTCTGCCAAAGACAAAAGTGTCATGGTGTATCACTTTTCAGCGAAAACTATAGATCACAGATAACAGGTGTTTGTGTGTAGTAGTAGCACAGAGTCACCTTTCGATCACAACAGCGGCCGATTTTCAGAAACTGTGTTACTGTGGTAGATATGGTGGTTGTAAGTGGCCGACCAAGGATATTTTCGTATTTCGACTGTCTCCGCATATGTCACTTTTCTGCCACAACTACATAGCATAGAGCATTGGTGTTTGTGTTTGGTAGTAGAATCGTATCTCATGTAGTGCACTATGGTTGTTAGATGTCGGTAGCTATGGGGGTGTGGGAGATATGGGGGTTGAAAGTGATCGACCTGTGGCATTTTCATACTTCTGCCAAAGACAAAAGTGTCATGGTGTATCACTTTTCAGCGAAAACTATAGATCACAGATAACTGGCGTTTGTGTGTAGTAGTAGCACAGAGTCACCTTTCGGTCACAACAGCGGCCGAATTTCAGAAACTGTGTTACTGTGGTAGATATGGTGGTTGTAAGTGGCCGACCAAGGATATTTTCGTATTTCGACTGTCTCCGCATATGTCACTTTTCTGCCACAACTACATAGCATAGAACATTGGTGTTTGTAGAAAACACTCTCGGGATTCTAGCCGCGTCAAATAAAAGTCGGCTGGCGACGTTTCGAGAGCCGACTTTTATTTGACGCGGCTAGAATCCCGAGAGTGTTTTCTACAGTGCTGCCGCCGCGAAAACGTTCACAGTTATTGGTGTTTGTGTTTGGTAGTAGAATCGTATCTCATGTAGTGCACTATGGTTGTTAGATGTCTGTAGCTATGGGGGTGGGGGAGATATGGGGGTTGAAAGTGTTCGACCTGTGGCAA
Source organism: Vandiemenella viatica (assembly GCA_031002005.1). Lineage (NCBI taxonomy): Eukaryota > Metazoa > Arthropoda > Insecta > Orthoptera > Morabidae > Vandiemenella > Vandiemenella viatica. Next base: position 175,824,114 of record JARYHS010013631.1, read on the forward strand.
TTTCATACTTCTGCCAAAGACAAAAGTGTCACGGTGTATTACTTTTCAGCGAAAACTATAGATCACAGATAACTGGCGTTTGTGTGTAGTAGTAGCACAGAGTCACCTTTCGATCACAACAGCGGCCGATTTTCAGAAACTGTGGTAGTGTGGTAGATATGGTGATTGTAAGTGGCCGACCAAGGATATTTTCGTATTTCGACTGTCTCCGCATATGTCACTTTTCTGCCACAACTACATAGCATAGAGCATTACTGTTTGTTTTTCGTAGTAGAATCGTATCTCATGTAGTGCACTATGGTTGTTAGATGTCGGTAGCTATGGGGGTGTGGGAGAAATGGGGGATAAAATGGTCGACCTGCGGCAATTTCATATTTCTGCCAAAGACTCATGTGTCACGTTGTATCACTTTTAAGTGAAAACTATCAATCACAGATTACCGGCGTTTTTGTGTGGTAGTAACACAGAGTCACCCATCGATCACAACGTTGGCCGAAATTCGGTAACTGTGGGAGTGTGTGAGATATGGTGTTCGAAATTGGTCGATCATGAATATTTTCGTATTTCATCCAAAGACTTGTGTGTATCCGTAAATTTTACTTTGCTGCCGGAACTACATAGCGCAGAAGACTGGTATTTGTGTGTGGTAATAGTATCGAGTTTCCCATCGTGCATTATGGTGGTTAGATGTCGACAGCTGTCAATATGAATACTTTACAATCACGATTGAAGTTGTGGGTACCAGCTATTATATTATAAATGTGGAAGTAAGTTTCTGTCTTTTTGTTACGTTTTGACGACTAAATGGCTATATCAATATTGATGGAATTTAACAATGAAATAGTGTAGGAAGGACACAGGACATTTTTTCGGCATGAATAACAGTTTTAGTCACGAAATTTTAAGAACTTATCGAATGATGAAAGACAGTCAGATTCGTGTGTTAGTCTGTAATGTTACGTTGGTTGCTCAGTCACGCAATCTGTTAGTGTTTGATTTATTAATAAATTTCGATAAGAAACAAAACTTATTATTTAGTATAGAAGTCAATTTGCTCTGCACTGTACTATTCATTTGTGTCTGTATAAAGGTTTCTGGCACCAATTTGTCTTCCTTTTTGAAGCGGGTAACAGCTAGTAATATGAATGAAAAGCTACGTGGCCTGGCTCGGAAACTCACTCTCCTCGCCCCCTCCCCACCCCTCCCCCCCACGTAGCCAATACCTCCCCCACCCAGACCGAGCCACGTAGTTTGTGGACGCTACCTTACCTGTTTCGGCATGACTGGGCGATAAACTGACATTTTCGGTATTTTTTCTCGCGGAAACAACATTGCTTTTTGTCACAAAAGCTTTCATATGTTAATTCGGTGTACGGATCGCCTACCGTCGCAAATTTTATTCGGCCATTTTGGTGTAACTGAAGTACAACCAAACGAACATTCGTATTTATTATATTAAGATTGGTGTGGGACAATGTGATATGCAACTGAAAGTTTAGGCGAGCACCTAATCTTTCAAGCTGTGGAAACACCGTCAAATTTTGTTACGTCAAATTATATCTAAAAGAATTTCCTGCTCCTGTAGCAAGCAAAGGAGTGTGATTATCCTGTAATGACACACATTAGAGGCGCTTGTAATTGCATAAAAAGTAGCTACGAACAGTTAGGAATAATTTTCCTGTGTAGTTGTCTAGCAAGAGAGCCCGTTGCTAGCACGCGAAGCAGATAGTGAGCGGGTATTTAGTTAAAAACGCCAACGGCCGGACACCTAATACGGGAGAAATACAACCCCCCAATCCCCCGAACCGTTGGTGGGGGGTACCCGGTGGGATTTCTGCAAGGAAGGAAACACACTGGTTTGTGTCACGAGCCTCCAGGAGCGGTCTGATGACGGACATCATTCGCGAGTTTGGCGTTCGCGTCTGAGCACTCCAGTTCGTATCTGCAGGAAGTAGTTCCGAGGCCAGACCGAGCTGACTGTGGATGATATCATTTCCCGTCCGAGCCAGCAGAAGTGGAGGCTCGACTTCCTTACAGCGTTGATCGTGGGTTGGATACGGCGCCAACCAATAAAGAGATGGCAGATCAGCGCAATCATTTCGCACTGGTACCATGACGTCATTTCACGGCGAATTTTGTTCGCCAAGGAAGATAGTTGGGTATGGTTTGTTTGCAGTGAAGGATACGTGGTCAAGAAGACCAAGTAATCATACAGTATTTTTGGGAATATCGCTCGTAGTCGATAAGTAATCAAGTCTCAAAATACTCCGATGCTTATACAAGAATTGGATTGGTTTTGTGGCAAGCACGCCCTGTTGAACCTGTAAGGAATTGTGGTTTAATTTCCATAATGTTTCTGGATATTACATTGAATATTAGGATAACGAGATTTAAATGGATAATTTTCGGTGAGATAATGTGACATTGATGAAAGAAAATTCCAGCAAGGTATCCAGAGTAAATCTGTGCATAGTGAAGTATTCTGTGTTACTATCGACGAACAGAAAATAATAAACGCAAAGGCAGACGAGCGCCAAGTGAAGTTTCACAGCTGACTGCCACCTGTTGTCTTCGATCAAGTTGGAGCGTGTCAGTGTTAACATCACAAATACCCTGTCAAACTAGAATACCTCTAACAGACAAATACGAGCACGTTTAAGGACTGGCGAAATCCTGAACCACTGCTCGCTAAAGACTTGTGTGTTAAACCAGTTTACTCTTCTCGCCTTCCCTTCTGTTGCGAACATAGAGGTAAAAAGCAAAAATTTATTTCCATTAATAGGAATTATCGCAATACTAGTAACTTTGGTACAGAAAAGTGTCAAATTTTCTTGCAGATTTTTCAGTAATCTACTTGTAGCATCAGGATGTTAGTAATAGATAGCGCAGAAAATTAAAAGATATCTATACTTTTAACCTGATCAGTTGAAGAGTCGAAACTATTAACTGGTTAAAGTAATTCTAAACCAGCCGCCTGCCGATCGAACTTAACACGCCGCCAATGAGGTACCGCAGAGCACGCAGTGATTATCGGAAATTACCGGCTGGCAATCACCAGGAGCAAAGTATAATACCCCCACCGGAGCCTGCAGGCAGTGGTAAACAAGGGGGAGGAGTAGGAGAGAAGACCAAGATGAACCGCCAATTGGTCAGAACATGACCGACAGTCAAGTAGGGCGGCAAGATTACCAGTCAACTATCAACAAACAGGAGTGAAATGTGAGTGAGCCGAGGTTTAGTAGCACAGCAATAATCGCAGTTCAGCGAGTCACTAAGGGAGGGGGGGGGGGGGGAGGGGGAATTAAAACCAGTCACAACCAAAGGTCGTCGTCGGTATTTCTATGACCAATAGTGAGTGCAAATCGAATGCCAGTGGCTGTTGCTTAAAAGATGTGATAATCAGCATATTAAATGACAACTAGCGGCCCGATGATTCAAAGGACCTGTAACAAACTACACGCATTAGGTAGAAAAGATCGTCAACTACTTACAACAAAACCAAACTATCAACTAGCAGCATTTTTTATATTGAGTCTGACACAGCGTTTCTCAACCTTTTTCGGTCTGAGGATGCTATGGACCACTAATTTACACACCCCTAATTTTTTACCTATGTGTATATTATAAACATCTCGGACATATTTTATTGTGCCATTATTACATAATGATTTTTACAGAAACACATTTATGAAACGAAGTAAACTATTAAAAGTTAATTACATATTGACCACTCTTAATATTTACTAATCACATGAATAAAAATGATACTATAGCCTGGATGGTACAGCACAATAACGACCTACATGCACGAAATAAAATAAAAGACACTAGACGTTACATCTTTTATATTGTTTACTTCACCACTTTCCACAAAACCCTCGCGAAACTATCAGTTACTTAAATCCCACGAACTGCGCTCATTTTCTGGAAATGCATTAGGCTATTGCAGGGAAAATGCTGTCCTATATTCATCCTGGAAATGTCAGATTTTTGCCTGGTAATTGAAATATTCTTGGCTTTTAAGAAGTTGGACTTCTAGTTACGATTATAGCCTTATACGGTAGGAATACAGTATCTAAATTTATAATATTGTCTGCGGACTACCTGAACGACTAGAGTCCCGCCGACCATAGGGTCTAGCAGGTGTGATTAGGCAAGTACAGAAAAATAAAAAACAGCTACGGCCAATTCAACAGTGAGCAAGGGCTTTCACGGCCGGAAGCTATAGTTTCCCTGATACTGGTATGGTGCCGCGTTCGGTTCGGCCGAACTACTTCGTCCTTGGGCGAACAGCACTTTTTAGTGTTCTTAATTTGGTGTGTAAAATACATCAAGTGCAGTTCACCCAAGAAGGACGATTAGGTTCCGCCGAAATGTCGGCAATTAACACTAAAACGTGGCACCATCCCGGGAGCATGTAAATTAATCAATTCAACAATAGTTGGACAAGTTCTCTTCTTTGTTCTGCCAATTCTTCACGAACAAGATATGGTCGTTAAGAGAAGAAACAAACGACATTACAGCTTCCTTTACGAATCAGAATGACCAAGTGCTAACAGTGAGAAAGCGGTATAGAGATTGGTGCGCCAAACAAAAGAATAAGAGAAACCAGTGTATAATTAACTACTGCTATATCGTTAAAAAATAAAAAGACTTAAAACTTTATATGAGAGAGTGAAATCAGCCTGCAGCAATGAGGGAAAAAATCAACCAAAACGTAAAGGCACACCTGTATGTTGCCACAGTTTATCGGCGTTTAAATGGAAAGATTTATATATAAGACGTCTACACACTTAGTACAATACATTCAAATGCTGACTCTATAGATGGACAAAAAGGAAAAAAAAAAAAGAAATATATCTAAAATTAAAAAAAATATATACATTTGTGAATATATTAAAGATAAACTCTATAAAATATTACCGTGCTTCCCTGTTACGATAAAATGTGTTAAGTGACGTAAGATGATGTTTTTTATCTAATAGGCATGAAATTTCCTAATTTAAGGTGGATTACGGGGTAAGTGCGGACCGAAACTTACCAAGCTCGATTTTAACCGATTCTGAAAAAAATTGTTTTTTTAATCATAAAACTTAAATACTTAATCAGCAGAATCTCCTCCTTCAAAATGTGTGTTCAAAAGTTTTTACTTTGACAAATTTGAATTTCAATAGCAAATAAATGGATGAAAAATAAAAGTATTCATTTGCCCCCATGAAACTGTGTAGATGCATACGTGACCTTCCTTTAGCATTAAATCGATTCTAGAATAGCATAGAGATGAGTGTAAAATTTTCTTTTTAACGACGATTCTTTTGATGGTTTTAACTGAAGAAAAATTTTTACTAAATGGTGCCAGTTAAATGAAAGATTTTTTTAGCTTCTTATAGATGGTAGCACTATATGGAAACACTAAAATTTAATTAGGTAACGAGTTAGATCTGAGGTACGCACTTGCCCCGACGCACCTTACATGTTTTAAACTCAGCTGCGCACCCAAAAACGGAATTGTTTCCACCCGTTTCGCAACAGCTGAAGAATTGCTAAAGCAAGTGTCATTGCCAGATTGTAATTATCGTCGACGTTTTATTTGGTTTGCATGCGTAAAATTGGCCACACGTCCTAAGAATATTCAAACACCCTATTAAAAGGTGCCATGCATTTCCCTGCTTGCTTTGAAAAGTACAACACTTTTAAAAATTATTTCCTTTTTGTCAGGTTTTGGATTTATTTGTTTTAATGTCACTTCAATATAACTTATTTAATCAATCTTTAAGAAATAAATGAATCCTTACATAAAGACTGCTGTTTTTATGTGCTCAAACACCAAAAATTAAATATTTTATATTTGGAAAAAAACGTGTCACAACATTTGTGCCCACAATATCCATATTTCAGATGAACTGAACTTGTAAATATGTAGCATTTCATCAAATCTGAATAACAACATTGCATTACGAACAACTCGGGAACAGTACACGAGTTTCAAGAAGATTCCGACGTCTTGTTCATTTGCAACCCTATACTACTTGCACTTCATATTAAGGTTACACATCTAGTAACTACAGGATGAAGTTGTGCATACGACCACAGAAAAACGACAGCCCAGACCAACTTCCACGACATACATCAAGACTATTAATGAAATAGTCATATTCAGACCCTTCCATCGGACCAGGTGCGACTTTAAACGTACCTGTATTTATTTTTGCGTTGACGTCTTCCTTCTCACTGTATCTTCCCATATTTCCCCATTTTTCCGTAAATCGTCCTTAAGCTGCAGACATATCCTGCTAGAGCATTGCTGGTTTTCTTACCTGCACATTTCTTCCTAGACACAACCGGCTTCTTATTTGACACGCTTACGTCCGTTCCACTTGAACAAACCACTTTAACTTCGCATTCCTCTGTCCTCCCTTCACTTTCAAGTTTATTCTCGCATATTAATTTCTCTGACTTTTTTCCTTCTCGTCTTTGCCACAACTGATCTAAGAAACTTCATTTCACGTTCTTTTATGTTTATTCTTTTCTATTTACTAAACAATTCTGTAAACTGAGTGCTGAGTCTGGCAGTAGATATGGTTGTTTATTGTCTGTTTATCCCAAATCAGATTTTGCACTTTATGGTAGAAGCTAGAAATTTTCATTACCACGTTCTGTATTCCTATATTCACTTCAAAAATTTCTTGAAAATAGACACGCAGGAAATAAAGTACTTGAATTTGACGCGACAACTTCTCTGAAAGCACTCGTGAAGTTACTTACGGTGCAGTGAATGGCACGGGGCCGGCGCGGCTTCCCGCCGCTCCCGTGGCTGCCATGTGTCGCACTGAACGCTCCACGCCCCACGGCCTATTGATCGCAGCTCCCACAATACCAACACTGTCATCACAATCAATTCCCCTTCAAGATGACATTTCACATACCACTGAAGACAAGCATATCTTAATACTTTCTTAAGTAACGGAAATAGTTAAACCTTACTGACATCATAACGCAATATATTTCGTGCCCTTGACACTAAACTGCTTTTTGTTTCGGCATGGAATGATCTTGTCACGAAAACTGCCCGTTACAGTAGTAAGGGAAAATTTTAAAAGTTCATTATGTCAACAGACGATTGTGAGAGAATCCTCCACGCCCTTAGATCGTTGTTAGGGTTGCTTTCAACTAATAATCTTTGTGACACGACTGATAATATTTATATTTGTGGCGAATCAAATATTTTATAAACGTAAAATAAAATCTAGCTGACAGATTTATAACGGTGAGGGTACAGTAGAACGCGATCGGTAGTGACCTTGTGTTCCGTCTGAAACAGGCAATTTCTTCTTCTTAGTCATCTTTTGTTAACATTTTTGAGTCGGCTGCCTCAGACGAATTTTAATCATCGTTCGCACGGTCAAATTTGGAACTATGGTTTTACGGCTGCATACAGTTGCTGACGCCAAGCACTGTACACCCAGGGGCGTAGCTACTATGGGGCTAGGCGGTGCAGTGCACCGGGGCCCTCACGCTCAGGGGGCCCCCAAGCATACCTCAAGGGGCCCCTAAGCGCACCTCTAGGGACCCTCAAGCGCAGTTTAGAGGGCCCACGAGCCTTCACGGCAAACTGGCGACTTTTTTTTTTTTTTAGCTCTACAGTCGTCAGGAGACCCCTCACTAAGGGCCCTCGCTGCTTAGGGGGGGCCCATCCTCAGTTCAGGGGGCCCCTACGAGCTCACAAAGCAAAAAAAAAAGGTCGACCGTCTGGCCTGAGGGCCCAAAATAATTTTTTTGCACCGGGGCCCTTGTTGACCTAGCTACGCCACTGTGTACACCTACTGCCAGGGCGCACCAAGTAGACTACTAATGGGGGAAGTGAAGCGTTGCCTTCTGTTTGTGGAACGTCCATGATTACGCGAGGTGTTCCCCCTCCCCCACCCCTGTGGTGAGATCTGGTTGGGCTCCCCCCCCCTCCCTCCTACTGACCGACATCGTAGTTTTTGAGACCCTTTTTTTAGCTCTCCTGCTTCCTAGGGCGGTTATTAGACCCCAACCCCCACCCACCAGAGTCAGTATCGGCGTCTTTATACCCTCCCCTAAATTCAGTATTGGCGTCGATTGTAGACTTTTTTTTAGCTCTACTGTTCAACAAGATGACATGAGATTTCCGTTACCCTCCCTCCCCTTGGTGAGATTTCGCCAATCCCTCCCCCCCCCCTTTCTACTTCACCTACGTAATTAATGGACACTACCAAAGAGGCCGTCTGTTTATTACGTGGGGCGGGGGGTTCCGACGAAATCTCACGAAACCTTACCAAGGAGGACGAGGGGAGGGGATCAAATGAAATAGCACGTGAGGTTTTAAAATTCTTCTAGAATGGTAGAGCTAAAAAAAAAAAAAAAAAAAATTTTGCAAATGACGCGAAAGTCGAATTTAGGGGGGTCATTTTATAGAGGGGGCGTCGGACCAAATCTCACGAAGTCTCACCAGAGTGGGGGCGGGGGGTCCGGAATTCCGGAAAAACACCTCACGTAATTTATGGACGCCCCATAACCATGTTCAGCGTATGTTAAGGGGGCATCCAAAAATTACGTGAGGTGAAATAGGGGGGGTAAAGCGAAATCTCACCAAGGGGGAAGGGTTTTCTACGGAAATCTCACGTGAGGTTTTGTGAAAAAAATTTGGACTGTAGAGCTAAGGAGAGAAAAAAAAGGTCTACAAATTGTATGAACGTCGATTATAGGGGGGGAGGGGGTTTTCGTCGAAAAGTTGGGGTGTAACTGGATTTTAAAGGGTGAGACCTAAAAAAAAAGGTCTCCGAAGTTTCGAGGTCGATTTCTATGGTGGCCGGGGTTCACACGAACCAGAGGGGGGGGGGGGGTCCAGCCAGGTCTCACGAAATCTCACACCAGAAGGGGGGGAGGTCCAGAAATCCGGAAAAACACCTCACGTAATTTATGGATGACCCCTAAGTGTATGTTTTGTTTGTGAAACGTGTAGTTTACGAAGCGGAGAATGGAGACCGTCCACGCATTCACTTTAATTCACCTAAGAACAGCCGATACGCCATGCCCGGCCCATTAAACCTCAGCGCCATTACCCACACAGTCAGGCTTAAAACAGTCAATTTTTGCTTTCAAGTAAACAATAGCTAATATCTAAGTTATTCAAATTTCTAACTATTGCAGTTTAATAAAATTTTAATTTCAGAAAATTAAACGTTGCTAAATTTTTGAGCGATTCTTTCGATATAAGTAATAATAACGAAATTCCCACTCCTAACTAACATTTTGGCACAACTTGTAACTATTATTCTAAGAAAGAAGATATGCATGATAAATAAAAAAACATCTGCAGCAGTTGAGAAGTGATGCCCTGACAGATAGGCAGATAATGTGTCGTTTCTTTGACGCACCATTTGTATCTGTACAACGTGATACATATCACTATAAAGGAAAGGTATTTTTTTTTTCTCAATTTGCAGACAAAATTCTGACAGAATGTTCAGCGACCTACGTGACCGGCATCGTAAACAAATTTCCGCTCGCCTCTTTGCTCCCCTGGGTTCCAAAGCCCTCCGCAAAGTTTTCGTGCGTCCAGTTGAATTCAAATAGTCACTGCGAACGGATGAGTTATAACATCTTCGTAAAACTAGTGCCAAATGGTAAGCTAGGTTCTACCGCTTCAGCCTGAAGTGAGATCTACTGAAATAATAAACATTTAATGGATAAAATTTCTTGGTATTTCAAAATATCGCGTCACACCGCCAATAAAAATCGTTCTGATTACGATTCATAGATGGGGCATATAATGCCGTATCCAAAAATATTCCAAATGCCGTTACGGAAAGCGCGGGAATGATCTTGTTAGTTACAACGCCTACGGCCAAGTATACGTACACAGTCCTGCCTATTGTCGACGTCATGATCGCAAAGGACAGACTAAGTTAAGCGAGAAAAGTTAGTGGCGCCGATTGCTGCCAAATCGTCAAGGCTTACTGCAAATTTATTGAGTGTTTCTGTATTTACGTAGTTTGAGGCAGAATGAGGATCATCCCAGCACAATCCTACAACACTAGTAGTTCAGTGACACACTGATAGCACAGCTCAAAATCCAATGTTACAACATTTGTATATTTTAACATTATATTTGTACTAAAATATTGTTAATTTTCTTCATTCTAACAGAATAAACCATGTAGGATCGTAATTTTTCACGGCGTTGAATATTAATATATTTCTCTCGGGCTTCCAGCCGTGTTAATATATCATATTTGCGGGACGTTTCGAAGGCGTCCATCTCTGCCTCCATTCTCAACCAATGTCAGTGTATAACTGTTTGTTTATTCAGCCGCTGCTACGGAAACGGTGGAAAACAAGAACCAACACAACGCGATTACGTCATCCGCTCTTCTGCTCGTTACATGCGCGAAACTGTTTCATCATTTTAATCGCCGGGTTCCAGGCCGCACTGAGTTGATAACCAGTGTCCCTGTTCACTAATAAATCAGTTAATCTTATTTCTACAGCCTCTGTAATAACGCTGGCCCAAAAATCTTTGACCCGGGCTAAAATGGTTGTTTTTTGTTGTTTGGATGTCGTGTTCGTGTTGTAGTGTCCTTGTGATTACACTTGAAAATATATACACTGGAGAAACTAATACATTGATAGAATCAGAATCACATTGAGCTGGCTGTGTGGCCTCAGTAGCCAAATGCCATTAAATTTAAAAAAAAAAAAAAAAATGGTAATACGTAGTATCGCAACCAAGGAAATGGAACATTGGGTGAATACCAGACAAACAAATATATCTTTCTTACTACATTATTTGGGCACTAAATGTTGCCCGCAACTTCGTTCATGTAAACTGTTAACGTTTGGGTCTCTCTCTCTCCACATTTAACATATCGCCAGCTGAAAAAAAACTGAAATCGCGATAAACTTTTCGACTGTGTGAAAAGAATCGGTTTCAGCGAAAAATGGATACAAATTTGTGGACACCTAAATTTCTCGGCCTTCTGACTTCAAATTAAAACTAAACATACGCTATTTTACCCCCCTGACCAGGGGCTGGATATAATTCAGATTACCAACAAAATTCGTCTATTGGCGTTTGCGTGAATTCCGCTCAGACGGACAAACAGACAAAAACTTCAAAAGCAGTTTCCATTTCTCTAGTTTATGAACAGTGTCCTAAACTCATTTTTTTCTACAAACATATGTTATATGTAGGAACTTCTTTTAGTTGAAGTCTTATAAGTATAAAAGAAGAAAAACAATAACTGTCAGTGTCATGTAAGTTATTTTTTTTTTACTTATGGCTTTACGCCTCGTCGACGGCTAAGGTCATTAGAGGCGAGATGGAACTGGGGACAAGGAACGGGAAGGAATTCTGCCATGGCCTTTTTGAAGGAAGCGTCCCAGCATTCGGACGGAGTGATTCGGGAAAACCATGGAAAACCCAAATCTAGATGCCCGAACGGGGATTCGAACCCGCGTCCTCCCGAATGCGTGGCCAGAACGTTAACCGTTCACCCATCACGCTCGGTAGTGTATGTTAATGTATCTTAGACGTTTCGGGCAGACCAGGGCAGTAAATTCTCTACAAGACCTTGGTAAATAAGGAAAATGTGTAAGCGGACTCAAACCCACTAGTTTGGCTGTTCGCACTAAATCTCACTTAATACACATCATTTCAACAATTCACAGGCAATGGCGATAAATACGTTCTCCCGTTAGACATTGCAGGTAGATATCTCTGACACAAACCGGAAGGGAAAGGATTATGCTGCAGTTGCCGGGAATTCTGACTAGAAGAAAAGCGCAGGCTGGTGAGCGGTTGGTAACGGCGCCTTGGCCTGTACGCCTGAACAGGCAAGTATCATCATAACTAGGCTTCGGATCGTTATGACCAAAAAAATAGAGAAATATTCAGGCAGATATGACCTCAAAAATGGAAAACATTACCTAAAAATGACAAAATATGACCAAACATTTAAATTTACTGTACATGCTCAATTATGCATCATTTATTTTATGTATTAGTGTCGCTTTCAAGTAGACAGCATAATTTTCTTCCATGCACTCGCTGTACCACTGAGAAATTAAATTTTAAATTGTTTTGTTGAAGTCACTTTAATTTTAGATAATTTACAGAATAGAACTCTTTCATCTGTACTAAACCTCTCCTCTCTAAATTTCCTTACGTAACTTCGCACTTTCAGAAAATTTTATTTTCGGCATGGCGGTAGGTTTACTCACTGATCCACTGCAGATTTAACGATGACTGAGGATATTTCATTGAGATATTGACTGAAGCGGATCGACACAGGCATGCTTCTGCTGCATTGTCCAGATTAAAAGGCGGGCGGAAGAGAGTGACAATAATGTATAACTTGAATTCTTGACTGGTGATTTCTGACCACAGTGAAAATTAGTTTTGTTTTTTCCGCCACAGTTCTGTGAATAATTATCTTAATTTATTCTCATGTGTACCTAGTGAATTCCCGGTACTATTAAAAAATTACCAGATGTTTCCTCAAAATATGACCATATGACTAGGGACTGCAATCCAGCAAAGCGGGATCCCGCAATCCCGCGGGATCCCGCATCATTAGACAGTCCGGCGGATCCCGCACAAAATTAAGCGGATCCGCAATCCGCAAAATCCGGCGGAAACGCGTGTCAGTCTGCGTGACTCGCTGCCCCACTCGGTCTCTGTCGGATGATTTGCACTGTTTGCCTGTACCAGAGCAGTTGGCATTTGACTCGTGTGAACAAGCGTTTGTTTTTGTCAACCTTCGTCATTCGAAAGTAAATAAATACACTTTTACGTATTCATCAAAACTTACGTTTGTTTCGAGTACACATTTCTGTAATTTGAGTTATGGTGCGTATTCAGTACGATTTTCTAACTATATAATTATTTTTTAAGTGTCGCACACATTATCTGAACTACACGGTTACAGCTTTTTATTCACGGTTTCATTATTCCCATTTTCTGTATTTGCAGATAAAGTAATTGTGACAATTTCCTAATTTGCGGCTGAAAATTTGATTATTCGTTGATATGAAACTAATGTTATCGTAATTTTAACGATCGCGTACCTATTTATTTAGCAGCTATCAAAAGAAAACTGTATATCCTTTGACTTATTGTTGTTTTAGCCGCTGCCTCAATGCGTTTCTTTGACCAAAGCCACCTTCTTACATGTGCCGCTCAGGCTTTCGATTAATCCCTCTTCTCCTTGTTATTATTTCGACTAAAGGTAAAAAAAGTTATAATGAAATTTTCACGGGTATATCGCCGAATTGTGTTGTAGGAACACCATACTTCGACGGCTGCCTCCGCCGTCTTCCTCACGTGTGTAATTTCGTGTGTTTGCAATGAAATCCGGAGATACAACCTATGATGACTTCACTGCAATCATTCGCCGACAAAGTCTCCTTTCTTACTAAAAAATAATAATTTCCACTCTAAAAACGTCGTTACGCCACATAAGTAAATCTGAAATACTTGACAGTTTACGTGTTGGTGAGTAGTTTCTTTTAATAACATTGAATCAACTGTAATATCAATCAAGGAATCAGGAGATATAATAATTAATCACGCAAAAAAGGCCAAGTCTCGTGCTTGTGCAGTGACAAAAAGTTATGAGATCTTGTTCTGAGCCAAGTCTACACTTTACTGAGTATATTCACTTCACTTTGTGAAATGGAATGCTTTTCTCGGTGTTATGGAACGTTTATTTAGAATTAAAAAAAAAAAAAAAAAAACTCTGGTAACTTGGCCATTAAGCAACCCATATTTTTAAACCTATGTGATGTATTGTAAGGCACATAATATGACCTAAGACTCAATATTTTCCATTTTTATTATTTACTTAAAAATTGATTTAGATTAAAAAACAAAAAATTTAAAACCTCGAAATACACTTAAGACACGCTAAAACGTTTTAATGTCATTTTGCTAATCAAAATATTGGTAACTGTTAATTTTTATCATTTAACATCAAGAATTATTTATTAATTTAATTATTATTTAATTTATTAAGGTCTTGAGTAACTACGTTTTAAATATATGAGTTAAAAAACTTTTTGTACCAATCCCGCACGGATCCCGCGGGATTGGCGCAAATCCCGCGCGGATCCGCGCGGGATTGGTACAAACAGTTTTTTAACGCATATATTTAAAACATAGTTACTTAAAACGTTAATAAATTAAATAATAATTAAATTAATAAATAATTTTTAATGTTAAATGATAAAAATTAACAGTTAACAATATTTTGATTGGCAAAATGACATTAAAACTTTTTAGCGTGTCTTAAGTGTATTTCGAGGTTTTACATTTTTGTTTTTTAATCTAAACCAATTTTTAAATAAATAATAAAAATGGAAAATATTGAGTCTTAGGTCATATTATGTGCCTTACAATACATCACATAAGTTTAAAAATATGGTTTGCTTAATGGCCAAGTTACCAGAGTTTTTTTTTTTTAATTCTAAATAAACGTTCCATAACACCGAGAAAAGCATTCCATTTCACAAAGTGAAGTGAATATACTCTGTAAAGTGTAGACTTGGCTCAGAACAAGATCTCATAACTTTTTGTCACTGCACAAGCACGAGACTTGGCCTTTTTTGCGTGATTCATTATTATATCTCCTGATTCCTTGATTGATATTACAGTTGATTCAATGTTATTAAAAGAAACTACTCACCAACACGTAAACTGTCAAGTATTTCAGATTTACTTATGTGGCGTAACGACGTTTTTAGAGTGGAAATTATTATTTTTTAGTAAGAAAGGAGACTTTCTCGGCGAATGATTGCAGTGAAGTCCTCATAGGTTGTATCTCCGGATTTCATTGCAAACACACGAAATTACACACGTGAGGAAGACGGCGGAGGCAGCCGTCGAAGTATGGTGTTCCTACAACACAATTCGTCGATACACCCGTGAAAATTTCATTATAACTTTTTTTACCTTTAGTCGAAATAATAACAAGGAGAAGAGGGATTAATCGAAAGCCTGAGCGGCACATGTAAGCAGGTGGCTTTCGTCAAAGAAACGCATTGAGGCAGCGGCCAAAACAACAATAAGTCAAAGGATATACAATTTCCTTTTGATAGCTGTTAAATAAATAGGTACGCGATCGTTAAAATTACGATAACATTAGTTTCATATCAACGAATAATCAAATTTTCAGCCGCAAATTAGGAAATTGTCACAATTACTTTATCTGCAAATACAGAAAATGGGAATAATGAAACCGTGAATAAAAAGCTGTAACCGTGTAGTTCAGATAACGTGTGCGACACTTAAAAAATAATTATATAGTTAGAAAATCGTACTAAATACGCACCATAACTCAAATTACAGAAATGTGTACTCGAAACAAACGTAAGTTTTGATGAATACGTAAAAGTGTATTTATTTACTTACGAATGACGAAGGTTGACAAAAACAAACGCTTGTTCACATGAGTCAAATGCCAACTGTACAGGCAAACAGTGCAAAATATCCGACAGAGACCGAGTGGGGCAGCGAGTCACGCAGACTGACACGCGTTTCCGCCGGATTTTGCGGATTGCGGATCCGCTTAATTTTGTGCGGGATCCGCCAGACTGTCTAATGATGCGGGATCCCGCGGGATTGCGGGATCCCTTTGCTGGATTGCAGTCCCTAGTCATATGGTCATATTTTGAGGAAACATCTGGTAATTTTTTAATAGTACCGGAATTCACTAGGTACACATGAGATAAATTAAGATAATTATTCACAGAACTGTGGCGGAAAAAACAAAACTAATTTTTCACTGTGGTCAGAATCACCAGTCAAGAATTCAAGTTATACATTATTGTCACTCTCTTCCGCCCGCCTTTTAATCTGGACAATGCAGCAGAAGCATGCCTGTGTCGATCCGCTTCAGTCAATATCTCAATGAAATATCCTCAGTCATCGTTAAATCTGCAGTGGATCAGTGAGTAAACCTACCGCCATGCCGAAAATAAAATTTTCTGAAAGTGCGAAGTTACGTAAGGAAATTTAGAGAGGAGAGGTTTAGTACAGATGAAAGAGTTCTATTCTGTAAATTATCTAAAATTAAAGTGACTTCAACAAAACAATTTAAAATTTAATTTCTCAGTGGTAAGCGAGTGCATGGAAGAAAATTATGCTGTCTACTTGAAAGCGACACTAATACATAAATAAATGATGCATAATTGAGCATGTACAGTAAATTTAAATGTTTTGTCATATTTTTCATTTTTAGGTAATGTTTTCCATTTTTGAGGTCATATCTGCCTGAATATTTCTCTATTTTTTTGGTCATAACGATCCGAAGCCTAGTTTATGATGATACTTGCCTGTTCAGGCGTACAGGCCAAGGCGCCGTTACCAACCGCTCACCAGCCTGCGCTTTTCTTCTAGTCAGAATTCCCGGCAACTGCAGCATAATCCTTCCTTCCGGTTTGTGATATCTACCTGCAATGTCTAACGGGAGAACGTATTTATCGCCATTTGCCTGTGAATTGTTGAAATGATGTGTATTAAGTGAGATTTAGTGCGAACAGCCAAAACTAGTGGGTTTGAGTCCGCTTACACATTTTCCTTATTTACCAAGGTCTTGTAGAGATTTACTGCCCTGGTCTGCCGAAACGTCTAAGATACATTAACATACACTACCGAGCGTGATGGGTGAACGGTTAACGTTCTGGCCACGCATTCGGGAGGACGCGGGTTCGAATCCCCGTTCGGGCATCTAGATTTGGGTTTTCCATGGTTTTCCCGAATCACTCCGTCCGAATGCTGGGACGCTTCCTTCAAAAAGGCCATGGCAGAATTCCTTCCCGTTCCTTGTCCCCAGTTCCATCTCGCCTCTAATGACCTTAGCCGTCGACGAGGCGTAAAGCCATAATAAAAAAAAAAATAACTTACATGACACTGACAGTTATTGTTTTCTTCTTTTATACTTATAAGACTTCAACTAAAAGAAGTTCCTACATATAACATATGTTTGTAGAAAAAAATGAGTTTAGGACACTGTTCATAAACTAGAGAAATGGAAACTGCTTTTGAAGTTTTTGTCTGTTTGTCCGTCTGAGCGGAATTCACGCAAACGCCAATAGACGAATTTTGTTGGTAATCTGAATTATATCCAGCCCCTGGTCAGGGGGTAAAATAGCGTATGTTTAGTTTTAATTTGAAGTCAGAAGGCCGAGAAATTTAGGTGTCCACAAATTTGTATCCATTTTTCGCTGAAACCGATTCTTTTCACACAGTCGAAAAGTTTATCGCGATTTCAGTTTTTTTTCAGCTGGCGATATTTAAATGTGGAGAGAGAGAGACCCAAACGTTAACAGTTTACATGAACGAAGTTGCGGGCAACATTTAGTGCCCAATAATGTAGTAAGAAAGATATATTTGTTTGTCTGGTATTCACCCAATGTTCCATTTCTTGGTTGCGATACTACGTATTACCATTTTTTTTTTTTTTTTAAATTTAATGGCATTTGGCTACTGAGGCCACACAGCCAGCTCAATGTGATTCTGATTCTATCAATGTATTAGTTTCTCCAGTGTATATATTTTCAAGTGTAATCACAAGGACACTACAACACGAACACGACATCCAAACAACAAAAAACAACCATTTTAGCCCGGTCAAAGATTTTTGGGCCAGCGTTATTACAGAGGCTGTAGAAATAAGATTAACTGATTTATTAGTGAACAGGGACACTGGTTATCAACTCAGTGCGGCCTGGAACCCGGCGATTAAAATGATGAAACAGTTTCGCGCATGTAACGAGCAGAAGAGCGGATGACGTAATCGCGTTGTGTTGGTTCTTGTTTTCCACCGTTTCCGTAGCAGCGGCTGAATAAACAAACAGTTATACACTGACATTGGTTGAGAATGGAGGCAGAGATGGACGCCTTCGAAACGTCCCGCAAATATGATATATTAACACGGCTGGAAGCCCGAGAGAAATATATAATATTCAACGCCGTGAAAAATTACGATCCTACATGGTTTATTCTGTTAGAATGAAGAAAATTAACAATATTTTAGTAACAATATAATGTTTAAATATACAAATGTTGTAACATTGGATTTTGAGCTGTGCTATCAGTGTGTCACTGAACTACTAGTGTTGTAGGATTGTGCTGGGATGATCCTCATTCTGCCTCAACTACGTAAATACAGAACACTCAATAAATTTGCAGTAAGCCTTGACGATTTGGCAGCAATCGGCGCACTAACTTTTCTCGCTTAACTTAGTCTGTCCTTTGCGATCATGACGTCGACAATAGGCGGGACTGTGTACGTATACTTGGCCGTAGGCGTTGTAACTAACAAGATCATTCCCGCGCTTTCCATCAAGGAACGCACTCTTACCGTAACGGCATTTGAATATTTTTGGATACGGCATTATATGCCCCATCTATGAATCGTAATCAGAACGATTTTATTGGCGGTGTGACGCGATTTTTGAAATACCAGAAATTTATCCATTAAATGTTTATTATTTCAGTAGATCTCATTCAGGCTGAAGCGGTAGAACTAGCTTACCTTTGGCACTAGTTTTACGAAGATGTTATAACTCTCCGTTCGCAGTGGACGCACGAAAACTTTGCGGAGGGCTTTGGAACCCAGGGGAGCAAAGAGGGCAGGCGAGCGAAATTTGTTTACGATGCCGGTCACGTAGGTCGCTGACATTCTGTCAGAATTTTGTCTGCAAATTGAGAAAAAAAAAAATACCTTTCCTTTATAGTGATATGTATCACGTTGTACAGATACAAATGGTGCGTCAAAGAAACGACACATTATCTGCCTATCTGTCAGGCATCACTTCTCAACTGCTGCAGATGTTTTTTTGTATTTATCATGCATATCTTCTTTCTTAGAATAATAGTTACAAGTTGTGCCAAATGTTAGTTAGGAGTGGGAATTTCGTTATTATTACTTATATCGAAAGAATCGCTCAAAATTTAGCAACGTTTAATTTTCTGAAATTAAAATTTTATTAAACTGCAATAGTTAGAAATTTGAATAACTTAGATATTAGCTATTGTTTACTTGAAAGCAAATTGACTGTTTTAAGCCTGACTGTGTGGGTAATGGCGCTGAGTTTAATGGGCCGGGCATGGCGTATCGGCTGTTCTTAGGTGAATTAAAGTGAATGCGTGGACGGTCTCCATTCTCCGCTTCGTAAACTACACGTTTCACAAACAAACATACACTTAGGGGTCATCCATAAATTACGTGAGGTGTTTTTCCGATTTCTGGACCTCCCCCCCTTCTGGTGTGAGATTTCGTGAGACCTGGCTGACCCCCCCCCCCCCCCCCTCTGGTTCGTGTGAACCCCGGCCACCATAGAAATCGACCTCGAAACTTCGGAGACCTTTTTTTTTAGGTCTCACCCTTTAAAATCCAGTTACACCCCAACTTTTCGACGAAAACCCCCTCCCCCCCTATAATCGACGTTCATACAATTGTAGACCTTTTTTTTTCTCTCCTTAGCTCTACAGTCCAAATTTTTTTCACAAAACCTCACGTGAGATTTCCGTAGAAAACCCTTCCCCCTTGGTGAGATTTCGCTTTACCCCCCCTATTTCACCTCACGTAATTTTTGGATGCCCCCTTAACATACGCTGAACATGGTTATGGGGCGTCCATAAATTACGTGAGGTGTTTTTCCGAATTCCGGACCCCCCGCCCCCACTCTGGTGAGACTTCGTGAGATTTGGTCCGACGCCCCCTCTATAAAATGACCCCCCTAAATTCGACTTCGCGTCATTTGCAAATTTTTTTTTTTTTTTTTTTAGCTCTACCATTCTAGAAGAATTTAAAACCTCACGTGCTATTTCATTTGATCCCCTCCCCTCGTCCTCCTTGGTAAGTTTCGTGAATTTCGTCGGAACCCCCCGCCCCACGTAATAAACAGACGGCCTCTTTGGTAGTGTCCATTATTACGTAGGTGAAGTAGAAAGGGGGGGGGAGGATTGGCGAAATCTCCCAAGGGGAGGGAGGGTAACGGAAATCTCATGTCATCTTGTTGAACAGTAAGCTAAAAAAAAGTCTACAATCGACGCCAATACTGAATTTAGGGGAGGGTATAAGACGCCGATACTGACTCTGGTGGGTGGGGTTGGGGTCTAATAACCGCCCTAGGAAGCAGGAGAGCTAAAAAAAGGGTCTCAAAAACTACGATGTCGGTCAGTAGGAGGGAGGGGGGGGGAGCCCAACCAGATCTCACCACAGGGGTGGGGGAGGGGGAACACCTCGCGTAATCATGGACGTTCCACAAACAGAAGGCAACGCTTCACTTCCCCCATTAGTAGTCTACTTGGTGCGCCCTGGCAGTAGGTGTACACAGTGGCGTAGCTAGGTCAACAAGGGCCCCGGTGCAAAAAAATTATTTTGGGCCCTCAGGCCAGACGGTCGACCTTTTTTTTTTGCTTTGTGAGCTCGTAGGGGCCCCCTGAACTGAGGATGGGCCCCCCCTAAGCAGCGAGGGCCCTTAGTGAGGGGTCTCCTGACGACTGTAAGCTAAAAAAAAAAAAAAGTCGCCAGTTTGCCGTGAAGGCTCGTGGGCCCTCTAAACTGCGCTTGAGGGTCCCTAGAGGTGCGCTTAGGGGCCCCTTGAGGTATGCTTGGGGGCCCCCTGAGCGTGAGGGCCCCGGTGCACTGCACCGCCTAGCCCCATAGTAGCTACGCCCCTGGGTGTACAGTGCTTGGCGTCAGCAACTGTATGCAGCCGTAAAACCATAGTTTCCAAATTTGACCGTGCGAACGATGATTAAAATTCGTCTGAGGCAGCCGACTCAAAAATGTTAACAAAGATGACTAAGAAGAAGAAATTGCCTGTTTCAGACGGAACACAAGGTCACTACCGATCGCGTTCTACTGTACCCTCACCGTTATAAATCTGTCAGCTAGATTTTATTTTACGTTTATAAAATATTTGATTCGCCACAAATATAAATATTATCAGTCGTGTCACAAAGATTTTAGTTGAAAGCAACCCTAACAACGATCTAAGGGCGTGGAGGATTCTCTCACAATCGTCTGTTGACATAATGAACTTTTAAAATTTTCCCTTACTACTGTAACGGGCAGTTTTCGTGACAAGATCATTCCATGCCGAAACAAAAAGCAGTTTAGTGTCAAGGGCACGAAATATATTGCGTTATGATGTCAGTAAGGTTTAACTATTTCCGTTACTTAAGAAAGTATTAAGATATGCTTGTCTTCAGTGGTATGTGAAATGTCATCTTGAAGGGGAATTGATTGTGATGACAGTGTTGGTATTGTGGGAGCTGCGATCAATAGGCCGTGGGGCGTGGAGCGTTCAGTGCGACAACATGGCAGCCACGGGAGCGGCGGGAAGCCGCGCCGGCCCCGTGCCATTCACTGCACCGTAAGTAACTTCACGAGTGCTTTCAGAGAAGTTGTCGCGTCAAATTCAAGTACTTTATTTCCTGCGTGTCTATTTTCAAGAAATTTTTGAAGTGTATAGGAATACAGAACGTGGTAATGAAAATTTCTAGCTTCTACCATAAAGTGCAAAATCTGATTTGGATAAACAGACAATAAACAACCATATCTACTGCCAGACTCAGCACTCAGTTTACAGAATTGTTTAGTAAATAGAAAAGAATAAACATAAAAGAACGTGAAATGAAGTTTCTTAGATCAGTTGTGGCAAAGACGAGAAGGAAAAAAGTCAGAAATTAATATGCGAGAATAAACTTGAAAGTGAAGGGAGGACAGAGGAATGCGAAGTTAAAGTGTTTGTTCAAGTGGAACGGACGTAAGCGTGTCAAATAAACCGGTTGTGTCTAGGAAGAAATGTGCAGGTAAGAAAACCAGCAAATGCTCTAGCAGGATATGTCTGCAGCTTAGACGATTTACGGAAAA